>JBBGZY010000229.1:3600000-4200000 GCA_037952925.1 Lithobates clamitans
GGCCAGAGCCATGATAACATCTCTCCCGCACATGCCGCCGGTCATGGCACATCAGCTGAAGCATGGCACATCAGCCTAGGGTTGCCACCTGTCCGGGACTCACCCGGACAGTTTGGGTTTGGAATCATGCCTCCGGGTTTCAGACTGCCTGAAACCCAGACACATTATTCAGACTGGACTACGGCCTCCCAGCAGGGTTGCTGGCTGCAGTTGTCTAAGCTTATGCCCTGTACACACGACCGGTTTTCTCGTCGGAATAAACTCTGAAGGTTTTTCCAACGGAGTTCCGACGGAATTCCGCTGAAACTGTCTTGCGTACACATGATCACATCAAAGTCGGACCGTCCAGAACTCGGTGACGTACAGCACGCACAACGGGACTAGAAAAAGGAAATTCAATAGCCAGTAGCCAGTAGCTTCTGTCTTGTACTTGCTTCAGAGCATGCGTCGTTTTTGGTCCGTCAGAACAGCATACAGACGATCGGTTTTATGATAGGAATTGGTTATATTGGAAATATTTAGAACATGTTCCATTTCTAGGTCCGTCAGAAGTTTCGGAAAAAAAAAAAAAAGTCCGATGAGGCATACACATGATCGGAATATACGATGAAAAGCTTCCGTCTGACTTTTTTTGTCGGACATTTCGCTCGTGTGTACGCGGCATTAAAGTGTCTATTACACTCCTTTTCACACTGCCCAAAGCCAACACTAACAACCCCCCCCCCCCACACAAACACACACATAGACAGGAGAGGAGAGAGGGCTCGATCTGCACCTCATCCTCCCACCCCTACCCCTCTGTGTCTGCCCACACTCCAATCCCCAGCGCTGTACCTCAGAAAAGGGAAGTGGGGGGCCGGAAATTTGAAGTCCAGCAGCCTCAGATACATCTGGATGAGGGGTGCTGACTGCCAAGGGGTGAGTGAACTCACCATCCATCCCTGCCTGTGAATGAAGTCTCCCCCCCCTTCTCTCTCCCCTTCCTCTGAGTGAGTACACAAAGGTAAATCAGGGTTCTCAGAGCACCCCTTACATCAGAGTTCCCCTTTACACCAGAGGCCACAGTGTTCCACCCTACATCAGAGTCCTCTCCGTACATCAGAGTTCTCAGTGTTCCCCCTTAAAGCGGGGTTCCACCCAAAAAAAAAACAAAAATACATGAAAAATCCTAAAAACAACAAAAAAACATTTGGATATTTTTTTTTTTTTACTTACCTCTAAATGGCTGTTGCTAGGGGGTCCCTCGTAGTCTGCCCTTCCAGACTATAAAAAAAAATTGCTGTGCGCCGCTAAAGTGTTCGGGTTTGACTTAAAGAAAAGGTGGAAACCCTGCATCAGCCTTGAATGCCGCCAGTCATGGCACATCAGCTGAAGCAACTGTGCGAACGAGCCGTTTCTTCAGTGCGCATTTGCCGATCACGTTGGCATATGCTGATACAGGGGATATCTCCTAAACCTGCAGGTAAGTCTTATTAATTATTATAGGCTTACCTGTAGTGAAAAGTGGTTTGTAAGAGTTTACAACCACTTTAAGGACCAAGCCTCTTTTTGACACTTCTTGTTTACAAGTTAAAATATTTTTTTTTGCTAGAAAATTACTTAGAACCCCCAAACATTATATATATTTTTTTCAGACACCCTAGAGAATAAAATGGCGGTCGTTGCAATACTTTATGTCACACCGTATTTGCGCAGCGGTCTTACAAGCACAATTTTTTGGGAACAGATACACTTTTTTGACTTAAAAAGACAACAGTTAGCCCATTTTATTTTGTGAAAGATAATGTTACGCTGAGTAAATTGATACCCAACATGTCATGCTTCAAAATTGCTGTGGAATGGCAACAAACTTTAACCTTTAAAAATCTCCATAGGCGGCGTTTAAAAATTTCTACAGGTTACCAGTTTTGAGTTACAGAGGTCTTGGGCTAGAATTATTGCTCTCACTCGCTCTAACAATAGTGGCAATACCTCACACCGTTTTCATATGCGGGCGCAATTTACGTACGTGTTCGCTTCTGCATGCAAGCTCGGCAGGACGGGGCGCCTTAAACATTTTTCTTTTTCTTATTATTTTACCTTTTCTTTTTTATTTTTACACTGTCCTTTTAAAAAAAAATGGGTCACTTTTATTCCTATTACACGGAATGTAAACATCCCTTGTAATAGAAAAAAAGCATGACAGGACATCTTAAATATGAGATCTGGGGTCAAAAAGATCCCAGATCTCATATTTACACTAAAATGCAATTGAAAAAAAAAAATCAAATGTAATTTTTTTTTTTTTTGCAAAATTTCCCCTTTAAGACCATTGGGCGGAAGTGACGTTTGACCTGCTGTGAGTCGTCACGGTGGTAACATTTTTTGGTGGTAATGTATCACCTCTGTATTTTCTATTCATTTTTACTATATCAAGAAAAAAAGACCAAACGTTTTTAAAGCAAAAAATGTTTCCATTACTTTTTTAAAACGACGTTCCAGGCTTTTTTCAGTTTATTAAAACTTTTAATAAACAGACACTCAGCTGTTCTACAGTCCAGCGATGTTCCCGCCCAAAGCTCCGCTCCCCCCCCCCCTCTCTTCTCCACCATAGAAACTGTGGGCACCCAGCCATGACAGCTTGCGGCTTCATGCGCGAGTCGCGCTGCGCTCTCTGAGTTACAAGCGATCTTCTGGGACCCGTGGCGTGTCCCAGAAGATTACCAAGAGGGAGGGGCCGCCTAGGGGGGAGAGGAGGAGTCACCTAAGCGGCCTGAAGTCGGAAGCAGGAAGTGGGACAGGAAGTCCCAAGGGGATCTGACATTTTGGCACAATTGTTTGGAAAATGAAGAAACATGCAGGTATTAGGAGGGTTAAAACATGGAGCTTGGTAATGGAGCACTAGATACAGTAAACACAGGTCATACACAGAAGGATCAGGAGGTGAAGGGGTTAATATAAAGGTCACATACACTGGGAAGATGGAGATGAAGGGGTTAATGTATAGCTCTGCAGATTAAGGGGTTAATATACAGGTGGATCAGGGACAGAATAAGGTCGGCATATATTGTAGAGCAGTGGTTGTCAATTTTTGAGCTAAGGGCCAGTTCACAATATGCCCATTTTAGAATCGCACAGCAACATGCTGTGCAGCCCTGTGCGATTCACATGCGGTTCTGTGTGATGAGATTTCAAGCCCATTCATTTTGAATGGGCTAAAATCGCACCGCACCTTTCACTGACACCTGCTGCTGATTGCAAAAGAAGTGTGTTTTTCATGCGGGTTGAATGATTCTAGTGCAGGCATGGTGTGAACAGGCACTAAGAGCCCTTTCACACTGACAGTGTGGCGGCGTTAGAGGTAAAGCTCCGGTAGTTTTAGCGGCACTTTATCGTTGTTTTAGAGGCTCTTTTTGGCCGCTAGAGGGGTGCTTTTAACCCCCACTAGCGGCCGAATAAAGGGTTAAATGTGCCGCTGCCGAGGCTCTTTGCAGGCGATTCGGCGCTGCTGCCCATTGATTCAAATGGGCAGGGGCGCTTTAAGAGCAATGGATACACCGCTCCTAAAGCACCCCAAAGATGCTGCTTGCAGGACTTTTTTTAACATCCTGCCAGCGCACTGCCCCAGTGTGAAAGCACTCGGGCTTTCACACTGGGACTGCAGATGAGGCAATTTACATGCTCTATTTTTTAGCGATAAAGCGCCTGAAAAATGCCTCCAGTGTGAAAGGGGTCTAAGGGCAGGTTCACACCACATGCAGTCCGGTGCATTTTTTTTCAAAAACACATGAATAGTAGGTTACATGGTTTTCAATGGCATAGTTCACACCCGTGCGGTCAGTTCCAGTGTGTTCAAGCTGCAGAAAAAAAAGTAGAACATGCTGCATTTTTTCTGCACTGAATAGTACTGGAACGTGATTGAGCGCATAAAAAAATGCACTGGAACGTGCCTAAGCGCACCGTAATGCACATGTCCCTAATATAAGGTGGAGAAAAAAAGAGGGGAAAATATGCACCAGAACACATCAAAAAAGTGTCCAAACTGCATTTCTATGGTGTGAACAGGCCCTAAATGGGGCCTGAAATGCGGCCCCTGACATCACCGCACATGATGTTCAATATGTGTAATGCTTGTGAGGACTGTCAGAGACTACAGATCTAATAGAGGAAAGGAGGGTCAGAGAGTGTGGACATGATACATTGTTGGCTGGGGATATGCTGGAGAAGACAATATGAAATAGAGAACATGTTACATGAGACAAGAAGACCTATTGCTGAAGTACCCCAAAAACCAGGGTGACTCTGTAGGTACTCAATAGCAATTTGTGCCAGCATCCCCGAAATTGTAATTGTAAACGCATATAATCTAGAAATGGGACTTTGGAGGCACAACAATATTAAACTACGAAAAAATAAATTTGTTAGGGGTCTTTATTAATAAAGTATAAAAAGACAATGAACAGACATGGACATTTAAAAACAGAAAAGGGCTTATAAGCTGTAATGCCTAGGATAGTTGAGAAGGGGTTCAAGGAAACGCCGCTCAGTGTAGCGGGGGCCAGTTCCACGACCGGTGTTTCCTTGAACCCCTTCTCAACTATCCTAGGCATTACAGCTTATAAGCCCTTTTCTCTACCCATGGACACCTGATGTTATATACATCTGAGAGGCCCCTGGCTTTGACCGCTGCTGTTCCCAACTTAAATCAGACATTTTTTCATTTGATCGCACTATGATCATTTGCATATAAGTTTTCATTGGTAGTATTCATTTCTTACCATACCTAACTGAATCTCTAGCTCCTGAGGAAGCGTTCTGTGCAACGTGAAACATGTAGAGCAACTAGAGAGCATCTCACCTTGGATCACCAGACCTGCAGCATCTTGTTTATTATAGTTCTATGATTGTTCACTGCTCAATGTTTGGGGAAGTATACTCTCCTTCATTTGGAATAAGTGCTTTGATTATATACATACAATTTCTTAAAATTTTATACAAGCTTGCAGGATAGGATCCTTATGGTGTACCAATACCAGGTTTTATGTCTAACCTGATCTGTTTTTAAATGTCCATGTCTGTTCATTGTCTTTTTATACTTTATTAATAAAAACCCCTAACAAATTTATTTTTTCGTAGTTTAATATTGTTGTGCCTCCAAAGTCCCATTTCTAGATTATATGCGTTTACAACATGTTACATGAGGCTAGTAGAGATAAATGTTATCACCCAAATCTATGTTCCATAGTTGCCAACATTGCAAAAAAAAAACGTGGGACACTTTTTTGGCTGTAGGTGGGGCCGTATAATAATTAGGGGGTGGGGTATGCGTTTGTGGGCGTGGCTTAGCAATAAAAAACAAAACGGCAGTGCGAAAAGCGCGGCGCAATGACAAATGGGCATGGTTTACGTGAAATAGTGGGCGTGGCTTAAATGGGTGTGGCTCAAAGGGGGTGTGGTTAGAGTCTGAGATGAATAAGGGATGGAGAGGGAAAGGGGGAGAGAGGAATGAAGGGACAGCAGTCCCAGATCCTACACAACAATAGAAATATGTGTATTCTAGAAAGTTTAACAATCAGCAGATAAAGATACTCCAAACACCTGGTGTTAGCTCTTCAATCATCCCGGCACCATGATTGTTATGGTGTCAGGATGATTGAAGCGCATTATTTCTATTATTACATTGTAATATAAAAATAAATCATTCAACTCACCATAATGCAGAATCAGTGGGATCCCTGTGCATGTCACCTGCCACGTCGCCTGCCACCAGCAGAGTCCATCCTTGCATCAGGTACCACCAGCAGAGTCCGTCCTTGCATCAGGTGTCCCCAGCAGAGTCTGTCCACGTATCAGGTGCCCCCGGCAGAGTCTCTCCTTGTTAAGGTGCCCCCAGCAGAGTCAGTATAGACCCCCTCAGTGCAGACCCCCCAGTGCAGACCCCCTCCATCAGTGCAGACCCCCCTCATCAGTGCAGACCCCCCTCATCAGTGCAAACCCCCTCAGAGCAGACCCCCCTCCATCAGTGCAGACCCCCTCAGAGCAGACCCCCCTCCATCAGTGCAGACCCCCTCAGTGCAGACCCCCCTCCATCAGTGCAGACCCCCCTCCATCAGTGCAGACCCCCTCAGAGCAGACCCCCCTCCATTAGTGCAGACCCCCCTCCATCAGTGCAGACCCCCTCAGAGCAGACCCCCCTCCATCAGTGCAGACCCCCTCAGAGCAGACCCCCTCCATCAGTGCAGACGCCCTCAGAGCAGACCCCCCTCCATCAGTGCAGACGCCCTCAGAGCAGACCCCCCTCCATCAGTGCAGATCCCCCCTCCATCAGTGCAGACGCCCTCAGCAGACCCCCCTCCATCAGTGCAGACCCCCTCAGAGCAGAACCCCCTCAGTGCAGACCCCCCCTCCATCAGTGCAGACCCCCTCAGAGCAGAACCCCTTCAGTGCAGACCCCCTCAGCAGACCCTTCTCCATCAGTGCAGACGCCCTCAGCAGACCCCCCTCCATCAGTGCAGACGCCCTCAGAGCAGAACCCCATCAGTGCAGACCCCCTCAGCAGAACCCCCTCCATCAGTGCAGACCCCCTCAGCAGACCCCCCTCCATCAGTGCAGACGCCCTCAGAGCAGAACCCCATCAGTGCAGACCCCCTCAGCAGAACCCCCTCCATCAGTGCAGACCCTCTCAGCAGAACCCCCTCCATCAGTGCAGACGCCCTCCCATAACGCCCCCCAGGCCCCAACAGTGTCAGTGAGCACATAGATAGCGCGGCCGCCGGTGCAGCGTCCGGCGCCGTGTGTTCAGTGGAGAGGGGAGGGGCCAATCCATGGGAGAGGAGAAGCGGATTCATTGGCTGCACGGATCGAGCCCCCTTCCCCGCTCTACTGAACACAAGGGGGAGCGATCAAACGGCGGCGGCGGGACCGGCCGCCATTTTACTGAAGCCGTTCCCAAAAATGCAAATTGCAAACATTCCAGATTTTCCCTGGGCAAATCCTGATTCGGGACAGTCTCCGACCGGGACGAGGGTCCCAAAATCGGGATTGTCCCGGGAAATTCGGGACTGTTGGCAACTATCATGTTCCCACTACAGACTGCTGAGGTCTGAGGGACGCACATCATATACCAAAAGGACTGCAGGTTGGGCACCAGGAATGTAGAGGGTTGAATGTCAGTGCAATGGTGGACTGTGATACCGTTGGCGATGTTACTGGTGCTGGGCTGGCTGGTGATCAGAAGGCTTTCTTTCCTTTCACACCAATCAGTGTATGGGAGCTTCATGATTGCCCTACATTTGCATTGTGTGATGCTGTGATTGCTCACAGCAATCATGTGGTACAAAACTCTGTACTCATTTGCCGCGTACACACGATCGATTTCTCCATCAGAATGGCGTTTTTTTCGACAGAGTTCCACTGAAACGGACTTGCCTACACACGAGCACACCAAAGTCTGATCGTTTGGAACGCGATGACGTACAACGGGACTAGAAAAAGGACGTTCAATAGCTAATAGCTGCCTCGTTTTTGGTCCGTCGGTATAACATACAGACGAACGGTTTTCCCGATAGGAATTGATTCCGTCAGAAAGATTCAAACATGTTCAATTTCTAGGTCCATCAGCATTTTCGAAAGAAAAAGTCCAATGAAGCCCACACACGATTGGAATGTCCGTTGGAATGATTCCTTCGGACCTTTTCTGCCGGAAAGTCTGGTCGTGTGTACGCGGCATTTGCCTTTGATCCGTTGTGTCCAATCACAAAGTAATCACAGGAGCACAGTTCCTTGGAGGACTTATGGCAGTGTTTCTCAAACTTTTTTTGTCTTGCGGCACACCAAAAAGATCAAAAAAATTTTGCGGTGCACCTGAAAAGATTTAACAATTTTTGTGGTGAAGAACATTTTTATTTTTATATATGTATTTACATTTAATGTGAAGGATGTGCCTACTTTCGAAAGCAAATCAGATTGAAGCGAGGTTCAGTTCACAAGGATTAGCAACAGATTTTCACTTCCTATAATACAGCTAGATTCCTACAAAGTTGTCAGGGTGTTTGAGATGTCTATTGAGAGGGGCAGAAAATGGAGCAATTTGAGGTGGAGATAAAATACCAATTTTTGAGGAATAATGGTTTTCTTTAAATATTTATTTCATGCAAAGAAATTAACCATATATTGCTATATAGGTTTGGGAATTGGATGTTTTGATCATAAAGTTACCCCTCGGTAAAATAAACTCAGTTAAGTCAGCAAAATAACATAATAGTCAATTCATTTTATTGCCAGGGTTCTGTCTTGGGCCTAATGTTGCACAGTTTGTTAATGATACAGACATACATACTGTAGAAGGTCTTCTGTGATGCTGGTGAAGATGGTACACAGGCACAGGGCTTGTGCTCTCTTGAGGCTGGGTTCACACCATTGCGAAATGGATGCAAATTGGATGCGGGTTCCCCGCGGGCCCTTGGCGTGGGGGTTTCCCCTCCAAATCAATGCCAGACTTCGGTCTGGTATGGTCTTTGGGGGGGGGGGCACCATACGCTGTTTTTTTCGTGATTTTTTTTAGCCGGCAATTTTTCTTTTTACATTCAGCTGTCAGCGGGGAAGCCTTAATGCATTCTATGCATTAATCATAATTTTTTTGCTAGAAAATTATTTAGAACACCTAGAGTAAGAGGGTGCCATAGAAGGACAAGAAACTGACAGTCATGTATTACAGCAGGACCCATTCCTGTGCCCAACAAGAGTATCTGTGACGGGTTACAGTGTTGTGGCACTCCTCCACCCAAGGCCCAATTTTTCTGCCCCTGTTTAACAGGGGCATGTAATTACAACTTTTGATATAATATTTCACAACAGGGGCAGTTCCAGCGGACAACACGAGTATCTGTAAGAGGTATTTGTGTTGTGGCACCACCACCACCCATGGCCCAATTTTTCTGCCCCTGTTTAACAGGGGCATGTAATTACAATTCTTGATATAATATTTCACAGCAGGGCCCATTCCTGCGGCCAACAACAATAACTGTGAGGGCTTACAGTGTTCTGGTATCACCAACACCTGAGGCCCAATTTTCTGCAGAGCATATAGGGCAGGCCGTAAAGTATGTATACTGCTTTTCAAAGTATATAGTGCCTGGGGGACCCCCACGCCATTTTAAAAAAAAATTTGGGTGCGGGGTTCCCCTTAATATCCATACCAGACCTGAAGGGCCTGGTATGGATTTTAGGGGGGACATCCACGCCAATATTTTTTGGTATTGTTATCTATATTACCGGGATCTGACAATACATTATAGCCGCGAGCAGTTTTGAATGACATTTTTTCCTATAGAAATGTAATTTTGCGAGGGGCGTGGCCTGACTCTGCATGGCGTAGGACGCATCTTCCCGGAGCTCCGGCAAATACTCCTGATAACTCTTTTATCCTGCGACCCTAAAGTAAGATTTACTTACTGCCTGGTGTGGAAAGGTGCCCCTAGTCCCCAGCAACATGTCTCAGCCGAAAGCTAGTAAAACAGCGGCCGCTAAACTAGCACAATTTCGCAGACAAGATGGAAAGGAGGGGGAGAAAGATGGCGGCGCTGAGAGAGAGGCAGGAGAACGAGGCATGAGAGACACTGACAGACTGCTCGAGGCCATAACACTGTGCCGCACCTCTCTCACAGCGCAAATCGAGGAGGTTAAAACTGACATCTCCCTAATAAGGCAAGATTTCCAAAAACTAAGGGAAAGAGTAAAGGATGCAGAAACCCGCATAAGCTCCGCTGAAGACGCCATCCCGCCATTGCAATCCAAATCAGAACGTATGCAGTGCCAGATTACACAATTGATTGCCAAACAAGACGAAATGGAAAACCGTATGAGGAGGTGCAATATTCGTTTAATCGGTCTTCTGGAGGGTGCTGAGGGTAAGGACCCATCTACTTATTTGGAACAGTTACTCATCAGTACATATGGCCGCGAGGCATTCTCCCCCATGATAACGGTGGAGAGAGCACACCGCATGCCGGCCCGACCTCCTCCTATGGGGGCCCCCCCTCGCACCTTTATCGTAAGCTACTAAATTATAAAGATCGGGACGCAGCTCTCCGGATGGCCAGAGTGAAGGGAAACATCCCCGTGAGAAACATCAAAGTGGCGATCTTCCCCGATTTTTCGTCCGACATTCAGAAAAGGTGCCAAGGATTCATGGCAGCAAAGCGGCTGCTTCGCACACAAAACCTGAAATATTCCATGCTTTACCCGGCTCGCCTGTGTGTGGAAAGTGGGGATCGTGTTTTATTCTTTGATGACCCAATGGAAATTACCTCATGGCTGGAACGCAGGATGGAACCTAACCGGGGAGACTGATAAGGACACTTCGGAATAATGCGGTGAGACATAACCCCATTCTATTTTTTGTTATAAAACCAAATCTTTATTTTACAGTTTTTTATGCTCCCTCTTCATGTAGCTGCAGCATGGACCTGGTTATATAGAACAATTAAAGGGGAAAAGACCACCGCGCTATATAAATGCAAAAAATTAACACAATCAAGTAATAAAGTGACAAACAATTGATTGAAGAGCAAAAGCAGCCGCTAAAAGGTGAGATACACACACTAAAGACAATCAATAAATAAAGGAAGCAGCGCTGTGAATTAGGTTAATATAAATATGAGTGATTAAATAAATGTATTAAGTAAATAGTTGAAATGAGTAATAAATAATAAAGTTCATGGTCAAATCATATAAATCAATAACAGTTCTAATCCATGATCAACCATCCAAGAGGTGAGGTAGATAAGGAACCAAAGGCAGGGGTCCCCGTCTGAGGCAGGATTGGAAGTAAGACTGGGTAAATCCTTCACCGCACCACAGTGATATAAATAAAATGCGCGCTTACCAACCGGCAAGCTTAGGGAAGCTTGCGACCTTAACCCGGTCGGGGCCTTTCTTGGGATGGAGACACCACTAAGCCACTCCTTGGACCGTAAGTAGCCCACTATCCTCCACGCATAGACAAAGCCTGGATGTTGGAGATACTATACTCCTAACCAGGAGTTGTTCTCACAGACAGTGCCCCAAAAGAAAAGGAAGAGCAACATAGCGTAATCCTGGTTGGGTTTTTATTAAAAGAAATTTAAAAATACACTTACAATGTGTTGAATGCACAAATGCATATAGAGCCGGCCGGCTAAACACGAACACCCGTCCTACAGACGGTAAATACGGCACGTCAGCACGCCCGACGTACGTTTCGTCACACTCTGACGTCGTCTGGGGCACGTGCTGACGTGCTGACGTGCCTTATTTACCGTCTGTAGGACGGGTGTTCGTGTTTAGCCGGCCGACTCTATATGCGTTTGTGCATTCAACACATTGTAAGTGTATTTTTAAATTTCTTTTAATAAAAACCCAACCAGGATTACGCTATGTTGCTCTTCCTTTTCTTTTGGGGCACTGTCTGTGAGAACAACTCCTGGTTAGGAGTATAGTATCCCCAACATCCAGGCTTTGTCTACGCGTGGAGGATAGTGGGCTACTTATGGTCCAAGGAGTGGCTTAGTGGTGTCTCCATCCCAAGAAAGGCCCCGACCGGGTTAAGGTCGCAAGCTTCCCTAAGCTTGCCGGTTGGTAAGCGCGCATTTTATTTATATCACTGTGGTGCGGTGAAGGATTTACCCAGTCTTACTTCCAATCCTGCCTCAGACGGGGACCCCTGCCTTTGGTTCCTTATCTACCTCACCTCTTGGATGGTTGATCATGGATTAGAACTGTTATTGATTTATATGATTTGACCATGAACTTTATTATTTATTACTCATTTCAATTATTTACTTAATACATTTATTTAATCACTCATATTTATATTAACCTAATTCACAGCGCTGCTTCCTTTATTTATTTATTTATTTATATATAGAACAATGTTAAGGCACACCTACCTGTATGCAGACTTAATTTATCTAAAATCACTTGCAGCTGTACTACATTAACTTTGACTTATTCTATTGGCCTGAGGAATCCTGGACTTTAAATTAGTGATCACCTCATGGTAATATGCACACAGAACTGGTGGAGCATAATCCAACACCAACCACCACTAATATATAGGTGTCGACTTGCCATGCACAATTACTCCCCTTTTGAGGGATTTATTCTACTTCATGCTCCTGCCTTCCAAACCTCCATTTTTTTTCTTTCTTTTTTCAATTTTTATTGTCCAGGGTTTTTTTTTTCTTTTTTCTATAAGCCGGATAGGGGAGTATGTTTGTCCTACAAATAGCCTGCACAGCGCAGCAAATTTTTTCTCCGTTTACCACTGGAACTAAAAACCCCTTGTTCTGTTGACGAGGGGGAGAAAGAATATTGGGACATGTCATTTATGTATAGCAAGTTACGTCAGAGATCAGTGCCACCGCTCAGTTTGGCACAAGGATATGGGGCGAAAGTATGGTGTTAACACATGAGGCTGGGTTGCATATGTTGCATATGTTTTTTTATGTGCCTATTGCTAACATGTCTGCCAGTATTGTTATTTCCAGTTGGTAGTTCACAAAAGTTAAGGCAAGATGTCTGCACAAGTTGGGGTGGGTGTAGGGCAGGGAGGGGGGTGGGGAAATTTTTACAGTTATACCTGCTAATCCATGGTGCAATAAGAAAGATATGGCAAGAGGAAATGTATGTGCACAAACATACTAAATGGAAATCACACACAAAACTAGTTTCATTTGTACCCCTGGTGTTGTGCGGGCGCGGGGACTTCATTGTTTTCTTGCGGAACCATACAACACCAGGCAGTATTGTGATAGATTATTTCCTGTATGTAATGATATGGCGTCAATAAAATTCCTAACCTGGAATGTAAGGGGTCTACGTGACAAGATCAAACGGTCGGCAGCCCTTGCATTCCTGCAGAAACAAAGAGCAGACGTAATTGTGTTAGTAGAGACCCATATAGAAGGAAGACTTCAGATGGCATTACGCAGACCATGGGTGGAGTGGGCTTACCACTCTGCCCACACAACCCATGCTAGAGGAGTCTCGATTCTCATAGCAAAGTCAGTACACTTTGAAATGTGTGAAGTGCTTACAGATCCACAGGGTCAATATGTATTTAAACATGCCAAATTGTATGGAGAACCGTTCCTTATTATGGCCTTTTACATCCCGCCCCCATTTTGTACAATTGTAATTATGGAAGGATTCACCTTCATGTCCAGATTTCCCAATATACAAGCAGTGTGGCTGGGAGATTTTAATACCACTCTAAGTCCAGCCCTAGGCAGACTTCAGGGTACTCGGTCTTTGGGGCTGGAGACGGAAGGGACAAGGTTTGCTAAGATGATATCCGCCTTCCACTTAATGGATACATGGCGCCATAAGTATCCACAGACTAAGGCCTACTCCTGTTTCTCCAGCACCCATAATTCCATGTTGCGTATCGATTTTGTCCTGGTGTCGAGATCCCTGACGCTGAGAATTATTAATACTGCTTTTTGTCCCAGATTACTTTCTGACCATAGTCCATACTGGACTACCCTGAGTATCCCCATAGATAAACCTAGGAAGCCTTGGCGCTTAAACCCGTTCTGGTTGACCCTTTTACCGAAAGATAATGACCTCCAAAACATCTGGGAACGCTATTTTACGGAAAATGTCGAAAAGCCTCTTTTTCAGCAATTTGGGACTCCTTCAAGATATATGTCCGTATGACTATATCTTCCCTGATAAATAAAATTAAGGAAGACTCTGCTGACACTTTTAATAGGGCGGTAACGGAATTAAATATCACTGAGCAAGAATACACTTCCAACCCCAATCTAGACATAGCCAATAGACTTAAAATGCAATCCAGAATAGTAAATCAAATCCAATTCTCTAAAGCTAGACAAAAGCTATTCTTCATCAAACAAAAACTAATCGAACATGGAGAAAAAGCGGGCAAACTACTGGCGTACTTGGTACACAGTGAGGATAGACCCCCGGTAGTTATCACTCTGCAGAGTCCGGAGGGTCAACCAATTACGGATCCCTGTACAGTAACAACTAGATTCAAGGACTTCTTTAGTGACTTGTACAAGTCAAAAACAATAGGCTCCACAGAGTTGAGAGAGAGCTTTTTCCGTAGAATAACTCTCCCTCAATTAACGAATGAACAAATAGATCTACTTGAGGCACCCATAACTATAGACGAAATAACTGTTGCTGTAGCGAGTTTTGCTAGATCTAAGTCCCCAGGCTTGGATGGGCTTCCTATAGAATTTTACTCTAAATTCAGTGAAGTACTTATACCTAAGTTGCTTAAGTTATATAACCACCTATTTGAGACTTTTACGTTAGCCCCATCCATGAGAGAGGCCACAATAATTCTCCTTCCTAAACCAGGAAGGGATCCGGGCTATCCAGAGTCCTACCGACCCATTTCTCTACTACAAGTAGACATAAAAATTCTCGCTAAGGTACTGTCGATACGACTTAACAAGGTAATACTGTCACTAATACATGCTGACCAGGCGGGTTTTATGCCAGGCCGTAACACATCCTTTAAACTTCGTAAATTATATATTAACCTACAAGCCGAACATGCAGAGGTTGGCTCAAGAGTGATAGTGACCTTAGATACGGCTAAGGCGTTTGACTCGGTGGAGTGGGAGTATTTGTGGAAATGCCTAGAGGGATATGGCTTTGGCCCAAAATTCATTATATGGCTGCAACTACTGTACCAGTCACCCACGGCCAAGGTTGTGGCTAATGGATGGACCTCCGCACAGTTCAATCTCAGTGGAGGAACGAGACAAGGCTGTCCCCAGTCCCCACTTCTCTACGCCTTGGCCTCAGAACCTTTGGCTATGTCCATCTGAGCAGATCCGGAAATACGAGGATTGGAATCAGGCAATCTCACAGAGAAAATTAGTATGTATGCGGATGATACGCTACTATACTTGGCAGATTCAGGTCCTTCCTTACGGACAGCATTAGAAATCATTGAACAGTTTGGCACATTCTCCGGGTTGAAAATTAATTGGGAAAAATCACAAATCTTGTCTATAGATAGTTTCCCACCATCTGAGATGCAGGCCAACTTGCCACTCCAGCGGGTTAGCGTCATAAAATATTTAGGAATTCATGTTTCTAGAACACCAGCTGACTATATTCTACTAAATATAGAACCCCTAATTACACATATAAAATCCAAACTCAAAGTATGGGCTCTTCTTCCATTAGGGGTCTGGGGCCATATAAATTTAATCAAAATGATTCTTCTACCCAAAATTTTATATGTAATATGGCATACTCCGATATACATACCCTGAAATACTTCAAAATCATGGAGGCCCTCCTTAAACCATTTGTTTGGGGACCCAGTAGACATAAATTGGCTTGGCAGGCGCTTAAAAACCCTACAGACCTTGGAGGTACTGCACTACCAGACTTTAACCTGTATTATGTAGCGTCCCAGATGTCCTAACTATATCATATTGACAAGACAGATAGAGACAGGTTTCTTCAATTACTATGCCCCAAACGAGTCAAGAAAACTAAGGACCCAATTTACGCGATAGTAGTAGAATCCAGTAGTATAGAACCACATAGTCACAATAAATCCTTACTGTACCATTATAGCAAAATATGGGATATAGCATTGAAGAAATTGGGAACCCCTCAATATGATGATTATATCCTGTTATGGCTGAACAAGAACCTGCTCATGCAGGAACCCATGCAGCTACCAGATGTGGAATTATGGATCACTCATGGGATCCTATATCTATATCACCTAGTTGCAAATGGAACTATTAAGTCCTTTGAGAATCTTGCAGAAGAATTCTCACTACCTTCCCACATGCTGTATAGATACCTACAAGTTAAACATGCAGTGCAAAAGCAATTCCCGGCCTCCTTACCCCAGTCCACCCCTAATGCCCTTATGGCAATAGTAAAGGATACTGACCCCTGAAAATTAATTTCGGCGTTCTATAATATTCTACTTACCCCAGCAGCCTCTAAACTTGCATATGGTCTCAAGCCCCGTTGGGAAAGAGCGATAGGACCGCTGGAGGATGAGAAATGGGAGGAAGGTATGGAATCTCCCAAGGCTGCCTCACCCAAACTATCAGATAGACTGGTACAGATCTTCATCTGGCCTACTGTGGTACTGTGCTTCATCAGGCCTACTTAACCCCATTAAGGATTGCTAGATATAGGGAGTCCCAATCTGTTCTATGCCCAATGTGTGAGAAAGAGACGGGCACATTTATTCACCTAATATGGTCATGCCCCCAGATACAGGGTCTTTGGACACAGGTCAGGAAGTTCCTACATGATAATATGGGATCACCGGTAACACTAGACCCCAAATACACTAGAACCTTTTTACAGGAAACTCTGTTTTCAGTGAGAAAAGTAATAGCCAGGAAGTGGATGAGAAGAATGCCCCCGAGTTTTGCTGAGTGGAGGGCGGAAATAAATAATACTTTACCGTACAAAAAATTCATATACACCAATAGAGGATGTCCTATGAAATATAATAAAATTTGGGACAGATGGCTACAAGACTCAGACACCTGCTCATGATTTAACCTATGCATAACATGATAGATAATATAAGGGCATAAATGGATGTTACTATAGGACATGAACATGAAAGTACAAGGTCATACAACTGTATAAGTCTTTATTTGATATCTGCAAAATGTACGCTCCAGCAAATGTATGTTAGAAACTTATTTGTCATTAGTATCTATTCAGTTGTATACTATTCCTGGAACAATATTTTGTAATGTGTATGCACCATAGATTAATTAATTAATAAACACCTTTTATTAAAAAAGAAATGTAATTTTGCTGTGGCACTGTTATATCCATGGGAAAGATGTGCTACTTTACAGGCATACTAAGGACACCCCCCAGGCACGATATTTAAAGGAATATTTAATTTTTAGTGTTTCACTTTAAGCATGATTAAAATCACTGTCTGTTTTTGAAACTTTTTTTTTGCATTGATACATGTCCCCTGGGCAGGACCCAGGTCCCCAAACACTTTTTATGGCAATAACTTGCATATAAGCCTTTAAAATGAGCACTTGATTTGTCACGTTCGTGTCCCATAGACTTTAACAGTGTTTGCATGTTCGAACAAATTTTTTGCCTGTTCGCATGCTGTGCTGCAAACTGAACGGGGGGGGTGTTCGGCTCATCCCTACTAGCCAGTGCCTCACAGCCACTGACCTCACCGCACGTCCCTGCTCCATTGTGTACACTCAGGTGGCCAGACCATTTTTGCAATTTTTCCTTTGCTTTTTTATTTTTCACCTATAGCTTTTAAAGTTTGTTAAATACCCCCCAAACCACATATTTTCTGAAAGCACATGACCAGTAGAATAAAAAGAAGGTGCTACTGATTTCTAAGGTCCCACGATATTTGCGCAAATTTTTATCAAAACAATATTTTTGCTAAAAGTCCACTAAAATCATGATTAGCCGATAAATACACAGTAAATTTTACAAAATTCCTACTAAATATAAAAGCTTAACCTTTATTGAGTTAATAAATAACAAATATTTGTAACTTTCAAATTGCGTCTTTTTTGCGAAATGGTGAAAACTGAACAGACGCAAAAGTGTAAATATCCATATTTCTCTACAAATCTGAAGGTTTTCATTTTTCCCTT
Source organism: Lithobates clamitans (assembly GCA_037952925.1). Taxonomy (NCBI): domain Eukaryota; kingdom Metazoa; phylum Chordata; class Amphibia; order Anura; family Ranidae; genus Lithobates; species Lithobates clamitans. Next base: position 3,617,637 of record JBBGZY010000229.1, read on the forward strand.
ACAGCTTTCAGAATTTGTGAAAGACCCCCAAAACCATATATTTTCTGAAAGCATATGACCTCTAGAATAAAAAGAAGGTGCTACTGATTTTTTAGACCCCGCGGTATTTGCGCAAATGTTTATCAAACCAATATATGCGCAAAAAATACACTAAAACCGTTATTAGCAGATAAAAGCACAGCTAATTTGACAAAATTCCTGCTAAATCCCTACTAAATACAAAAGCTTAACCTGTATGAAGTTAATAAATAACTAAAAGTTTTAATTTTTACATTGCGCCTTTTTGCAAAATGGTGAAAATTTAACCTACCCAAAAATTTCTCTAAAAATCTGGAGGTTTTCATTTTTCACTTACAGCTTTCAGAGTTTGTAAAAGACCCCCAAACCATATATTTTATGAAAGCATATGCCCTCTGGAATAAAAAGAAGGTGCTACTGATTTTTTAGGCCCCGCGGTATTTGTACAAATGTTTATCAAAACAATATGTTTGCTAAAAATACACTAAAACCATTATTAGCAGATAAAAACACAGCAAATTTTACAAAAGTCCTGCTAAATTCCAAATAAATATAAAAGCTTAACCTGTATGGAGTTAATACATAACAAATATTTGTAATTTTTACATTGCGCCTTTTTGCAAAATGGTTAAATTGAACATAAGCAAATATGTAAATATACAAATCTCTCTAAAAGATTTTCATTGTTCCCTTACAGTATTCAGAATTTGTGAAAGACCCCCCAAACCATATATTTTCTGAAAGCATAGGACCAGTAGAATTAAAAGAAGGTGCTACTGATTTTTAAGGCAGCGTAATTTTCGCTAAAAATACATTATAATCATTAATAGGCACATAAACACAACCTAACTTACAAAATTCCCGCTAAATTGCTACTAAAGCATCATTCACATGTGGCATACTAAAGTGTAGGCCCATGGAGGGCCATGTTTACCCGCACAGGAATGCACAGGTTTTCCGTGCATCCCCGTACAGGCAGTCCCATTTATGTCAATTGGGATGCAATGGCTGCACAGGCATAGCTGCTGTTCCCAATCTGACATCCGTGTGGGTGTGGGTACATGACCCCGAACGCAGACAGTGTGAGCTCAGGGACATGCATGCGGACCTACATGGATGTAAAATTGGGAGCAATGGCTCTGTTCGTGCAGTTGCTGCAACCCAAATGACATCAATGGGACTGCCTGCACAGGGATGCACAGAACACCTGTGCATCCCTATAAAGGTATGCTGTGTATGCCCTGTGTGAACAAGGCCTTAGGTCCCTTTTACACAAGCAGACCGAACGGGTCTGCCTGTCCATTTTTTTCAGGTGGACCCAATCGGACCACCCATTGTCCTTTATGGAGAGGCTGATGTAAATGGACATGTGTCTGTTTACACCCGCCGGCATCCGATCCAGTCCAGTCCGCTAAAAACAGACAGGTGGGGATTCCATTCCCCGTCCTTCTAGCAGATCGGATCGGATAGTATCCGATGGAACTGGACAGGCGGTCCATTTCCATCCATCCGCCCCATAGAAAACAGCGGGCTGTGTTCGTGTCCTCTCTGCATCAGCGGAGCAGACACGGACCTGTCATCCACCTGCTCAGTGGGGATCAGCAGGCAGATCCCCCTCTGAGCAGGCAAATCTGCTTGACGGAGTCCGCTCCATGTAAAAGGGGTCTTACCAGGAGTGGCCAGTCCATTAGGGGCAGTGCCCCCCTGCAGGGCGCCAGAATCATACGTTTGTATGAGGTTTTTTTTTTCAAGCCACATGATTAGAGCCTCAGGCTCTAATTGACTTGAAAAAGGTTGGGCTCGGGGCGGAGAGCATTGCACCCCGAACCCAACCACTTGTGACAATAGCGAATTAACATTCGCTATTGTCTTCCGGCTTTTCCTCCTGGCCAATCAGAATGGATTGAGGTCCAGGTCTAGAGCTGAGGAAGCCGTGGAGGGGTGACTGCAGGTCCACTGTCACTGTGGAGGGGCTGAGTGCAGGTTTGTTTGCCGCCCCCCCCCCCCCCCAAAAAAAAAGTTTAGCACCAGCCGCCACTGGGTCTTACTATGTTTTTGTTTTGAATTTTTTTTTTTTTACTTTTTTAAATTTCCTTTTTTTTAATGGGGGGGGGGGCTGGGGGGTCTTTGGTGAGATATCAAAGGTCTAAACAGAACCCCATATCTCTTTTTTGAGACAGAGAAAGGGACTGAAGATAGTGCAGGGGGGGCTTGGTAAGCACATGTTTACCAAGCTCCCCCAAGCCCCAACTTCACCCCTACCCGCACCGCTCTCCCCGCCGCAATCCCCAGCCTGACAGCCTGCCGGAGCTCAGTGCAGGGAGAACATACAAGCGGCACGAGAGGAAGCAGGGATGGATCAGGGGTGCGAGGGCAGTTGGGGGGTGATCTGACTGGCGGGGGACACATCTGGACCCCCCCATGCAGCACCTGAAGCCAACGGGAGTGGAAGAGGAGGGATGCCGGCTAATGATGGTGGCTGCGGGGATCCGGTTTGCACGGGGGGTAATATGTCCTGGGGGTGAAGAGGATAGGAGAGGAGAGTGGGGGGGCAGTTTTAGGTGAAATTTAGTGGCGGGAGGTGGAGAGGCAGGGGACAGGGAAGCGGCGGCATGGGTGGGTGGGGGGTGGTCATATTTTAGGCTATTAACTCTGATCATCTGGATGTAATTCGCTAATCAGAGTTATAGAATTGTTCAGCAGAGTCTTCTGAAAAATTCTGCTATAAGTTTATGGTCATTGAAGTGACCATGAGCTTAAAGAAGAGGGGGAAATGAGGTCCATCCGGACTTAGCCACCTGCCAGCACTTCTGTAGGTCTGTACGGCATACGGACAAGGCAGTGAAAGGGTTAAAAGAGAAGTAAAGGATTTTTTTCCCCCCAATTATACTTACCTAGGTGGGTGCAACATGGCTCTGATGCTGCATCTGTCCCCGGCGCCTCTACACTGAGAACTGAGTGATCAAACAACGCCTATCACTCGGTTCTGACAGCTCCCGGAGCAGAGAGCTGCTGACTGTCAATCAGCAGCTCTCCACTCTGCCTCTTCCCTTCTCACTGGACCGCTGAGCTGTGGAGGGGGTGGGGAGCTGGCTCAGGCTCTTAGTGGCTCGCTGAGAGGCTGAGCGGGGCTGTCAGTCCAAGCACCTGGCGGATCCAGACTCCCAATGCCGGGATGATGTGGTGCCTGGACTAATTTCTGTGACGTCAGCAGAGAGCGGAATTCAGCCCGCTCGCTGCTGAAAACAGGTCTCAGGAGTGCAAAACGAATTGCACTCCTGTGATCCGTAGGAGAAGTACAGCCAAATGAGCTTTGGCTATACTTCTCTTTGGTTACAAAGCTAACAACAGGTAGTTGTTGCTGCAGGAATACTCTTTGGGTCACTAGGTGCCTCCCAAATGAAATATGCAAACAGTGATATTATCAAAGTCACATCAATGTCCATGCCTGCTGCTCAGGAACCAAGCATGGTATTGTACCTAGGGAAAGGACAGATGACTAAAATCAAAATTCAAAGAAACATGTCTACCATTTTACCTGCCATAACATTTGTAATTTTGTACAGCTAATCTTGTGATTTACCCTTATATACTGTATACTATCTACTCTTCACAGCCAGATGGGTTACACATAAAGTTTCTAATAAAGCAATTTGTGTTCTGGTTTAACAATTTAGCTTCCTAAGTCACCTTTCCAGCCTCCTAATTGGATAGTGAACCAGCATAACCACTTCTGCCCAGTAAACAGAAATGATAAATGAGGAAATAGCAGAATGCATCAGCTAGAACAGGTTTTTGTATCACAACAATGGCTTACAGGCAAAACAGTACACATATGGGTTGATTTACTAAAACTTCAAAGTACAAAACCTGGTGCAGCTCTTCATAGAAACCAATCAGTTTCCAGGTTTTTTTTTTTTTGGTCAAAGCTTAATCGAAAAACTGAAGTTAGAAGCTGATTGGCTACCATGCACAGCTGAATCAGATTTTGCACTCTCCAGTTTTAGTAAATCAACCCTATAGTGTACAGTATATGCATTTCAACCATGTTTCATTCTCGTCCATTAGGGGACACAGGAAGTATATTGCCACAGCATAACAGGATTGTACACTGGCAAACAAAAACGTTGTAGGCCAGCCCAAAATAAGCCCTCCCACTGCCAATGTGCCTCAGTTTTTAAAGTACCGTAAGTGGTTAAAATGCCTTTGAAAAGAAAGCAAAGTAGATATGGCGCTGTTCTACTGCTAACAAATAGTGGTTAGAGGTGTAAAAATACATAAGCTACTTCCTTTGGAAAGGTCCTAAAAACTAAGAAGATATTCCGCAGTGTAATTATAAGTGTTAACAATGTGTATCAATTGTGTAAAACCAAATAAAAACAAACCAAAAAATACTTTGGTATTCAAACAAAAACAAAACAAAGTGTGTGATCCTTGGTGTAAAAAGTCGATATATATAATACCCGTTAGGATAAAATAAAGCACTAAATACAGTTGTTGTGCATACTGAGACAATCTAAGATGCAATTACAATTAATATGTATGCTGAAACATTCTGAAGTGCTATTGTTATTTTTTTTAAAAACAAACCACAGGCAGATCTCCTATGTTTATACTTCTACAATATCCATTTCAAATAAAACTAATATATAAAAAAAAAACATCGAAAGAACATCAAAATAACGAGAAAAAAAAAATTTTTTAGTTATTTTGATGTTCTTTCGATGTTTTTTTGGTTTTTTTTTTAGTTTTATTTGAAATGGATATTGTAGAAGTATAGACATAGGAGATCTGCCTGTGGTTTGTTTTTTTAAAAAAAATAACAATAGCACTTCAGAACATTTCAGCATACATATTAATTGTAATTGCACCTTAGATTGTCTCAGTATGCACAACAACTGTATTTAGTGCTTTATTTTATCCTAACGGGTATTATATATATTGACTTTTTACACCAAGGATCACACACTTTGTTTTGTTTTTGTTTGAATGCAAGACCACACTGTATAAGTATTTTTTGGTTTGGTTTTACACATTTGATACACATTGATAACACTTATAATTACACTGTGGAATATCTCCTTAGTTTTTAGGATCTTTCCAAAGGAAGTAGCTTATGTATTTTTACACCTCTAACCACTATTTGTTAGCAGTAGAACAGCGCCATATCTACTTTGTTTTCTTTTCATGTGATATTGCCAGGGCCGTCTTTAAGGCAGGGCAAAAGGGGCAGCTGCCCTGGGCCCTGTCATTGTTGTGGGGCCCAAAGCAGCTGCCTCGTACTTGCCAACTATCCCAGTTTAAATTCCCTCGTCCCTTGAGGTTTTAGTCTCATGCTGTGTCCTAATATCTCAGTGTGAAGTTCTGTTATTAATGCTGCCCAGCTCTGCCTTGTTGTTGTGTACAGATGACTCACCTGCAGACCCTGTGTTTACATGTAAATACCGCCATTGATATGTAAATAGCAGTGGCATTCATATGTAAATAGTGGCAGACCGGCAGCATTCTATGTAAACAGAGGCGGTATTCATATGTATAGTGTGCCCCCCTGAGGTCATATCCACCATCACCTATACTGAATGCTACCCACTGGGGAGATAAAGGGGCATGCTTGAAAGCCCTGCCTACAACTGTGGTCATTAAGCCTACCATCAACCTGTTCTGCAAAGGTAAGCAAATTAGTGGGGGGAGGGTAGTGTGTGGTGGGCAGAGGTAGGTAGAGAAGGAATTACAGTTTGGGGTGCACAAGTGAGCAAGGTCCAGTCCATGGTGTGCAGGCAGTGAGGAGATGATGTGCTGTAACCTCTAGCAACCAATCAGTAAGCAGTAATAATGTGCAGTAACCAACCAGTGAGCAGTATTGATGTACAGTAACCTATAGCAACCAATCAACAAGCAGAAATCATGTGCTGTAACCTCTAGCAACTAATCAGTGAGCCGAAATGTTTGCTGTAACCTCTGGCAACCAGTCAGTGAGCGGTAATGATACACTGTAACCTCTGGCAACCAATCACAATCACTGTCTGATCTGATTCAGTAAACTGATTTTGAGTCTAGCTGCTATTTATTGTATGTCTCAGAGCAGGTGGAGAGCAAAACTGCAAGGGGGGCCCAAACATTTTTTTGCCCAGGGTCCAATCAATATTAAAGACGGCCCAGGATATTGCTCCACTTAGTGGTAGTAATTGGTAGAGGCAGCAGTTCTATTAACCCCCTCCAACCTTTTATTCAGTACCTAGTCCTTTGCGCAGAGATTTTTTCTTTTTTTCTCTGGTTAAATGCCTTTGCCCAACCTTACATGACGATTAGCTTAGTATGTGGTAATGTGAACAGCTATCACTTGTTGCAGTTTTTGCAAATATGTGTTTTTTTTTTGTTTTTTTTCATCTGCAAATTTAAAGCAAATCAGTATTAAATACAAAAGAAAATCACTTGAGGGCAGGAGTACCATTTACCCAGAGTTGCCTCTGCGAAGGCTAGAACATGATGCCTTTTGCACCTAATGGTGTTTCTGTATTCTGGCACTCTTTGTATGTGTCCATATACTTTGAATAAAGCTCCTGATCGCTGGATACTCCCTTGTTGACCATATTGCAACCTACGCAAAACTGGGACTCTGTGGAGCTGTGCTAGGTGGATTTTTTTACCAGTTAGCCACACTATTTTGCATGAATGTGGGTTTGTACATACAGTGAGGGTAAAAAGTATTAGATCCACTGCTGATTTTGTACGTTTGCCCACTGGCAAAAAAATGATCAGTCTATGATTTTAATGGTAGGTTTATTTTAACAGTGAGAGACAGAATAACAACAAAAATATCCAGAAAAACGCATTTAAAAAAAGTTATACAGTAAATTTTTTATTTTATTTTAATGAGTGAAATAAGTATTTGACCCCTTCGCAAAACATAACTTAGTACTTGGTGGCAAAACCCTTGTTGGCAATCACAGAGGTCAGACGTTTCTTGTAGTTGGCCACCAGGTTTGCACACATCTCAGGAGAGATTTTGTCCCACTCCTCTTTGCAGATCCTCTTCAAGTCCTTAAGGTTTTGAGGCTGACATTTGGTAACTCGAACCTTCAGCTCCTTTCACATATTTTCTAGGGAATTAAGGTCTGGAGACTGGCTAGGCCACTCCAGGACCTTAATGTGCTTCTTCTTGAGCCACTTCTTTGTTGACTTGGCCATGTGTTTTGGCTCATTGTCATGCTAGAATACCCATCCCCAACCCATTTTCAATGCCCTGGCTGAGGGAAGGAGGTTGTCACCCAAGATTTGACGGTACATGGCCCTTGTCCATCGTCCCTTTGATGCAGTGAAGTTGTCCTGTCCCCTTAGCAGAAAAACATCCCCAAAGCATAATGTTTCCACCTCCATGTGGGGATGGTGTTCTTGGCATCATTCCTCTTCCTCCAAACACGGTGAGTTGAGTTGATGCCAAAGAGCTTGATTTTGGTCTCATCTGACCACACTTTCACCCAGTTCTCCTCCGAATCATTCCGATGGTTATTAGAATTTAATTTCAAAAGAGCAAACTTCCCCAAACTACGAACCTTGCTAGAAGATATAAATTGGAATAAAATCTTAGTAACAAAGAACACGGAGGAGAGATGGGTTTGCTTTAAGAGCATATTAAAAAAGGGCATTAGCCAGTGCATCCCACTGGGAAATAAATGTAAACGAGCGAACAACAGTCCTGGATGGCTTAACTTCAATGTAAAAATGCTTATAAAAGCAAAGGAAAAAGACTTTAAAAAATACAAGGCTGAGGGATCATAATCAGCATTCAGACACTACAAAGAATGCAACAAGAAATGTAAGGGTGCAATTAAGGCAGCAAAGATAGAACACGAAAGACATATAGCGGAGGAGAGCAAAGAAAACCCCAAGAAATTCTTTAAGTATATAAACAGTAAAAAGGGAGGACAGACCATATTGTCCCCATAAAGAATGAGGAAGGAAATCTGGTTACAAAGGATGGGGAGATGGCAAAGGTATTGAATTTATTCTTCTCCTCAGTCTTAATGAGGGAATCGGGGGGCTTCAGTAACCAAAACTGCAGTGTTTATCCTCATGACACATCACAGGAAGCACCCTCATGGCTAACAGAGGACAGAATTAGAAATGGACTTGGAAAAACGTAACATTAATAAGTCACCAGGACCAGATGGCTTGCACCCGAGGGTCCTTTGGGAACTCAGTCAAGTAATTGCCAGACCATTGTTCCTAATTTTACTGACAGTCTACTGACTGGAATGGTACCAGCTGATTTGAGAAAAGCCAATATAGCTCCAATATTTAAAAAAGGGCCAAATACATACCCAGGAATTACAGACCAGTTAGCCTAACATCAATAGTATGCAAGCTCTTGGAGGGGAGGATAAGGGACTATATACAAGATTTTAGTAATGAAAACGGTATCATTAGCAGTAATCAGCATGGATTCATGAAGAATCGTTCTTGCCGAACCAATCTATATTAACCTTCAATGAGGAGGTGAGCTGCCATCTAGATAAAGGAAAGCCCGTAGACATGGTGTATCTGGATTTTGCAAAAGCATTTGACTCAGTTCCCCATAAACGTTTACTGTACAAAGTAAGGTCCGTTGGCATGGACCATAGGGTGAGTACATGGATTGAAAACTGGCTACAAGGGCGAGTTCAGTGAGTGGCGATAAATGGGGAATAGTCGGAATGGTCAGGGATGGGTAGTGTAAGAGAACTGTCAGGATGCGCCCGGCACGCACACGTGCGCATGTGCGCATTCACGGGCATCGGCAGATTTCCTTGCGCAGGAACACACATCTGACCACAATTGGCAGCTGACAGCCTATTTAAGGGTTGCTCTGATTTCTGACAGGTGCTGCTTGATCTTCAGCTGTGTCCTGAGATTCTGAAACCCTGTTTGTTTGACTTGACTTCCTGTTGCTGAAACCCTGGCCTTCCTGACCCTGTTTCTGGACTCTGATAACTCTGATTACTGGTTCATGATCCTGGCTTCCTGTTTGACCTTGCTCCTGTTTATACCTTGGTACCTCGCTGCCCGCCCGTTACTGAACCCGGCTTACCTGATGACCTCGCTCCTGTCTCCTGTTTGGCTCCACGCTGTTTCCGAGTACCTGTGCTGGCCGTCCATCCTCTCAGCTGTGCTGGTTCAAGCTCTTCACCAGAAACCCTGCCTGCACTTCCCAGTCTGCAACACTTCCGGCAAGTTCTGCACGCAGCATTCACAGGCACTCGTGTTTCTCCTGATCCTTGCCACCATCTGTTCCATCTCCAGTGGGGCTTGGATTGGAGATACAAGAGAGGCTGACCTTGTCATTTCAGACTCCTACCAGGTACGTGACAGTATCAAGCAGCCTCAAATGGAGTCTGAAAGGGAGGCCTCTCCACGAGAGGACATTTACAGATCTATTTCTATGCTATCAAATATTGTGCAGAAGTTACAAGAAAATCTGAGTCGCATGGAAGAGCGATTTCCCCACGATGAGAATGTCGCATTGGCCTGTGCTCGGCTTTTGGTCTCTGATTCATATACCCAGAGCCCGGCTTGTTCCATGAGGTTGCTTCCGCTCCTGAACCCAGGGTGCCTATGCCTGAGCGATTCTCCGGAAATCGCAAGAAGTTTCGCACATTCTGGAATTCCTGCGAACTATATTTCTCCCTGTTACCCCGGACCTTCACGTCTGAAAACATCAATGTCGGGTTTATCATTACATTACTATTGGATGAACCACTTTCCTGGGCTCATCATCTCCGGGAACAACATGACCCTGTCCTGACAACTACGGATTCTTTCTTCTCAGCCATGGCTCAGCTTTATGCAGACCCCTTCTACCAGCGGACTGCCGAATTCATGCTTGGCAAATTACAGCAAGGTCCAAGGCCTGCTGAGGAATATGTAACTGACTTCCGTGTATGGAGTGCAGATACCCAATGGAATCATTCCGCACTTCGCCACCAGTTTCGACTAGGACTGTCTGACACCTTAAAGGATGAGCTTGCCAGAGTGGGAGTTCCAGCATCCCTGGAAGACCTGATCGATCCAACCATTCAGATCGATCGGCGATTACTTGAAAGGCAATCCGAAAGATGCAAAGGAACCCTTTCTGTGGCTTCAAGGTCTGACATTCCTGCATCCCCATCCATTGCATCCCCCAGAAGGAGGGAACTGCATAAGACTCCTCATAGAAGTTTTCGAAGACCACCCCTTTCTCCTGATGAACGCCTTCATCGATTACAGGACAATCTGTGTCTCTATTGCGGGGAGGCGGGTCACTTTATACAGACTTGCCCGGCAAAGACCCGCAGGTCTTTCTCCCGTCAGCCTCACATGATGCATCTCTCAGGGAGGTACCAGTCTCATGTCTCTCTTTCTATTGTGCTCCAGTTTTCTGAAAAGACTGTTCCTGTACTTGCAATCTCAGACTCTGGGGCCTGTAGTTGTTTTATGGACTCTGCATTTGCTTCTCTCCACCAGCTGCCTGTATGTGCCAAGAAGCAGGAATTCCATGTTCTTCTGGCTGACGGTTCCGGCATTAAATCAGGCCCAGTTACCCAAGAGACTTTACCTATTTCCTGCCGTACTTCTTCCGGCCACCATGAATTCCTCCGTTTGGATATCATAGCTTCTCCCATGTTCCCGATCATCCTCGGCATTCCATGGTTGAAGGCACATAATCCTCACATTAACTGTGAAGGCATCTCCTTCTCTGACTACTGCCAAATTCACTGCCTATCTGAAAAGACTTTCAATACCACACCCCTCCTGGGTATCCTCCCTGACTATGAAACCTCTAATCTGGTCCCTGCTGCCTACCACGATAATCTGGATGTGTTTAACAAGAAAGGAGCGGACACTCTTCCTCCCCATAGAACATATGATTGTCCTATTGAACTTTTACCAGGGGCCGAGATCCCATTTGGGCGAATTTATCCTCTCTCTGAGCCTGAACTAGAAGCCCTGTGGATTTATATAGATGAAAGCCTTGAAAAACAGTTCATCCGGCCCTCCACTTCACCAGCAGGGGCCGGTATTTTCTTTGTGGAAAAGAAAGACCATACCCTTAGGCCCTGTGTGGACTATCGTGACCTTAACAGGGTCACTGTTAAAAACCGGTACCCTCTGCCTCTGATCCCTGAACTTTTTCAAAGGCTGCGTGGGGCACGAGTGTTCTCCAAATTGGATCTGAGAGGAGCTTATAATCTTGTCAGAATCAGGGAGGGAGATGAATGGAAGACGGCCTTCCGAACACGCTTCGGGCATTTTGAATATCAAGTCATGCCATTCGGACTCTGCAACGCCCCTGCCACATTCCAACATCTGGTTAATGACGTTTTTCGGGACTTCCTTGATTTATTCGTTATCGTGTATCTGGATGATATCCTTATATTCTCTGAAACTCTAGAATCCCATAGGACTCATGTAAAGAAAGTACTGGGTCGGCTGAGGGAACACCGCCTTTATGCAAAGGCTGAGAAATGTGACTTTGAAAAACCAACCATACATTTCCTGGGACTTGTCATCTCTGCTGACGGTATCTCTATGGACCCACAGAAAGTCACTTCCGTCCTGGAATGGCCTGCCCCTGTCGACAGGAAAGCTGTTCAGAGATTTGTGGGATTCGCCAACTTTTACAGAAAATTTATCAAGAACTTTTCTGGCATCATCACTCCCATCACTCAGTTAACAAAGCAGCATGTTCCTTTCCGATGGACCCATGAAGCTCAAACAGCTTTTGAACAGTTAAAAACTTTATTCACGTCAGCTCCTATCTTGAAACATCCTGATCCATCCTTAGCCTACGTTTTGGAGGTGGATGCCTCTGAGAGTGCACTGGGTGCTATTTTGTCTCAACGCCAAGGTCCCAAATCTTTGCTCCATCTTGTGGCCTTTTTCTCTAAGAAATTAAATCCTTCTGAAAGGAACTATGATGTTGGAGACCGAGAATTGCTGGCTATCAAGGCTGCGCTTGAAGAATGGAGCTACCTCCTGGAAGGAGCAGCTCAACCCATCCTCATCTTCACGGACCATAAAAATCTCGAATACTTGAGGACGGCTAGACGACTAAGACCCCGGCAGGCAAGATGGGCACTTTTCTTCTCTCGTTTTATGTTCCATATAACTTATCGTCCTGGCTCAAAGAATGGTAAACCGGATGCCTTGTCCCGCATGTTCAGCGACCCAGTGGTATCCTCAGAACCTGACACTATTCTACAAGCCAAAAATGTTTTGCTTCTTCAGGCGGATTTGATGTCTCAGATAAAAGCAGATGTGATAAACCAACCACCTTCCAAAGATCTGGCTCTTCAATTGAGGGATGGTCTGTACTTTCATAAGGAGCAAATCTTTATCCCTGAGCAATTCAGAGTTGCTGTCCTGAGGCGATGTCATGACCACCCATTAGCGGCCCACTTTGGAATTCGCAAAACGGCCGATCTGATCTCTCGTACATTCTGGTGGCCAGACTTGATGCAAGACTGCAAAAGATATGTTAACTCTTGTGTGACATGCCTTCGGAATAAGACGGACAGAGCCAAAACTTGGGGCCTACTTGAGCCACTCCCTGTACCTGAAAAACCATGGAGCATGATCTCCATGGATTTCATTGTGGAACTCCCCCCATCCGAAAACTTCACCACTGTGTTTGTTGTGGTGGATCGCCTGACCAAGATGGCCCATTTTGTATCCTTACAAGTAACTCCTTCGGCCACAGAGACCGCCTCAGCTTTCATCAAGGAGATTGTAAGATTACATGGTGTCCCTGATAGCATCATCTCTGATCTTGGGGTGCAGTTTACGTCTAGATTTTGGAGGGCATTATGCCAAGCACTGAACATTGAACTCCGCCTCTCCACAGCCTACCATCCACAAACTAATGGACAAACTGAAAGAACCAATCAAACCCTCGAGCAGTACTTACGGTGTTTTTCCTTTTTTGCACAAGATGACTGGCTATCACTTCTCCCACTGGCAGGATTTTCATACAATAATTCCATCCACTCTGCAACCAAGCAATCACCCTTTTTTGCCAATTATGGGTACCACCCCTCTTTCTTACCTGAGCTGGCCATTGAATCATCTGTACCTGCTGTACAAAACAGATTAAACTTCCTCAGTACTAATAACCAATTACTGCAAGATACAATCTCCAAGACTCAAGCAAGCAATAAAAAGTTCTTCGACAAGAAGAAGAGAGGTAATCTGAACCTTAAACCTGGAGACAAGGTCTAGCTTTCCACAACAAACTTGAAACTGAGCTGTCCTTCAAGAAAACTTGGCCCAAAATTTTTGGGACCCTTCCCAGTGAAGAGGAAAATTAATGCAGTAGCATTCGAGTTGGTGTTACCCAAGAATCTAAAGATCCACCCTGTATTCCATGTCTCTTTGTTGAAAAAAGCTGTACCAAATCCATTTCCAGATCGGGTTTCTGAAACTCCTCCTCCGCTGCTCATCGAAGGGAATGAGGAATTTGAGGTGGAAGCCGTGTTGGACTGTAGAAGAAGGCATAACCAAACACAGTTCCTCATTAAATGGAAAGGCTATGGGTCGGAAGAAAATTCCTGGGAACCAGCTTCAGATGTGCATGCTCCAAAACTAGTGCAAGCCTTTTTTCAACGCCACCCAGAGAAAAGACACTTGAAGGGCATCCGGAGGCTGCCCTTAAGGGGGGGCAATGTAAGGGAACTGTCAGGATGCGCCCAGCACGCACACGTGCGCATGCGCGCATTCACGGGCATCGGCAGCTTTCCTTGCGCAGGAACACACATCTGACCACAATTGACACCTGACAGCCTATTTAAGGGTTGCTCTGATTTCTGACAGGTGCTGCTTGATCTTCAGCTGTGTCCTGAGATTCTGAAACCCTGTTTGACTTGACTTCCTGTTGCTGAAACCCTGGCCTTCCTGACCCTGTTTCTGGACTCTGATTACTGGTTCATGATCCTGGCTTCCTGTTTGACCTTGCTCCTGTTTATACCTTGGTACCTCGCTGCCCGCCCGGTACTGAACCCGGCTTACCTGATGACCTCGCTCCTGTCTCCTGTTTGGCTCCACGCTGTTTCCGAGTACCTGTGCTGGTTCCAGCTCTTCACCAGAAACCCTGCCTGCACTTCCCAGTCTGCAACACTTCCGGCAAGTTTTGCACACAGCATTCACAGGCACTCGTGTTCCTCCTGATCCTTGCCACCATCTGTTCCATCTCCAGTGGGGCTTGGATTGGAGATACAAGAGAGGCTGACCTCGTCATTTCAGACTCCTACCAGGAGGAATCTCTGTATTTGCGGACAATACTAAGCTAAGCAGGGCAATTACTTCTCCGCAAGATGTGGAAACCTTGCAAGAAGATCTTAACAAATTAATGGGGTGGGCAACTACATGGCAAATGAGGTTTAATGTTGAAAAATGTAAAATAATGCATTTGGGTGGCAAAAATATGAATGCAATGCTAACAAAGCAAACAGAATATTGGCATGCATTAAAAAGGCGATTAACTCAAGAGATAAAGCAATAATTCTCCTACTCTACTAGACTCTAATCCGGCCTCACCTGGTGTATGCTGTCCAGTTCTGGGCACCAGTCCTCAGGAAGGATGCACTAGAAATGGAGCGAGTACAGAGAAGGGCAACAAAGCTAATAAAGGGACTGGGGGATATTAGTTATGAAGAAAGGTTATGAGCACTAGACATGTGCATTCGTTTTCGTCCGAATGCATTTTCGTCCAAATTTCAGGTATTTTCGTTATCGTTTTAACGAAAAACGAAAGATCCGACATAAACAAATGCTTTATTTTTGTTTTCGTTGCTACAACAGTTCGATATAGATAGGAGATTCGACATGATGATGACAATAACAATCTGTGTCCACCAAACCTGTGGTCGAATGTGCCTAACCTTAGCTCTATTAGTCCAAGATTATTCTACATAGAGAAAAGATTCGACGTAGGGGAGGAAAGATTCGACGTAGGGGAGAAAAGATAATTAAAATTATGATGATGATGAATGTTATTGGCTGATTGTAACCAAAGAGGAGGAGCAGTAAAATAGCTAGAACTAAGTATACACGTACTTTGGCTTATGTTGTCTGTTGAAAGTTCTAAGAAGATTCGACGGAGCAGGTAAACTATACGGCGTCGTACGGTTTAGCTGCTCCGTTGAATTTTCTTTGAACATTCGACAGACACCATAAGCCTTCAATGACAGATTCGACCATAATTTGGATTTTTGGACGAATTTTTAACAAAGCTTCTGATGACGCCCAGTGGGAGGGGTGAAACATGTCAAGCTAAGGACTATCTGTGAAGGCTGTTTGGATGCCAAGGCGGCAGTTTTGCACATTTTAAAGATTTTTTATGTAAGTGTAATGATTTTAGACTCTTTAAATAAATCTTGCAGTATTACACTATATCCTCTCTCTCTTCACTTGTCCGAACTTTACCATTGCAATCACCTATGATTGAGTAAAGTATGTATGACCCATAACAAGTGGTGGAGGAGAGAAGGTTCCATTCCATTCCATTCTCTGAGGTACAACCAACTTATCCATTTTGCTGGACAGAAGATACCATCTTTAAAAACACAAAGGCGCATTGATTTTCACTATCTGGTGAGTGGGGACCCAGGAGGGGAACACAGGAAGTCACCAAGATTACACCTATGTGTCACCATTTCCGTACTCCACAATAGATGAACTTTATTGATTGCACTTTATTCTTTGCACCTTATTGTATCATATTGTATGAATTTATTGGCACTTTAGCACTTTGCTGTATATGTTGTTATATGACATATATTTGATGTAAGTAGATGCAAATTATGATATAGAGAGGCAGCGCTGAGTATTAATTTTTTTTTCATCAGTTTTTTTGGGGGTACTTACCTCACACTACAGTGGCAGCCCCATTGCATACATCTTGTATGTGTGTGTGTGTGTGTATGCAGACATACACACACATTTACATTTTGGATTCACTAAAAATACTTATACTTATTTACATTTGTTTTTTTCACTCACTATAGTCACTCCACGGCGCGGGTCCATTCTCATTACCTTCATTTGAGTCCAGCTGTGTTTGATTATACTGATTGGACTTGATTAGGAAAGCCACACACCTGTCTATACAAGACCTTACAGCTCACAGTGCATGTCAGAGCAAATGAGAATGAGGTCAAAGCAACTGCCTGAAGACCTCAGAAACATAATTGTGGCAAGGCACAGATCTGGCCAAGGTTACAGAAAAAAATTCTGTTGCACTTAAGGTTCCTAAGAGCACAGTGGCCTTCAAAATCTTTAAATAGAAGACGTTTGGGATGACCAGAACCCTTCCTAGAGCTGGCTGTCTGGCCAAACTGAGCTATCGGGGAAGAAGAGCCTTGGTGAGAGAGGTAAAGAAGAACCCAAATATCACTGTGGCTGAGCTCCAGCGATGCAGTCGGGAGATGGGAGAAAGTTGTAGAAAGTCAACCATCACTGCAGTCCTCCACCAGTCGGGGCTTTATGGCAGATTGGCCCGACGGAAGCCTCTCCTCAGTGCAAGACACATGAAAGCCCTCATGGAGTTTGCTAAAAAAAACACCTGAAGGACTCCAAGATGGGGAGAAATAAGATCCTTTGGTCTGATGAGACCAAGATAGAACTTTTTGGCCTTAATTCTTATTGGTATGTATGGAGAAAACCAGGCACTGCTCATCACCTGTCCAATACAGTCCCAACAGTGAAACTCGGTAGTTAAGGGTTCCTAGATGCCCCCTAGCTGCAGCCAAAATTTGGGGTCTCTGAACCCAAAGGGTCCCGAAATGACATTGCTGCAGATGGACACAGTTGACCGAATTTGGGGAACCGTATCTCGGGGCCACTTAGTGCTAGGAACCCCAAATTTGGTGTGCAAACCCAGTGGAACTAGCACCATAACATTTCCAAAGCTGGGTTTTCTAGCACCAAGTGGCCCTGAGATACAGGGCCCCAAAAATCAGTTCAGAAAATGTCAAGCACTTTTCTGCAGCAGAGAATGACATTTTCCGAACCGGTTTTGGGGCCCCGTATCTCAGGGCCACTTGGTGCTAGGAACCCCAGCTTTGGATATGTTATGGTACCAGTTCAACTGGGTTTGCACACCAAATTTGGGGTTCCTAGCATCAAGTGGCCCTGAGATATGGGCCCCCAAAGTCGGTTCAAAAAATGTCAAGCACTTTTCTGCAGCAGAGAATGACATTTTCTGAACCAATTTTGGGGCCCCGTATTTCGGGGCCACTTAGTGCTAGGAACTTCATCTTTGGCCCCAAACTCGGTTCGGAAAATGAAATTTTTTGCTGCAGAAAAGTGCTTGACTCGAGTATAAGTCGAGGGGGGCACTTTCAGCACAAAAAAATGTGCTGAAAAATTCGACTTGTACTCGAGTATATACGGTAGATGTCTGCCAGCTTACCCCCCCCCCTTTGATGTGGAACAGAACTGCAAGAGTTAAGAACAAGTTAAAGAAAATTGCGCCTCTTTTCAAAACTTTGAGACTACACCCAAGAACTAGAAACAAGACCCCCTATTTAGCTATGATAGTTTGCTATTCCCTTATATAGATATAACCCAGCTGAAAGCTTATACTTTGTCACAGTAATGGATATGTATATTTAGTGGTCTATATACGCTTGCCTTTTTGATAACGAAACATCCGGCTCACGGTATATTAGCCGCTTGAACAGGAAGTAATAAAGGAGAAGTATCAAACTACTGAACTTGTGTATGTCTCAGTAATTTACTTCAAGTGTGCACACTTTTACATTGAAGGTTAATTTGGCCAGGGGGACAGAAACAAAAGTACCGAACGGTTCTGGTTCGAGCCAAAACACCTGGGTGCCAGAAATCTTGCTGACTGATAGGGGATCAAATACTTATTTCTCTCATTAAAATGCAAATCAATTTATAACTTTTTTGAAATGCATTTTTCAGGATATTTTTTATTGTTGTTCGGTCTCTCACTGTTAAAATAAACCTACCATTAAAATTATAGACTGATCATTTCTTTGTCAGTTGGCAAACGTACAAAATCAGCAGGGGTTCAAATTCTTTTTCCCTCACTGTACTTTGGGTCCCAGCCTTCACCGAGTACCCCAAAACCACTTTATTAAGCAAAGATTGACGTCTCTTCTAATCAGAGCTCTGACCTGCATCCTCTTTAGCTTTAGTCTTTAATTATGGAAGCCAGCCTCACTAATCCTGACAGTTGATGGCTAGGAGGGCCAGAACCCATTTTCAGAATAAAAATTGCCAAAAACACCTAAATGAACTAAAAAAAACAAATCTCATGTACTTTGTTGAATATAGAGTGACTGAGCATACAACAGTGAACAGAGACAATTGGAAATAATAGGATTCTGCTTGTTGAGCATAGTCAGGGGACTGAAAAACTGAACTGAACAGAAAAACAATTAAGAATTGGTCTACAGGCATTTCAACTTTGCAAACTGAGAACTTTTCCTGGAGTTGGGCTTCAATTAAACCTTACAAAGTAAGAAGCACTTGTATGTTTCCCCACAGATTTTTTTTTTTTCTAAAACAGGTTTTCCCTATGTGACCTATGTACCTTCAGTAGAAATCTTCTAGGATGAGCTAATTCCTGTCTGTGCAGGACTGGGACGCTGCCTCATCACACTGCTGCTATGTAGGCAGACAGCAGGAACCCACACAGCTACTCGTAAGTAAACCTTAGGTTTTTAGCCAAGATCACCCATTTTTTATCTGATGTGCCAATTTGAGCAGTCAGTGCACATAAAATGAAAAAAAAAAAAAAAAAAAAAAAAAACCAGGAGCTGAATTTTAAGATTGTACAGTACTTTACTGTAGGGAAAGCCCTCTAGACTTCCGAGTCCAGGCACAATGGGATAGACATTCCAAATATGAAATGAACAGGATTGGGATGAGGTTTGTGCTTCCTGTTTTAACACATCTCGACTAGGGTCCACTTTACACCAGCAGAACTGTGCAAAATGGGGAAAAGTAATGAGTGTTAAGAGATATTATAAAAATAGAAACCGCAGGTGATCAAATACTGCCAAAAGAAAGCTCTATTTGTGGAAAAAAAGGACATCAATTTTATTTGGGTACAGCGTCACACGACCACGCAATTGTCAGCTAAAGTATGCAGTGTCGTATTGCAAAAAATGGCCTGGTCATTAAGGGGGCACATCCTTCCAGGGATGAAGTGGTTAAACACAGTCCTCCCTTTTTATAGAATAACATAAGAGGCCAGAGGTAGCCCCCCCCCCCCCACACACACACATTCAACATGATTTGTGGGACTCTGTATCATGTTTCAACTCTTGTGAGTGCTCTTTCACATATTCTACAACCTAATTGCATTGAAGTCTTACCTCTGTTTCAGTAACATGGGTTCTGTTACACCAGAAAGGCATTCGTGTAGATGTGAGAAAGCGGTTTCTTGCTTTGTCAATGTCTACTTTGTACTAAGAACACCTCCACAACCGAACACCAAGGCGCTTTTCCTAAAGTTTTACTTTATTATTATGTTTACAGTTCCTAATATCTTCACAAATCTCTACAGAATCCTGCCCCCATATGTTGTTGTTACAAATAGATTTTGGTGATGCTACTGTTCTGTATGATGTGGATAACTGTAATATGTAACAGTAAATACAAATTTACTATTAAAAAAAATTAAAAATAATGAATGAATGAGGAGGGAGCTGAATTAAAATGATGTGCACAGTGGTGGAGGTGTCACTGCTGGCATTATGCAGTACTCTGCTGTGCAAGATTTATAGCACAAACAAAATTATTATGTATAAAATCTTTTGGGACGATTGTTGACGATATTAATAGTATGGGGACAGGGTCTCTTTTAGAATACAAACTTGATATGGGGCCCACAAAGGTTTACACAGGTTTGTGAAAATCAATAAATCCAAAATCAGTCCCTTGGAGCAGCAGCCCCCAACCTCCCCAGCACCGGCCTCAGCAACGACAACTCATTTACCGACCGATGGGGAGTTGGTGCTGACTTTTACCTGCGGGGGAGGGGTGAGGGGTGAAGTGTGTGCAGCCTGTCAACTCACTTGTGTGAGTACCGCCTGTCACCTGCAGGGAGGAAGTGTGTGTGCAGCCTGTCACCTGGAGGGGGGGGGACGGCATGTGTTGGTGCAACTTGTCACTTCCAGAGGATTTGTTCAGTCTGTCACCTCTCAGCCAGCCCGGCTCTTCTCCCCCTTCCTCTCCATAAGTAAGGTCACCACGGAGAGTGAAGGTAGTAGTTGTGCTAGGAGAAGAAGAGCAGGCATCCTCTGGTGGTGGGAGGGTGGCAGTGCAGGTTGTGCTAGCTAGTTCGCCTGCCGCCCACCCCCAGGCACGCGGCCTGGCCACCAACAAGCCACAGACTCCACTGATCCATTGTCCAGGGGTTAAGGAGCCCTGCCTTACAGGCTTCTTATTTGGTAAAGTTTAGCATCTCAACACTCATGACAAAAATAAATTACAAGACAGGAAATTTACACAATGATTTCTATCATGTAGGACAAACATCTTGGAAACCCATCCAGCTACTAAGCAGACAAGAAGCAGACAAATGCCTTTTCTGCTTCAGCATCTTTTTCATGTTGTAATGCATTATGCAGAACAATAATATTGGGTAGCATAATAATGCACAGACAAACAATAGTAAAACACAGTTTTGGATACATGAGGCCTAAGAAAATTGTCAAACTTTATTACTTTACTAATCATTGTGATTTTCCAGATATTTAGAATATATTACATAGACTGAACAAACTCAAGGCAGAACTTATCGGTCCCTAGGATGTTCTTTCTTCATCCTTCTTCTATGATATCTGAAAGATAGTAAATGTTTTTAGAGAATGCAAAGACGACGACACAATGAACACTGAATACTTCAAACTGATTTGTTTATTATGTTTGCTTTAACGGCTTCTCCACCTGTGTACCTGGGGGGGGGGGGAATTGTTTCTTCCCAACAGCCTCCCCACTCCTCCTGTCCCCATTGAACTTATCTGTATTTGCTTTCAACCATCTGCTGCCCAACGGGTACTGGCGTATAGGTCTGTACCCCTGAATACTCTGTACAAGCATTGTCTGTGCAATGGCCCCTGGTCTTTGGAAAGCGCACTCATGTGACAGCACTGACCAAGGAGAGTCTCTTCTTACTTCCAGGACAAAGTTAAAGACCCTCATTAGCCAACACTGTCTCATGACTGCACACTGCATAGATTAAAGCGGGATTCCGTCCAAAAAAAAAAATTATAAAGTCAGCAGCTACTAACACTGTAGCTGCTGACTTTAAATAAGTACTTACCTGTCCTGGGTGCCTGCGATGTCAGCCATCCGAGGCCGACCCGTCCTTCGGCTCTCGGGTCCCGGCACTGCCATCCTAAGTAAGGGAAACAGGCAATGGAGCCTTGTGGCTTCACTGCCAGTTTCCTACTGCGCACGCGCAAGTGGTGCTCCGTTCTGTGAATAGCCCTGTGGTGTTCTGGGAACACACAAAGTTCCCAGAAGACAACGGGGCTGCTCACCGAGAAGCAGAACACACCGCGGAAGAGGAAGAGGCAGATTAGGAAGACTGCCTAGCAACAAGGGTTTAGGTAAGTTTAAATTTTTATTTTTTTTTCAAATATTTTTTTTTAAATTTCTTTTAGGATTTTTGGTGATTTTTTTTTCAGGGTGGCCCTCCACTTTAAGCATCTGCACAGCTTCCAGGGCTGTGTATGGAATTTCCAAATGTGTACGGATCTGTGTAGCAGTAGCTGTGTGGCAGCAGATGATTGAAAGTAAATACAGATAAGTGCAGTGGGGATGGGAGGAACAAGGAGAGGCTGTTAGGAAGGAATTAACTTTTTTCTCAACCAGGTACAAAGGTAGATATACCCTTTAATGGTTAGATGTTTTAATAAATGACAAAATCTCTTGCACAGAAGTCTTTTCAGAAGGATATTGAGGAGTAACCAGCTTAAAGGCCTTTGTAATGTGCAAATGCAGCTAGTTTTCAGATGCATCCTTTTTGCATTTGAGATCAGCTTGCGATACTTATGAAATAATTCACAGCTCAGTGGTAGGTGCATTTGATGTCATTCAAGCTGCATGTGCATTCTTAGTAAATTGTATAGAGCGAGAAACCGTTCTGACGTGAACAAAAGTCCATTAATACAGGCACTATCAAATTTGAAATTCAATGTAGCCATAAAGCTGGCTTTTTTTCTTTTTCTGTTTTTTTGTTACAAATTACCAAGTAAATGTAAGGATTAGTGGTGCATCGAATGGAAATTTTGGTGCCGAAACCAAAAATGGAGGATGCGCTAAGCCGAAAAGGACAGTTTTTTAATAATATTAAGATTTTTATATAGAATTGTATTATATTCAACTTTAATTAATATCATCAATTTAAATTACTATCATCAATTTAAATTAATATGAATTTATTGTTGGCCATTATTGGCACCTTTAGTGAAAGAAAGGTCAAGAAAAATGCAGTATCCAGTCTCTGACCATCTCTTGTATCATGTCTGCAATCACTTACTTAAACTTAAAACACATTGCTAATAGTATTAGCAAAATTTACATCCGGTGCACCTCTAGCAGACATGATACAGGAGATGGTCAGAGACTGCAGATATAGTACAGGGGATGGTCAGAGACTGCAGACATGATAAAAGAGATTAATGTAGCCTCACCAGTGCCTGTCAGATGCAGCCTTGCCAGTGGCCATCAGATGCAGCCTCCCCAGTGCCCGGATCAGACAGAGCGGCGATCTACGTGTGTCACGGAGCTGGATTTAAATTGCCCGGGCCGCAGTAACAATGTCCCGCCTCCTGTGATCACGTCACACTGATTCAATGTCCCACCATTGGATCAGTGTGCCGTCTATCACTGAAGGCGGGACATTGTTTCTGCGGCTCGGGCAATTCAAATCCAGCTCCGTGACACACGGAGATCACCGCTCTGTGAGAGGAGGAAGAAGAAGAATAAAGAAGCAGGGGGAAGGAGGACTGGGACGCGACAGGATTACATCCCTGCAATGGGCAGCACCCGGGGGCGGACCCCCCCCCCCCCCTCTTTTTGGCCTCCATTATCGCCATTTTTTAAAAATTTCGGCAAGCGCCAAAATTTTGGTGCATCCCTAGTAAGGATGCTAGAATATAACGTGTTGGGATAGTCGAATAAAAAATGTGCTTTTAAATTGTTTAGCGTTTATAGACATGCATTTGAAAATCTGCTTGTTCCTTGGTTTACCGTTTTAAAAAGGCCACTACAAATTCTGTCTTTATTGTACTATATAGAATGTAACAATGGTCACCTTTTTCAAAGGCAGAAATAAAAAAATATTTTATTGGTTGCAGTAGTGACAAAATAAATATTTGGATCAGCATTTTAATCATATGACTCTAACCTACAGTAATTTAAATTTGGTCCTATTTATGTCTTATAAGTGGAGGCCCGCCCATCCCTGCAAAAATTAAAAGCCAGCATCTACACATACTACAGCTGCTGACTTTTAATGATAGGACACTTACCTGTCCTGGAGTCCAGCGATGTCGGCACTGCTGCTGTTTCCATCAGCTGTCGGGTGCTGCCGCCGCCATTGCGGGTCGGGAAACCCGGCAGTGCAGCCTTACCACTTCATGCCGGGAATCCCACTTGAGCATGCGTGAGGCTCCGGCCCTTTCTCCTACTGGCTCGGCAGCGGGGAAAGGAGGAGGGAGCCGGGCTGCTAGCGTAATTCGCTGCTGCAAGATCTCCCGTGGGTGGGGCCAGGTTACCTGTCAAAGACAGGTATCTGCTCCCCCCGTCCCCCATGAAAGGTGCCAAATGTGGCACCGGAATGGGGAGGAGGCAAAAGAGCAGAAGTTCCACTTTTGGGTGGAACTTCGCTTTAATAAATTCAAAAAAACAAAAAAAAACAGAAAGACAAAAAGGAACCGGTTACACTTCTGCGCTAAAAAAAAAAAAAAAATGTCTGCACATTTACGTACCATATATGAAAGTGCCCGCCTCGGCTTATACTTGAGTTAAGCACTTTTCTGCAGCAAAAAATGTAATTTTCCGAACCGAATTTGGGGTTCCTAGCACCAAGTGGCCCCAAGACACAGGGCCCCAAAGTCGGTTCGGAAAATGTCATTCTCTGCTGCAGAAAAGTGCCTGACATTTTCTGAACCGATATTTGGGGCCCTGTATCTCGGGGCCACTTAGTGCTAGGAACCCCAAATTCGGTTCGGAAAATTACATTTTTTGCTGCAGAAAAGTGCTTGACTCGAGTATAAGCCGAGGGGGGCACTTTCATATACGGTACGTAAATGTGCAGACATTTATTTTTTTTTAGCGCAGAAGTGTAACCGGTTCCTTTTTGTCTGTTTTTTTTTTTGTTTGTTTTTTGAATTTATTAAAGCGAAGTTCCACCCAAAAGTGGAACTTCTGCTCTTTTGCCTCCTCGCCATTCCGGTGGATATATTGTGCTGCTAGTTCCACTGGGTTTGCACACCAAATTTGGGTTGCCTAGCACTGAGATACGGGGCCCCAAAGTCGGTCAACTGTGTCCATCTGCAGCAATGTCATTTCGGGACCCTTTGGGTCCAGAGACCCCAAATTTTGGCTGCAGCTAGGGGGCATCTAGGAACCCTTAACTACTGAGTTTGAAGTTCAGGGGACCTATGGCTGCAAATGGGCACAGTGAGGCTGCAAATGGGCATTGTTGACCCTCTTTTCCACTTACAGTAGCTGCACATTTCTCACCCTAGGCATATACTCGAGTCAATAAGTTTTCCCATTTTTTTGTGGTAAAATTAGGTGCCTCGGCTTATATTCGGGTCGACTTATACTCGAGTATATACGGTACATATAAACAAAAAGCAGGGCAAAGAAAAGCAACCAAATACTTATCAAAAACAATGTGGGAATCGTGGATGTGTTAACTAAAAGAGGACATTGTAGGGAAGAATACCTGTGTGTCCCATGAGCAATGTAAAAGTCAAATTCCCAGTCAAAGAGGGCTCATGTGATCATCAAAATACTAGATTAGATATTTGTGAGAAATGGAAAGTAGTATTTATTTTGTTTTTTGGCGATATAAACAGAAAAGTAGAAAATGCCCTGGTTTTAACTTACTGTCCTACAGGGTACCATCGGTGCTTGGTGGTATAGAACATTTTACTGAGTTCTTCGATAGTTGGTTCCCGTTTTGAACTAGTATCAATCAGTCTGGCTTTTAGAACCTGATCATGATTTTCCTCATGGTTCTCTATTGGGTCTCGTCTAGGAAGAGGCTGGACAAAAAACAATAGTTACACATTCAGTGAGATCAGAGTTTCTAAAAATGCAGCTTTATAGGAATTCTTATACCCTAAAGTGCAACGCAGAAAACACGGTTATTTTAAAGTACAACTAAAGGATCCTGTAGGACAGTCTAAACAAGCCCAGTTACTTATACACAAGCCTCCAAGGAAAAAAAAAAAAAAAAAAACCCTTTTACCTTTTCTAAATAAAGCAGGTTGAAAAGAAAAATTACTTAAGTCCGTCATCCACCTCGAGTGAGAGTGGGGAATCCTCTCCGGTGAGCTATTGTATTCTAAATAGCAGGGAGACTTTCCCGCCATCAGAATATACTGATCAGCGTCGATGGGTAGACTGACTTTTGTACAGCCTCCCTGCCCATACATGGATCGATTTTCGTGCGGTCCCTGCTGAACTAGACAACGTTTGCTGGCTTTAGCCAAATCCTTCTTTATCCGTGTCTCACACACTTCCAAGAATCTGCAGCTCATTGTGGGAGAGTTTCAGCAACAGAGGCTGTGCTAGAAGGCAATGGCAATGAGTTTCAGCAACAGAGGCTGTGCTAGAAGGCAATGGGTAGGACTAGGTATGACCTGGTGCTAACTGATCAGACAAATGCTAATGATTAGCTGTGACAATGCTAATAGCCATCCCTCCTGCAACCTTTTCTCATCTCTGTAGTGTGAGCAGACACAGCCCATACAGTACCTGGCCACGAGAATGTGTTTCCAGCGCCATCCCATCACGCTGGTTCTCGGCGTCAGGGTATTGTGCATCTCGCGCTGGCTGCAATAGGAAAAACACATTTTCCTATTGCAGCCAGCGTGAGAAGGAATTCCCCTCCAAGAGCATACCAGGCCCCTAGGTCTGGTATGGATTCTAAGGGGAACCCCCTACGCCAAAAAAAAAAACAGCGTGGGAGTCCCCCCCGAAATTCATACCAGACCCTTATCCTAGCACGCAGCCCGGCCGAGCGCCCCCCCCCTCCTGAACTGTACCAGGCCGCATGCACTCAACATGGGGGGGTGGGTGCTTTGGGGAAGGGGGGCACCCTGCGGCCCCCCCACTCCAAAGCACCTTGTCCCCATGTTGATGAGGACAAGGGCCTCTTCCCGACAACCCTGGCCGTTGGTTGTCGGGGTCTGCGGGTGGTGGACTTATCGGAATCCAGAAGCACCCTTTAATAAGGGGGCCCCCAGATCCCGCCCCCTCCTCCTATGTGAATGAGTATGGGGGTACATCGTACCCCTACCCATTCACCTGGGGAAAAAAGTGTCAATAAAAACACACTAGACAGGTTTTTAAAGTAATTTATTAGGCAGCTCTGGGGGTCTCTTGCGACTCTTCTGCTCTCTCCGGCCTCTTCTCCCGGGCTACTCCCGCTAGCAAAAGAGCAGAAGATAGCGGAGGACCCAGGCAGAAGAACCGGAGAGTGGGAGAAGAACAGGAGAGCGGGAGAAGAGGCCAGAGAGAGCAGAGGAGTCGGAAGAGACCCCTGAAAGTAGCAAGAGACCCCAGGAGCTGCCTAATAAATTACTTTAAAAACCTGTCTAGTGTGTTTTTATTGACACTTTATTCCCCAGGTGAATGGGTAGGGGTACGATGTACCCCCATACTCATTTATATAGGGAGGGGGTCCGGGATCTGGGGGCCCCCTTATTAAAAGGGGCTCCCGGATTCCGATAAGGCCACTGCTCGCAGGGTGCCCCCCTTCCCTAAAGCACCCACCCCCCCATGTTGACGGCATGCGGCCTGGTACGGTTCAGGAGGGGGGGGGGCTCACTCGTCCCAATGAGCAAGCCAGTTCGGCGCTGACTCCCGTGACAGGGCTCGCAGGTGTCAATCTCGCCGATAACAGTGGCGAGATCGACACAATATCGCGGTCACCTACTGTATGTGGGACAACTCTGCTCTGAACTCAGGAACTGTGCAGCATCAGTGGTACTCCATCGAAGGAAGCTGCATTATTACCAGTGGACTTTACTGGCAAGCTTAACAGATATTTGTGGGATTACTAGAAAACTGCAAGCCTTTTTTTTTTCTAAATGGGAGGCCATAGTTCTACTTTAAATAAGAAAATATTGACCATGCTACTGAAAGCCTTTAGTGGATGTTTGTGAATGTGGATTTCATTAGAAAAGGGCATTTTGGACAAACTGTGTATTTTATGTATTAAATGTCCTAAAAAAAAAACTGAATGCTGGTATGATCATTTCTGTACTTATATCAGCAACTATAGACTTGTGCCTGGTACACACGATGAGATAATTAAATGATCATCCGTTTTTTGTTCTTTTTTTGCATTCTAGTCTCATATCAAAAATGAAGAATTTGGAAGTGACGTAATGTATTGTATTTTCGAACGACAACTGTACTGATTAAATGAAAATCGTACGAGAAAAACTTTCTTGCTTGTCCCATCGGATATCTGTTGTGATCGGCTCTCGATAGCTGTGTACTAACGATCAGATTAACGTACGATCGGTTTGAAATCTGTATTTGTCGTACAATTTTCTAATCATGTGTACGGGCCATAAGGCTTGCTTCCTCCAACTGAGGGGCAACTATATTTGCAGTGCTATGGAGAATGCTTTATTAAATAAAACCACTCTATGGCAGCTCTGGCAATGGTCTGACATAAAAGCAGAAGGCAAATCATTTGTTAAACATCTTCTCCTCTTCTAACTGGCAGAATATTTAGCTTCTATATAAAAATTGCTAGTGGAGTAGTTCAATCCATAAGTACTTTAAACACCTACTACCTAAGCTTTTCAGTCTGCATGAGATCCTATTACAACATTGTCTAAAACTTACAGCGATTGTAAAGCTTCCGCTTATTTCTCTAAAATAAACATGTTATTACTTACCTATTACACAGAGTGTTCCCTTTCCTCCTCTTCTGGGGTCCCCACCGACGCGCTTGGCTCCTCCTCCCTTCCAAGTGCCCCCATAGCAAGTCGTTTACTATGGGGGCACTCGTGTGGGCTTGATTCCAAGCTGGGCTGTGTGCGTCAGCCCCGTATCCTCCTCATATGTGGTTCCTCCTGCTGCCTCAGTATCTGTGAGAGGAGAGAGAGACGCTGCTCTTGGGCACAGCCCTGGATCGTGACAGGACTCAGTTAAGTAATTTTTTTGGGGGGGGGGGGGGTCTGTGGGGGAGCTAATTATGGAAGGGATTTTTTTTTTTTTTTTTTTTTTTACCTTAATGCAGAGAATGCATTAAAAATAAATAAACTTTATGCCTTTACAAGCACCACTTTAAAATGCTATTAAACCCCAAAAAAGTATTGCAGCTTACCAATCATTAGATGTGGTGGCTACATTTGATTTCTTTTTAGGCTTTTCTCCCATATGTTTTCACCTGGTGATCTGGTCAGGAACACACTTGTATTAGAGTGCTCTCACTCTGGATGAATGAGCACAGATGTACTAGCAGATTTAGATACACTAAACAAATTGAAGTCAAACTCCAACTAACACTTTATGGCAGTTAAGGCAAACAGATTTTTTCCTCCTTTGGGGATAAAGGTTATACATAAATGAACAGAACAGCACCCCTGTCGGTGTTCAATGGGTTGTCTCATCCCTGTAACGGATACATAGCAAGACAGCTTCTTTTGAAAAACAGACTTACTGGCTAGATCATCAGATGAAAATAGAAGAAAATAAGACTTAAAAGAAAACGAATGCAGCCATCACAACTAAGAATTGGTAAGCTGCAACATAATAAGACCCCTTTCACACCGGGGCGGTGCGGGCGTTTGACCACCGCTAGCAGCTGAGGAAAGGGTTACTAACGCCCATGTTGCGGCACTGCTGAATCGCTTTGCAGGCGCTTCTGCAGAGCTGCCCATTCATTTCAATGGGCAGGGGTTGTGGAGGAGCGGTGTGTACACCGTTCCCGCACCGCCCCAAAAATGCTGCTTGCAGGACTTTTTTTCCTGTCCTGCAAGCGCACCGCCCCAGTGTGAAAGCACTCGGGCTTTCACACTGGGGTGGCCTGAGAGGAGCTTTACAGGCACTATTTTTAGCGCTAAAACGCCTTACTAGTACGCCTTAACGTTTTACTAGTATTAGATTAGAATTATATATATATGTATATTGATGCGCTATAATAAACCGTTCAAATAAAAAACCCAAAACAGTGCTAAATGCAAAATCACTAAAATATAAATAGCCAGAAATTTGTGTGCAAATATACTGCAAAAATTGCACTAGAAAAATGTGCAAATATACTGAAATAGATGGATAACTTAGCAGTTCATTCCGCAGTTTACTAAGGTAATTAAAATCTTGCAATGCTTGTTTTTTTTAATTACAATGGACAATGATATACTGTACATCACAGTGTCTGAAAGTTACTATTGGTGTAGTGGTAGCACTCACGCCTAGCAGTAAGAAGGGTCACTGGTTCGAATCCCAACCACGACACTACCTGCTTGGAGTTTGCATGTTCTCCCTGTGCCTGCGTGGGTTTCCTCCGGGTACTCCGGTTTCCTCCCACACTCCAAAGACATGCTGGTAGGTTAATTGGATCCTGTCTAAATTGTCCCTAGTATGTATGAATGTGAGTTAGTAACCTTAGATTGTAAGCTCCTTGAGGGTAGGGGCTGATGTGAATGTACAATGTATATGTAAAGCGCTGCGTAAATTGACGGCGCTATATAAGTACCTGAAATAAATAAAATAAATTAAAGTCATATGGGTTTTGGCTTCTGGTTATATAATGTTTAGTACTCAATAACAAAATCTCTGATAAAATACATGTGAGAGCAAAGCTATATTTTATTTTAAGAAAATAAATCATCAACTAACCTTATGTGCAGTATGATAGTGTGAGGCCTTCAGGTCTTGACTTTAAATAGAGCAGACTACTGCAGACAAAGGCACATGACCACTACAGAGGAACTGCGCTCCTGAGTAAAATAGAAATGCCAAATGGCACTTCATTTCTATGTCATGTCCTAATGAGGTGACGCTCTGCCCCTTCCCACGAATGGTCATTCCCTTTCCCTCACTCGTCATAATTGGTGTGAAAAACTGCACCACAAGTTTACAAAGATGGAGGAAGTGTATTAACTTGTTTCTATTGCATAAGTGAGGACTGGAGGTCCATTATCAATACAAATAAGGAGTTATATACCGTATTTATTGGCGTATAACACACACATTCATTTTAAGAGGGAGGTTTCAGGGGAAAAAAAAAAATGAAATAAGGAACTTTGAAGAAAAATAAGGGTCAGTGCCCATCTGCAGCCTCACCATTGTCATCAATGCAGCCTCACCATTGCCTTCAACGCAGCAGCCTCACCATTGCCTTCAACGCAGCAGCCTCACCATTGCCTTCAACGCAGCAGCCTCACCATTGCCTTCAATGCAGCAGCCTCACCATTGCCTTCAATGCAGCAGCCTCACCATTGCCATCAGTGCAGCCTGATCGATGCCCATCTGCAGCCTAGAGGGGACAGGGAGGGGGCGGCACAAGCGCCAACAGATTACATACAGTGAGAATCTCCAATGATAGACAGAACAGTGGTCCAATGGCAGCCCAGGAGACAGGACTTCCTATTACAGAGGCCGCCAAGTAAACAGGAGATTCTCACTGTATGTAATCTGATGGCGCTCGTCCCGCCCCCCTCCCTGTCCCATCCGAGGCAGCTAAAATTGAAGTATTGGCGTATAACACGCACGCGCCATTTGCACCCGATTTTCAGGGTGAAAAAGTGGGTGTTATATGCCAATAAATACATTACATTAAAAGAATATATAAACAAAAAGATTAAAACAGTCATGATGTACGTCAGTAGTGTCATCTCTTACTCTGGTATGTTCATATGGAATATCCACCGAAGGATGGTAGCAGACAATTGTTTTTCCATCAGAAGTCATGGCCAATTCCGATTTACTAATAGGCAAAAAAAAAAAGTATATAAAAAAAAAATACATATGAAAATGTTTAATCCAAAACAACTAAGTATACTACTTTAAACATAAACTCAAAGTGACACTAAACAATCTCCTTATTCTCCAAAAATAATCTGAATACATCATTCACTTAATTGCACGGAAGAATCAGCCAAAAACCCCACTGCACGAAAGAGGAGAGGGAAATATTTCAGAATCTGCTCTCTAGAGGTACCTGCCAACAAGTGTGTTTGTCTTTGTGTCAACCATACTTCTAAATTTCTGGCTACACAAGTGGAGGTCAGAGCTGGTTTAAGATTCCCAATGGCTGAGTCCTCTGTGAAGAAGGATATCTCCTCTTTTATCCATTGGATCCCTAAGCGTGCCCATATCGTCAAACGCTAGGTCCGAGTTTTTTGAAACTTTTGAAAGAGGTGCGTCTAACTTAGGATTTTTGTTCCATGGCTGCGCTGTGTCCTCTACAAATGGAAACCTTCTTTTAAAGTTACCGGAAAATAAAGGTTTTCTCTCTGGATTTTCCCACTCCAGCTTGATAGTATCAAGAAGGAAACTATGCACTGGAAAAAAACTCTAGCCTTTTTCTTATGCAAAGCTTTGTACATAAGGTCATGTTTAGACAATTGTACCTTCTCTTCTATATCAAGTGTCATATAGATAGTCTTTAATAAGTCATTTACATCTTCCAATGATAACTTATACCTCAAGCCCCTTGCGGATTCTTTATCCCTGGACCCCGTTTCTTCCGGAGAAGAATGGGTAGATCCGGCTTCAGCCTCAGAGACTTCACTCTCCGCACTCTGCTGTGGAGCGCTAGGACCGGCTGAAGTCCTAACTGGAGATGGACCCTCTGAGGGGACTTCAATCTTGTCAATTAGAGTTTTAAACGAGTTAAACGTAGATGTAAGCTCATCTCTAACAGTAGTCAGCATTTTCTGACAGGAGACTACCGGGTCATCCTAGGTCAACTAGGCTATCTATACAGGTGCGGCAAACTGCTTTGCTCCATGAGGAGCTCAATTTATTTCCGCAAACCGCACATTTCTTTTTTGGTGGCTGCGCTTGGGCCTTGTCCTGAGTCTTGGCCTGCAAGAGAACAAATGACCCCAATAAATTTTATGCCACATACACCCCATAACACCCCGTGCAGGAGGAAAGGAAAAAAATGTGCACCCTTCACGTAGTCCCTACTGGTTACAAGGGGGAGAACACTCACAGGATGTGCAAGTATGTAAAATACACGTTAGGCTTACCTGTGATGTGCTGGTGTCAGGGCCTGCTTCCGCTGCCTGTGCAGGTATTGCAGAGAAGTCCATCCCGCCCCTGTAGTGGCCACAGCCTCTGCCGGGATTCACTGTTTTAAACACCAGCTTCCCTGTTCGCGCCGTGTAGAGACAGAAACTAGCGTCTCCCGCCATGGAAGTGACCCTGCCGGGTACTTCCTGTGGGCCAGCTTGGAACGCATAAGTTCTGCCCCTTCGCGCACGCGGCTTCCTCTCTTCCCCTGCACACTCCAGCCATGCTGTTTAACAGGGAGAGAACAGCTGACTGCCGCCATGCGGCTCACGGACCGGAGCTCCGACGTACACCGCGGTGCTGGCATTCCCCATGCACTGAGAAGCAGGGACAGCAGCCACAAGCCTACTCCCCTGGTGGATGTGCCACACTGGGACCTAAGAAGAAGATAGGAATATCACCCCAAAACGCCACAGGAGCCGTACTCATGAGACCTAGGGGAAACAGTTCCAGGAAACATGTTACCCCCACCCTCCGTCCGGAGGAAACACTAATACTGACTTGGGGCCTGGAGGACCACGCTTATATCTGGTGGGGGTTAACGTGTTTCCTGTCCTGCTAGGAGGAGCCCTAGGTCTCATGGGCTGTCCTGGAAGATGCTTAGAGAAAATTGTCCTGGGCAGGAAGGGGCGAAAGTGCCTGATATTGAAGTGGTTAAATAACAAACATGTTATACTTATCTGCTCTGTGCAGTGGTTTTGCACAGAGCCGCCCAGATCCCCATATTCTCAGGTCCCACACCGGCACTCCTGGCTCCTCCTTCCTGCCTGGTGCCTGCAGAGCAAGCAGCTTGCTCTGGGGGCACCCAAGCAGGCACACTCCCAAGCCACGGCTCTTTTTCCATTCACACACGGAGCCGCAGGTCAACCCCACCCCCTCTGCCTCTTGATTGGCTCACTGGCTGTGATTGACAGAATGGCTCCCGCTGCTGCCAAAAGCCAATCAGGAGTGCGAGTCCCTAGAGAGGCAAGGCTTTCGTAGACAGCACTGGAGGCTCAGGTAAGTATTTGGGGGGTGGCGGGGCTGCTGCACACAGAAGGTTTTTTAACCTTCATGCATGAAGAGAAAAAACTTTATGCCTTTACAACCACTTTAAAGTGATGGTGTTTGAAATTGTTGCATTTTTTCATAATAATTCCCCTTGTGTACATTGGTGGAGGCTCTTTACTTACAAAAGGTTTTTTTAATCTCTTTCTGGTTTGTGTTTCCTGTTGAAGGCAGAGCCAATTATCCTTCAAGTAGTTGCCCTGGAAGGTTCTTGGAAATACTGTTACCAGTGGGTCTTTTTTTTTTTCCACTCATCAAATAAACAAAACAATTTTAAGTGGTACATTTAGCAAACCAAAAGTTCACTGATAGGGTTTACATACACTATAAGGTTAGACAGCCTGTACAATTAAATTACATACCAGTTGTAGTCATCAGGAAGAGCTGAATAGGTTGATTTTGCAGAGTGTAAACTTTGATCTGGGAAGAGAAAACTAATTTAGAGTTCGATATTCGATTGGTCATGGGACTATTTTAAGCAAAACCGTTTCTTGTATGTAGACATCACATATCATAATTTTCAATAACTGTAATGGAAGTGGACCTGTGTGCTACCACATGTACTAAACTGCCGTTAAATTGGAAATAAGGCACCACCAGGTACATCCTTTTTATATTTTAGGGAGAATGTAAATCACTGATATGCAAATCAGAAATGGCAACTATGAAAGCTGGCCCCTGTCTGCATATCAGAATGGATGCTTTATAGTAAAGTGTATCTAAACTAGGGTTGCACCAATACTAGTATCGGTGCGGATACCAAGCATTTGCACAGTATTTGTAAACTGTGTTTATGATGCTTCAGTTTATGAATGGAGAGGAGCCGCTGTCTCCTGTCCATTCATCTTTAGGGCAGCTGAGGCTGCAGAAAAAGGGACTGGGGAATCTGTGTCCTCAGTCCCTTTCCCCCTGATATCTCACCAAAAGAAGCCCCTCCCAACAGCGTTGATAAAAAACAAACACACAACTACTGACACATTCCACGCCTCATCAGGGCCCACATCAGTGCCGCATATTAGTGCCATTGTCACATGACATTAAAAAAAAAGTATCGGTATCAGCGAGTACTTGAAAGTATCAGTGCTTGTACTCGGTCTTAAAAAAGTGGTATCGGTGCAACCCTAATCTAAACCTTCATTTTAAAAATATGCAAGTTTCCTTATCATGCACTTGTTGCAGGTTAGCTTATTAATTCTTTCAACCTGTTGATCCTGCCAGGTACAGCTTCTCTTTCAACTGCCTGTTTTATGGCAATTGGATACATAAGCAGTTCCTTTTACACAGTAGGCTGGTCACCCTCAAAATGTGGGTACTACAAGCGCATGTCCGCGACAGATGGCCGGGGAAAGGAGGCGCGCCGCGACAGATGGCCGGGGAACGCAGGCGCGCCAGGGAACGCAGGCGCGCCGCGACAGGCGGCCGGGGAACGCAGGCGCGCCGCGACAGGCGGCCGGGGAACGCAGGCGCGCCGCGACAGGCGGCCGGGGAACGTAGGCGCGACGCGACTGATGGCCGGGGAACGCAGGCGCGACGCGAGAGATGGTCAGGGAACGCAGATGGCCAGGGAATGCAGGCGCGATGCGATAGATGGCCAGGGAACACAGACGCGCCGCGAGAGATGGCCAGGGAACACAGGCGCGCCGCGAGAGATGGCCAGAGAACGCAGATGGCCAGGGAACGCAGGCGCGCCGCGAGAGATGGCCAGGGAACGCAGGCGCGCCGCGAGAGATGGCCAGGGAACGCAGGCGCGCCGCGAGAGATGGCCAGGGAACGCAGGCGCGCCGCGAGAGATGGCCAGAGAAGGCAGGCGCGCCGCGAGAGATGGCCAGGGAAGGCAGGCGCGCCGCGAGAGATGGCCAGGGAAGGCAGGCGCGCCGCGAGAGATGGCCAGGGAAGGCAGGCGCGCCGCGAGAGATGGCCAGGGATGGCAGGCGCGCCGCGAGAGATGGCCAAGGAACACAGGCGCGCCGCAAGAGATGCTCAGGGACTGCAGGCGCGCCGCGAGAGATGCTCAGGGACTGCAGGCGCGCCGCGAGAGATGCTCAGGGACTGCAGGCGCGCCGCGAGAGATGCTCAGGGACTGCAGGCGCGCCGCGAGAGATGGCCAGGGAACAGCACAGAAAAAGGTATGAAGATGAAATACAGCAAAACTATTTCATTACTTGAAGCTGGCATGAAGAATATTTTTCCTCTACTTCCTTGAGTAAGACCACTATGTTCAGGGGCTGGAGGGTCACAGGTTGGGCACCTGGGCTCTACGTTATAGAATGGGTGATGCTGGATGGATGCCAATAACAGAAAGGTCAGAGAGTGACAGCCTACCCTGACCTCCCAGCAGAGAGATCATTGCTGTATATGTAGGTCACACACTCCCTGTCACCTCACCTCCGACTCGCCCTGTGTTTCCTCTCCCCCATACAACCGGCAGGGAGCAGCGGACAGCCCGCACACCGAACAACACTCCCCGGCACCCGATCACTACAGCACCCGCCATGATGATGAAAGGAAGCGGAAACCGTACACACAGCACTAAACATCCGGGTTATCAGGGTGAAGAGTGTCAGGAGCCAAGGGGGTTCTGGCTGCAGAGTGGAGCTCCACGTTTGACAGGAAGCAAGTGGCCTAAAAAAAAGAAAAGAAAAGGTGGAGTGGAGGCCACATGCTTCCTGTCAATCGTGGAGCTCCACTCTGCAGCCAGACCCCTCTCTCCTGTTGTACAAAGCTATTGGATACACAGGCGAAACGGCGGCGGCCATATTTAGTGAGGGGGAAAAAAAAAAAGGGCAATCACTTTCTGCGGCGCTGTGTGATTTATGTAAAAAAAAAAAAAAAAAAAAAGACTCCAGCTGATATTAATAAATAGAAAGAAAACTTGCACAATGTCAGGCGGTAGATTTGTTTTTCTCTTTTTAATTGTGATCAGTTCCTGGAAAATTGGAGAAACAAGTGACAGCCTGTACTGCACTAGCATGGCACTACTTACTGTCATGGTAGTTTATACTGCCCTACCCTGTTTCTGTACATTGCCTTGTTTTTTAAAAAAACTGTCACTTTAATAAAAAAAAAATAATAAAAAAAAAATCCTGTTAGTGTTTTAGATCTGCATACTGAGTGTCCCTCATTTTGGTCTGATCCCTTCCGGACCACTGCACGCCGATATACGTCCTAACTTTGAAGAGGGATATCTTTGTTATGGCAGCAGCTAGCTGCCATAACCCTGGTATCCTCTTCTTCGGCCGGCGGTCTGGTTTCCGATAATAGTGGTCTCTGCGGCGGATTCGCCGCAAGATCACTTTTATCGGCGGCGGGAGAGGGGCCCCCCACCCGCCGCGCTACAGTGCCCTCCGCTGCTTACCGGAGCCGTCAGTAGCGGGGGAGGCCACCGGAGCACGGTGGGTGGGGGGGCCCCTCTCCTGCGTCGGGTTCGCCGCAAGAACACTTTTATCGGCGGTGGAAGAGGGCTCCCCCCACCCGCCGCTTACCGGAGCCGTCGGTAGCGGCGGAGGCGATCGGATCCTCTCATGTCAGTGGCATGGAGATAAGTGAGGGGAAGATGGCCCCCACCCGTCTCCATACCATTGCAGGGAGGAAGCAACGTTAAAACGTCACTTCCGCCCATAGCTCTTAAAGGGCACATTTTTTTAAAATTGCATTTTAGTGTAAATATGAGATCTGAGGTCTTTTTGACCCCCAGATCTCATATTTAAGAGGTCCTGTCATGCTTTTACATTCCTTGTAATAGGAATAAAAGTGACACCATTTCTTTTTTTTTTAAAGAACAGTGTAAAAATAAAAAATAAAAAGGTAAAATAAATAAGAAAAAAAAAAGAAAACTTTTTAAACGCACCCCGGCCCGCCGAGCGTTAACGCTAACAAATGACGTTAAACACGCATAGACGCCAAATCAAAACGCTAATAAAATCTCGTTTTTAGCGTTGCTTTTTTTCAGGCATTGTTACTAGCTTTACAGCCCTTTTTTTAAAATGTCCGTGTGTATGAGCCCTAAGATTACTAAGACATTCATTCACAGTGACTGAATGGAGTGACAGGAGAGTGAAAAGGAAGGTAAGTGGACATGTTTTGCCACACATGGTGAAGTCACAGAAAAAAACTTTAAAGTGGAACTTCACTCTCTCAATCAACATTGATTATTTTTCTGGTACAATGTTTTTATTGAAATATGAAAAAAGGGAAAACCCAGATAACGAATTCCCAGGCAGGGGATATACTGTATATACTCGAGTATAAGTCGAGTTTTTCAGCACATTTTTTTGTGCTGAAAGTGCCCCCCTCGAATTATACTCGAGTCAAGCACTTTTCTGCAGCAAAAAATTTTTTTCAGAACCAAATTTGGGGCCCCGTATCTCAGGGCAACTTGGTGCTAGGAACCCCAAATTTGGTGTGCAAACCCAGTGGAACCATAACATATGCAAATATGGAGTTCCTAGCACTAAGTGGCCCCGAGATACGGGACCCCAAAATCGGTTCGGAAAATGTAATTCTCTGCTACAGAAAAGTGCTTGACATTTTCTGAACCGAATTTGGGGCCCCGTATCTCAGGGTCACTTAGTGCTAGGAACCCCAAATTTGGTGTGCAAACCCAGTGGAACTGGTTCCATAACATATCCAAAGATGGAGTTCCTAGCACCAAGTGGCCCCAAGATACGGGGCCCCAAAGCCGGTTCGGAAAATGTCATTCTCTGCTACAGAAAAGTGCTTGACATTTTCTGAACCGATTTTTGGGGCCCTGTATCTCGGGGCCACTTGGTGCTAGA
This sequence comes from Lithobates clamitans, assembly GCA_037952925.1. NCBI lineage: Eukaryota > Metazoa > Chordata > Amphibia > Anura > Ranidae > Lithobates > Lithobates clamitans. The sequence goes on from JBBGZY010000229.1 coordinate 3,655,976, forward strand.
AATCCCAGCTTTGGATATTTTATGGTGCTAGTTCTCCTGGGTTTGCACACCAAATTTGGGGTTCTTAGCACTAAGTGGCCCCAAGATGCCGGGCCCCAAATTTGGTCAACTGTGTCCATCTGCAGAAATGTCATTTTGGGACCCTTTGGGTTCAGAGACCCCAAATTTTGGCTGCAGCTAGGGGGCATCTAGGAACCCTTAACTACCGAGTTTGAAGTTCGGGGACCTATGGCTGCAAATGGGCACAGTGAGGCATTCAAATGGGCACAGTGATGCTGCAAATGAGCATTGTTGACCCTCTTTTCCACTTACAGTAGCTGTGCATTTCTCACCCTCGTCTTATACTCGGGTCAATAAGTTTTTCCCATTTTTTTGTGGTAAATTAGGGCCTCGACTTATACACGGAGCGACTTATACTCGAGTATATACGGTACACAAAAAACATAAGAAAAAGGTTTACATGAAAGTACATAATGAAACATATTTTAAGGGTGTATTTTATCAACTGACATTGACCTGTCAGCCAGGGCCGGAGGTCAGTGCGCTATGCCCAAGCCATGAGGCCCAGGGGCTAAGGCAGACAAGGGTGAGCAGAGTTGGAGGCCCAGAAAGAGAGGAAATGGGGGGGGGGGGTCCCCCAGGCTGGAGGCTAGTTCAAGTTGAATTTACAGACCTAAACTAGTCGGATTTAGATTAGGGAGTGCGTAGGACCACCACGGGGTCCATACCTTAAGAAATTTTGCATGGGAGTCGTGGAGGACGCTGGACATTTTCTCGTGGATCATGAGGGTCGTCAAGGAATTCTTCACCTCTGTGAATGAGACAGAAGGTTTTTTCCAAGCCCTCGCTATTGTTCATTTGGCGGCAATAAATAAGTATGTAGCTAGTTTCTGTTGATGAGAGAGGAGGCCCGGAAGCGGGCAATGGAGTAATGCAAATTTGGGGTCTTTGAGGAAGGGAGCATGAAATAGGGAGGAAAGTAGACCAAAGACCCTTGACCAGAAGCCTACAAGACGGGGGCAAGACCACCATGTGTGCAGTTCATCTCCTCGTTGACCACAACCTCGAAAGCATCTGTCATTGCATGATGGGTTTGCTTTGGCGATACGGGCTGGGACCCAGTACCAGCGCAGAAGGACCTTATAGGCCGCCTCCATCGTGGCAGTGTTAAAGGAGCATTTTGCTATGCTGGACCAGGCTTTACTCCAGTCTGCTAGATCTATGGGGGACAGGTCACGTTCCCATTTAAGCACATAGGAAAGGGTAGTGGAAGCGTTGCCAGCAGTTAGTAAGGAGTAGATCATGAAAAAATGGTGCCGCAAGCACCTGGACAATGTTGGCAGGAGTTCTCAAAGGCAGTCATTTGATACGGAAAGGAGCCTAGGCACCGGAGGGAAGTTATCCAGTGTTGCAGTTGGATGTAACGGAAGAGTTCGGCAGGTGAAGCTTCATGGGTCTCTTGAAACGAGGACCACGTGGGAAAGGCGGTATGAAGAAATTGACGAACCAGGGAAAACCCATGGGCAGGCCACCATGAAAAAATGTGGGGTTGTTCCAGGCCAGGTGGGAACATAGGGTTATTCAGGAGGGGAAGTAGTGGCAAGAAAGGGGACATAAGCTTGCCTGAGTATCGTATCGAATTCCATAATTTCAGACTGTGTGTCATGAGGGGGCTGGCAGAAGGCGGTCGCATTTTAGGGGGTAGCCATAATAAGGCAGAGATAGGGACATGCGCGCAATTGGGTACCTCTAGGAGAACCCATAGCGGGATATTAGAAGTTGCGTGGAGCATGGAGAGTTGGGAAATTTGGGCTGCTTGGTAATACTTTGCAACGTCCAGAATGCCCAGCCCACCCCGTAACCTATGAGCATAGAGAGTAGAGCGGGAAACCCTGGGGTATTTATGTGTTCAGATAAAGGCGAGAAGTCTGTTCTGAAGTAGCCGCAGATAGCAGGCAGGGAGGGCTAGAAAAAAGTAAAGAATCTTTGGGAGAATGGTCATCTTGACCGCATGGATACGGCCGATCCAGGATAAAGTGGGGAATCGCCAATAAGTCATGAGAGCCGTGATTGTGCGCAAGAGTGGGTAGTTGTTGGTGGAGAAAAGGGAATGTAAGACTAGGGGACCTGGGAGAGTAACGTTCAGGGCGGTAGTTTTGTGTGGGTTGATATGGAGGCCAGAGATAGTTGAAAAGCGGGTTAGAAGGGCCTGGAGATTTGGTAGGGTGACGATGGGGTTGGTGAGGGTCAGGAGGGCATCATCAGCAAACATATTCAATTTATAGTTGTCACCTGCATAAGGGATGCCCGTGATATTAGGGTCTGCCCGAAAACCCTGTAATTCAAATAAAACAGTGGGGTTCTGCATGCGATAGAGCTTATGGTGTTAATACGACATGGAAGTCCAGAGTGGGGATCTTGAGGAGGTAACTTGGGTGGTGAGTGGCAATAAGAGTCAGGTGCTGCACGGTTTGGAGTATGCCAATGCGTTCGGAAAGTCCCGGAGCATCACAAGTAAGTCTAACAGGGTGCAAAAGCAAGTGAAAGGGCTCAGAGATCTCCAATCAGAGTGTGTAGGAGAAGTGGAGGGCAGTCATAAACAAGGATGGTGAGGGGGCGACATCAAAGTCCGCACCAGCAGGCTGGGTCAAGACAGGCTGGTGGTGGGGAGGAGGGCACATAACCCAACCCAAGCACGGCCATAATTGGGCATGTGTGAATAGAGAAAGTCACAAGCCAATATCGAGGGGGGGTCTGATCCAACCTTAACTTACGGGGGATGGTTGGTGAAATGCAAAAAGGTACGGAGGACCAAAGGGGAAGACAGGACTCACGGTTTCAGAGGTCATCCTGGATCAGAACGTTGGAAGCCAGCCATAGATGGAGCGGGAGGGGGAGGGCGTCTTGGCCCTTTGACCTTTTCCCACGTGCGACCCGAGAGTCTCCTTTTCATGATCATGGACTGGGAAAGATCTGCAAATACTTGGTAGTGGTATCCCTGGAATGTAAGATTGGGCTTGTTCCGGGCCGCACAAAGGAGGGTTTCCTTGGTGCGGTAATAGGTGAACTTTATAATGATGTCGCAGGGTGGTCCCTCTGATTTCTTGGGGCCGAGTGACCAATGAATGCGGTTAAATTCCAGCCTGTCAATGGGGATGGCTGGGACAAGCTCCTGGAACAGGGCCGTGGCAGTGGAGGTGAGGTCCATGACCGTTTCGGGGATGCCCCGCAAGCGCAGATTACCCCTGCGGGCCCTGTTCTCAAAATCCTCCAGGCGTAGTAGAGCTACATCTAGCTCTTTTTTGATATCAGAGATGTCCTGCTCGTGGTTTTCTAGGACAGTAGCAGCGGCATCCATCTTGTCTTCCAGGTCATTGGTGAGGGAGCCGAGCTCCCTGATCTCTTTAGTGAGGTGGGTAGCCAGCTTGGTGGTTGCTGTTAATAGCTCTGCCTGCAGCATAATCTTGAAGCGGGAGAGATCAGCATCCCGCAGGGACGGCTGCTGGAACGGGTCCCCGCTTACAGCGGGAGACTGTTCTAGATCCTCAGCTGTAAGCTGGGAGAAGGGGTCCGGACTTGAGGCCGGGGCTTCAAACATGGCGTCCGGCGGGGAGGCCCCAGGCAGTGTGCAGATCGTGAGCTGGATGCTCGCGTGAGCATTGCCGTTCACTCTGCTGGATGCTCGGCAGCTGCGGGAGTCAGCGGGTGGTGGTGGGGACGGGGATACCCACTTACTTAGCTTATTACGAGGCCGATGTGTCCAGGCGGTGAGGAGCGAGGCTAGGATGCGGCCATCTTCGTTCGCTGCTCACGAGCGCCCCCCCAACATTGATTATTTTTAATCATATTGCTACTATATAGATAGGACGATATATTATATTTACTTGTTTTTAAACTTTTTTTTGTATGGTTCTTCAGTTACTATCTGGTTTCTAGGCCTAGGCAAATGATGTCATATATCCCAGGAGTCTTTATGAGGGGAGGAGAATTTTTTTTAGTTAAGCACAGCCTCCTCACTATATGCATTAATACAGATGGATTCCAGAAGATAAATGCTACATGAATCATTTACCCTTTTGCAAGATGGCCACAGCAGGAAATGCTAGGGGGGTGTTATTCAATGTGATTTCTCAGCAAAATAAAGCATAGAGACATTTGCTTTGAACATTGAAAATGAGGTAAACAGCATTTGTGGTGCTCATATACTCAAATTGCTCCCATTAATTTCAAAGTTACCTTATTTTTTTCTTAAAATGGTACATTTTCTCAGTTTAAACATTTTATGTTTTCATTTGTGAAAAAATATGGGTTTATGAGATTTGCAAATCATTGCATTTTGTTTTTCTGTAGCGTCCCAACTTTTTTTGGAATTGGTATTGTAGTAGGACCTTAGAAATTAAGAATAGCTGTTTGTTAAGAAGCGGGCGACCGTCATGTCCTTAACAACCACGACTCATCTGCTGTCAGTGGGATTCCCTGCTGACCTGCAGAATGTAATCAAACAATGACAGCTTTAAGAATAAAATAAAAACAGCACGGAACCCCACACCAAAATTTAAAAAAATGGCGAGCCCCCCCAAAATACATACCAGACCCTAATCCTAGCATGCAGCCTGGCAGGCCAGGAAAGAGGGGGGACAAGTGAGCGCCCCCCCACCTCCTGAACCATACCAGGCCAAATGCCTTCAACATGGGGGGTGTTTTGGGGCAGGGGTGCAGCCCCCTCCAAGCACCATGTCTCCATGTTGATGGTACAAGGGCCTCTTCCACACAACCATGTGCGGTGGTTGTGGCGGTCTGCAAGCAGGGGGCTTATCATAATCTGGAAGCCCCATTTAACAAAGAGGCCCCCAGATCCAGCCCCCCCCCCAATGTGAATGAGTATCATTTACCAAAAAAAAGTGTCAAAAATAATTTAAAACATAAACAGTTTTAGACAGTTAATGTGTCTTTTCATATTAATAAAATTGTGTTAGGTTCATTCCATTAAGAATAAAGCAGCTTTACATTTGCACCATCCTTTTTGAGTCATACTGTATATATAAAAATACTATACTCTACTTAAATTATTCTTAATACTTCAATGCAGGCCCAAATGTGGGGAACCCCCAAAATCCATACCAGACCCTTATCCAAGCATACAGCCCGGCAGACCAGGAAAAGGGGGGGACAAGCGAGCGTTCACCTCCTGAACCATACCAGGCCACATGTGCTCAACATGGGGGGGGGGTTGCATTGGGGCAGGGGGGCACCCCGTTTTTAAAGCACCATCACAGCCTGAAACTGGGCCTCTTCCCTAAAACCCTGGGCGGTGGTTGTGGGGATCTGCAGGCAGAGGGCTTATCATAATCTGGAAACCTCCTTTAACAAAGGGGCCCCAAAAATAAATAAAAAAACATAAACACAGTTTTAGACAGGTAATGTGTATTTTCATATTAATTAAGTTGTGTTAGGTTCATTCCATTATGAACAAATCAGCTTTACTTTTGCACCATCCTTTTTGAATCATACTGTATATATATATATATATATATATATATATATATATATATATATATATATATATATATATATATATATATATATATATATATATATATATATATACACATACACACTATAAATAAAAGGAAAATACTGTGCTAACTAGATAAAAAAATAGCCTAAACAGCAGTGGCTATTGCTGTGAGATACACACAGTATGAAGTGAAAAATTAATAATAAAGCCGCGCTAGTACCATTAATAACAAACAATAAATACAGATAATTTGATAATTATACATGTGAATTGCGATTATGCAGAAAGTCCAGCAACCACATGTGAATGTGAAGATCCAAAAAATATATAGTGACTTGATACGAATCACATACACTGCCACAAATGTGCATGTCACCACCACCACATAGACTGCGTGCTTACCAAAAGGCAAGCCAAGATAAGCTTGCGGCTATTTACCCAGCCAGGGCCTTTATCCAGGGAGCAAATAGAAGTCAGCTCACGAATGGATTCCTTATCTTATCTTGGCTTGCCTTTTGGTAAGCACGCAGTCTATGTGGTGGTGGTGACACGCACATTTGTGGTGGTGAATGTGGTTCGTTGCATGTCACTTTATATTTTTTGGATCTTCACATTCACATGTGGTTGATGGACTTTCTGCATAATCTCAATTCACATGTATAATTATCAATTTATGTGTATTTGTTTTAGGTTATTAATGTTACTAGCGCGGCTTTATTATTATTAATATGTATATTATACACTACTTTTTTTAGCTGAGTATTGAAATCATGTGCTGGAAGCTTCTTGTTTGCACCAATAGCTTTGCTTTTATGGAGGATTACAGAGCATGAACATGAACTAATCACAAACAAGTGCATTGAACTTAGATAGAAGGTACATCATGTCATATTGTAGAATACACATTATAACACTATAATACTACAGCGCCACCTGCTGCATAGATAAGTATAATGCATATAGTATATAGTTCACAGTACTTTACATTACATGCTATTGTCCTTCCAATACTCCTTGTCAACAGCATGTGCTTTTGTCAAATTATATTCAGCTTCGTCTGGAAATAACTATGATGTTCCTTCAACAAAGGCTTGGTGAGTGCATCAGCAGTCATCTCCTCTGACGGGCAATATTGAATGTCAATAACACCGTGCTCTTGATTGTCCCTCAGTAGGTGATACTTAACGTCGATGTGTTTGGTCTTAGGATTGACCCTTTCTGATTGCGTAAGCTTTATACATCCCTGTTTGTCTTCAAAAATGGGAATAGGTTTTGACATGTCTATCCCCCAATGTCCACAAAAATGTAATGAATCCATATCACTTCTTGACACGCATGTTCTGCTGCAATGTACTCTGCTTCAGTTGAAGACGGAGCAACAGTTGTTTGATTTCGACTAGAAGAACTTATGGTTCTTTCCCCATACTGGAAGATAAATCCACTTATAGATTTGCAGTCTGTGCAGTCCCCGGCCCAATCAGCATTCACATATCCGACCAGTTTTGGATTGGATGTTGCTGGTAACCGTACCTTCATCTGAATTGTTCCTTTGGGATATTGCATCACTCTTTTTACTGCGTTCCAGTCAGGCTGACAGGGAGCTGAGACTTTCCTGCATAGTACGCCCACTGCTGCAGCTATGTCTGATCTTGTCACAGTGGCAACATATAGCAGCTTACCGATTGCTCTGCGATACATGTCATTGTTGGGTTGCAAGTTTTATGCTTCATTGCTCTTTAGATAGCCTGGTTCCATAGGAGTTTTCACTTCCTTTGCATCTTGCATATGGAATTGTTCCAAGATTTCTGAGATTCTCTGACATAACTTCCACCTTCTTCTCTCTCTATTTGGATTCCCAGATAGTAGCTAATGTTCCCAAGTTCTTTGATTTCAAAATTATCATTGAGCTTGTGAACTATCTGATTATAATCCCCTTCTTGTTCAAAACAAGTTAGAATGTCATTGACATAGATAAGGATGTATATCCATCTGTCTTCTTGATTCCTGGAGTAGAGACAGGGGTCCGCTCCACCTCCTGAGAATCCCTCTCTGGTAAGTACTTTGTTCACTTTCTCATTCCACATCCTTGCAGATTGCTTAAGATCGTAGATGCTCTTCTGAAGTTTACACACAAGGTTATCTCCTTGCTCAAACCATGGTGCTCCATGTAGATGTCTTCCTTAATGTCTCCATATAGGAAACCAGTTTTAACGTCTAGGTGTTTCACTTGCATGCCCTTCCCGGCTGCAACGCTAAGAAGCGCTCTGATGGTGGAGTGTTTTACGACGGGAGCAAATGTTTCTTTGTAATCTTCACCGAATTTCTGGGAGTAACCTTTGGCAACTACTCTGGCTTTGTATTTGTGGATATTCCTTTTCTGCGCCTGACTTTACTTTGAAAGTCCATTTACTTTCTATGGTTTTGCGGTTAGGAGGGAGCTCTGTGAATGTCCAGGTTTTATTTTCTTGAAGTGACTTTAATTCTTCTTCTGCTGCCTTTCTCCATTTATTGGCTTCATCTTTTGGCAGTTTTTCTATGTCTTCCCAGGATGTTGGTTCAAGTATGCTGTATGTGTGACAGCTTGCGGGGTGGTATCCCCTTTGTAGTCCGAGTGGATCTTCTGACTTCAGGCAGTTCAGTAGGATCTGGTGGGGAACTTGATTTAGGCATTGTGAGTTCCACCTCTTGTTCTGACTCCTGCACAGGTTCACTTTGGTCGACCTTTCTTCTGGTTTGGCATATTCACTTCACAGCTTTCAGGGATCTGTGTTTCTATTGATGGGTTCTCATCAAAATAAACACTAGGGCTTATTGTTACTTTGTCAGTCTTTGGGTGTAGGATTCTGTAACCCTTAGTTTGCTCACAGTAGCCTACTAGAATGCCCTCTATGGCTCTGTTCTCCAGCTTGGATCGCTTTTCACTTGGAATATAGGCATATGCTTTACATTCAAACACTCTAATGTGGACTATGCTAGGCTTTGATCCATATCAACCCCCCCCCCGTCCCCGCTCAAGCCCCTGCGGCTGAGAAACTGTCCCAACCAAGCAATGGACATGGGAAAGGGCATCTGCATTATTCTGGAAATTCCCAGCTCTATGCTTTACTGTTAACTTAAAAATTTGATGGGCAAGGAACCACCTTATAACCCGAATGTTTTTCTCCTTGTTATCACACATCCATTTAGGAGGGGCATGATCAGTGACAATTTTGAAAGGTCTCCCCAACAGGTAATATTTCAGGGCATCTAAGGCCCATTTGATAGCTAAACATTCCTTCTCAACAATAGCATAGTTTTTTTCATGTCTGTTAAGCTTTCTGCTCAGGTAGACCCACATCAGAGGCGTCTGTCTGTACCACAAACTCCTTTGAGAAATCTGGGGTCATGAGCACAGTTTGTGCACAAAGAGCTTGCTTCAACATTTAAAATGCCTTCTCTGCCTCAGGATTCCACTTATTATGACCGACCCTCTACCCTTTGTCAGATCTGTCAGTGGGGCTGCAATGGTGGCAAAAGTGGGTATAAAATGTCTGTAGTACTCTGTGATCCCAAGAAATACACAAACTTGCTTTTTATTTATAGGTTGGTCCACTTTTGAACCACCTAAAACGTGTTCATCTGAGGCTTGATCAGCCTTTGACCAATAATGTAGCCAAGGTATTTGGCCTCCTCCAAGCCTATGGCACACTTTTTGGGGTTGCCAGTTAGTCCTGCTTTCCTAAGGGAATTTACTACTGCTTGCACCCGGGACAAATGAGATTCCCAATCTGGGCTGTGGTTGATGACATCGTCCAAATAGCTGCGTATTGGCAATGTGGTCTCAATGTCTTGTCCATCATTCTCGGATAGGAGGCAGGAGCACCATGCCAACCAAAAGGCATCTGCTTATACTGGAATGACCTCTCAGAGGTAGAAAAGGCCGTCTTCTCTTTTGCAGATTCTGTTAGGGGTATTTGCCAATAACCTTTAGTCAGATCCAAAGTAGTTATGTACTGGGCACTTCCTAATCTGTTAACAAGCTCGTCGACCTGAAACATTGGGTGCGCATCAAATTTGGACACACTGTTCAACTTCCTGAAATCAGCTGTGGGGACTAGTACCAGAACTCTATCACCAGGGTTGAAGGTTCTGGTCTTAACACCTCAATTATAAACCCTTCTCTGGGCCTCGTGGGCTTGCTCCATATGCTCCCATACAAGCGGCATGACAGCGGAAATCCTATCTTGCATCAATGAGATATGCTCGATGACGCTTCTATAAGGCGTGGTCTCTCCCTCCCATGTTTCTTTTGGTACATCTAGCAATCCCCTGGGATGTCTACCATACAGTAGTTCAAATGGGTAATAACCTGTAGAAGCCTGAGGTATACCTCTCGTATAGCAAACATGAGGAACGGCAGCATAAAATCCCAATTTCTCCCATCTTTGTCCACCACCTTTAACATGCTTTTGAGCGTTTTAGTAAATCTCTCCACAAGACCATCAGTTTGGGGGTGCTACGGAGATGGGAGATTTTGAACAACTTGCACAATTCTTTAGTGACTCTGGACATAAATGGTGTGCCTTGATCTGTTAAAATCTCTTTTGGAACATCCACACAACTAAATACCTGGACAAGCTCTATGACAATAGTCTTAGCTGAGGTATTACTCAAGGGAATGGCTTCAGGATACCGTGTGGCATAGTCCTGTATTACCAGTATGTGCTGATGGCCCCAGGCAGACTTTACTACTGGTCCCAACAGATCCATGCCAATTCTTTCAAAAGGCACTTCAATTATCAGTAATGGTACCAGCGGACTAGGAAAATGTGGTGATGGCGCAGAATACTGACACTCTGGGCTTGACAATATTTTTTGACATCTGCATGTAACACAGACCAAAAGAATCTCAGGGTTATTCTCTCCTAAGTTTTCTCTATACCCAGGTGTCCACCCATTATATGACCATGAGCTAAATCTAATAGCATCTGATGATAGGGTTTGGGAACCACTAGTTGCTCTACCTCCTCCTCCCCTTGCTTTACCACTTGATACAGCAAGTTATTTTTAAGTGCCATGTAGGGAAACGACACCCCCACATTAGGTTCAAGAGATTCGCCATCAATCATTTTAACATTTTCTCTGGCTCTATTGAGTGTGGAGTCTCTTAGTTGTTCCATACAAAAATCCTCTTTCCTGACTTCTAAATCAGGCACAACGTTCTGTCCACTCTCACTATTAGAGTCAGAGATCATTTCTTGTTCATTAACCTCAAGCTGGGGGCTGGATTCCAGCTCCTCCTGCTCCCCAGCCATTACAGAAAAAGGAAAAGGTTCTACCCCTCCGGTGCACACACCAACAGTTTCCCTTTCAATTTTACAATCAAAAGGGTCCGGAGTAAGTTCCAGTGATTCCTCAGCAGGGGAGCTCTGTCCTCCTGACTCCTTTTGTTTTCCCATAAACTCCAAAAGTGTGGAAAATCTCTCCCCACTAGGGCTTCATGAAGTAGTGAGGGTACCACCCCACTGAATGTGTCACAGTGCCCCAAGGGGTATTAAACTCAACCACAGTAGTCTAGTAGTCACGTGTGTCACCATGTATACAAATTACCTCAATAGTGCTAGGGTGTAACTTTGCAGGATTTACAAAATTATCTTTGACTAATATCACAACACTTCCAGAATCTAGCAGAACAGTGACTGGCTTTTCATCAACAGAACACATTTGTTTTTCCATGCATTCCTGACATGATGCAGTAAGCACAGGTGGCATACCTGTGCAAAAAGAGATGTGTTTTTTTTCAAATAAGCATTATCACATTGCATTGGTTCATCATTTTGGGAACAGTTAGCAGCAATATGACCTAACACATGGCAGCGATAACATTTTATGTGTTCTGTACCCAGTCCTCTAAGCGGCCTCAGAGACCTTCCTGACCTATTTGACCAGTCTCCAGGTCCTGAGCCCATAGTCTCATTATCTGTAGCAACAGTCTTGTAATTTCTTCCCACGCCCTTGAACCCCCGGTTTTACCGGATCCTCCGGGCAGTTGTTCACCACTAGTGACACTGGGGTGGGGTACGGATGAGTTCAATAAGTCCCCAGCAGCAGCATATCTCTCTTCCCAGGTCCACCAGCTGATTTGCAGTCTAATGCCCTGTACACAGGGTTGGATTTTCCGCTAGAAAATGTGTGATAGGACCTTGTTGTCGGAAAATCCAACCGTGTGTGGGCTCCATCACACATTTTCCATCGTAATTTCCGACACACAAAGTTTGAGAGCAGGCTATAAAATTTTCCCACAACAAAATCCGTTGTCGGAAATTCCGATCGTGTGTACACAAATCCGACGCACAAAGTGCCACGCATGCTCAGAATAAATTAAGAGACGAAAGCTATTGGCTACTGCCCCGTTTATAGACCCGACATACGTGTTTTACGTCACTATGTTCAGAACGATCGGATTTTGCGACAACTTTGTGTGACCGTGTGTATGCAAGACAAGTTTGAGCCAACATCCGTCGAAAAAATCCATGGATTTTGTTGTCAGAATGTCCGAGCAATGTCCGACCGTGTGTACGGGGCATTAGGGTCCTCATGGCTGAACCACTTCCTCACAGTGGCAGGAAGCGAACGCAAATACCAGTCCATGACCACACTCTCCACAATTTTAGGGCCTGCCAAAGTCTCTGGCTGCAGCCACTTCTTGGTAAAGGTGTATCAAGTCACACATTTGGGAGCGGGGTGGCTTGTCAGTACTGTATGACCACCGATGCACCCGTTGAGCCCAGACTGCAATGATGACACCCAGTCGAGCAAGCATCTCAGCCTTCAGTGTCTCATAATCCTGGGCCGCATCCAGTTCCAGGTCATAATAGGCCTTTTGAGGATCTCCTGTCAGAAAGGGCGCTAGCAGTCCTGCCCATAGCTCTTTTTGCCATCCTTCCCGAACAGCAACTCGTTCAAAAGTTGCTAGGTAAGCTTCCACATTATCTACAGGTGTCATCTCCTGAAGGTAATAGCTGGCATGCACCATTTTCTGTTCCACCGGCAAAGGACCTGCGTACCTCTTCTTTAACTCCAGCAGGGCCTCAACAAACTGGCAGTTGATTTCCTGCTGGGCTGCAATGGCCTCTGTGACTTGGTGATTGGTTTCCTGCTGGGTTGCAGTGGTATGCAGCAGAGCTTTTAACACGTCCTCCATCTTTGTAGCCAGTTTTATTTTAAAAGGTTACATTCAAATAAAACAAAAACAAAAAACATAAAGTAAATCCTTGTCATCCAGGCACTAACTAAACACTTCCAGGTCCCTAAACTCACAGGTGATGGGCTTCTCCCAGTCGCCCACAAAACAAAGATAATGCAAACCTTTTCTTTCACAAAGCAAACTTCACAAGCGGCTCTCTTGGGTTTTTGGCTTCCTGAGTCCCAGGCCAAGAGCAATTCTTTGCTCCAGTCCTGCTTTATTTATACCACCTGTTGGTGGCCACAAGTGGACCACAAAATCTGGTCCGGAGCCAACCCTGCCAAGGTGGCTGGTAAAACCCAGACCGGATTCCACCTTAGTTCACTGCAAATGAACGCATGCAAGGTGAAACATAACGTCCATGGGGCAGACTCGATGGACCACTTAGTCTTCTATGTGTCAGAGGGGGTTATTTACAAAAGGCAAATCCACTTTGCACTACAAGTGCAAACTACAAGTGCAAAGTGCACTTGAATTTGCATTGAAAGTGCACTTGGAAGTGTAGTCGCTGTAAATCGGAGGGGTAGATCTGAAATGAGGGGAAGCTCTGCTGATTTTATTATCCAATGATGTGCAAGCTAAAATGCTGTTTTTTATTTTCCTTGCATGTCCCCCTCGGATCTACAGCAGCTGCACTTCCAAGTGCACTTTCAGTGCAATTTCAAGTGCACTTTGCACTTGTAGTTTGTACCTGTAGTGCAAAGTGGATTTGCCTTTCGTAAATAACCCCCATTGTGTGGCTCACATGTCAACATAGTTTTTATAATAAGGCTCTGGATTCCTGTGGATGGAGTTTTTGTAGCCATGGGGCAATCTTTCCCCTTGTAAAACTTTCCTATCTTTGGATGAAAAGGTTAAAGTAGGATAAGATGGTTGGAAACAGAGTGACCTAGTTTTTCAGGCTTTCCATTATTTTGCACAGGTGATTTGATCAGTTTCACTGCCTTAGTAATTACCACATGACCTGTTGGAGCGCCTTGAGGACTGGAGTTGAGAAACACTGGTATAGATGATATGGTTGGGAGGTCTTTTGGTCCTTATAGGTCCATGGAAACCACCATCCCTCACACCACTCACTGTATATTTAATATTGCACTGATATTTTGGGGTATTACAGTGGAACAAAAAAAAATTCATTTTGTATAGATTATGGAAGGGTTATAACCCCTGTGTGCCACTGAGGATTTTTCTTTTCACTTCCTATCCCATAGTCAAAACCGTAAGTGAGAAAAAATACCTCCAAAGTGGGGGAATCCCTGGTTGCCACCAGAACTAGTGTCCTTACTGGAAGATTTCCATTCTAATTCTATTCTGGTAAAAAAATAAAAAAAAATAGATTTTCTTTCACTTTCTATAATAATGGTAAACAGGACCATTACCAAACCAAAATCTCCTCATCATTCCCAAATATCGCTACAAAGCAAAGGGAGAAAGAAGATTCGCAGTCCAAGGACCTCGACTATGGAACGCTGTTCCGACCCACATCCGCATGGAAGAAAACCATCAGGCCTTCAGGAAAAAACTAAAGACCTTCCTTTTCTAAGAAGCTGGCAACAGAGAACGCATTCTAGCGCCTCGAGGCGATTCAGTTCGCATTTGCAGCGCTCTACAAATCCTTCATTCATTCATTCATTCAGGACAAATAGAAAGAGAGAATGTCCATTCTCCAAGAAGGAGACAGACAGCAGTAAAAACCTGACTTTGTGGACATGAACATTCAGCCTCTGGACTGTGAGAGCAACCTGAAGACTTTGCAGTGCTGGAAAGGCGAAAAGCTGTCATCTTACCTCCAGAATGTGATTTACATTTTTAATTTAAAAATGTTTCTGTGCTGTCTGCCTGATCACCCAGTGTACTCACTGAACTTACCATTATCCTTAGCCCCGGAGCAAGTGCAATAATTGTTCCCTTGCTAGGGGCAGATGGAGCATCTGTGGACTCTATAGCGGCCTTTCTGAAACTTTTTACCCCAAAGGAACCTTTGAAATTATTATTAGGTCCATAGGTGTGTGCAGCCTATTGCATTAGGGTATGCACCCTAAAGCTTAAAAAATGTATGTGTGTCTACATAGGTATTGGGTGGGAGAACTTGTTTTAAAAACTTGGCACGATCCCCAAAATAGGGCCAAAAATTGTAAAGAGATAGTCTCTCTATATGGGGAGATTATGGAAAGTGGGGATTTTAATGTGCCTGAAGCAAATAACCAAAGTAGCAAAATACATAAAGTGGCAAATTTTTATTCATACAAAGTTAAAAAAGGTGGAAAAACTCCAGAAAAGATCATTTATTGTAACCATAGACACATAAAACAAATGTCTGTGCATCAGTAGATAGCGAAGGGTATATAGATCATGGATTGACATGTTTCGCCCTGATAAAGGACTCTTTCAGGAACCACTATTCAGTTTTTTTTGCTTTTATAGCTAATGGACAATACAGACAATGTATTAGTTCCAAAATACAAAGGTACATACTGTAGATCAGAACATGTATGATAGCAACACCATGTGTAATCACATCATATATTCAAATATATGATGCTATTACACGTGGGGGTTATTTACTAAAGGCAAATCCACTTTGCACTACAAGTGCACTTGGAAGTGCAGTCGCTGTAGATCCGAGGGGGAAGGAAAATAAAAAACAGCATTTTAGCTTCCACATGATCGGATTATAAAATCAGCAGAGCTTCCCCTCATTTCAGATCTTCCCCTCAGATTTACAGCGACTGCACTTCCAAGTGCACTTGCAGTGCAAAGCAGATTTGCCTTTCGTTAATAACCCCCGTGGTGTTTCTATAATACATGTTATGATTTATGTACCTTTGTATTTTGGAACTAATATTGTATAAATAAAAATGTAACATTTTATGTATTTTGTTACTTTGGTTATTTGCTTCAGGAACCTTAAAATCCCCACTTCCTATAGTCTCCCCATATGGAGAGGCATGGGGACTATCTCTTTACAATGTGTGTGTCTACATATATATGGCCACCCGGCACATTGATCTCCCTGTTGGCACAGTGAAAGAGTAGTGTGTACGCATTTCTCTTATGGCAGAGCTGGTAAGAGGGAGTTCTTTATTATGGTGTAAGGAAATCCCTGCTAAGAACAAATCATTGGGAAGCAGCGGGAAAAAGGCACCTTACATTGGTGGTCAGTGTGAAAAAAGGGTAGTCAGAACGCCTTTAGCTTACAGACAGCTAAAAAGCTCATTGATGGTATAGCACCAGCTCTTTCATGTGGCGTTGGCCCTGGAATTTTGCAGCCACTATCAAATTGGAGGACAACCAGCCACAGCTCAAGCAACGCCCCATAAAACTCTGGAGGAACCCTAGTTGAGAATGTAGACATAAAGGATGGACATCCAACTACACCCAATTACACTGCCAACATCCCTACTATAATTAGATAAAGAAGGAGATACCCCCCATAATCACTGGGACTTTAGCGGCAACAAAGTAATGGTAAAATACAATATAGTTTATTCAAAAATATATACAATACATAGATTATATATTATCAAATCAATAAAAACAATGATGATACTGGTGATGAATTCCCATATGTGGTCCCGACGCGTTTCAAGACAAAATACGTCCCTTTGTCAGGGGTAATTGTCAGGTAGGGATCACACTATATAATAAAAGTCAAATATGTTAATGAGTAACAGTATAAATAGTAATTCTAATCAGTTGCTTCAAATATAGGACCTACAGCAAGGTAATTGCATAACAGAAAACATACCCAAAACAATCATCATGAAGATTCCCTGCTGGACTAGTGGTGGCACTAGCGTCACAAACAGATACCTTCTATGTCCAAAGGACAGAATTGTACCGGGTGGGTCACCGTTCATCCACACAAGTCCAACACAATGGCACAGACAGAAAGTGCATACATGAATATTGCCCCTCCGTTTTCCCATAGTATCTCCTCAATCTGTGATCTATTACAGGGATAGGGGAGGTATTAATTTCTTAGTAGACTAATCCATGTCTGAAGGATTCCTCCTTTTAACAGACATAGGTCAATCAGAGAAAGAGCACAGTCCTGTAGATATCCGTGCAAACACATCCTACCTCTATATGCTCCAATTCCAGGATAAAGCTGGGGACAGCGGCGACCAAGTACATGCACACCCTTCAGGCTTACTCCTACGTCACTTTGGAGTGTAATCTATACAGGGGCAGAAAGGCAACTAATAGTAAAGAGTCCATTTACAAATCAGTTCATGTCAAAGGGATTGTACCCCTTAACAGATATGAGATTTGATAAGAGTAAGGAAAGAGTTGCTCAATGAGTACGAAACATACCTCCGTAAGATCTTTTTCCACAGTGAAGTGTAAGACAAAGGCGATATCTTCCAGCTTAAATCTTACAAAATTGTTTTTTTATTTGTTTTGATAGAAAGTAGTTTACAGGTTCAGATAGTACAAATGCATCCATAAACAAATCTCTTTTACAAAATATAAAAGAAAGTACAATAGCCCAACGGGGGCCAACTGTTATAGTTATACATCATATTTACCAAATTCCTCAACGGAGGAATGAAGTATACCACTGGTCACATAAGGGTAATGAGTGTGGACCTCGTAGGGCACCACAACCTAAAATCACAATGCTATATACAGCAGGGATATTTCCATGAACACAACATCCACACCATACATGCACCCATTTATACTCATTCACACAAAAAGGCAAACCTTGTCCCACCCCGCCTCCACCACACCGTCCCTCCAGGTACACAAACGACCCACCATCCAAAGGTTACAGCCTTCCAGACAGTGCCCGTCTCTGGAAATCCGAGGATGACGTGTAGCGTCTGAATGTTGCCCCGACCTCTGAGCACTTCCGTTGTATTCCAGATTCACATCGCGTGCGCGGGAATCCGAACACCTCCCATATATTCCAGATTCACAGCGCATGCGCTAGAATCTGTTTCGGGAGGCCTGTGTTCAGCAGTTGCATAGCAACCGCTGTACAATAGTGTCATCAAGCTGCGTGACACAGGGCGAACTAGAATAAGTGTTACGCCGATGTCTACTATTGCAGCTATGTGTGCAGGGCAGGCGGTTGTATAACAACCATATATACAAATGGTACACTACTCGTGATCCCTGGAAGGACCCTGGGTTTTAACTGCATGGGCGCCCACCGCAATGCCAACCCAACATGGAGACATTGCAGAGAAGGCGCCCTGCAGAGCCCACCCACCGACGCAACTAAACGGCCCACAGGGCGGGTACCGCTCCGGGCACTATTGAATAGTACTCCAGATGCAAATATCCACACCCGAGCCACAATAAAGGCCGGCCGGATACCCGGGAGGCCCACGTGCGCCGGGCAGGATAAGGGGAGATCCATCAATAGGATGGCATCTCAATGTCCACGGTGGTCGCCACAGGTCCAAACAAAGAATATCATAATCAGGCAGAAAATTGGAGGAACTCAGATATAAAAATGTATACAAATAACCTTTGTCAAAGACACATATACAGCTAGTTGTACAGCAGATCACATTAGACCAAATTACAGCATGACAGACTATTAATCAATCGACTATCTTGGGAAACCATTAATGGTGGTTCCCATATCCAACCTGCGTAGACACATAACATCTACTCAGGATGACTAATACCGCCCAGAGATCAGTCAAGGAAATAGCTACCCACAATGCCCATCTTACCTACCCACAAGGCAAACCCAATTTCAGGGCTTTATCATATTGAGTCCCACTCTTTGCCTGTCTGCATATACTCCTCAGGTGACCATTGAGTTTGGTTTTCACATACACTTTGAGTGTTATCATTTTTTTATTCGTTATATCTGAGTTTCACTGAGTCTATTGTGTTAGAAATATATAATGCAGTAAATCACTAAATTGATTCAGTAGCTTTGTGTATGACTTTTATTGGTAGCATTGCACTACAACATGGAACCCGAGGTGTCAGAGGTAAGAGAGGATCTGAGGAGTCGGGGTAGCCAGTGGGGTATAGATTCAATCAGCAGCCCTAACTGGGGTACCACTACATTTGTTATACAACCGCCTGCCCTGCACACATAGCTGCAATAGTAGACATTGACGTAACACTTAATCTAGTTCACCCTGTGTCTGGCGGCTTGATGACACTATTGTTTAGCGGTTACTATGCAACCGCCGATCACAAGCCTCCCTAAACAGATTCCTGCGCATGCGCTGTGAGTCTGGAATATATGGGAGGCGCTCGGATACCCACGCACGCACTGTGAATCTGGAATACAGCGGAAGTGCTCAGAGGTGGGGGCAACGTTCAAACGTATTGAAGTCATGGCGCTAATCGTCATTCTCGGATTTCCATATAAAGCCAGCGTTGCATGCTATGGCTTCGTCACTGTACTGGACGGCGGAGCCAGGCACTGTCTACCTTAAGATTTAAGCTGGAGGATATCACCTTTGTCTTACACTGCACTGTGGAAAAAGATCTTACGGAGGTATGTTTCGGCTCTATGAGGTTCTCGTTGAGCAACTCTTTCCTTACTTGTATCAAAGCTCATATCTGTTAAGGGGTATAATCCCTTTGACATGAACTGATTTGTAAATGGACTCTTTACTATTAGTTGCCTTTCTGCTCCTGGATAGATTACACTCTAAAGTGACGTAGGAGTAAGCCTGAAGGGTGACGTTTTTGCGCATGTACTTGGTCGCCGCTGTCCTCAGCTTTATCCTGGAATTGGAGCATATAGAGGTAGGATGTGTTTGCACGGATATCTACTGAACTGTGCTCTTTCTCTGATTGACCTATGTCTGTTAAAAGAAGGAATCCGTCAGACATGGATTAGTCTACTAAAAAATAATACCTCCCCTATCTCTGTAATAGATCGCAGATTGAGGAGATACTATGGGAAAACGGAGGGGCGATATTCATGTATGCACTTTCTGCCAGTGCCATTGTTTTGGACTTGTGTGGATGAGCGGTGACCCACTCGGTACAATTCTGTCCTTTGGACATAGGTGGTATATGTTCGTTACGCTAGTGCCGCCACTGGTCCAGCAGGGAATCTTCATGGTGATTGTTTTGGGCATGTTTTCTGTTATGCAATTACCATGCTGTAGGTCCTATATTTGAAACAACTGATTAGAATTACTATTTATACTGTTACTCATTAACATATTTGACTTTTATTGTATAGTGTGATCCCTTCCTGACAATTTGTTCCCTGATGAAGGGACGCATTTTGTCCTGAAACGCGTCGGACCGTCTGGACCACATATGGGAATCCATCACCAGTATCATCATTGTTTTTATTGATTTGATAATCTATAATCTATGTATTGTATATATTTTTGAATAAACTATATTGTATTTTACCATTACTTTGTTGCCGCTAAAGCCCCAGTGATTATGGGGGTATTTCCTTCTTTATCTAGTTGAGAACGGCTGCTCTATAGAAATATAACGCATATAAAAATAATTCTTCTAAAGCATTTGTATAAAAATGGGCACATAGCATAAACCTTGTCAAAAATTTTAGACGCTCTAACACTTTCTAAAAGAATTCTCATGAATTGTCATTATACTTAACTGCAACACTATGGAAAAACTTGAATTTTAACAACTTAAGGACCAGCCGCCGTCGTTATATGTCACTACTTTGATGTTAAATATCGTTGTTATGGCAGCAGCTAGCTGCCTTAACCCTGGTATTTTTAAAAACGTCAGACTGTCCTCTTTAGGATAAAAGTGGTCTTTGCGGCGGATTCACCAGAAGATCACTTTTATCGGGGGTGGGAGAGGCCCCCCTCCCTCCGTGCTCCGGTCCTCACCGCCGCATACTGGAGCCGTCGGTAGCAGCGGAGCCAATCGGTTCCTCTCCCTTCACTGCCTGGATACCGAGTGAGGGAGAGCTGGCCCCTGCTCAGCTCCATAGTATTGGAGGGCGGAAGCGACGTCAAACATCACTTCCACCCAATGCTTTAAAAGGGGAAATTTATTTATTTATTTTTTCAAATGACATTAAATTTTTGTTTTTTTTATTGCATTTTAGTGTCTTTTTGACCCCAGATCTCACATTTAAAAGGTCCTGCCATGCTTTTTTTCTATTATAAGGGATGTTTACATTCCTTGTAATAGGAATAAAAGTGACCCAATTTTAAAGGACAGTGTCAAAATAAAAAATAAAAAGTAAAATTAATAAAATTAAAGCGCACCGTCCTGCCAAGCTCACACGCAGAAGTGAATGCATACATAAGTCGCTCCCGCATATGAAAATGGTGTTCACACCACACATGTGAGGTATCGCGGCTATCGTTAGAGCGAGAGCAATAATTATAGCCCTAGACCTCCTCTGTAACTCAAAACTGGTAACCTATAGAAATTTTTAAACGTCGCCTATGGAGATTTTGTAAGGGTAAAAGTTTGTCGCCATTCCACGAGCTGGCACAATTTTGAAGCACGACATGATGGATATCAATTTACTCGGTGTAAATTTATCTTTCACAAAATAAAAAGAAATTAGACTAACTTTACTGTTGTCTTTTTTTTTTATTCAAAAAAAGTGTATATTTTTTAAAGTGCGCTTGTAAGACCGCTGCGCAAATACGATGTGGCATAAAGTATTGCAACGACCGCCATTTTATTCTCTAGGGGGTCTGAAAAAAATATATAATGTTTGGGGGGCTCTAAGTAATTTTCTAGCAAAAAAAATGATCTTGTAAATGCCAAATCTAAAAAATAGGCCCAGTCCTCCAGTGGTTAAAGTTTGTATTTATAATTACCAGCTCTTTAATACAAGCAACTGACACAAATCCAATCTCTCCCCACACCTTCTGACAGTTCATGCGTTCTACTCTACAAAACTACTATAAAAACCTAGTGTGGGGCTGCCCATGCCTGCACACTAAAGTACCATAGACTTGAATGGTACATTGCTCCTGCAGTACAACTTTGACCAATTCAAGTCTTTGGGATGTTAGTGCTGAGGCACAGGCAGTTTGGCACAATTTTTTTTTCCAAGTGTTCTTCAGGGGACTTGGTGGGTATGGGCCCTGCCTCCAGGAGATATACAATTGCACAAGGCAATTGCTGTTTTTGACATTCCCCCAAGTTGTCAGGGACCGAGCCTGATCCACAATGCCCAAGGTAATCTTCCATTACAAAGCAACTGCAGATCAAACTTTCCATTGAGAAGGCATTAAAAAGCATGTTCATGTTTTTTCCAACCTGGGTGTCACTGGACTTAATCAACCCAATCCAGAAGAGATTTCAAAA
Organism: Lithobates clamitans; assembly: GCA_037952925.1. NCBI lineage: Eukaryota > Metazoa > Chordata > Amphibia > Anura > Ranidae > Lithobates > Lithobates clamitans. The sequence continues at coordinate 3,677,974 of JBBGZY010000229.1, forward strand.
AGTGAGCAACATAACACGTTACCAGTTAAGTTCTAAATACACGTCATGTAAGGAATGACTATAGATGTAGTTTCAGGATTCACCAATAGATGGTACCATTCCCCTTTCAAAAAAAAAAAATATATATATATGACTTTTATTTTAATTTATGTATTCGTTCATTCTTTCATTTCCTTTATATGCGTTGCTTTCAATTAAATTTGTGTTTATCATTATGAGCTTCAGCAACACTTATTTTAAAGTCTTCTAATGTATCTTTTGATCAGGCTATTCTGCAGATCAGCCAAATTCTGTTTTAAAGAGAAGTTAACCACAGCTACTGTCCTTTCAACTTATAATTAGCCCACTTGGAATCTATTCTTAAAGTGGGGGTAAACTCCCATGCATAATTTGTACCTATAGGTAAGCCTATAATAAGGCATATCTATAGGTACAGTGCACGTTTAGGAAATATTTACTGTACATGCAGCCGGTTATGTCATCAGCGCATTCGTTTTGAAGGAACGGCCACTTGGGCCTTTCCACCCGGGCCGTTCTTTCAGAGTCCTGTGTCGTAAACGGCGGCTCCCGTGCACATGCTTGGGAGTGACGTAATTGCGGCTCCGGCCACTCACTCAGCTGGAGTCCGTGAACCGAGAAGGAATACTGGGTGAAGATGGAAGCGTCTTTGTTCTAAGGTAAGTTTCACATATGCCATAATATTAGCCCATTATGGCTTTACCTTGCAGGTTCCAAAGAAAAAAAAAAAAAACACACATCGGTTTACTACCTCTTAAAAGAGGAGTTCACCCCCCAAAAAATAATTAAAAGTTAACAACTACAAATACTGTAGCTGCTGACTTTTACTATTAGGGTATTTACCTGTCCAGGCATCCAGCGGTGTCCTCACCTAAGCCGATTCTTGAATCGGCTCTCAGGTGCTGCCGTCACTATCTTGGCTAAGGGAAACCAGCAGTGAAGCCTTTCGGCTTCACAACTGGTGTCCTACTGTGCAAACGCGTGAATCGCACTGCACTTTTTCAATAGGCCGGCTGCGGGGGGAAGGAGGTTGGCCCGAACTTCTGGCTCACTTCGCTGCAGGTGGAGCTCCGCTTCAACCACAGAAATATGGCAATGTAATATGTTGCGTGCTGGTTGCTAAAGCAAATCTGGTTTGGCCTAATATGTTTATAAGATTACAGCACTGCAGACACCTTAAGGGCCAATAACTAGACATGTGCAATTTGTTTAGTTACGAATTAAGAATCGGACTAAATTTTCTGTTTATTTGGATGTATCCGAATTTCCTTATCACAATAGTAACAAATTTCAATGAATCCAAAATAAATTATAACAAAACAACATTATCCTAATTTGAAAACAAATTTCAATTCGAAAATGAATACAAATTTGAAATGGAAACATATTTCAATAAATAAAGGAGAGTATATAAGTTAAATAAGATGATAATTCCTACTTAGGCTGCTTTAAAGAATAGAATAAAATAGGATTGAATAGAATAGATTGAGGCAAAATAGAATAGAAAAAGAATAAAAAAGAATAGAATAGAAAGAAATAGAATAAAATGCAATAGAACATAATAAAATAGAACATAAATAAAACAATAGAATGGAAAATAAAAAATAAAATAAAATAGGAAATAAAGGAATAGAACAGAATAGAAAATAAAAGAGGAGAATCGAATAGAAAAGAATACAACAGAATAAAATAGAATAGAATATAGCAGTCTACAAAAATTGGAATTTAAAGTAGATTAGAGACAGCTATTCATCACAATGAATTCGAATCAGTTCGATATTTTCTTTCGAATACTTCGAAACCATTGGGAAAATTCAAATCCTGTCAAAAAAGAATAAACAAAACAAAACAAAACTAAATTTATCTTGTTAGGAATGCCCCGAAAAAAAAATTAGTAGCTTAACGAATCGATTGGAAACGAAACACAATTTTTCATTCTACATGTCTACCAATAACAGACAAGTAAACCAGAGATAACTAGTTACCATGCATTTTGTAGATGTGGCCACCCATACTTATTATCTAGTCTAGAGTCTCTGAAATTATATATTTTTGTTTGTTTTTTAATACTAAAAGTGTGTACTAAGTTTGTACTTCAGAATAAGATATAGCAGGTCTTTAGGTTCACTTTATTTATTTTTTTGTTTTTTTTTATTTCACATGCTAAAAACAGAAACCTTTTTATAAATCCATGAAAAATTAATTGTACTTGATATGTCCTTCTGTTTATTGATAGATACAGTCCTGCTGAGGAATCATCACTGCTTCTTCCAGTCATTAAGAAGGAAGCCTATTGGGAGCTCATTGTCCTCACTTTCCCTTGTATAAGAGAACAGGTTGCGCACTGTTTCTTGTGCAGAACGGAATTTGGATTATCCCTTCTACAATATTTTAGCACTCATGATGTCCTTTGTTCAAGGAAAACAACCACAAAGAAGTATATTTCTCTAGCCAAAGTAACCCCAAAGGAAGATGGATCCACACAGGATGAGGTTGATGTTTAGGACATGTGTTATTAAGGGTCACTCAAACAACAAAACTTTTGGGGACTCTAGAGGAGAAGAAGCAGGGGCTTGTTTGTCCTGGACATCCTTCCGTTCCATCCCACAAAGCCAGAAGATGGCTTTTTTCAGACGGGAAACACATAATTGATCATCTGCAAGAGAGGGGTTGTCAGGAAGGCTAGTTTACCAGTTTTGTACAGGTAAAGAGATCAATACAGGGTCCCTACAACATTGCCATCTTGTACCTGTGCCCTAAACAAATCTACACATTGAAACTCTGGGTCCCAGCTATGCATAATGTGACAGACCATACTCAACTGTGTTATTCCCTGCTATGAATCTCTTCTGATGTAAACAAGATGTAAAGTGAGAATGTTAGGTTGACCATACTATATAGTATAACTATGAACGTGGTCCTTGTACTTGCTGCTGACTGGAAAAACACTATATATAGATAAAACTTCTGAGCAGCTTCCCATGACACCTACAGTTCTTTGAAAAAGTAGAAATTTTCCACATTTTGTCATGTTACAACCAAAAATGTAAATGTATTTTATTCGGATTTTATGTGACAGACCAACACAAAGTGGCACATAATTGTGAAGTGGAAGGAAAATGATAAATGGTTTTAATTATTTTTACAAATAAATATGTGAAAAGTGTGGCGTGCATTTGTATTCAGCCCCCTTGAGTCAATACTTTGTAGAACCCCCTTTCGCTGCAATTACAGCTGCAAGTCTTTTGGGGATGTCTCTACCAGCTTTGCACATCTAGAGAGTGACATTGTGGCCCATTCTTCTTTGCAAAATAGCTCAAGATCTGCCAGATTGGATGGAGTGCATCTGTGAACCACAATTTTCAAGTCTTGCTACAGATTCTCAATTGGATTTAGGTCTGGACTTTGACTGGGCCATTCTAACACATGAATATGCTTTGATCTTAACCACTCCATTGTAGCTCTGGCTGTATGTTTAGGGTCGTTGTCCTGCTGGAAGGTGAACCTCCGCCCCAGTCTCAAGTCTTTTGCAGACTCTAACAGGTTTTCTTCTTAGATTGCCCTGTATTTGGCACCATCCATCTTCCCATCAACTCTGGCCAGCTTTCCTGTCCCTGCTGAAAAAAGCATCCCCACATAATTGTTCTGCCACCACCATCTTTCACTGTGGTGATGGTGTGTTCAGGGTGATGTGCAGTGTTAGTTTTCCGCCACACATAGCATTTTGCATTTAGGTCAAAAAGTTTGATTTTGGTCTCATCTGACCAGAGCACCTTCTTCCACATGTTTGCTGTGTCCCCCACATGGCTTCTTGCAAACGGCAAAGGGGACTTCTTATGGCTTTCTTACAACAATGGCTTTCTTCTTACCACTCTTCCATAAAGGCCAGATTTGTGGAGTGCACAGCTAATAGCTATCCTGTGGACAGATTCTCCCACCTGAGCTGTGGCTCTCTCCAGAGTTACAATGGGCCTCTTGGCTGCTTCTTTAATTAATGCTCTCCTTACCTCGCCTGTTCGTTTAGGTGGATGGCCATGTCTTGGTAGGTTTTCAGTTGTACCATACTCTTCCAGACATTTTTGGATGATGAATTGAACAGTGCTCTGTAAGATATTCAAAGCTTGGGATATTTTTTTATAACCAAACCCTGCTTTCAACTTCTACACAGCTTTATCCCTGACCTTTCTGGTGTGTTCCTTGGCCTTCATGATGCTGTTTGTTCACTAAGGTTCTCTAACAAACCTCCGAGAGCTTCACAGAACAGCTGCATTTATACTGAGATTAAATTACACACAGTTGGACTCTATTTACTAATTAATGACTTCTGCAGGCAAACGGTTCCACTAGATTTTAGTTAGGGGTATCAGAGTAAAGAGGGCTGAATACAAATGCCCGCCACACCTTTCCGATATTTGTAAAAAAATTGGAAAACCATTTATCATTTTCTTTCCACTTCACAATTATGTATAATAAATAAATGGAACTGGCGGCAATAATGAAACAAAAAGGAAAGAAGGGTTGCTGCACCTGAAATTAGTGAAGACTAATAAGGAATGAATACTGTGATAAAGGGTGCTCCCAATACAATCATTAAAAATGCAAAAAGTGATTTATACAAATAGTATGTATACATACAAAACCGTGTATAAACATGTACTAGTGAATGACTTCACTTTATATATGTGCACAAATATTTGAAAAAAAAATTATATTAATATATTTATGATTGCTCAAACAAATATATCATAAAAAGTTCAAAACAGCTCCAAAATTCTTTCTAGTTGATTCCACTCCAACACCATGTGAGAAATAAAATCCGTGTTCCAAATAATATTCCTGACTTTTCACCCAAAGTGACAACAAATTACACTCACCAGATAACCCTGGCCAGCAAGTGACCATAAGACATGATGTATGCCCCCAAATCCTAGAAACCATTCAACGACCTTTTTCCAATCAATCGTTCACATGTATGGTGAACTTGGTCGAATGAGTCCGGGAACAGCCAGATCAAATCTTTGTAATCTATCCTCCGCTCCAATCTCCCACATTTGAAAATCAAGCTCCACCAAAAAGAGCCAGGGAAGGTGGATATAGTGTAGTATCGTTTGTTTATTGTTAAAAAATGTCACTTACAATATTTCCAGCAGGGGAGTGCATCAGTATACTGGAAACACCTAGTGCGTTGAAAGTCCGTTCAGACACCGCTATCTGACCAGCGGTGTATACTAAGCATTAGGCAACCCCCAGTGGAAGTGATGTGAAGTGCGTGTCAGACCTAGCTTCTTCTATGCATTTTGCGTTCCAGCACGCGTCATCAGGATGTCTTCTCATGATGCAGAGCTGATTACTATGCAGAGCTGCATCAGATTCTGTGTGCGTCAGTTTTAGTAAATTTCTCACAGGGCATGAGAAACTAGATACAACATCAAACACAAAATTGGCCTTTTTTTATCTTATTTCCATTGCCTCTGTTTATCTCAGGCACCTTGCACTCTATGGCCTGCCTGACGAAATACTGAATGTAGGCATCTTTCCAATAACCAACGCTCACCGCAAACCTGTATAGATGAAAAAAAAAAACAACAAACGTAAAGGGTTAGTTCCTCTTTGTAGCTTTAAATGTTATCTCTTCAGGAACGAAACCTACAATAGATCCTAATCAGCATCTGCAAAGTCATAAAAACTGGTTTACACCCTTATTCAGATATAATGCTGTTCATAGTTGTATTTTATGAGTTGTCCACATGATCTGACACTGTAGTGATCAAACTACATGTCCCACATTTTCCCATGTGGTAGGGCTGTGTCTACACTGTACAAGTCAACTACTTGTATTGTCTAGGGGTGAGGAAAAAGTTTATACCAGCCCCATCTTTCTTTCCACCGCAAAATGGCACATCCCCACGGTCCATTGGTGGACTGTTCCTGGTCTAAAGAGCCTGCTCTGGGTGTGATGACGTCAGGAACAGTCCTCTATTCAAAACCGCTGCAGCACAGAGGAGCTGGACCGTTCTTATGCAGGAAGGAACAGGTAAGCATACTGTATCTCCGCTCTCCTCTCCCCGAGTCAAAAACTAACAGTTAACCCAGGGTTTGACAAATTCCAGGCGCCAGGTCGCAATTGCGACTAGAAATTGCGTCCTGGCGACTGGGCTTTTGTCAGACCATTTACTGTCTGCTCCAGGCATGAGCAGAGCTTGCCAGAGTGCAGGAGTCGCCAAACGATTGGCTGCAATGCACGCCAATTGCCAGAAATCTCCTGTCAAGTCCCTCCTCCTTCGAGCCAATTGGCTGTCTTCTTGTGGTCTTTTTTCCCTTTTATCTCGCAAGCAAGGCCCGCCCCTGTATTCCGAGTGCTGGTTGGATGGGCTGTGGGCTTCTTGCCCATTTCTTGCCTAGGCGGCTGTCAGTCAGGCAAGGTGGCAGGGCTACCTGCATCTCTCGCTGCCTTAGCTGAATGGCAGTATGTCTTTGGATGTGTCAGGTGGTGGCCTGCCAACCAATCAGGTTTAATCAATTCAAATTGATATGCCAAGTGCCCCCTTTGTGGGGCATGTGTGTTTACAACCATTTTAATTCTTAATTAAAGTGGGTGTAAAAACTGAAGGTTTTTGTTACCCTCTGTGTGCTGCTCTCCCCAGAGCCCCCCTAATACTCACCTGAGCCCCCTCTCGATCCAGCGATGTGCACGAGAGATGATGAGTTCTGCACAGGATTTTACATACTGAGGTGTAAGACTTTATATATGAACATACAATACTAGCAGGGGGTTATCAGGCCCCAAGGGGGGGGGGGGGGGGGGAGCCCACTACGCCCTCTGTGCCCTCACACATTGCACAACATGGGGATATACTAGTTCCTTGTCATTTTTGCCTGGGCGAGGAGGTGGGCTGCACATAACAGTTAACCCCCACCTGCTGGAGGTGGAGCCCAGGGGAGCTGAATCCTATAGCTGCCTGCCACATCTATACTATGTAGCCAGCGGGCAAATCATCTGGGGAGAAAGGGATGTTTTTAGCTGATCCTCACCCCCTGCCCCATGCTCCTGCCCTCTGTCCAGTACTGTGCTGCCTCCCGCTATCCTCTCTGCAGTGAACATGAGAGTGGTGGTGGCTGAGGGGAAGAACCAGCAAAGCAAGAACCTCTTTACGATCTACCCGTTGGCTGCCTGCAGTCGATAGGTAGATCGTGATCAACGGCTTATCAACCTCCACTGAACAGTGTCTTCGCACTACTATCTCAGTGCCTCTTCTTACCCTGGCTCACCAGAATCCATGTTACCTAGTCCTAAAGTTGACAGTAGCTACCAAATCCTACCTGATACAAACAGCTCAGCTGTGTGTAGCGGTACCCCCCGTAGGGGCTGCTGAAAGTTGTGGCCCACCTGTCACCCTGCCCAGCCCGGCATTCACTTCCCAGTCACCTTTGAGATAATGAACAGTCCATGTGCTTGTTTTGTATTTTTATTGAGGGATTTGAACTTGGATAGGGATAGGAATATATGGGATGCCCAGTAGAACAAGCAATTGGTTGATTGTATATCAATCAATTGGGACAACTATATACACTTGGCTAATCCAGTCTCCTCCAGCACATCTCTTGCTTGCAGACTGTTACTCTCTCTTGCTCTCCTGCACAACATGTAACTCCAGGCACAGCTAGCACATGAATAGGCCCAACTCTGACTCAGGCCTCAGCAACCATGGGTCCCTTTAATGTAGCAAAAAATTTGAAATAGGAAGTCTTTAGTGCTAGCTCTCCTATGGGGGACAACTGCTCCCAGTGATCCCTCTTCAGGTCCTACCAGCCCTCCTGGCTGCAGCCGCCTGGCTCCACTGCCCATGACATCACAGTTCTTAATGCTGGCTCTGCACCCATCCCAGACTGCACACTCCCAGTCCTCTCAGGCGTGCCTCCCCAGTCCTCCCGACTGTGCCTTTCACTCACCAGCCCTCCTGGCTGCGACAGGTGGTTCCCTCCTGGAGACTTGCTTGGCAACGCTAGCTCCTGTTGTCCTCTTTGGTTCCTCTCTGTGCCTCCTGACTGGATCCTCCTTGCTTTCCAGAAATGCTCCATCCTGCACCCAAACCCCAGGCCCAAGTTAACCCCCCCAGACTATGGAGCTCCCTCAAAGGGCCCCAACAACCTAGTGTTCCATCTCCAGTTCTTCCACCCGATTACTCCTCCCCAGCTGAGCGACTCTGGGTATTTCAAGGAGGCCTGTCCCCTGCCAATTATAGTTGGGGATTGGTCAGGGCTCCCTGAGACACCCCAGACAGCTCCACCCCTCTACCCCTCCTCCTCTTCTAGAATCCTCCAGAAGAAAGAGGGAGGTGACAGTGGAATGATGCTGTCTGAGTCACAGCTGCTACTCTGAGCCACTCCCAGCCCACACAGATCAAAGCAAACGTGCCTAGCTTCCAGCTAGATCTGCCTAAATTTACCTGCACTTACAAAAATCCTAACCTCTAGCACCTACCTAAGCAGATGGTGCTACATGTGGTAAATCAACACGCATGACTTTCACAGTCGTAAACAGAAAAAGCTTTGTACTAGGTGAATTTACCTAATAAAATTAATATACAGTTCATGTAAAATACATTTATATAACAAAATAGACGGCCTTTTGAAAGAATTATATTAAAAGTAAATGATTCAGTTGATAAATGTTAATGTTTCATTAGTTATTATAAACCATCTCATCCACACATGAACCTATCAATATACAGTACGCGTGAAGTGTTTTGACAGCTAGTGAAATATGTTTAAGCAATGAGTAGGGACTTATTAGAATTTCAAGTAGTACTCTAGACACAGTCTAGACATTGATCAAATAACCAATATGAGGTGCGTCAGTGGAAAACACATATTAACATGGACCTGCACCTGTTGTGTCTTTATACATAAAGTGACAGCTAGAGGACATGGTCTCCTCTGTTATTGCCTCTATGTCAAATCACTAGCTTCCTTTTACTACTAGTTTCTTGTGGATAAATATATATAAGACAATTTAACATAATATATTTTACATTTTTATTACATTATTATATTTATTACATTTTATTAATGTACATACACATAAATAGACCCTACTATCTGAATGTTGTAGCATCAACCAGATAACCACATTGGGTGTGCGGGTAGGTTTGTTTGTATTATGAAAATTGATGATTTCAACATACCACTGTTTTATGTGGCTCTGAAAACCATATTTAAATAGTCATTATAATAAGTTGCAAAAGTCTGCAACTGGGCTTGGAAATTGCAGTTCCTGTTCATGATATAATGTAATAGGAAGATGATATTGCAGGAGAAGGGAAACCTCTCTACATTAGTACCGAAGGGATCAGAGGTGGAAGGGAACCCCTCAACCAGTTTTGAGATCTGTGTTAAAGAGCTTTGCTTTGTATTGATAGGCAAATGCAACCTGCTTTCAGGGATACTCAGGGATACTCCTTCTACGACTGTAATGCCGCGTACACACGATCAGACTTTCCAATGGGAAATGTTCGATGTAAGCTCGTTGTCGGAAACTCCGACCGTGTGTATGCTCCATCAAACATTTGCTGTCGGAATTTCCGTACACAAATGTTTGAGAGCAGGTTATCAAATTTTCCGACAACAAAACTTGTTGTTGGAAAGTCCGATCATGTGTACACAAGTCCGTCGCACAAAAGTTCACGCATGCTCTGAACCAAGCAGAAGGAGCCGCACTGGCTATTGAACTTCCGTTTTCTCGGTTTGTCGTACGTTTTGTACGTCACCGCGTTCTCACGTTTGGAAATTTTGGCCAACATTTGTGTGACCATGTGTATGCAAGACAAGTTTGAGCTAACATCCTTCGGAAAAAAATCCACGGTTTTGTTGTCGGAAAATCCAATCGTGTGTGCGTGACATTAGAGTCTCTTGACTGATGCAAAAAAATATTAAAAGCCAGCAGCTACAAATACTGCAGCTGCTGACTTTTAATATATGGACACTTACCTGTCCAGGGAGCCCGTGATGTCGGCAGCCGAAGCCGATCTGTCCGTCGGCTCTCGGCTGCTGCCGCCGCCATCCTCGGTAAGGCGCCGCGGTGATTAATGCCAGAAAGTGGGAGCAAATACCTGTGTTAGACAGATATCTGCTCCCCCCCCCCCCCCTGAAGCGTGCCAAATGTGACACCGGGGGGGGGGGGGATCCAAAAAGTGGAAGTTCCTTTTTTGGGTGGAACTCCACTTTAACCTCCTTAGAACATGCAGTTGATCGTCTTCTAAGCTGCATCAATTTGCTTTTATATTCCTATCGAATTGTATGAAATGAAAAGCATTTTTGACGTAAATAAAAGCCCATAATTTTCTCACTAATTGCAAAGCGTTCTCTGATTGGAGAAGGTGGAGAGGCAGGAAGGTGACATTACGATCTCTACCACATCCAGTCAAAGGTCACTTTGCATTCAATGAGTGCAATTTACTGTCCACAGCTGCATTCATTGAGAAAATGGAAAGTGTTCTCTGAATGCCACACATGCTGAGCAGGTGACCTCTTATGTTCACTATACAGCATGGCAGCTGCTCAGCATGGGAGCCAGAAGTGGAGATTATTGGAGTAGAGGTGCCTACTGCAGTGATTTCTAGCTTTTACAGGGATCCCATAGGTGTCACATACTTACATTGGTCCAGGTTGGACCAAAGTAGCTATGTAAACTATATAGCACAATTTATAAGTTTTTTAACATAAAATGTGCAGCTCTGCTTAAACTGTATCATTAAAAAAAGGGTTTTTATGACTGTCTCAACAGGGTGATCTCCTTCAAGCTACTACTGAGATGCTTACAGCAATAAGATGCTCTATACTGTATGTATTACTATGGTGCATTGATTGGAGGGTGCACGGTAGAGTATTTTTAAACCCTGTTGTGTCTACTATAAGCTCCATTGGAATGCAACATGCAAGAAGGAAAATTGTATTGGAATCACGCATACAGAACAACTGTGGCCTAAAAGCCCTGTATAACTGACCCCTAACATGCATATTGCAGTAGCACCCCTACTAGGCCATTGGGACATTAACATGAGGATTTTGTCATACCTCCTTATTTCCTCTGTTGTGTCCCCCACCCCCTAACTAGCTGACGTTGTCAATAGGGGATTCATCTCAGCAGATTGATATCAATCGATCAACCATAACATTATGACCACTGACTGGTAAGGTAATTAACATTATTCATTAATGTTTCATTACAATAGCACCTGAAAGTGGGCGGAATATGTTTGGCAGTAAGTGAACATGTTGTTCCTGAAGTTGATATGTTGAAAGCAGAATAAATGGACAAGCGTAAGGGTTTGAGTATCTTTGACAAGGGCCAAATTGTGATGGCTAGACAAGCTTGCCCCCCTCACTACACACAGAATCAGGCCCCGACCGCTACAACCCTGGCAAACAGATGACACTAGAAGTCTTAGAAAACGTAGCCGCGCTGAGCATCTGTGGCATAAGACTAAGTTCCAGGAAGACTTCAAACAATATAAATCTGCCCTCCTAAAACCTAAAATACTATTCCTGCCTCTGCACTGCCAAACAGACCTATTTTATCACACTCATTAACACCTTTGCATCCAGTCCAAGTCAACTCTTCTCTACCTTTAACACTACTCTGTCCTCCACTGCCTCCGCCCTCTAATTCACTCACTGCCCAGGAGATCACCAATCACTTCAAAAATAAGATTGCTACAATTCATGAGGAGATTTCCAATACGCAGAAACCTCCCCCACTCAACACCCCATGTCCACCGATACAATCATTACTTCCCTCATTCAACCCAGCTAGTATTACCAAGGGTGCTAAACTTTTGTCTAACACCCATTTAACCACCTGCCCCCTGGATCCTACTCCCTTGCAAATGCTACGCTCACCCTTTGACTGGATTCTACACTCTCTAACTCATATTTTCAACCTCTCTTTCTCTTGTGGCATCTTCCCAAACTCTCTAAAACATGCTCTAGTCAACCCCATACTTAAAAAGCCCTCATTGGACCCCACCAATCTTAACAACCTATGCCCCATCTCCTTACTCGCCTTCTCCCCCAAACTTCTTGAAAGACTGGTTTACAACCAACTGACTGACCATCTGACCATGAACAAACTTCTTGATCCCCGGAATTCGCCCTTAACACTCCACGGAAACTGCTCTCCTTAAACTCACAAATGACCTACTAACGGCTAAAACCAATGGTCACTATTCTGTACTACTTCTGCTGGACCTCTCTGCTGCTTTTGACACAGTGGACCACCCCCTCCTTCTAAAAAAACTCCACTCCTTTGGTCTCCATGACTGTACTCTTCAATGGTTTTCATCCTACCTATCCCACCGCTCCTTCCTGTTCACTTACAACTCTACTTCCTCCTCTCCTCTACCTTTCTCCGTCGGGGTCCCCCAAGGACCTATGTGGAGAAAAAATTCTCCACATAGGGCATGAATCAGTTAAAAAAGAAGCTTTTATTAAAAAGCTGGAAAAGTGCTAAACAGTGCACTTCAATGTATAAAACGTGATCACAAGGAGAATGAGTAAAATAAAATGAAATAAAATTGCGTGATAACAGGGCATCTGTAGGCATTAGCAACCCGACATGTTTCGGACCATCGTCATGGTCATGCCCCAGTAGAAGGACGATGGTCCGAAACATGTCCAGTTGCTAATGCCTACAGATGCCCTGTTATCACGCGATTTTATTTCATTTATTTTACTCATTCTCCTTGTGATCACGTTTTATACATTGAAGTGCGCTGTTTAGCACTTTTCCAGCTTTTTAATAAAAGCTTCTTTTTTAACTGATTCATGCCCTAAGTGGATAATTTTTTGCTCTTGTCTCCTTTCATGAATGGGACCCTGCTGAGCCCTAGCCATTTCTCTTTGCACACTTCTTCCATCTGAGAGAGACATTCCGATTAACCGGGAACTTCCATACCATCGAACGGTGACGGTCGCCCTGGATGTGACTCCCCGTCAGGACTTCTCCAGCCAGATATCCCTGGGATTGCTGGATCCCTCAAGCCTGTATGACACTGCACCGTACGGTGACTGAGTCCACCCCTTCTGGTAAGGATATTCATTTCTACCATTTACAGTCTTCATTTGGAACCTAGAAGATTCATGTGTAAAGTGTCTCCTCATACAGAGTCTGTTCCAGCCTCCACCCTACGTGGAGTTGCGTCACCATCCATGCCCATGAACCCCCATGTGCTTTTGAACTAGCATATGATCCATCATAAATTTATGGACTTTTTCCTTAATTTGTTTATATGTTATATGTTCACTAATTACACATATTACCTAACGGGTATAGGTTATATCTTCAGCACTTTCTCACAGATATATGTTGAAAATGTAAATGCACATTTTTAGCGCTGCATGTGTTTTTTATTTATTCATCTGTACACTGTCTACCACATTGTTACATGCCGGCAGCTATCACTTATATATTCTTGTAATAGCGCAATTATTGATTGGTTTTATTGATTACTTGTGCAAGGACTTGGCTTACAGTGCTTCAAGAGAAAGTTCAGTATTCTCAAATCGTTACGGAGGGTTACTGGAGTATCCTACCATTACCCGCTACTTATCCAAGTTTTTATTAAAGCATCATGAAAAGCATACACCTAGACTAGGGGGTGTGGCCTGGGTTTAGCCTGGGCTGAGGCTGTCATACACCTTTTTATGGGGTTTTACAGAGATGTATGACTTCCAGGACTTTTCCCTTTTCCATTAGATGTCTAGAGCTGGGACGAGCTCTGTCCTTGCTGCACCCCAAGCGGTTGCTACATAAGAGGACCCAGTGGCGCCTTGAGCGGCACCTATCAATTTAGTTTGGATACACCTAGACTGGTTAACCACTTGCCGACCAGCCGCTGCAGTTGTACTGCGGCAGAATGGCACGGCTGGATGAAACAACGTTATGTAACGTCGCTTTGCCCTGTGGCCACTAGGAGCTCGTGCCCGCTGCTCGCTCCCAGAGCCGATGCTAGTGCCCGGCGGTCGTGATCACCGCCGGGCTTCCGCGATCGCTGGTGACACACCGAGAACCGAGATCTGTATGCGTAAACACATAGTTTCCGGTTCTCTGAGGGAAGAAGAGACTAATCGTCTGTTCATACAAAGTATGAACAGCGATCTGTCATCTCCCCTAGACAGTCCCCTCTCCCCTTCAGTTAGAACACAGAGAGGCAACACAATTAACCCCTTCATCGGCCCCAAGTGTTAACCCCTTCCCTGCCAGTGACATTTTTACAGTAATCAGTGCATTTTTATAGCACTGATTGCTGTATAAATGTCAATGGTCCCAAAAATGTGTCAAAGGTGTCCGATGTGTCCGCCTTAATGTCGCGGTCCTGATAAAAATTGCAGATCGCCGCCATTACTAGTAAAAAAAATAAAATAATAAAAATGCTATTAATCTATCCCCTATTTTGTAGACGCAACTTTTGCGCAAACTAATCAATATACGCTTATTGCAATTTTTATTACCAAAAATATGTAGAAGAATACTGAGAAAAAATTAGCTTTTTTAAAAAAAAAATGGGGATATTTATTATAGCAAAAAGTACAAAATATTGCGTTTTTTTCAAAATTGTCGCTCTTTTCTTGTTTATAGCGCAAAAAATAAAAACCGCAGAGGTGATCAAATACCACCAAAAGAAAGCTCTATTTGTGGGGAAAAAAGGACATCTATTTTGTTTGGGTGCAGCGCCGCATGACCGCACACTTGTCAGTTAAAGCGACGCAGTGCCGAATCACAAAAAATGGCCTGATCATTCAGCAGCCAAATTTTCCAGGGCTGAAGCAGTTAATAAGCCTGAAGAGTAACTGGAGCTCTGTGTTTGCTGCAAGGAAACTACTGGGAAAAGGATACGGGCAATCTACTTAGTAGATCCTACAGGGGTAGTGCTACACAAAGGATGAAAAACGGCAAACTGGTGGCAGGGTCATGGGCCGCCAAAACTCATTGATAAACATGGGAAGTGAAGGTTGTCCCGTGTAGTCAGATCCAAATGAAAAGCTAATGAATAACAAACAGAACCAAGCAAAAAATCCAATGAGAATTCCAAGCTCTACTTACTGACCAGCCTGCGACCAACCAGATTAACCTGTGTAACAGTATGTGTTTAAAACAGGTGTTTAGTTGCACAAATTTTCAAATGCATGCGTAAGCTACAGAGCCCCGCCAAGGCACCCTGGTATCTGTAGTCCTATCTCTAACCTTTAAGAGGCTCCACAGTGGAAGCACGTGCATTCTGATGAGATAGATGAAAGCAGATGGACTCGAGGGAGCCCAACCCTCCTTAAAGATGCAAGGGCACATTGAACACCCAGCAAGTAGAACAATGGCTGCAAAGGTGCCAATGCGTTGCCTGACTTAAAACCAAGCGTACAAAAAATTGTCCACTGCTCTCACCTATAACTGGCTCTTACAGCAAGGAGCATTGGAAGGCAACGCACAACAAAAAGGACATTAACATGCTAAAAGCTATAATCTTGTTGTTGTGAATTGCTTTGTATCACCAAGCTTCCTTCCATATGCTACGTTGGCTACTATGGCCAGAATACAATGCCACCGGCAGTGATCGAATGAAAAAAAAACACATGCTGTTGTACTGAAGTGAATTGATGGATCGACTTCAGTACAACTGGCCTGCCAATAGATGGACTGAAATTTTGCCGGTCTTGAAAGTGGAAATAAAGTGGGTTTTTTAACACTTTAGTTCCACTCTAATACTGATGTTACCTTGGATCCCCACCAGGTCTAAGAAACTGATAGTTGTCCAAAACTATAGAGTATTTTCTATTGGTAATGACATGTTATGGCACCTAATTACATTTTTTACTTGCCTTTTGTGAATAATCTGTGCTTGCTGTCCCAAAGTAGTTTTGATCCATACAGACTGCCATTCAGTAATGTACATTGTCATGGCAAGAGGCTGATTAGCATGTATTACAGTATCTACTGTAACTTAAATTTAGATTTATTTAAATGACAGCGCAGAAAGTAAAAAAGATATACAGAGGTCAGTAACCTGTAGCAACTATCGTCCTGGTCTCACACTGCTATGGATTGAATTTTAGTTATGGCATTTCATACTATCTTTATTCCAACCAAAATACAGGCATTCATTTTTGGTGGAGTTACCCTTTTTGCAACAAAAATTAAAAAAAACGAATTCTCTCAATAACAATCTAAGAATAGTATAAGGTCCAACAACCTGCTTTAAAAGTCATCACATTTTACCTTTAGGATATACCACTAGATGGCCACCTCATACAATGTCTAAAGGAAGAAGAAAATACACCACTTACCATTTCCTGCTATATATTTTATTGGTAAAGTCGCAAAAATAACAATTGGCAAGGCAAGGTAAAAGAAGGAAATGTTCAGAAGACAGTATGTAGTGTACTGAGTGAATGCATTATCAATGATAATGATAGTTGCTGCTAACCGGAGATGTGATACAAAAGTCCTATCCTTCAAAACAGCTTAATAGTAAAATCAATGTCACCTACAAACAGATCATTTCAAATTGGAAAACAAAAACAGTTTTAGGGCTTACATGGATTGACATTGTCAATCAAACACATGCATTATAATTGTAGCAAGGTCTTTTACCTCTTTTGGTCCAATAAGAACCTCCAAGGCAGAACCTCTTGGCGCCAAAAACTTCTTGGATGTAAAAGAGGTTTTATTTCTTTTGACAGTCCTTTTTATATATTTTGGGGGGAAAGAGGGTTAGGGCCAGGACACCTTTAGATAGTTGCAATTGGCAGACTCCGAGACTTCAATAGGAGAACAGTCGTACAGGGAAAGGCCCCAGCAAGGCACCACTTCTGCACATGCAGGATTCCTGTCTCCTATGACAACAGTCTTTTAACAGTTCCTAACTCAACGTATCAGTTCTTTCAGCCCCACTACAACTGCTTCTTGTAGTTCTTCAATACTCAATACTGAGCTCCTGGTCTCTCACTAGATCCACTGATTCACTGACTATGAATCCCTTGAGCTCCTCCAAGGTTGGCGGTGGTAGCCCCTCAAGCGTCAAGCGTCACCCCCGGTTCTCTGCTGGGTCCCTAGCTTGGCACTCCAGATACTCCTCAAACTTCACCCCTGCTGACCGGCTCGGTCCCTAGCTTGACACACAAGGCTGCTCTGCAAGCGTTTCCTTCCGCTGGTTGTGTCGATGACTTGATCACCACTTGAAGTTTCCCAATTCTCCACCGTGCCCTTTGGTGAGAATGCTGCTCTGGTACTTGCTTTGGTTACTCACTATGGTCCCTGGTAAAGGCAATTGGTCCCTTTGTGGCAACAGCTTCCCTTCTACCCCCGACCACTGACAGATTCTCTGGTCGAGAGAACCGTCACTTTTGGTTGGACTGCAAGCTGCAGTCCCAACCCTGCGCTACCCTCTTACTTCTGGATAGGCCCTCCCACAGTCTGCCAGCCAGATGCCCCCAGGATAAGCCCATTCTCCGGCCTAGCAGCACAGGGTAGACGACACACGTCCACCCAGATGGCAGTCCAGATGGCACAGAACACAGATCACCTGACCCCAGGCGAATATATAGGCTCTCCCAGCAGGCCAAGGGATTAAAGAAAACCCCTGCCCATTGACTGGGACACCCACATACCCATAACCTGACCTTGAGTTGCCCTTCTCATATCTAGTTCCACCAAGTACCCGGCCACCTAGTGGTAGAAGAGAAAAGTGAAGCAAGGCCAAGCTTAGGGAGAAGTCAATAGATATCCAAACAAGAAGACTCGCTGCTCCAGGTGAGGTTTTGAAAGCCTGATGATCTGGACAGGTGCCCGCCTTGGCTCGTCTCCACATATAATCAAAAGAAGAAATGGCCGCACTCTGTATTCGATCAAAATTCTTTTATTCCGAACATCCCAAAGTGTTGACAGAAAGCTGGTAGATGCATTTCACACACTCCAAGTGCGCTTAATCATTGTAATTATTAAGCGCACTTGGAGTGTGTGAAATGCATCTACCAGCTTTCTGTCAACACTTTGGGATGTTCTGAATAAAAGAATTTTGATCGAGTACAGAGTGCGGCCATTTCTTCTTTTAAGAAATCAATAGATCCCTATCAATCGACCAAGATAACTACTCTTGGCAAGTAAATTTGTGAGAAGCTCCCTGACTAAACTCCAGTGTGCTACACAATGTTTCTGAATTCTTATGCAAAAGCCAGTGGTTGACAACAAATCACATGTGCACAACCTGAAGCCAGCTCCACTTTTGTATTTTCTCTGTCATTCTTAGGGCCAGTTGTACAGTAAGGGAAAAAAGCATGTGATCCCTTGCTGATTTTGTACGTTTGCCCACTGACAACAAAATGATCAGTCTATAATTTTAATAGTCGGTTTGTTTTAACAGTGAGAGACAGAAAAATAACAAAACAAAATCCAGAAAACGCATTTAAAAAAAGTTATAAATTGATTTGCATTTTAATGATTGAAATAAGTATTTAATCCCCTATCAATCAGCAAGATTTCTGGCAACCAGTTGTCTTCTATACAGGTAAGGAGCTGAGATTAGGAGCACTCTCTTCAAGGGAGTACTCCTAATCTCAGCTTGTTACCTGTATAAAAGACACCTGTCCACAGAAGCAACCAATCAATCAGATTCCAATCTCTCCACCATGGTCAAGACCAAAGAGCTGTCCAAGGAGACAAGATTGTAGACATACACAAGGCTGGAATGGGCTACAAGACCATTGCCAAGCAGTTTGGTGAGAGGGTGACAACAGTTGGTGCGATTATTTGCAAATGGAAGAAACACAAAATTACTGTCAATCTCCCTCAGTCTGGGGTCCATGTAAGATCTCACCTCGTGGAGTTTAGAGAACGGTGAGGAATCAGACCAGAACTACACAGGAGAATCTTGTCAATGATTTCAAGGTAGCTAGGACCATAGTCACCAAGGAAACAATTGGTGACATACTACGCCAAGAAGGACTGAAATCCTGCAGCGCCTGCAAGGTCCCCCTGCTTAAGAAAGCACATGTACAGGCCAGTCTGAAGTTTGCTAATCAACATCTGAATGATTCAAAAGGAGAACTAGGTGAAAGTGTTGTAGTCAGATGAGACCAAAATCGAGCTCTTTGGCATCAACTCAATGCGCCGTGTATGGAGGAGGAGGAAGAATGCTGCCCATGACACCAAGAACACCATCACCACTGTCAAACATGGAGGTGGAAACATTATGCTTTGGGGGTGTTTTTCTGCTAAGGGGACAGAACAACTTCACCACATCAAAGGGACGATGGATGGGGCCATGTACTGTCAAATCTTGGGTCAGAACCTCCTTCCCTCAGCAAGGGCATTGAAAATGGTTCCTGGATGGGTATTCCAGCATGACAATAACCCAAAACACACAGCCAGGGCAACAAAGGAGTGGCTCAAGAAGAAGCACATTAAGGTCATGGAGTGGCCTAGCCAGTCTCCAGACCTTATACCCATAGAAAATATGTGGAGGGAGCTGAAGGTTTGAGTTACCAAATGTCGAAACCTTAATGACTTGGAGAGGATCTGCAAAGAGGAGTGGGACAAAATTCCTCCTGAGATGTGTGCAAACCTGGTGACCAACTACAACTACAAGAAACGTCTGACCTCTGATTGCCAACAAGGGTTTTGCCACCAAGTACTAAGTCATGTTTTGTGAAGGGGTCAAATAGTTATTTCACTCATTAAAATGCAAATCAATTTATAACTTTTTTGAAATGCGTCTTTCTGGATATTTTTGTTGTTAATCTGTCTTTTGCTGTTAAAATAAACCTACCATTAAAATTACAGACTGATCATTTCTTTGTCAGTGGGCAAACATACAAAATCAGCAGGGGATCAAATACTTTTTCCCTCACTGTTTCTCTGGACATCCAGGTCCCCAGCTGTAATGATGTTATTGTTTTAGGCTTCTAATGACATTGTGCATCCTGGACTGCTATGATTCACTGAAATCCTCCTAACAAAGGAGAGCTGCCTTTGGTAACATGTTTCTGAAGGTGTAGGACCTGGCCCATTTATTCTTAGAGTGATGTCATTTGAGAAGTTCTACCACTGGCAATTGAGTCGCTCACTGGCCTGGTCTGACCAGTATGGAAGAGCAACTCCATTGGAAAAGGTATAGTGGAAAAAGCAATACTGATGAGGCTCATAAGATGTTAACCTTGTCCTTCCTTCATTATTTGAGTCATGTGCTTAAACACCTGGCCATTGTTGTTTGTGGGCCATGCAGAGGCTGACCATACTCACCTTGTTTTAGGGCATGATGGATAGATGTATCGAAATTTGGCTGGTTCAGCAGGGACTGGCCACATTTTTATCCATCTATGGCTATTTCTGTTTGAGAAGAGTCGACCTAGTGATTAAACTCCCACTGAAGAGTCCCTCTCTCAGCATACAATAACACAGCATGGAGAATTCCCGCATCCACCTGGATTGTGTAGATGGAGGAACCGGTTAGGTTTTTTTCTATCATCTGTGGCCAGCTCTTACTTTTTACTCCTTAAATGCTTGTTGCTTGGTTGTTATAATGACCCTTTGACATCAGTATTTTATGAGCCTTTGAGGTTGATTTACTAAAAGCAAATAGGCTTTTCACTTTGCATGAAAATTTGTACTTTTCAAGAGAAATAACCCTCCGTGAATGAGGTGAAGCTGTTGACTTTTATCATCCAATCCCAAGCAAGCAAAAATACTATATTTTTCATTTTCTTTTATTTTCATATTCCTATATTTTCATTTTTTTCACCCCCATCAAATCATTCACCGCATCTATTACCTTTTGTACCACCACCCTCTCCCTTTAGAATGTAAGCTCTGTGAGCGGGGCTCTCCTGTCCCTTCTGTATTGAACTGTAACATAATTGTACTGTCCCCCCTCTACATTGTAAAGAACTGCGTAAACTGTTGGCACTATATAAATCGTGTATAATAATAATAATAATAATAATTTTCCTTACACATGATTGGGTATTCTTTGTAAAGTGAATTTTCACCATTTTTGACTGTTAATTGCAAATTCCTTTTCAATTTGTGCTGCCTTTTTGCCTTTAGTAAACCAACCCCATTGACTGATAAGTATGCTGATCAGAAACATCAGAAAAAGTTTCTATATACGGTACTTGTTCAGAATAAGAGGTTCAATAGATTCAATTAAGAGGGTCCACATGACAGCCAGGACATTAGCAGTTGTAGAATGAGAAGTTAGCAATGGCAGCCTTCTTCTTCTCTCAGGAAAGGATGTCCTTTATTTGATGGGGCTGTGTGGGAGTGGGTTGTGCTCATCATAATTTACACTCCCTGTATGCCCTTCTTTAGACTCCATGACGTTAGACTACTGTATGTGCTTGAATACTCAAATACCAAGTTAACGTCTGGATTAAAGTGAATTACAAAGCATGGTTTCCCAGGTGCGATCTTCTATAATCTTTCTTTCACGCTTAAGCCCCGTACACACAATCGGATTTTCCACAGACAAAACCTCAGACTTTTGTCCGAAGGCGTGTGCCTGGATTTTGTCTTGCATACAAATGGCAAGGAATTGTCGCCCAACAAACATGAATGTAGTGATGTACTCTTTAGCGCCGCCCTTTGGGCTCCTTCTGCTAATTTCATGTTAGTAGAAGTTTGGTGAGTGTTGATTCGCGCTTTTCAGTTTGCGCTTTTCAGTTTGCGCTTTTCAGTTAGTGCTTTTCAGTTCGCGCTTTTCATTTCGTGCTTTTCAATTCATTTCTGAACGGCCGTTCGTCAAATAGCCATGTTGGAGGAGATAATGTGTTATTTATTATTGGCCTTGGAGTTTTTGCTTTGACCCAAGTCCAGTCCAAGAACAGGAGGAGGAGGATCTCTTGGACCAAAAATTGGTTGCTTTATTAATCGTGACCAATTATGTCATATGCCTTTGCTACGGGAGCTCCAGGAGAATAATCCAGATGATTTTCGGAATTATCTCCGGATGACGGACCCCTGCTTTCACCAACTCTTGGCATTGTTGACCCCCTATATTAAGAAGCAGGACACATGCATGAGGCTTTTATTTTATTTTTTGGTCGAATAATAATGATTTGATTTGTTATATTTTCTATTTTTTTAGATACATAGAAAGCACTTTTTGGTTAAGTTCTATTGGCAGATAGCATGTCTAATTTTATTTGTTTTCTTTTTTCAATGCACAATATTAAAAATTGTGCAGAATAATACTTGGCTATGTGTTTTACTTCAAATGACAGTTTGGGAGTAGGCAGTTACATTTAAAAAAATACAATGTAAAATTGACAAGGGACACCAACATAATTGTATTTTTGATCTTAAAAACTACAGGATAATGGTGTTGTGGTAACTTGGCCAAAAAAAAAGCATAATAATATTATTCTTGCTATCACTAGAAAATAAAGCCTTTGAAAATTTGTTTGCAATAACTCCATCAGTATCACCAGCAAAGCAGCTTCATTATTATCCCATTAAAGAAGAAGAGAATGTGCGCTGCATTTCGAGATTTCATAATTTGCCACGTTGTGAATGTTAATTCTCCATTACGAACGCTAGTTTACAAGACTGACCGCTTCTGGCTCGCTCTTGCTTCAGAGCATGCGTGTTTGTACTTTGAACTTTTGCCCAACGGACTTGTGCACACACGCTCGGAAAATCTGACAACAGACATTTAGCCGTGGAAAATTTTAAAGCCTGGTATCCAACATTTGTCCGTGGAAAATTCGACAACAATTGTCTGATGGAGCATACAAACGGTTGGATTTTCTGCCAACAGCCTGTCATCACACAATTCTCGTCGGAAAATCCGATCGTGTGTACGAGGCTTAAGTCTTCTGTGTTTTACAGACCATTTGCTCCCTCTCCTTTGATAAGTCAAGATGTTTTTAGACTCTACTCTTTAAAGACTTCATGGAAACATCTTGCCTAGGATTTCAGGGGTGGCACTTTCCCAACACTAACTAGCATTTCTTAGAAAGAAAACATTTTTATTAACATGGCAAGTCATATTTATTCATCCTGCTAATTCAATGCTCAGAATAAGTGATGTTATCATAGGCCAGCTGATGTATCTGGCCAACATATGGCTTAATTAGATGGGCGTGATTTCCTAGAAGAGCAGAGCCTGTGAGCTGCTGTTTATGTGCAGCTGCAGCTTAGATTTTTGGGGATGTTATGCAGCAACATTTAGGTCAGTCCCTGCCAAGAACAAATGTATAACTCTGTGTACATTAAATCAGATTAGGTAAATGGAACAAGTCAAGGCAAATGACAAATGAATATCTAGAGAAAACAATTTCTTATATTTAAATTATTTTAGATCCTTCGTGTTGCAGTAAACATATATCACACTTCAATGTTTGATAGAAAAAAATTCTATAGAATACCAAGAATTAAAAGAAAAACATTATTGTTTAAACTTTCATTGCAACAGATGTCCCTGGGGCTGTTACATGATTGAGAACTATGACAACTCATTTATCATTTTACATGTCTTTAAAAGTGTTGCTGTGACATGTAAATAAGGCCAACTTAATATATACATTAAGGTAGATGTATATATTTTTTTTAAAGATGTCCGGCCAAAATATTTTTTTTCTACACTGAGCAAAATTATAAATGCAACACTTTTGTGTTTGCCCCTATTTATCATGAGCTGAACTAAAAGATCTAAGACTTGTTCTATGTACACAAAAGGCCTATTTTTCTTAAATATTGCTCACAAATCTGTCTAAATCTGTGTTAGTGAGCACTTCTCCTTTGCCAAGATAATCCATCCACCTCACAAGTGTGGCACATCCAGATGCTGATTAGACAGCATAATTATTGAAAGCTGGCCACAATAAAAGGCCACTCTAAAATGTGCAGTTTTACTGTATTGAGGGGGGGGGGTCCGAAAACCAGTCAGTATCTGGTGTGACCACCATATGCCTCACACAGTGCAGCACATCTCCTTCACAAAGAGTTGATCAGGTTGTTGATTATGGCCTGTGGACTGCTGCAACATGAGGTGATGGTCGTGGATGAATGGCACAACAATGGGCCTCAGGATCTCATCACTGTATCTCTGTGCATTCAAAATGCCATCAATAAAATGCACCTGTGTTCATTGTCCATAGTATACGCCTGCCTATACTATAACCCCACCGCCACCATGGGCCACTCAATCCACAACATTGACATCAGCAAACCGCTCACCCACACGACGCCATACACGCTGTCTGCCATCTGCCCTGTACAGTGAAAACCAGGATTCATCCAAAGTGCCAGATACCATAGAATGTGAGCATTTGCCCACTCAAGTCAAGACCTTGATGAGGATGACGAGCATGCAGATCAGCTTCCCTGAGACGGTTTCTGACAGTTTGTGCAGAAATTCTTTGGTTATGCAAACCGATTGTTGCAGCAGCTGTCCGGATGGCTGGTCTCAGACGGTCTTGGAGGTGAAGATGGTGGATGTGGAGGTCCTGGGCTGGTGTGGTTACGCGTAGTCTGTGGATGTGAGGCCGTTTGGATGTACTGCCAAATTCTCTAAAACACCTTTGGAGATGGCTTATGGTAGAGAAATGAACATTCAATTCAAGGGCAACAGCTTTGGTGGACATTCCTGTAGTCAACCAATTTCATGCTCCCTCAAAACTTGTGACATCTGTGGCATTTTGCTGTGTGATAAAACTGCACATTTTAGAGTGGCCTTTTAATGTGGCCAGCCTAAGGCACACTAGAGCTGCACGATTAATTGTTAAAAAATTGTGGTCTCGATTCAACCCTCTTCATGATCTCTATGCAGAATTTCCAGATTCATTCATGTAACAAGTGTAGAGAATTCTCTGCTCACTCAGCTGTCAAAAGAAAAAAAACAGGCAGCCTGCCAAGTTTTTCACAACATTGTCTGTGCTAGTAGATAACTATAAACATTGTAACTTTTTGTTCTTAGAGAAAATGACTTGGAACCCCCAAACATTATATATATATATATATATATATATATATATATATATATATATATATATATATATATATATATATATATATAGCACTAACTCACAGTGGAGCTGCTGGTTTAAGGGGGTCTGTTACCTTCACTCTGCTTCCCTCTGTTTCACCGGCACCGGGTCTAGGGTTCCGTTGAGTTTACTCCTGGACAACACACGCACCAACACTGGAGTACGTTTTTAATGCTTTATTAAACAAACGACTTAGGAAGTAGCGGGAAAGAGGTAGAAAGGAAACTTGCAGAAGAAACTCAAATATTCTCTGGTAGGGTTCTCTTGACAAAATGTCCTGGTAGAATTCAAATACTATTTGAAATGCGTTCCCCTCATGGGACACACTCCTTGCTCGTCTGGATAGGCCGAGTGAAGGTAACAGACCCGCTTAAACCAGCAGCTCCAGTGAGTTAGTGAATATATATATATATATATATATATATATATATATATATATATATATATATATATATATAATGTTTGGGGGTTCCAAGTCATTTTCTCTAAGAACAAAAAGTTACAATGTTTATAGTTATCTACTAGCACAGACAATGTTGTGAAAAACTTGGCAGGCTGCCTGTTTTTTTTCTTTTGACAGCTGAGTGAGCAGAGAATTCTCTACACTTGTTACATGAATGAATCTGGAAATTCTGCATAGAGATCATGAAGAGGGTTGAATCGAGACCACAATTTTTTACCGGTCTAGCAGCCAGCACAGAGCACGAATCAAAGTCTCTGCCACAGACTTGTTTGGGAACAAAATCCATACAATACTCTGCCACAGGATGTACAGGTTTTTCTGTAGTGAAAGTCAGTCACAGTGCTTGAACCTTTAAGCCGAGCCGGCAACACTATGCTGTATAGTTACTTTTGGATACGTCCTCCAACCGAGTCACCAGGCCCCTCTATAGATCAGCACGCCGCATGATCTCTCCAAGACGGGTCCTCCCCTGGGATCTCCTCGTTTGTCCAGCTTCGTCACACAAGACCGACAGCTCAGGACCATTCCTCGGCCGCGGTGGTAGGCTCCAGACAAGCCTCTGGACCCACCCCTGCGCCGCTGTATCATGGGCCTCCCGAACGGAGGACCACGAGGTAGCTCCTTAACGCATACCTGTCGGCCAGGAGAGCCAGCAGGTGGCTGTAAAACGAACCCCAAAATATGGCGTCTGTCCCATAAATACCCTCGCCCAGAATGCAACTCGGAGGACCACCTGCCAACTGAGGGGAGGGAGACACAACCAAAGTAGGGCACCATGAGATCAGAGGATGTATACTGCTGCCTGCAGTATACTGCGCCCAAATACGACATCCTCATGTCTTTTTACATCCACCAGATAGAATCTGGTAAATGTATGGATTGAAGAGCAAGTTGCGGCCTTGAGAATTCTGCCATGAATTGAATTGAGCCATGGAGGCTTGGTGATGCACTGCCCACGAAGCACTAACAGCCCTAGAGGAGTACACTTTGATTTGAGAGGGTAGAACTACCTCTTTAAAGAGGACGTAAACTCTCCCACTCTGCTGCTTCTTTTCATTTAGTCCATTATAATAAGTAATTATCAAACTATAGCCACTGTAATCCAGCCCAAATCACATATTACTTACTGTTTAAAGAAACTTTAAAAAACTTGTTTCCAGGGGTAAGGCAGCGCCATCTTAAGTATTATTTTCTGAGTCCACAGTAGAGTGTATTTCCGCCCTTACATTGAGCACTTCCTGTACTGTTAACCAAGCCTCCTTTTCAATCCAACGTTTCTATGGCAACCCTGCTTCCCTGCTCATAGCTGACTTGTTTTATTCCATAGTATTTACTTGTGCAGATTATGTAGTATTTGCCTATGAAGCTGATAAGACTGCAGTCGTGCTGTCCAATGCCCATGTTTACACTCCATGTGATGTCACATGGTCACATGGGGTGTAGTAGGAAGCTCTGAGTGATTATGCAGTCTCGTGGGATTTCAGTGTTGTGCCGTAGGAAGTCCTGATAATAGACAGACAAGCACACAGAGTGTGCCGTAAATCAGGGGAGATATGGGCATGCTCAGTGAGGTCATTCTAAAGAACAAAAAGGATGACAAAAACACTAAGCAAGTAAGTAGATATCTACAAGCAGTGTTCGTTAGGGTTTTTTATGCTGATTTACATGGGACAAAGTTGTGGGGGAGAGTTTACAACCACTTTAAACCATAAGCTTGAATGATTACTTGTCGAATCCATTTAGAAACGGTAGATTTCGATGCTGCCTGTCCTCTTTTAGGATCTTCAGGCAACACAAACAAAACATCCGTTTTCCAAATCTGAGCAGTCGCCTTTAAGTAGACTTTGACTGCTCTCACCACATCGACAGAATGTAGTGATTTTTCTTCCATAGAACAGGGTTCTGGACAAATTAAGGTAGAACAATATCCTGGTTTAGAGAAAAAACTGATATTACCTTTGGTAAAAAGTTAGGATGAGGACGCAATACTACCTTATCCTTCTGAATAATAAAAATATGGCTCTTTACAAGAAAGAGCAGCCAATTCTGATAACCTTCTTGCAGCAGATATAGTTACTAGGGATAGGCCGAACACCCCCCGGTTCGGTTTGCAGCAGAACATGTGAACAGGCAAAAAATTTGTTCGAACACGTGAACACCGTTAAAGTTTAAGAGACACGAACATGAATAATCAAAAGTGCTAATTTTAAGGGTTAATATGCAAGCTATTGTCATAAAAAGTGTTTGGGGACCTGGGTCCTGCCCCAGTGGACATGTATCAATGCAAAAAAAGTTTTAAAAATGAACGTTTTTTCGGGAGCAGTGATTTTAATAATGCTTAAAGTGAAACAATAAAAGTGAAATATTTCTTTAAATTTCGTACCTGGGGGAAAAAAAAGTCATTTAAAAGTGCTAGCGGTAGCGCCGGCTGCTATAATGAATTGTCGGGCCTCTGCAATACTCATAAAAGTCATTGAAAAAAATGGCATGGGGTTCCCCCACAGTGCATTACTAGGCCCTTTGGGTCTGGTATGAATATTAAGGGGAACCCCGAACCAAAATTAAAAAAAAAAATGCGTGGGGGTCCCCCCAAATTTCATACCAGGCCCTTCAGGTCTGGTATGGCTATTAGGGGGAACCCCGCGCCGAAATTAAAAAAAAATGGCGTGGGGGTCCCCCTCAAAATCTATACCAGACCCTTATCCGAGCATGCAACCTGGCAGGCCGTAGGAAAAGAGGGGGTGAGAGAACACCCCCCCTCCAGAATCGTACGAGGCCACATGCCCTCAACATGTGGAGGTTGTCCCCATGTTGATGGGGACAAGGGGCTCATCCCCACAACCCTTGTCAAAAACCGTCTCTTGTCTTTTTTAACATTTTTGACACTATTTTTGTGAAATGGTAGGGGTACATTTGTACCCCATTACCATTTCACACAGGGGGGGCGGGATCTGGGGGTCCCCTTGTTAAAGGGGGCTTCCAGATTCCGATAAGCCCCCGCCCACATACCCCCACAACCCACTGAAGGAAGGGTTTTTCCCTTAGTAGATTTTTGAATATTAACCATAAACTGAGGCTCCGGGGCACCCAGGCTACAGCACCTGGTATTTCCAGGTGGTCTCTCATACGGGTACTAACCAGGCCCGACCCTGCTTAGCCTCCAAGATCAGACGAAATCGGGCGCTATCAGGGTGATGTGGCGGTAGGCTTTGGAATCAGACACATTGGGAATGTAGAGCTTGGACCCTTTGTTCCAAGCTGATAGGATACTGTTTTGCAGCAGTCTCGAATGAAACTGAGCATAAGGAACGGCCTCGAATGAAGCCACCATCTTTCCCAACAACCTCATGCAAAGGTAAATAGAAGAAATAGAAGAAATTCATCTTGCTTCGACCACTTAAATCAGTTCCTTTATGGTGCTGATCTTTGCCTGGGGTAAGAATACCCTTTTCTGGGCGTACCTATGATCGGATCAAAGTATTTTAGCCTTCTTCATGGTTTAAAGAAGATTTTTCCTAGGTTGAGAATCCGACCTAGATATTCCAGGTGTTTGAATGTGGTGACCATACTTTGGTCTAAGCGGCTACCGACTGGTCAGTCAAGAACAGATCGACTAGGTAAGCTATAATTGTTATACCTTGGGCCCTTAATCTGGCTAGAAGAGGGGCCAGAACCTTTTTAAACAGTCAAGGTGCAGTAGCTGGACCGGAAAGCAGAGCTACACACTGAAAATGAAGATTTTCCACCTTGAAAAGTAGATATTACTAGTGAGTGAGGAAATAGGCATATGGAGGTATGCATCTTTGATGTCGATTGACACCAGAAGTTCTCCTCCTTGTAGGATGGAGATAATTGATTTGGATTGACTGCATACGAAAAAAGAGTGGTTATATTCAGGAATTGAATTTAGATTTTTTAAGATCCAGAATGTCCATTCAGATTTGGCACCGTGAAAAAAAAGAGGTTTGAATCAAACCCCAACCTCTGTTCTTACATGGGGACCCCAGGGTCACTTTTTTTCTTTTTCTCTGGATCCTTAGAAATGTTTGATTTGAGAAAACGAGGAGATGGGAACTCTTGGAACTCCAGTTTGCACCCTGGAGCTATTGAGGAAGTCCCCCATTCGTCTCAACACTCTTCCTGCCAGATCCTTGAGAACTGCAGAAGAATTCCTCCTATTTGATTGAACCTGACGGTGGAAGCCGCTCTGACTGCCTGGAGGCTGATGCCTCTGGTACAGGAGAAGGAGCTTTAAAACAAAAATACATTTACTCCTTTTCTTAAATGGCAAAAAGGGGTGCT
Source organism: Lithobates clamitans (assembly GCA_037952925.1). Lineage (NCBI taxonomy): Eukaryota > Metazoa > Chordata > Amphibia > Anura > Ranidae > Lithobates > Lithobates clamitans. Next base: position 3,707,789 of record JBBGZY010000229.1, read on the forward strand.
TTCCACTAGAATTTCTTTGGATGTATTATCCAAAACATCCCCAAATAGCTGTTTCACCGCAAAAAGGAAGACTAGCCTGGAGCTTCTTACAAGGCGCTTAGCGAAGGGCCCAAGGCCTGAAGGATAGAATCTCTCATAGCAACTATTGCAAACATAAAGCTGCCTCCTGGGCCTGCTGAGCAGGATAACCTTGAACACCTGTTTAAACTGGTCTCTCTATGATTAAGCAATTACTGTCAGCGCAGGCTGAGAAACTCACTCTACCAGAGAAAAACAAGGGTTTTTTTTGGTTTTGTTTTTTTTCAATAGGGATTCCACCTTTTTATCCGTAGGTTCCCTATGCATTTGAGCATTGTCTGCCGGACAAGTCAAACTTATTCACAGAGGATATAGCAGCGTTAATTGCTGGTATACCCTACTTAGTGAATTTCCTCCACCATAGGACAAAGTGTGAAAACTTTTTAGGAGGGAAAATTTTTTTTATCTGGGTGATCCTCTCAGATACAAAAAAAGCTTTTCCAGCAATGAATGGACAGGAAAAGGCATGCACAGCTTGAGGAGGCTTTAGAGAACCCAAACACTCAGTTAAGGGTACATAAATGTGGAGCGATCATTCAGCAAGAAATTGCACCAGCAATCTTAAGATTGGAACAGCTGATTCTCCCGCATTTGACACCTAAGAAGAGGAGTCATCAGCCTCACCACCATCCCCTGAGGGAATTTGTCTTCTCCTGCCCCTAGTTCCTCAGTTTGAGGGTCCTGGGTAATGGAAGAGAACCTGTCGCATTTTGACCCACACTGGGATGTGATTAAAGTCGCTAAACCGGGGCGTGGCCTGACGCATGGAGTGAGAGGATGTGCTGAGCTTCAGCTCCTGGATCCCTCGGCTCTACAGGGCATTTTAACACCGATTCCAGCTGTGCAAACGACCACCATGGGGAAAGCTAAGTACAAAGACCAGCAGGGAATGGGGGGCTCTCGTCCTGGAGGGGATTTAGGGAGCTTTTTTACACGATCCTCGGCCGCGGCCCAGCGCCGGCCGGGATCCAAGATGGCGCCGGCGCCTCCGTCCCCGGCCCGCACCGAGTCAGCCCTGGACTGTATAGCATGCTCCCAGGCATCCCACCCTAACCCAGCTACACAGGATTCTCCCCCCAGACTCTCCAGAAGCCGCTCTAATGCTTCCTTAGGCTCTGAGGATGGATGGGATCTGGAATCTCAGATGAGATCCCTGCACAGCTACATGCAGTCTCTCCCTACAAAGGCTGACTTTGAACAATGTGTTCACCGCATAGGGAAAACTTACAAGCAGGAGATCTCTGAGCTTAAAAGGGACATTGGTGTTCGTTTTGAGGATATAAAAGCCGCTACTGAGACCCTCCATGCTACGGTACAGTCGCATGAGGAAATAATCAACTCTCACACAGTCATGCTGCAACACCTTGCATACCAGCAAGATGATATTGAAAACATAAACAGGCATAACAATATCCGCATCTACGGCATTCCTGAATCCGTGGAACCCAAGGACTTGAAAGCGGCAGTGACGGCCATTTTAAACCAGCTTTTACAATTGCCCAAAGATAATCCACTTGAGCTTGACAGGGTTCATAGGACCTCTGGCCCCAGGAACTCTGACCCCTCATTTGTTCGTGATACGCTCTGCAGAGTGCACTTCTATAACATTAAGGAATCCATCATGCGTGCCGCCAGTATGCAGGACTCTATTCTTTTCAACACCACCCCCGTGATGTTGCTGCCTGATCTTTCACGCTTAACTTTAACTATGAGGAAAGCTTTGAAGCCCCTCACACAGCTACTTCAATCACGCCAACTGAAATATCAATGGCGATTTCTTTCCAATTGTGGGTGCACCACGAGGGTAAGACCGCCATTTTTCTTACGCTGGGTGATCTCCCCGCATTTCTCAGCACCCTGGAACTGCCTCATGTTTCTGTGCCGGATTGGCCCTTCACTCCTACTACTCCTGGCCTACCATACATCTCGCTGTGGCAAAAACAAAGTCGCAAACGCCGCCCTGGATCCTCGTCTCGCACAGATCCTGACGATTGATGTCCTCTAGACCGGCTGGTCGTTCATCTTCTTCTTAACGAAAGCAGGAACACCTCCTGCGTTATCTTGGAACCTCTGCAGATTTACCTCTCTGAGACTTCCATGATGTTCTTCTCTCCACCACATACCGTCCAGCTAGTTCCTGTTTATCATTATCCTCCATTGAAAGGCTTTATTCTTTTTTCATTATTGTTACCCACGTTGGGTTTTTTCTACAGAAGACACCAGGTTCCTTAGCCTTAAGCCAGAATAATGGATCCAAGCTAACAGGACTGAACTTACCCTGAATCACCAATCCTTACTTATGCAGCCATTTCTTCCTTGTCTGCCGTGAAGCCGGTCCCGAAGTGCATCCAGCTCCATATTGCTGGAGGTTTTCACCAACTGACCTTAAACTTTTATTTTCTTCTTCTCCAGGGACAAGTGCGCCTGTAAGCACATCTCTATTGCTCTCATGGCAAACACAAATGTTCACAGTTATTTTGTTAACTCATGTTTTATCCTAATGTGATACTTTAATGCTTATACCCCCTACTCTCACCCATACAGCCTAGCTTATTTCCATATATTGCCTGCCCTGTGGGCCTTGGGGCTCCGGGAGCCCTCCCATGCTAAACACTAACCCCCCCTTAGGAATATTTGGTGCTCTTAATCGGCACCGTTCCCTGGTTTATAGATGCTACCTATTCTACAGTTTTATGTATTTTGTTTTCTTATATTTTTGATTATATGGTACCACCTAGTGGTCTATTTTAGTACATTCAGTATAATGTCCTATATGCATTTCTCAGGGTCCCATCCTCCTACTTCGATTCTCCACAGGCCATTCGGCTTTACCTCTTTACTAGAGTTGGTTACTGGGACCCTTCTTCGTCTTTCTCTGCCCTTTTTCTCTCTCTCCATGTCCTTTCATGCTACTCCCCTTCTGCCTTATATGTCTCCTTCTCTTTGTTACCTCGTCCCCCCCCCCCTTCCTCCCCGTCCCCCCTCTCCTCCCTCCCTTGTGCTGGTTGGAGATGTCTCACGAGGGACTCTTGTCATTCCATTTTCCTCCTCATTCCCAATACACCACCCTTAAAATGGCTGCAACTCCACCTCTTAATCTAGCTTCCTACAATTGTAGAGGTTTTAATACCCCAGAGAAATGCAGCCAGATCCTCTATCACTTCCACAAACAAAGCACCAACATCCTCCTCCTACAGGAAACCCACTTCCGGTCTGATTCCACTCCTACGATTCATAGTTGCTACTACACTTCCTGGTTCCACAGCACCAATCCGATTGCGAAATCCAAAGGGGTCTCTATTGCTTTTCATAAGTCCTTTCATCCTGAAGTTCTTGACTCGTGTATTGATGACCATGGTCGCTTTGTGTTTCTCAAACTAAAAGTAAATAATTTTCTTTTTACAGTGGCCAATATATACGCCCCTAACACTGACCAGGCACGTTTCCTGTCATCCACTCTCACCAGACTTGCTTCGTTTGGAGGTCCATGTGTTATCGTTGGAGGTGACTTCAATGTGGCTCTTTCCCCATCTGCCGACACTTCTACAGGTAAGTCTTCCATAACCACAAACTCACTCTCCCATATCAGATCTCTTCTACACTCCCATCACTTAGTGGACATGTGGCGCATTCACCATCCTACAGACAGAGACTTCACCTACTTCTCCATAGCTCACAACTCATATAGTAGATTGGACTATTTCCTCATCTCCCAATCCCTCTTAGACACACCACTGCAAACTTCCATGGGGCATGCCCTTTGGTCTGACCACTCTCCGGTTTACTTATCCTTTGCCCGACCCCCACAATCGCGTAGAGGGAATTTTTGGCGTCTCAACGACAATCTTCTACGAGACTCAGTGTGTGTCGCTGAGGTCACTAAAGCGATCCAAAATTTTCGATCTGACCATATAGCAGATACCACCTCTCCACTTAATCAATGGGAGGCCCTGAAGTGTGTGGTCAGGGGTGTCCTGATACAAAATGGCTCTCGTCTGAAAAAAATTAGATCTGATGACATTAGACGCCTTCTGACCACCATTTCGGATCTGGAATCCCTTCATAAACGAACCTTGAACCCCTCTACTTTTCTTACCCTTTCTAATTCTCGCCGTGATCTCCTCCAGTTACTTGACTCCCATTCTCTCATAGCCAGGGATCGTGCCCGCAAATCTTATTATTCCATAGCTAACAAATGTGGTCAACACTTAGCACGGGTCATCCATCCCAGAGCGCCACGTAGCCCGGTTCCCTTTATCACTAAGTCGGATCAGACTAAGGTCTTTGATTGCAGAGGCATATCCACTGCTTTTAAAGACTTCTATTCTCAGCTATACAACCTCCCGCAAACATCCCTGCCCAGTCCTGTGCCTCCCTCCCAGGATCCTATGCAGACATATATAATGGAGACGGCGCTACCCACGATTGACCCCCAGGAATCCGCAGATCTGGATGGCCCCCTGTTGGAGCCGGAATTCCTGGGTGTCATCAAGGGACTAAAACCGGGCAAGTGTCCAGGCCCTGATGGCTTTACCCCGAGGTTCTACAAGACCTTTGCGCCCTTGCTGGTCCCGTTCCTTATCAAGGCCTTTAACTCCATTGACGATACTACTCTCTCCTCCACAGAACTATTATCAGCTAATGTTTCCATTATACTGAAACCCAATAAAGACCCCTCCCAATGCAGCAGTTATCGCCCTATCTCATTATTAAATATTGATCTTAAACTTTTTGCGAAAATTCTTGCTAACCGTCTCTCTTCCTCTCTCCCCGGGATCATACATAAAGATCAGGTTGCTTTGTTCCAGGTAGGGAGGCACGAGACAATAGAACCAAAACTATTCACCTCATCTCATATCCCCAGCGCCATCATCAACAGGTCTGCCTTCTCTCCTTTGACGCAGAGAAGGCATTTGACCGAGTCAATTGGCGCTTTCTGAAACTTTCACTTGAACAAATCGGGTTAGGGTCCTCTTTCATTTCCAAAATCATGTCACTTTACTCTCACCCCTCTGCTTCGGTCTTGGTTAATGGTACCTCATCAGCTGCATTTGATATATCCAATGGGACACGCCAGGGCTGCCCCCTTTCCCCCTCCTTTTTGTCATTATGTTTGAGCATTTAGCATGCGCCATTCGCCAGAACGATTCCATACAAGGCATACACACGCCATCCGCACACCATAAGCTTTCTTTGTATGCCGATGACTTACTCATCTATGCTCGCCAGCCTCATATCACCCTCCCTTCACTTTTCATGGAATTCCAACGCTTTGGAAAACTAAGTAATTTTAAACTCAACATTTCCAAGACTGAGGCCCTCAACATCTCTCTGCCTGCATCTACCATGTCCACCCTCCGAGCCAACTATTCTTTTCACTGGCAGACCAAGGGCATCACTTACCTGGGAGTGATTATACCAGCTAACCTTTCCAATCTTTTTACATTGAATTACATTCCCCTCCTCTCCCGTCTTTGCAAAGACCTGGCTTCCTGGGGGGACAAAACCATTCCTTGGTTTGGACGCATAAATACCCTCAAGATGGACACTCTACCCAAACTGCTTTATCTTTTACAGACCATACCGGTCACCATACCTAAATTATTTTTCTCTACCCTGCGATCTCTTTCCATTCGCTTGTTGTGGAATAAAGGATTGTCTAGAATTAAATTGAAATTACTCACACGGCCAAAACTGCAAGGAGGTACAGGCTTGCCAGATTTTGAGCTATATTACAAAGCAACATTAATGGCGCGTATCCTTGAATGGTTCCCACGACCCTTTCAAAAAGCCTCGGTGATGGTTGAACAGGATATGTCCCCCCGTTGATCTAAGGGCTTTACTTTGGGGTTACAGGAGCAACTTACCAGCTTTGGCCAACTCTTCTCCTCTAACTACAGCTGCCCTTGTGCTCTGGTACAGGAGAGGACTTTGCGAGATTCTGTCTTCGGACCCATCTCCTTTATCACCACTTTTTGATAATCCAGCCTTTCCACAAGGTAAAGGGGCTCACGCTATAGGTTCTTTCCTCCGCACCTCCTGGCCACAAGCTCGTTCCTTTGTTCATGCGAACAATGGAACCCCAAATGTCCCAATGGGAAACCAGGACTGGCTCACCTCCCTACACCTTTCTACCTTCACCAAACATCTCTTCGGTTCCTCTCAAATCCATCGCCCCCTGACTGAATTTGAAGTCTAAAGTCTAAGTTCCCTTCAAGAATTACCAAGACATTTACTCTCACACATTTACAGTCTGATTCAGGCTCTCACACTAAATGACTTACCCACTTATACTAGAATGTGGTCGGCAGACTTGGGAAAGACCATCACCAGAGCGGAATGGCAAACTGCATTCCATTTCACACACAAATCCTCTATCTCTTGTTATTCACAAGAGAAGAATTTTAAGGTTCTGTCGAGGTAGTACAGGGACCCTGCCACTCTACGGAAAATATCCCCCTCCACTCCTTCTACCTGTTGGAGATGTTCTACGGCAACAGGATCGTACCTGCATGTCTGGTGGGAGTATGATCGGATCCGTCCTTTCTGGAAACAGGTATCCCAGGTTTATGAAAAAAATTTATGACAATCCTTTGCAATTGACTCCTGAAATAGCCCTTCTCTCTATCCTGCCAGGATCGATAACCTCTCAAAAAAGCAGTCTCCTCCGCTTCTTCCTGTCTGCTGCTCGCCAACTTATACCTCTTTTTTGGAAGACAGCGACCATTCCCACGTTGGCCCTTTGGACCTCCACTATGAATGATATCATGCGTATGGAGGAGATGTTGGCGCTAGACCAGTGGTTCTCAACCTTACTAGCGCCGTGACCCCTTGATAAAATTTCTCAAGATGTGGGGACCCCTAATGGTAAAATTATTTTCGTAGCGTGGGTTGTCAGCGCCCAAGGCAGGACAAGTAATTTGCGCCCCTAACCCATGGATATTTAGCGCTCCCTGAGTCCCTTCCACTTAGGATGTACCACTCTTTCTTTTTGTTCTCCTTTCCTTCCCTTTTATCTCTCTCTATCCTAATTTCTTGTTTTTTTTTCCCCATCCCTCTCTCGCCGTCTTTTTTGTTCTTTCTTTTATTCTTTCTCTCTTTCTCTTTGTTCCTCCCCCTATTTTCCTCTCCCTTCTATGTATTCTCTATTTTTCTCCTACTCCTTGGTGGGGGGGTGGGGGGAATGGGATGAGTGGCAGTGCTGGCGGGGAGTTGGGATGAGTGGCAGTGCTGGTGGGGAAGTTCTGATCAGCCAACTTAGGTGCTCTTGATCAAAGTCATCTGCTGATCTGAGAACTGTAGTGGGGACTTTTAATGACAAAAATAATCACAGGTAGTGTTACTCACTGTGTCTTCGACTTTGTGGTGTCTCGCAGCAGTGACACCTATGCCGAAATCAGGAGATAGGGTCTCCTTCAGCCCCTCCCACTTCACATTCCTCAACAGTCAGCTGACCTCTAGTCACTGCCCCCCAGCCATGCTCTGAACTGAATGGGTGGCTGTGAAGAGGCTGAGTGGGCAGCCACAGGCTCCAGGGACAGCCATTCTGGGCAGCGGCGAAAAGGCTGGGAGAGCAGTGCAGGCTTCAGGAACATCCCAGGATTCGGTGACCCCTGGCAAATCATCATTCGACCCCCGAGGGGGTCCCGACCCCCAGGTTGAGAACCACTGCGCTAGACAATGATACCTATGAGAAATTTACAATATTATGGTCTGTCTGGTGACGCTTCTCCTCCTCAGATACGCTGGTTACTTTCTTTGCTCCCTGTCACCCCCACTCCAACCTCTTCCTCTAATTTGAACGCACCCTGATCCTCGATTTATCCTTTTATACTTGCAACCAATAAATTAGAGTCCTTCCTCTTCGTCTCCAGCCAGCAGACCCCCCTCCTCCCTTCTACTCCTTCCCCTTTCCTTACCCCTGTTCGTCCTCTTATCTCTTATCCTACTTCTCCCCCTTTCACCTTCCCTCTTTCCAGTTCACCATCTTGATGTTTAACATACTCTGTTTATATGATTTGTTACTCAATGGCTCCCAGTATTGCTGTAGGCGATAGCCATTTGGCATGCTGACTGTTCTTTCACAGTATAATATTTTATGTCAACTGTATTATTTTCTTATGTTTCCTTACACCAATAAAAATATTTTCAACTCTAAAGTCGCTAAACCTTTTTTTTTTTTTAAATATCATAAAATAAACAGGGGCTGCATTGTTAAAAACAGTTGCAAACATTTCATGGCCCTGATGCTCACTCTTATCAGCCACCCCCTCTCAGGGGAGGATGCCATTTGTAGAGATGAGTAGGCTTTCCAGAGCATGAGGGAGACCCTCATAGCTATTTTTTGGGGGTGTTTCAACCCCCCCTTCTGACCATAGCCCGATGCACAAAGCGGAGGTACTACCAGAAGAAATCGCATCCACTGCTTGAGCAATAGTCCAGCTACTGCCGCTGCTATTAATGCTCAGCCTGATGCAAATAGTAAATGTGTCAAATAGGAAATGCCTGTATCACCAAAACCTCTTTCATGCTCTTCCTTGCTCTTATGTCTCTCCGACAATTTTGCAGCCAGGATAAATGGAGTTTTTCTTTTTTAAAAACACACTCCCATGTTGAAGGACGCCAACGCCGCGCTAAGTCCTGTCCCCACTGTCGCATCGCACCCCCCCCCTTTCTTTTTCAAAAAAAGTTTTCCCGCGCAAGCACGGGCCTCCGATTTGATGGGATTTGCTGAGTGTGGGAGGGATGGCGTGGAGGAGACCTGGAAGCCGCCACCATGTAGGGGCCATGAAAGAAAACGGCATTGCCGATCGTTTTTAGTTCTCCCTTATACTCAGCCTCTTGAAGAGGGGAAGAGTTCAGCCCAGGTGGGGGTGTGTGGAGGAAGCAAAACCCCCCAAACTTACCGGAGGTCTGCCTGCTAGCCGGAGGAAAAAAGTCTACCGCTTCTGTGACACAGCGTAACTCTGAGCAAAGCATGAGAAGGTACATGCTCCATACAGCCCCCAGTGGTGACTCTTAGGCATGACAACATTTACTTTAAAGGAGACAGTTCATATTTCATAGGAAAATTTAAAAATTCCTTAGAAAATACTCCACTTACTTTTCCCGCCGCAGGGTTTTCTGTGGTAAAACCAACAGACCCAATCTTCACCCTTCACAGTGGGTTCCATTAACAAACCTTCAGAAACTGGGGACCCTCGGGGAACCCACAATCCTGGACCTGTAAAAAGCACCCCACCAGTAAAACTTTATGGCCTTAATACCAATATTGGTTCCTGGGGTCCAGCTCTCTAAAAAAGAGAAGCGTTACAGGCAAAACCTTGTTTCTTCAGATACGAGGTCCGGGTACCATTCAATTCGGCCTAAAAGACACTTTGAATGGATCCTGCTGCATAGCTAGCCCCAGCAAGGATTGCATCAGAGGAGCTCAGCACAGCACATCTTCACTCGTGACCAACACCTTAGACACTGGCAAAAAAACTGAGATACTCCCAGGGAGGGGTTATATAGGAGGCAACTTCCTGTTTAGGGTGTGCCAGTGTCCAGCACCTGAAGGTGGACTATAACCCACATAGTAATTACTATGGCTCTGTGTCCCGTGATGTACGATTAAAGAAAAAAATCATTTTAGCCAGAATTGTGCAGTTCTAAGGCACACCTGTGCAATAATCATGCTGTCTAATCAGCATCTTGATATGCCACACCTGTGAGGTGGATGGATTATCTCAGCAAAGGAGCACACTAGAGTGCACACTAAAGCCTTGTACACACGATCAGATTTTCGGCAGGGAATTGTGTGATGACAGACGGTTTGCCCAAAATCCAACCGTTAGTACGCTCCATCAGACAATTGTTGTCCAACTTTGCGCCAACAAATGTTGGATGGTAGGCTAGTAAATTTTCGGTGGACAACAGTCTGTTGTCAGATTGTTGTATCATCTGTACACAAGTCCGTCACACAAAAATCCAAAGTACAAACACGCATGCTCGAAATCAGTGCTCACCAAACATGACATTGGCAGAAGGTGCCCAAAGGGTGGCATTTAAGAGCTTGAAATCCACGTAGTACTTCACTACGTTCGTGTTTGTTGGCTGCCAATTGTGTGCCGTTAGTATGCAAGACAAGTTCCTGCCACACGCCCTTCAGACAAAAGTCTGACGCTCTGTTGGCCAACAATCCGATCATGTGTACGAGGCTTAAGGCCCCTTTCACACTGAGGCGCTTCTAAACTTCCAGTAAAACACTGAGCGCTTTTAAAGAGCTTTTAAGACACTTTAGAAGAGCTTTCCATTTATTTAAATTGAGAGGGGAATTTTTTCACCGCCCCACCAGCGCACTGCCCCAGTGTGAAAGCATTCATTGATTTTAAAGGAAATGGGTTTTGGTGAGCTTTTCAGGTGCTTTTTTTAGCGTGAAGCGACTGAAAAGCGCCTCAGTGGGGTCTAACATAGATTTAGACAGATTTGTGAACAATATTTGAGAGAAATAGGCCTTTTGTGTACATAGAAAAAGTTTTAGATCTTTCAGTTCAGCTCATGATAAATAGGGGCAAACACAAAAGTGTTGCGTATATAATTTTGCTCATTGTAGTTTTGGACAGAAGTTTCATGTTTTCATTGCAACAGTTGTACCTATAGAGAATACATAGAGAATACTTCCTGTCCTGGAAACTCAACAGGAAGTTAAATGAAATTAATAAAATGGAAGGAGAAATCCCACTTTAATCACTTTTGAAAGGCACAGATATTGTCAATATAGGGTTTCCCCCCTGCCTCTGATTTGATTACTACTGCAAAAAGTTAGATAGACCCTCACTTTCTGTCCTGGTAACAGTGGTTAACAAGGATTCAAAGTGAGAGTGATTGTGATTGTACCTTATTTGGAATCCCCAGTCAAGGAAGGAAAATATACCTTTAGGCTGAGTTCACACTTATGCGAATTGGATGTGGCTTTCCCCACATTCAATTTGCATAGCAAGAGATTGTGACCGGCTCCCTGTGGAGCCGGTGTTCTGTCAAATTAGTAAACTCGTCAGGAACTCCAACCACGTCACTTCTGGTTTATTTAAATTGGAGATTTTGATGAATTGCTGCTTGGACACAACACCGGCAGCCGAATACAGTCCAGGAAATTTTAGCTGTTTTGACAGCACAGCGGCTAACGAGGACCTAGTTGTCGCCGCCTCAGAGGTGGCCATTTTTTTGGCTAGTATCAAAACGGAGTAACGATTTCCGCTCATAATATCGTGCACCTGACTGTATTCGGTTGCCGGTGTTGTATCCAAACAGCAGTTCATCAAAATCTCCAATTACTGATGGTTTAAAGAAACTGGAAGTTAAGTAGTTGGAGTTTCTGACAAGTTGGCTATTTTGACAGAACAACGGTTCACACATCTCTGCAGCGGCTCTTGTGAGAATTGCACAGAAGCCCTGTGTGTCTTTTGATCCGTTTCAGGTCCGAATTCAGCCCAAAATTCAGGCTGAAATCAGACCTGAAACGGTGAATGGAAACGCACCTGACTCTTGCTGTGGGTTCTAGTGTAAACCCAGCCTTAAGCAATAAAATTGGCCATTCGTACAATTTAAAGTGATACTAAACACACATTGCTTAATTTACATTGTCCCTTTGGGGGATTTACTAAAACTGGTGAGTGCAAAATCTGGTGCAGCTGTGTATAAAAACCAACCAGCTTCCAGGATTAAGGCTGGGTCCCCACATATGCGAATTGGATGTGGATTACCCCACATCCAATTTGCATGACAGGAGAGTGTGACTGGCTCTCAATAGAGCCGGTTCACACATCTCAAGGGTGGCCTCGGTCCACATTTAAAAAGGGTGCGGTGTTTCTTTGGTTCCAATTCAGATGCAAATTCAGGTAAAAATTGTGACCTGATTCGCACCTGAATCGGTGAACAGGGACGCACCAGACCAGATGCTGTGAACCGCGGCCAGACATATGTGAACCCAGCCTTATTGTCAAAGCTTTTTTAAACAAGCTAAAGTTAGAAGCTGATTGGGTTCCATGCACAGCTGTAAAAGATTCCGAGTGCACCAGTTTTAGTAAATGCAGCCATTTCTGTATGTGAATGATGGCACTGTAATTATTTAAAAAATAAACATCTATGTACCTTTTTCCTGATCGATATACAGCTGTTACATGACTCAGCTCTTTCCCAGCCTGTCTGCAGAGTAACATAAGCAGGATGAGCTTCTAGTCCTCTGCTGCTGGGCACATGTTCAAAATAAATAAAACAGCCTTCAGAACACAGAGTAAAAAAATAATTAATATCAATAAACTGTTTTAAATTGTCATACAAATATACATTTGAAAACAAAACTTTATTATTTTTTGGTGTGGGTTGATCTGGGTGTGTCACACCCCTTCAGCCTGTGTCTTAGAATAAGAGGAAGGTGATTCCTCCATCCATAAAATGTAATATCCTGCCCCCTTTGTGTTTAGCTGGTTAGTGGGCATGGAGAAGGAGGACGGGAGCAGGCTCTCATTTACTATTGTGTATACCCCCATATAGATACATGGGCTGCTCAGATCCCTAGCTGAATTGGGGACTTGGACAGAAGGTGGAGGCAGAGAACAGCAATATCAACCAGGTTTTTTGCGGAATACAGAAAACTAATCTCATAGTGACTGAGTGAGTATGAGCAGCATGTAATACACAATTTATTGATAGTTTTTATGATGTGGGTTTAGTGCCATTTTAAACATTGACCTTGGCATACTTTTGTAAAGCCAATCACCCTGTTGGTTGACCCCATAAGATGTGGATGTTATATGTTCAATGCTTGCACTTGTATCTCTCTCTCTGTGTCCCAGACCCACCTCTATACACAGGTTTGAGCTCCTTCTAAACTCTGTGTGTATGTTTAAAGCTGAAGTTTAGGTATGGCAATTAGCACATAGTTATATCGGTCCAACCCATCTCGGACAAGTAACCACTTAAACCAATGATCTTTCCTGGTGCCTCCATGGCAGCATACAGATGATAGAGCTCCGCCTCAACTCCTCCCTCAGGACTAATGAATAGCATAAATTAAGACACAGTCCCTCCCCCAACATTCTCCTTTTTTTTCCCCATACCTTTTGAACTGGTGAAGAGTAGCAGTATGTCCATACCTCTGCCTTTGGTAGCTTCTGCCGAGTTCAGCTTCTCCCGGGGGCAGTCCCTATTCTTGGGCCGCTCACAGCGCTGATAAGACTGGGAACCCCTTCTGTGGATCTTTTGGGGTCATCTTGCAGAGTTTCCTCACAGGAACGCAGTCTGCCATTACATATCATGGTGGATTCAGGAGGATTCGCAGAAGGATCAGCTCTCATATCCCAGGCCTGTTGCTTTTTCTTTCTTTTCTTTCCTTTTTGGTTCTTCTTTCTTTGTATTCTTTGTTATTTTTTTGTGTCATTTCCCCTTTAATTTTTATGCATGCATGGTGCGACACAGATTGGCCATTCTTGTGGAGCTCTCTGGGGTTAACTATTCGTTTCTGGGGGTGAAGGGCTTCCCCTCGGGGGGTTGCTTGGGTCTTCCCACTCTGGAACTCTAATTTTCTGGTGCACGGTGGTGCTGGCATGCTCCCACGGCGTTACCCAGCCGACATATTACTGCCTGACAGTTCTGGTGAGGAATCGTGTTGCGGTGTCAGTGCACATGTGGTCCCATGGCAGGACGCGTGCATGCCAACTGGCTGGGAGGTCCCTGATCGAGGACCACTGACAGCGGTAGCCAGTGCGCATGCGCGGGCGCATGCACGATAGCATGGCTGACCGACCGGTTGCCATCTTACCTTCTGGAAGGGACCCTGCTTGCCCTTCCTGGTGAATTCTAATTAGGTGGGTGGGCACAGGAATTAACACACCCACCTCCTTCAAGTTAAAAAGTGTCAGAATCTTGCGGGGCTAGAGCTGTCAGCAGTGTTCAACCATGAAAGACAAAAACAGAACATTCCATAGCTCAACTCACCAACCAGTCTGCCAACTGACCAAATAAACCTGTCCAACAGTCTGCGTTAAAAACAGGGGTTTAGTTAGCATGCATTTGCAAATGCATGCATAAACTGCAAGGCCTCTTCACGGCACCCTGTGTATGCTTGCAGTCCTAACACTACTGAATTTATAAGTGTCTCCACAATGGAAGCACATGCATTAAATAGATAGATGAGGGGTAGGTGGGCCTGGAGGCAACCCAATCCCCCCTGTTTTTGTCTTTCATGTGATAGCCCTTCCATGTGCTCCTTGCTGTGAAGGCCAGTTATATGTGGGGGCAGGGGCCATTTGTTTGTTACTGGTGTATATTGGTCCGGGGACACACTGTACACCTTTGCTGCCATTGTGCTCTTGCTGGGTATCCAGTGTGCTCCTGTTCCTTTAGGGGGATTGGGCTTGCTGTGAAGGCAAGTTACAGGTGGAGACAGGGGCCTTTTGTTTGTTTCTTACTAGTGTTCAGCCGTGCCCTGCAGTATTCCTCTGGATACTACTAGTGGTTGGTAAAAAATAAATAAAATAAAAGGAAAAAAAAAAAGGAAAAGGGGGTATTATATACTGGAGAATCAGCAGGTTATTGACCTGCTTAAGTGGACAATGAAGGGCTCCTTTTCGAAGTTAGTGGCCTTAGTTCCCGCTCAGTAAGTTCCGCAAGCATCCCAGGTGCAGGATGTGGAGCCCAATACTCCAGGTCCATCAGCAGTGAGCACTCCTCTACCTCCGTCAGGCCGACCAGCTAGGGATTCATTACCTGAAGATCTCTCGGAGGACTCTTCAGAGGAATCGGATCCTTCTGGGTTCAGTTATGCTCTGGTTCAACCTTTCATCCAGGCAGTCAAGACTGCAATCGCCTGGGAGGACCCCGAGGAACCCCCTCAAAAATCCAAGAGGTATTTTCCATTTCTTAAAAGGAAACAGATGGTCTTTCCTTTGATGGGCAAGATCCGAGAAACCATCGAAAATGGCCGGCTTAACAAGTTGTATCCATTGGCAGAGTCAGAAACACAGTCGCTGAACTCCATGCCGATAGTAGATGCAACGGTAGTACGCCTTGTGAAAAATATTACTCTCCCGATGGAGGACTCTGCGTCCTTCAGGGACCCGCTTGATAGACGAATTGACCTAGATCTTAAGAGAAGCTACTTGGCCACAGAACAGCTTGTAAACCAGCTATCGCCCTCACTTCTGTATCAAATGCCATCAGAGCCTAGACTGAGAATATTGAAACGGCCTTACCCCAGGATGTCCCCAGGGATCACATAATTAAGGCTTTGGAAGAACCTAAATTGTAGGCAGACTTTGTCGGGGAGGCGGCCATTGACGCAATTCGGTGTTCAGTAAGATCCATGCTGCATTCAGTTATGGCAAAGAGGGCCTTGTGACTGAAACCCTGGACGGCGGACCTAGCTTCGAAGCAGAACTGGTGCAAAATCCCATTTGATGGGAAGGCACTGTTCGGAGACAAGTTGGATAAAGCTATCTCCAGGGTGACAGGAGGTGCGAAGATCCAGTCCATTCATCTAGATTCCGTTAGTCAAACTCAAGGGATTTCAGACAGTCAAGGCAGTTCAGAGACAACAGGAGGCCTTAGAAGGGCACTCGGGCCTCCTTTTTGAACACTCGGAAGAATAAAACCCTTACTACTCCACAAAAGTAAAAGCAGTCTTTTTGACACCAGGTTAGCCCAGACACTCCAGGTAGGGGCCAGACTAAGGTTTTATGTTCCGGTCTGGGCTGCCCATTGCCAGGACCCCTGGGTTCTGTCAACAATCCAGTGGGGGTGTTTTTGGAATTTTTCTCATCCTCCTCCTCGGACATCTTTCAAAAGAACAGAGATTCCAACTTCTCCACTAAAGGCTCTGGCACTAACACAATTTATGACATCACTCCTGCTCAGTTCGCAGCTGTGGCAGTTCCCTTGGCAGAATGCTTCACAGGTTTCTACTCCACCCTGTTTCTGGTGCAAAAAAGGACAGTTGAGTGGAGGCCTGTGATAGACCTAAAGAGGCTCAACCAGTATATCCACCTCTAGAGCTTCAAGATGGAATCTCTGCAGACGATTATTCAGGCAGTCCAGCCAACAGATTGGATGATCTCAGTCAATCTGCAGGATGCTTACTTGGACGTCCCAATTCTCCCTGCATTTCAGAAGTACTTGAGGTTTGCGGTGGGACAGATCCACTAATAGTTTCAGGCCCTGCCTTTCGGTCTGTACACCTCTCCCCAGGTATTCACCAAGATACTAATATCCGCTCTAGCCCCCCCTGCGGGAGAAGGGCTTAAGGATATACCACTATCTGGACAATGTCCTCCTCCTGGCAAGCAATCTGGATCAGCTGGTATTCCACCGAGAGATACTTATGAAATCCATAACTGAACTGGGGTGGCTTATAAACTCCGACAAGAGTCAACTAGTGCCGACACAGCAGATGGTCTACCTGGGCGCAATGTTTGACACGCAACAAGGGACAGTGTCGTTACCACTTTCAAAAGCGAGGATCGTCATTCAGAGGATGATCAAGGTAATCCGGAGCCGCATCTGACGGCTTCACAATGCTTGAGCCTCATTGGCACAATGTCCTCTTGCATAACCCTAATTTCTTGGGCTCATTGGCACTTGAGGTATTTCCAGACAAGTTTCTTGACGCAGTGGAGGAGACAATGACTCTCTTAGACGATCCTACTGACAGGAGTAATATGCAGGAGTCTATACTTGTGGACAGTTCCAGAGAATCTCTCCAAGCCTCGTCACCTGGGCTCTCTCTCCTGGACCATAATTACGTCCCACGCAAGCGAACAAGGCTGGGGAGCCCATTGCGAGGAAACCAGATTACAGGGAAGATGGTCTTCATTGGCATCTCAAGTCAGAGGGCAGAGAGTACTGCTACGCCTGGACAACAGGGCAGCAGTCGCATATCTGCAAAAGCAAGGAGGCACTCACAGCAAAACACTCCTCAGGGAGGTAGAGCCGATTATGCTCTAGGCGGAGAAGAACCTCCTGGACCTCAGAGGGGTGTATCTTCCAGGCAGATTGAACACGGAAGCAGATCCGCTGTCAAGAAACTTCCTGGACAACGAGTGGGCCCTTCATCCCTATATTTTCCATCAGATTGTCAGCCTTTGGGATCCCCCTCAGGTGGATTTGTTCGCCACACTGGAGAATGCCAAACTAACCAGGTTCTTCTCTCGTCTACCACATCCACAAGCAGAGGCAGTAGATGCTCTGTCATGCCCCTGGAGGTTCACCACAGCATATGCTTTCCCTCCTCATCCACTAATATTGAAGTTCCTCCTGAGACTCCTCAGAGAGTCAGTCAAAGTGTTGGCAGTTCTACCGTATTGGCCCAAGAGATCATGGTTCCCTCTAGCCATGTGCCTCAGTGTGAGCTCTCCAGTCAGGATCCCTCATTTTCCTCAGCAGACTAACTCATCCAAATCCTCAGAAGTTGGAACTTCTAATTTGGAGGTTGAGAAGCGAAGGTTTAAGGCTTTAGGTTGCTCCCAGGGGTTATATCCACCCTTCTAAGAGCCAGAAAACCTGCAACAAATGCAGTATATACAAGGATCTGGGACACATTTTTTTGTCATTTGCTGCTGGGAATGAATGTAATCCAATCTTCCCCTCTACATCAAATATTCTCGGATTTCTTCAGAAATCTTGATCTAGGACTTGGCCTGAGCTCCCTCAAGGTGCAGGTAGCAGCTATTTCTGCCGCAACAAATAGAAGATGGGCAGAGGATCCTTTGGTGGTCACTTTCCTCAGAGGAGTGTTAAAGATTCGCCCATCTGTCAGATGCTCATTTCCCAAGTGGGATCTGTCCATAGTCCTTGAAGTTCTATCTGGCCATCTGTTCGCTCCAGGTAGCAATATGGAATCTAACACTAAAGACTGCTTTGCTTTTGGCCATTACATCCGGGAGAAGAATCTCGGAACTTCACTCTTTAGGCATAGGTGATGACCATATCTCCTTTTTCCCAGACAGAGTGGAACTTCAACCTCTTTGGGGGTTCACACCTAAGGTTGCTACTCCAAGCCACGTGTTGGAACCCTGGGTGTTACCAGTATTTACAGACGCGGTTTCAGAGTCCTGTCACGAACTGGACATCTCCAGAGTGCTCAGGGCCTACTTAGAAGCCACAAGGTCCTTAGGAAACTCTGAGAGACTATTCATTATACCATTTGGTAAATACAGAGGTAAAGAAACTTCCATCAGAATTCTGGCATCTTGGGTTGTAAAGTTGACTTAGCAGGCCTACAGGGCAAAGAATATGGATCCTCCATCTCGAGTGAATGCTCATTCTACGAGGGCAGTCTAAACTTCTTGGGCAGCAAGGGCTAATGTTTCTTTGGAGACGGTTTGCACCTTACATTTCTCAGACACTACCATATTGATCCGGGGGCTCTTGTGACTGTAGAGTTCGGAAGGAGGACGGTTCAGGCTGCAATGTCCTTTTTCTAAATAAAATACTAATTGGCATTATCCCACCCATGTCAGCTAGTTATTTGTCATCTGTATGCTGCCATGGAGGCACCAGGAAAACTGAAAATTGTATCATACTTACAGTAATTTTCTTTCCTGGTGCCAGTCCATGGCAGCATACGCTCCCACCCTTGGTATTCTATGTTACAGAGAATGTTGGGGGAGGGACTGTATCTTTAATTTATGCTATTCACTAGTCCTGAGGGAGGAGTCGAGGGGGAGCTCTATGATCTGTATGCTGCCATGGATAGGCACCAGGAAAGGAAAATTATGGTATGATACAATTTTCCGTTTTTTAGCTATTTGTAAGGTGGGATTCTCTACGCTGACCACAATTGTGAGAAGCATTGTTCCCAGTGACCATCATGCAAATATACCATGAGCTGTACATAAATTACGTATATAGTAAATATTAGCAGGAGTTTCCTGAGACAGAAAAGTTATTTCAAGGGTTCCTCCATGTTAAAAAGGTTGAGATAGGCTTCTCTAGAAGCTGGAAATCGCTGTAGTAGGCACCGCTACTACAGTGCCCTCTATTAGCTTCTGGGTCCTGTACCAACCATTTGCCCTGCTGCTTCCAAACACAGGAGGTCACTAGCTCGGCACAAGTGCCATTCAGGAAACACAGCATTTTGTCAATGAATGCAAAGTTCTCAGTTTGGATGAGGTGGAGAGGTGATGCCTGGACCTGGATCTCATCTTTAAAAATAATCATGTAATGTCAGGTTATTGTGTTATATCAATTATTGCTTGGGATGGGAGCTGCGTACGTGTACACTGTAGGTTACAATTTACTGATTAGTGCCTCGCAGCTGAGGGTATATGTTGATGGGAGGGATTCATTTCTGGATGAAATTACATTGCATGGACTAATTTGTTGTCCAAAACCAACAAAGATGTCTGTCCTCGCTTTCTTCTGTAGACCAAAAATTTTTTGGAACTTCATATTTTTGCCCACGTGGTGCAAACATATACAGTTTTTCACTCAATAAATTCAGCACTGGATAACGTTTTGAATTTAGTCATATGGGATCTGGGTACCATTTGCAGGGCCAGACTTCTATTATCATTATGATTTAAGAGGCAGGTGCAAACAATGGCTGTATTTCAGATTCAGGTAATAACTAGATTGTATAATTAAAAGAGGTGTGATTTTCTAGAATCTTTTCGCTAAATCTAAAAATTAAGATTACACTTGCGAATGGCGCCGTTAGCGATTACATGTGGGAGACTCAGAAAGGGTTTCCAGCAATTAGCTTCAGGGGGAAGGCCATCTGAAAGCAATGGGAGACTCACAGCTTCTGCGGCTAATCAGGGTCGCTTGCATGTAATCACTTATGGACCAATTAGCTGTGAATGTTTGACCCTGGATGCGTCCAGGGACGATCATTCCCCGGTAATCGCTGCTTGAGAGATTACATGCAAGTGGCTGTCATTAGCTGTGAGAGTCTCCCATTGCTTTTAAAGAGGCTTCCACCCACAGCTAATTGCTGGAAACCCCCGCTGGGTCTCCCATATGTAATCGATAACGGCCCCATTTGCAAGTGTGAATGAGGTCTAAAGAGCATGTAAAGCTCAACAATAAGCTACTCTTATTTGAATCTTTTGGTTTGGTAAATATACCATTGGAAGCATTTTGTTATGGCTGTTTGAAAAGTGCAAAAACTACCTGTTTATCCTAGCTCACAGCTTCTTGTTCTATCTGCCTCAGAGAGTGTCATCAGCCCAGTGCTCTGTTGACTCCAAACCACCTCCCTCCTATGTAATGGAGATAAGGGGAAGGGGAGGTGTTCTGTAACATTGGAACTCCATAGATACATTACAGTGAGTGATCATTGTCACCCCAGGACAGGAAAAGTGTTTCTGGCAGGATCACCAACTGAAAAAGGGGGGAAAAAAGCCTGGAAAAAAACTACTGCAGCTACCACAGCTAAGGACTGGTATAGTGCCTTGAAAAAGTATTCACACCCTTTGAAATTTTCCACATTTTGTCATGTTACAACCAAAAACATAAATGTATTTTATTGGGATTTTATGTGATAGGCCAACACATAGTGGCACATAATTGTAAAGTGGAAGGAGAATGATAAATGGTTTTCAACATTTTTTACAAATAAATATGTGAAAAGTGTGGGGTGCATTTGTATTCAACCCCCTAAGTCAATACCTTGTAGAGTCACCTTTCACTGCAATTACAGATGCAAGTCTTTTTGGGTATGTCTCTACCAGCTTTGCACATCTAGAGAGTTACATTTTTGCCCATTCTTCTTCGCAAAATAGCTCAAGCTCTGTCAGATTGGATGGAGAGAATGTGAACAGCATTTTCAGTCTTGCCACAGATTCTCAATTGGATTTAGGTCTGGACTTTGACCGGCACCATTCTAAAACATGAATATGCTTTGATCTAAACCATTCCATTGTAGCTCTGTCTGTATGTTTAGGGTCGTTGTTTTGCTGGAAGGGGAACCTCAGCCCCAGTCCCAAGTCTTTTGCAGACTCTAACAGGTTTTCTTCTAAGATTTCCCTGTATTTGGCTCTCTCCATCTTCCCATCATCTCTGACCAGCTTCCCTGTCCCTGCTGAAGAAAAGGATCCCCACAACATGATGCTGCCACCACCATGTTTCATGGTGGGGATGGTGTGTTCAGGGTGATGTGCAGTGTTTGTTTTCTGCCACACATAGCGTTTTGCTTTTAGACCAAAAAGTTAAATTTTAGTCCATCTGATCAGAGCACCTTCTTCCACATGTTTGCTAACGGGACTTCTTATGACTTTCTTTCAACATTGGCTTTCTTCTTGCCACTCTTCCATAAAGGCCAGATTTGTGGAGTGCACGATTACTAGTTGTCCTGTGGACAGATTCTCCCACCTGAGCTGTGTATCTCTGCAGCTCCACCAGAGTTACCATGGGCATCTTGACTGCTTCTCTGATTAACTACTTGCCGACCGCCTCACACAGATATATTGCGGCAGAATGGCACGGGCAAGCACAGTAACATATGGGTACGTTACCCCCCTCCCGCAGGCGGGGGGCTGCATCGCGCCCCCCCGGTGCCAGAGGCGGTCTACATCGTTCCAGAAGCGATCCGTGCTGAGAGGGAGGCCACTGATTCATGGCCACCCCCTCGCGATCGCTCCTGGCAAATGAGAAGCTTCCTCTGCTTCTTTAATGTAAACAGAAGCAGAGGAAGTAATGTCATCTCTCCTCGTGAAGCCTTTTCATTCCAGCTTCTGAGGAGAGAAGACATCTACTGTGAGTCTGCACCAACACTACACTGACACTAGCACACATAGGCACATAAACCCCCCCCCGCACCCCCTGTCACAGTGACACCAATAGCAGTTTTTTTTTTTTTTTTTTACTGATTACTGCATTGGTGTCATTTGTGACTGTTATAATTGGTAGGGCAGTTAGTATTAGGCCCCTTTAGGTCTAGGGTACCCCCCTAATAAAGGTTTAACCCCTTGATCACCCCCCAGTTAACCCCTGTCACCAGTGTCACTAAGCAATCTTTTTTCTGATCACCGTATTAGTGTCACAGGTGACGCTAGGTAGCCAGGTAAGTATTTAGGTTCACCGTCAGCTTTTTATAGCATCAGGTACCCCCATATACTACCTAATAAAGGTTTTAACCCCCTGATTGCCCCCTAGTTAACCCTTTCACCAGTGATCACTGTATAACTGTTACAGGTGACGCTGGTTATTTAGTTTGTTTTTTATACCCGCCATTTATTACCTAATAAAGGTTTAACCCCCTGATCGCCCAGCAGGTCATATCAGTTGGGTTTTAGGGTCAGATAGGGTTTGCGTCGCCCCAGGCAGCGTCAGGTTAGTGCCAGTACCGCTAACACCCACGCACGCAGCATACACCTCCCTTAGTGGTATAGTATCTGAACGGATCAATATCTGATCTGATCAGACCTATACTAGCGCCCCCAGCAGTTTAGGGTTCCCAAAAATGCAGTGTTAGCGGGACCAGCCCAGATACCTGCTAGCACCTACGTTTTGCCCCTCCACCGGCCCAGCCCACCCAAGTGCAGTATCGATCGATCACTGTCACTTACAAAACACAACACACATAACTACAGCGTTCGCAGAGTCAGGCCTGATCCCTGTGATCACTAACAGTTTTTCAGTAGCGTTTGTTACAGTTGCTGACAGCCTAGGAGCTTTTTTACCTGTGAGTCTCATTACTGTACCAGTAAATTTAGAGCTCAAAATGGCAAATCGAAGGTACACTAGTGAAGAGGCCTACACGTTTCTGAGCATGACAGGTATTGAAGAGGTAGTCACTCATCTGTCAGGTTCAGGCTCAGAATACAATCCTGTAGACGACAGTGGCTCCATGACAGATAGCTCTGACGATGGAGGTGTGGTCCCTGCCAAGGTCAGGTGTACCAGACCCCGATCTTCTTCTGCTGTTGAGGTGCAAGAACCGCAGGACTCTCGTATGGAGCAGAGAAGTACTAGTGCCGCTCATCCTTCTAGTGAACTGGCAAGCACCAGCGGCCTAGTACACCCTGCTTGTAGTCAAACCAGCACTGCAGTAACATGTGGTGACATGGCGAGTCCCATAAGTGCAGTTCAAGCTGATGAGGTGGCTAGCACAAGTAGTGTCCTGCTGCCACCAAGAAGACAAATACAGGCACGTCTTGCCCATAGTGCCCTTCCTGCTGCATTCGCCAATCCTAATTGGGAACCCACCACTTCTGCAGCACCCATACTTCCCCCATTCACTGGCCAACCCGGCATTCAGGTGGAAACAGTTGATTTTACGTCACTTGATTTTTATTCGCTGTTTTTCGCCGAAGATCTCTATAGATCTATTGTGGACCAAAGTAATTTGTATGCTGGTCAATACATCGCCGCCAATCCCCAGTCCTCCCTTGCCAGAGATTGGAAACCAATTACGGTTTCCAAATTTAAGATCTTTCTGGGCCTATCCCTCGACATGGGCATCGTTAAAATGAGTACGTTGCGGTCATATTGGTCCACTGACCTAATTTACCATATGCCCATGTTCTCTGCCTCCATGACCAGGGCATGATACAAGCAGATCTTGCGGTTCATGCATTTTTACAACAATGAACTCTGTCGTCCTCGTGGAGACCCTGGATACGATCGGCTCTACAAAATTCGGCCCCTCGTAAACCACTTCAACCAACGTTTTGCAGACTTGTTTACTCCCCATCAAGTTGTCTGCGTTGAGTCCCTGATTAAGTTTTCTGGCTGCTTGTCTTTCAAACAGTATCTTCCCAGCAAGAGTGCCAGATACGGGGGTCAAAATGTATAAGCTCTGTGACAGGGCCACAGGCTATACACGTAGTTTTATGGTTTACGAGGGAAAAGATAGCCACGTAGAATCAGAGAACTGCCCAGATCACATAGGGAGCGCTGGCAAGATTGTGTGGGACTTGGTGTCACCCTTATTCGGAAAAGGGTACCATTTGTATGTGGACAGTTATTACATGAGCGTGCCACTTTTTAGTCACTTGTTTGATCATCAGATTGGAGCATGTGGCACCGTGCGACCTAATCGCCGGGGCTTTCCCCAGCGGCTTGTAGATTCCCGTCTTAGGCTGGGGGAGAGAGCCTGCTTCAAGTGTAATAATTTGCTCGCTGTGAAGTGGGGGTATAACAAGAATGTTTTCGTTCTTTCCTCCCTTCACGCAGACACGACTGTCCAAATTACTACGGCGACTGGTGTTGTGGAGAAACCCCTCTGTGTCCACAAATATAACCTCAATATGGGAGGGGTGGACCTCAACGACCAGTTGTTGGCGCCATACCTAATTGCCCGTAAGTCCAGACGCTGGTATAAAAAAGTGTCTGTATACTTATTTCAATTGGCTTTGCTGAACGCTCATGTGCTATACAGAGCTTCAGGACGGACTGGATCCTTCCTTAAATTCCAGGAAGAGATCGTCAGAGCCCTTCTGTTTCCAGACAGTGCTCCACCTCACCTTCCCAATCTAAATGCAGTAAGCTGGGTGCATGAGAGGCATTTTCCGAATGTCTTCCCAAGTACCCCTACCCAACGAGCCCCCCAAAGAAGATGTTGTGTCTGCAGCAAGAGCGGATATAGGCGTGACACCCGCCATTATTGTCCCTCCTGTCCTGAAAATCCTGGTCTTTGCATTGGTGAATGTTTTGAACGCTACCATACACTAGTTGAGTATTAGCGTAGGGTACAGCACTGCACAGACTAGGACACACTTTCACAGAGTCTCCCAAGCTCCCGAACCTGGAACTGTTAAAGTTACAACAGTTACAGTTACAAAAAAAAAAGTGTAAAAAAAAAAAAAACACAAAAAATATATGAAATAAATATATGTCATTTTATTGTTCTTTCTCTCTCTCTCTCTCTCTCTCTCTCTCTCTCTCTCTCTCTCTCTCTCTCTCTCTCTCTCTCTCTCTCTCTCTCTCTCTCTCTCTCTCTCTATTCTCTCTCTATTGTTCTTTTCTTTTTTACTGTATTCTATTCTGCAATGTTTTATTGTTATTATGTTTTATCATGTTTGCTTTTCAGGTATGTAATGTTTTTATACTTTACTGTTTACTGTGTTTTATTGTTAACCATTTTTTTGTTTTCAGGTTTGCCATTCAGCTGCAGCGCTGATTTATTTATCTTGACAGCAACAGCGTTTGCTCCTACGATACACAAAGCCGTGACTCCAGCGCTGTAGGAGGTGATTTCACCACCACGGTTAAAAAAAAGAGCATATATGCCAAAGCATGGGAGCAGCAGGGGTGGAGGAGCGATTTGCTCCTAACTTTTGCGGGTGGATGCCCCCATGCTTCGGCATATTTATATTTTAGGTAAAGATTACATTAAAAAATGTTTTATTTTTTACTATGTTTTTTTTGTATTTGCTTTGCAGGTATGGTATGTCTTACTGTTATACTGTAATGTTACTTTGTTTTATTGTTAACCATCATTTGCTTAGCAGGTACGCCATTCAGTTGCAGCGCGGATTTATTTGTCTTGACAGCAACAGTGTTTGCTCCCACGATACATAAAGCCGTGACTCCAGCGTTGTCGGAGGTGATTTCACCACCACAGTTAAAAACAAAATGGTACATGTATGCCCATCATTAGAAGTGGGTGGATGAAGGGAGGTCTTCTAATGGTGGGCATACCCACCGATCAATCTCTTTTTTTCGTTCAGCCCACAGGCTGCATGATAAAAAAGATTACAATATATGCCCAACAAGGACCAGCAATGTACTGGCATGTTGCTGGACTTTGAGTGGTTATACCAGAATGATGCCTACGGGTTTGGGTATCATCTTGGTATCATTCTTTTCAGCCAGTGGTCGGCTTTCATGTAAAAGCAATCCTAGCGGCTAATTAGCCTCTAGACTGCTTTTACAAGCAGTGGGAGGGAATGTCGGAATGTCCCCCCCTCCCACCGTCTTCCATGGTTTTCTCTTGCTCTCCTGATCAGAGAAGCTAAGAGCATTTCATGACTTAGATTTCGCCTGATGTAAACAGCGCCACTGGGAAATTGGGAAAGTATTTTATCACACCGATCTTGGTGTGGTCAGATGCTTTGAGGGCAGAGGAGAGATCTAAGGTCTAATAGACCCCAATTTTTTTCAAAAAAAGAGTACCTGTCACAACCTATTGCTATCATAGGGGATATTATTTACATTCCCTGAGATAACAATAAAAATGATTAAAAAAAAAAAATGAAAGGAACAGTTTAAAAATAAGATAAAAAAGCAAAAAAAAAAAAAAAAAAAAAAAGCACCCCTGTCCCCGCCCCCCCTGACGCAAGCGTTGGTCTGGCGTCAAATGTAAACAGCAATTGCACCATGCATGTGAGGTATCACCGCGAAGGTCAGATCGAGGGTAGTCATTTTAGCAGTAGACCGCCTCTGTAAAGCTAAAGTGGTAACCTGTAAAGGCTTTTAAAAGCTTTTAAAAATTTATGTAGTTTGTCGCCACTGCACATTTGTCTGCAATTTTAAAGCATGTTGTGTTTGGTATCCATGTACTCGGCATAAGATCATCTTTTTTATTCCATCAAATATTTGGGCAATATAGTGTGTTTTAGTGCATTAAAATTAAAAAACGTGTGTTTTTTCCCAAAAAAAATGCGTTCGAAAAATCGCTGTGCAAATACTGTGTGGGAAAAAAAATGAAACACCCACCATTTTAATCTGTAGGGCCTTTGCTTTAAAAATATATATATAATATTTGGGGGTTCAAAGTAATTTTCTTGCAAAAAAAATTAATTTTTCATGTAAACAAAAAGTGTCAGAAAGGGCTTTGTCTTCAAGTGTTTAGAAGAGTGGGTGATGTGTGACATAAGCTTCTAAATGTTGTGCATAAAATGCCAGGACAGTTCAAAACCCCTCCAAATGACCCCATTTTGGAAAGTTGACACCCCAAGCTATTTACTGAGAGGCATGTCGATTCCATGGAATATTTTATATTTTGACACAAGTTGCGGGAATAAGACAAATTTTTTTGGAATTTGGAATTACACACCAAATTTTGGAAAGTAGACACCCCAAGCTATTTGCTGAGAGGTATGTTGAGTATTTTGCAGATCTCGCATTTTGTCACAAAGTTTTGAAAATTAAAAAAAAAAAAAAATACATTTTACTTTTCTTTCTTCATTTTCAAAAACAAACGAGAGCTGCAAAATACTCACCATGCCTCTCAGCAAATAGCTTGGGGTGTCTACTTTCCAAAATGGGGTCATTTGGGGGGGGGTTTGTGCTATCTTGGCATTTTATGGCCTTCGAAACTGTGATAGGTAGTGAGGAGTGAAATCAAAAATTTATGCCCTTAGAAATCCTGAAGGTGGTGAATGGTTTTCGGGGCCCTGTACGCAGCTAGGCTCCCAAAAAGTCCCACACATGTGGTAGTAACAGCAGAATGGATTTTGGGGTGTAATTCCATATATGCCCATGGCATGTGTGAGCAATATATAATTTAGTGACAACTTTGTGCAAAAAAAAAGTTTGTCAATTTCCCGCAACTTGTGGCAAAATATAAAATATTCCATGGACTCAACATGCCTCTCAGCAAATAGCTTGGGGTGTCTACTTTCCAAAATGGGGTCATTTGGGGGCGGGGGGGTTTGTGCCATCTTGGCATTTTATAGCCTTCAAAACTGTGATAGGTAGTGAGGAGTGAAATCAAAAATTTACGCTCTTAGAAATCCTGAAGGCGGTGCTTGGTTTTTGGGGCCCTGTATGTGGTTAGGCTCCCAAAAAGTCACACACATGTGGTATCCCCGTACTCAAGAGAAGCAGCAGAATGTATTTTGGGGTGTAATTCCACATATGCCCATGGCATGTTTGAGCAATATATCATTTAGTGACAACTTTTTGTAAAAAAATGTTTTTTTGTTTTTTTTTTGTCATTATTCAATCACTTGGGACAAAAGAAAAAAGTATTCAATGGGCTCAACATGCCTCTCAGCAATTTCCTTGGGGTGCCTACTTTCCAAAATGGGGTAATTGGGGGGGGGGGTTGTACTGCCCTGCCATTTTAGCACCTCAAGAAATGAGTTAGGCAGTCATAAGCTAAAAGCTGTGTAAATTCTAGAAAATGTACCCTAGTTTGTAGACGCTATAACTTTTGCGCAAACCAATAAATATACGCTTATTGACATTTTTTTTACCAAAGACATGTGGCTGAACACACTTTGGCCTAAATGTATGACTAAAATTGAGTTTATTGGATTTTTCTTATAACAAAAATTAGAAAATATCATTTTTTTTCAAAATTTTCAGTCTTTTTCCGTTTATATCGCAAAAAATAAAAATCGCAGAGGCAATCAAATACCATGAAAAGAAAGCTCTATTTGTGGGAAAAAAAGGACGCAAATTTTGTTTGGGTACAACATTGCATGACCGTGCAATTACCAGCAGCGCAGTGCCAAATTGCAAAAAGTCCTCTGGTCTTTAGGCAGCCAAAAGGCCTGTGCTTAAGTGGTTAATACTCTCTTTGCCCGGCTTGTCAGTTTAGGTGGACGGTCATGTCTTGGTAGGTTTGCAGTTGTGCCATACTCTTTCCATTTTCGGATGATGGATTGAACAGTGCTCTGTGAGATGTTCAAAGCTTGGGATATTTTTTTTTATAACCTAACCCTGCTTTAAACTTCTCCACAACTTTATCCCTGACCTGTCTGGTGTGTTCCTTGGGCTTCATGGTGCTGTTTGTTCGCTAAGGTTCTCTAACAAACCTCTGAAGGCTTCACAGAACAGCTGTATTTATACTTAGATTAAATTACACACAGGTGGACTCTATTTACTTATTAGGTGACTTCTGAAGGCAGTTGGTTCCATTTGATTTTAGTTAGGGGTATAAGAGCAGAGGGGGCTGAATACAAATGCACGCGACACTTTTCAGATATTTATTTGTAAAAAAATGTTGAAAACCATTTATCATTT
Source organism: Lithobates clamitans (assembly GCA_037952925.1). Taxonomy (NCBI): domain Eukaryota; kingdom Metazoa; phylum Chordata; class Amphibia; order Anura; family Ranidae; genus Lithobates; species Lithobates clamitans. The sequence continues at coordinate 3,736,760 of JBBGZY010000229.1, forward strand.
TCCTTCCACTTCACAATTATGTGCCACTTTGTGTTGGTCTACCACATAAAATCCCAATAAAATACACACGTTTTTGGATGGAACATGACAAAATGTGGAAAATTTAAAGGGGTATGAATACGTTTTCAAAGCACTATAAGAAGAAATACATTACATGTTTGTTCTGAAAAGAGACGTATGGGTTTTATTAATTTTTTAAGAATCATACTTACCTAGCTGGGTGCAGCATTGGTCCCTTCTGTCTCTAACACTGAGAACTGAGTGATCAAATACTGCTGATCGTTTGGTTCTCACAACTCCCTGAGCTGAGAGCTGGTGACCGCCAGTCACCAGCTTTCTGCTCTGCCCCCTCCTCGCTCACTGAAGTGCTGGGCTGTGGAAGGTGCGGGAGTGGCCAGCTCAGGCTCTCATCAGCCCGCCGATTGCATATGGCTGCAATTTTGCCCGAAACCTGGACTGGCTCTGTGACATCAGTCGACAGTGGGCTTGAGCCCGCTGTCTGCTGAGAACGGATTACAGGAATGGAGAACGAACTGCACTCCTGTGATCCACAGGAGAAGTATAGCCAAACGAGGTTTGGTTGTACTTCTCCTTTAACTTAAGTACACTTGAAGTCTAGGTTCACAAAAAATGCAGTGGGATTGTGTTGGGCAGCTATTCCAGCACAGTCTCACTGCATGGTAAGGCAAAATGCTTTGTCTCCCTATTTGCCTGGTTCACATCACCATGATGTGCGGAAAGTGTGCACTGAAAAAAAAGGTACTGCATGCAGTACTTTTTTTCAGCACAGTGCAGTACAAGTCAATCCACTGCCTCGCACTGCATTGCCGGCAATTAAACATTGTAAGATGTCTGTTATGACATCTCAATAAATTCTTTAAAAAAAAGAAAACAGTGTGATGCACCTGTCGAGATCAGCCCCTCATCACTGCACTAATTTCGGCCGTATCGCACCGCACGCCAATCGTTACAATGAGCCCTTTAATGTGAACATATCCAGCACAGAATTCATCACCAGCAATCGTGGTACTTAGCACTCTGCACTAATCCTAAAATAACTCTTTCTAGGAATTCAGTAGCCTAAGAAAGGGCGTGAAAGATTAAACATTCCTGTTCGCAGAGCATTCATGCATTTTTAAACTGTCACGTCACCGATGAACTTGGCTAAAACGATTGCATAGTTAGTTGTTGAGATCAAATGCACATGTTCCTTTCAATGATCCTCTCTCAGGGGGCTAATGCATCAGTTTCATTCATTGCGTCAGTGACCAAAAATACCTAGCATGGAATACAGACAATTAATTATTTGCCATGGAGTTACATGTTTCCCTGAGACACAAATGCATGATCTCAAAATATGTAGGCTTTTTTTTTTTTTTTTAATAAATTCTATTTTAACCACTTCAGCCCCAGAAGATTTGGCTGCTGAATGACCAAGCCATTTTTTGCGACACTGCGATTTTTTCGGCACTGCGTCGCTTTAACTGACAAATGCGTGGTCGTGCAATGCTGCACCCAAACAAAATTCACGTCCTTTTTTTCCACAAATAGAGCTTTCTTTTAGTGGTATTTGATTGCCTCTGCGGTTTTTATTTTTTGCGCTATAAACAAAAAAAGAGCGAGAATTTTGATAAAAAAACACAATATTTTGTACGTTTTGCTATAATAAATATCCACTTTTTAAAAAAAAAAAGGCAAATTTTTTCTCAGTTTAGGCTGATATGTATTCTTCTACATATGTTTGGTAAAAAAATCGCAATAAGCGTATATTGATTGGTTTGTGCAAAAGTTATAGCATCTACAAAATAGGGCATAGATTTATAGCATTTTTATTATTATTATTTTTTTTTTTTACTAGTAATGGCGGCAAACTCCGATTTTTATCGGGACTGCGACATTATGGCGGACACATCGGACACTTTTGATACATTTTTGGGACCATTGTTATTTATACAACGATCAGTGCTATAAAAATGCACTGATTACTGTAAAAATGTCACTGGCAGGGAAGAGGTTAACACTAGGGGGCGATCGAGGGGTTAACTGTGTTCCCTGTGTGTGTTTCTAACTGTAAGGCGAGGGGACTGACCTAGAGGAAATGACAGATCATGGTTCCTAGCTATTAGGAACTCACGATCTGTCTCTCCTCACAGAACAAAAGAGGGATTTGTGTGTTTACACACTCACGTCCCTGTTCTGTCTCTCGTGCCCGCCATCGCTCGTGGCCGGTGGTATTCGGGACCGTCGGCCATGAGCATCAGGCACCCTCGCAGTGCTGCTATCCTGATCCCGCGAGCCGACCTATCGCTACGATGGCTCGCAGGATTGTGCCAACCTGCCGCAGTATAATGACGGCGGCTGGTCGGCAAGTGGATAATGAGAATATGCAGGCTTATTGAAAGCCCTACTCTGAGATAAAATCAGAAAGAAGACAATGAGGGATCGGGAGGGTGTGGGGGCTGGTGCAATAGTAGTGTTACATGTCCCCCCCTGAATATGGATGTAACATGTTATAAAAGGTGAACCTATATCTTTAAAATATGACAACCCAATCTGAAAGCCCTTTTTATTAACTTCATGTGACTCAAATTGTCTCTTCTTCTGTTTCCTTCATGATTGGATCCTTCTTTGGGCTTTCGCACACAGATGCCAAAAACACCACATTTTTAGGCATTCAGACATTTTTTTTCCTGATCTAAATGTAGTCTATTATTTTTAATTAGCCTGTACACAAAGGTGCTTAAATGTGTGCTGAGTTTAGAACAGCAAAAGAAAAAAATACAAAAATCTGCGTTGCTGGTCAGTATTTTATGTTTGTACATCACACCTTCTTGTCAAAAACATCTAGAAGAATTTTTACATGTCTACAGGCATATGCACAAATTTGCACATATACTATTTAGCCTGTCCTCCCTTTTCTATGCAAGATTTTTTTGCCAGGAATAACTGACGTTCATATATTAGTACCATGTAGAGGAACCCTTTTGGTGTCCACCTGACATAGTGCTGGATCAGTGAGTCCCCCCCCCTCCTCCATCTGGGAACAGTGGCAGTGGGGGATTTGGTATTTATTTTTTTGGGTTCATGAGGTAAAGGGGGAAAAAGCCCAATATAATGGTTTGGAGATGAGTTGGAATAGTTTTCATTCGGAGGTGGGCTTTAATAAGCTCCGATAGTGATGTGGAAGCTAACCTACCATTATTTCCTTTTACTGCAGCCAGACTAGTAAAATATTAAAGTTTCTAAAGCTTTTTTTTGTATTAAGCACTTAAGGACCAGGCCTATTTTTCAAACTTGTTGTTTACAAGTTCAAATCTTTTTTTCCTGACAGACTCCATGGCAGCCTACGTGTGGGTTAACCCCGCCTCCTTTCCAATGCTATAGGACCCCATTACCATAAATTTGAGCTCACATCCAGAGACTGCGTTCCTTTTTTGTCCTCCTCATTTGGACCTACAGCGTTGTACTTAGGTTTCATGACGTCCAAGACCGAACGATTGAGCTCTGAGTGGGTTGGTGTCAGGCATATAGTACGATTCAAGCGGTGTCAAAGATAGCCCAGGGCCCAGCCACGGGTGGGTGGCTTCAGGCATATATGTCCAGTGGTGGGGACGGCCTGCGTATACCCAGGATTGAGATGTCTTGCAAGGGTCGGCTGGCAAGGTCTGGAGCCCATTTTTTCCATGGCAGCAGTTTTTGTTTATAAGTTGATTAAAAAACCAAAGTGCCAAAGAAAACTAAAGACTAGTATAAATATAGTGACACCAAATAATTAGCTGTAGTGAAATAAATTTGCAATGCAAAACAATACTAAAAAGAATACAAGAACCGCGCTATATGCCAAAGGTGACTAAATATACATAAGCCGCATTATATTATGGCGACCTGGAATCAGGGTCGCTGAAAGTCCCAAAAAAAGGTGCTCGTGTCAGACTTGAAAGACTTAAACAGTATAGGTACCAAGTCCCAAATAAAGTGCTCGTGCTCAAAGAATGGATGCAAGATTCCGTACTTGATAAGTGCTCAGACAAGGTGCCCCCACATAGATGTAAACTCATCCCTCAAAATGGACCAACTATTGCTAGTATGGTCAAACATACGTTTGGGGCAGCCCCTGTGGATCCTTTTTAGACTGGCATTGTTCGGGATAAATAGTCCTCATGTGGATAGATATGACAGAAAAAAACCTCATTGCGCAATACCGTTTAAAAGTTCCTAGGAAATCTGCCCATACGCAATGATGAACCGCCACCGCGGTTACTGTTCGATTTTCGAAACCGGAAGTGTGGCCTGTCTAGGACCCATCAACAAAGGAGATGATCCCATTCCTCCTCCAGACACCGCACCCACCGCCATGACAGCCGCTCTGATCGCAGATATGTGGAGTCTCTAGTTAAGCGTGTGGTGCAGCAATCCCTGAAGGAGTGGGTTACGACCCGCACGTGGAGCCAGTCCACCACTCTATTAGGCTCCCTGGCTGATGAGGCCCAAGAGGATCAAGGTCTATTCCAGCCTTATGACGCATCTCCCGGGTCTTCAGACAGCAAATTAGAGGGAGACGAATTTATTGGAGGCTTCGACTTCACCCTAGTCTCACCACTAATTAAAGTGGTCAAAGAGGCCCTCAAGTGGGAAGATCCTTCTACTCCCCCGGCTAAGCAAAGGAAATTCTTTAAGCACCTGGGGAAGGAGCGCTCCAATTTCCTGCTGTCAGGGCTGGGCTCAGCCCTTCCTTCTCTAAGCTGGCCGCTCAGCTGTCGGCTAATTGCCAGCTCCCATCTGTCTCCACAGTTACCCAGCTGTTGTTGATTCTGCTTGTCAGTCCTGCCTACTTAAAGTCGTCCAGCTCACTTGATCTCTGCCTTCGCCTTTGTTAACATCACAGAGACTTTCTCCTGCGTTCCTGTTGAAGACTTGCTCGGCTGACGTTCCTTCTGGCTCCTGATCCTGCTTGCTATACTACTACGTTTATCTCTGGCTCTCTGACATTTGCTTGCCTGACTACCCAATCCGGTTACTGAACTCTGGCTTGTTTTGACTACGCTTACTCTGTTTACTTTATTATTATTATTATTATTAATAAACAAGTGTGATTTAACTTTACTTCTGTCTCGGTCTGATTCATGGTTCTTGATAGTAGGCGAAGGCCATGAATTCAGAAGATACAGTCAATCCACTTGTTGGTAATATTTTTTCCAGATTGGATGAGCAAGATCACCACATGGATCAGTTTGCCATAGCATTACAAACGCTCCTGAGTCGCACGGCTCACCTGAAAACTCCCACTGTGGCTGCTCTGGTACAACCTGAGTTGCAGACCATCCCTGCTGCTGCACCAGTCTCTGTGCAGGCACCCGCCTCAAGTATTACCTCTATAAGAGGTATGTCTGGTTCTCCTCCACTTCCCCAGCGATTTGGGGGCGATCCAGTTCAATGCAGAGGGTTTCTCAACCAGGTTGAGATTTACTTTGAGATGCTGCCCCAGGCGTTTCCCACGGACAGAAGCAAAGTAGGTTTCGTGATATCTTTGCTTTCTGAGAGAGCCTTGGCCTGGGCAAACCCTCTATGGGAGACACAAAAACCTGTTGTCTTGAGTTACCCTGACTTTGTGGCCTCCTTTAAAAGGGTATTTGACGTTCCCGCACGCTCCGCTTCTGCTGCCAAGTGCCTCATGTCCATCAAACAGAGTATGAGAACTGTTGCCGACTACGCCATTGAATTCTGTACTCCGGCAGCAGAGGTTGCTTGAAACAATGAGGCCCTCGTGGCTGCTTTTTCTCATGGTCTCTCGGATTCCATCAAGGATGAGATAGTAGCTCGAGATATACCACTGAGCTGGAGAGGTTGATCACATTTGCCATCCTCATTGACTCCAGACTCAGAGAAAGACTCTCTTTTAAGGAGTGCTTGCGGAAGCCTCCTGTACATTTGCCTCTGATGCCGCGTACACACAAGCGGACTTTACGGCAGACTTTGCCCAGCAGATGGGATTTCGTCGGACAATTCGATCGTGTGTGGGCTCCAGCGGACTTTGTTTTCTCAAAAGTTGGACGGACTTAGATTTGAAACATGTTTTGCTGCGTACACACAAGCGGACTTTATGGCAGACTTTGCCCGGCGGACGGGATTTCGTCAGACAATTCGATCGTGTGTGGGCTCCAGCGGACTTTGTTTTCTCAAAAGTTGGATGGACTTAGATTTGACTCGAGTCCGGTCGAAAAGTCTGCTCGTCTGTATGCTAATTCGACGGACAAAAAGCCACGCTAGGGCAGCTATTGGCTACTGGCTATGAACTTCCTTATTTTGGTCCGATCGTACGTTGTCACGTACGAATTCAACGGACTTTGGTTGATTGTGTGTAGGCAAGTCCGTTCATTCAGAAAGTCCGTCGTAAAGTCCGTCGAAAAGTCCGCCGGGCAAAGTCTGCCGTAAAATTCGCTCGTGTGTATGCGGCATGAGCTTTGCAGTCCCACCCGTGCCTCCCTCACCTCCCATGCCTCCTGGTACCAAGTCGTTCAGTGAAGATGAACCCATGCACTTGGGCTTCACGGGTCTCTCTGCAGATGAGAAAGCCTTTAGGAGGAGGGAGAGATTGTGCCTTTATTGTGGCCAGGCAGGTCACTTTTTGAAGTCTTGTCCTACCCGTCCAGGGAACGCCCGAACCTTAAGGTCCTGTCATGGACAGACCTTAGGTGGCGTTGTTTCGCCCACAGTTATCCCGAAGGATAAGCCCCTGGTTTTGGTCACCCTTTCTTGGGCTGAGTCGTCCATCGAGATACAGGCTCTAATCAACTCTGGGGCTGCAGGTCTGTTCATTGATGCTGCCTTTGTATTGCAGCACTCGATTCCGCTGAAGCTGCGTGACACTCCTCTTGCCATTGAGGCTCTTGACAGGAGACCTCTACAGTTTGTCCATGTGACTCATGAGACAGTTCCGTTGTCCATGGCCGTAGTGGGCTCTTCACCATGAGATGATCCAATTTCAAGTTATTTCCTCACCTAGGTTTCCGCTGGTTATTGGTTATCCTTGGTTACAGAGGCACAACCCCTCTTTTGATTTGACTCCATGCTGAGGTTCTGTCCTGGTCACCACAATGCAGTAAGACATGCTTCCAGAAGGTAGCCAAGATCCCGTGCACCTCTTCACTTTTGTCCCTGCCGGAGGAGTACCGCGATTTTAGTGATGTCTTTGACAAAGGTCAAGCCAGTAGTTTGCTTCCACACCAGCCTTATGATTGTGCAACTGACCTTCAACCTGGTGCCATACCCCCTCGTGGCCGGGTTTACCCTGTGTCGGTCTTGGAGGATAAGGTCACGGAGGAGTATCTTGCAGACGCACTTTCTCAAAGTTTCATCTGCAAATCCTCGTCTCCTGCTGGTGCTGGTTTCTTCTTTGTGAAGAAGAAGAGCGGTGAACTGAGACCTTGTATTGATGATAGGGGTCTCAATTGTTTCACGATTAAGAATGCCTACCCGATTCAGTTGATTACCGAGTTATTTGGCCGCCTCAAAGGAGCAACGGTTTTCACGAAGCTTGATTTGAGAGGGGCATACAATCTTGTGCGGATTAAGGAGGGTGACGAGTGGAAAACTGCGCTTAATACCAGAACAGGCCATTATGAGTACCTCGTAATGCCTTTTGGCCTTTGTAATGCCCCGGCAGTTTTCCAGGAATTTATTAATGATGTCCTCCGAGATTTGTTGCAGTTATGTGTGGTGGTTTATCTTGATGATATCCTCATATTTTACAAGTCCTTGGAGAGCCACCACACAGATGTCTGTCGTGTGCTTCAGAAACTAAGTGAAAACAATCTATTGTAAACTGGAGAAGTGCAAGTTCCATCGTGAAAATTCGTAAATTCCTTCCTTAATTTCCACTGCTGGTTTTTCGATGGACCCAGAGAAACTTTCGGCAGTCTTACAGTGGCCCCGACCCGTGGGTTTACGTCCTCTGCAGCATTTGCTGGGCTTTGCCAACTATTATCGGAAGTTTATTTGTTAACTTCTCGTCTCTGGTCAAGCCCCTGACTGATATGACCAGAAAGGACAGTAACCCACAGAGTTGGTCTCCGGAGTCCATTAAGGCCTTTGAGAGTCTCAAGGCTGCCTTTGTTTCTGCTCCTGTGTTGGCACATCCTGATCCTATGTTGCCTTTTATCCTAGAAGTTGATGCTTCTGAGATTGGAGTTGGTGCCCTTCTGTCTCAAAGTCCTAACTCTGAGAGCGCTATGCATACGTGTGGCTACTTTTCCAAGAAATTGTCACCTGCAAAGTGCAATTACGAGATTGGTGACAGAAAGCTGTTGGCGATCATTTTAGCCCTGAAAGAATGGATACATCTCCTTGAAGGTACCACTGTGCCGGTTCTCATTCTTACTGATCATAAGAATCTCACATTCTTGTCTGAGGCTAAGCGCCTCTCTCCCAGAAGGGCGCGATGGACTCTTTTATTGTCGAGTTTTAATTACATTGTCTCATTCTTACCCGGTACTAAGAATGTAAGGGCTGACGCCTTGTCACGACAATTTTCCTCCACTTCCAAGTTGGAGTCGGTTCCGGTTCCTGTGATTTCTCCTGATCGTATCCTGGCTACGGTTCCCACCAGTCTTACTTCTCCTTTGGGTGACAAAATTCTTGCTGCTCAGGTCCATGCTCCTCCTGAGAAACCTTGTGACCGCTGCTTTGTCCCAGAGAGTCTCCGTACTGCCGTGCTCCAGACTTACCATTCTCCCAAGGCAGCTGGCCACCCTGGTAAGAATCAACTCATTTGGGCCATTTCCCAACAATTCTAGTGGCCTAGTTTACGGGCTGATGTAACTGCCTTCATAGCTGCCTGTTCCATGTGTGCTCAAAGTAAGACTCCATGACACCTTCCAGTGGGCCTCCTACAACCCATACCCAATGGAGATAGGCCCTGGACCCACCTGTTTATGGATTTCATTGTGGAGTTACCCAACTCCCAAGGCAGCACAGTTATCTTTATAGTGGTTGACCGGTTCTCTAAGATGTGTCATTGTATTCCACTTAAGAAGCTGTCCACTTCTAAGGAACTGGCTTCCATTTTTGCTCGGGAGATCTTTTGCTTACATGGACTACCCAAGGTGATTGTCTCGGACAGGGGTAGTCAGTTTGTCTCCCGGTTCTGGCGAGCCTTTTGTGCACAGTTGGGAATTCAGCTTGCTTTCTCCTCTGAGTACCACCCGCAGTCTAATGGGTCCATGAGCCAATCAGTCCTTGGAGCAATTCTTACGTTGCTATATTTCTGACCATCATAACAACTGGTCAGACCTATTACAGTGGGCAGAGTTTGCTGACAACAGTGCCTTGAATTGTGCTTCCCAATTGTCCCCGTTTATGGCGAATTATGGCTTCCAACTTTCCATGTTGTCTGACTCGTTTGTATTCCTGTGTTAGAGGAGCATCTCCGTGGTCTTCGTTCCACTTGGGCACAAGTTCAGGAGGCTTTGCAACATGCTAACGATAGGTACAGACTCCATGCTGACCGCAGATGCCTGCCTTCACCTTCCTACCAGGTTGGGGACAGAGTCTGGCTGTCGTCTCGCAACCTCTGACTTTGTGTTCCTTCTTTGAAGTTCACACCTTGTTTTATTGGGCCTTTCCGTATCGTTCGCAGGATTAACCCAGTGGGTTGCGCCTTGGACCTTCCTCCTAGTATGCGCATCTCAAATGTGTTTCATGTCTCCTTATTGAAACCTTTGGTCTGCAATCGCTTTACCACCTTGGTGCCACGTCCTCACCCTATACAGGTTGAGAACCATGAGGAGTATGAAGTACAATCCATTGTTGACTCCCGTAGGTTCTGTGGGCGCATACAGTACCTGGTGCATTGGAAGGGGTACGGTCCGTAGGAACACTCTTGGGTCTCATCCACGGACGTACATGCCCCTGTCCTCCTCCATGATTTCCATAGACGTTTTCCCCTCAAGCCCGGTGGTCCTCCGAGGGGGAGGGGTCGTTGAGGGGGTACTGTCAGGGTTGGGCTCAGCCCTTCCTTCTCTGAGCTGGCCGCTCAGCTGTCAGCTAATTGTCAGCTCCCATCTCTCTCCACAGTTACCCAGCAGTTTTTGATTTTGCTCATCAGTCCTGCCTACTTAAAGTCGTCCAGCTCACTTGATCTCGGCCTTCGCCTTTGTCAACATCACAGAGACTTTCTCCTGCGTTCCTTTTGAAGACTTGTTTGACTGACGTTCCTTCTGGCTCCTGATCCTGCTTGCTGTACTACTACATTTATCTCTGGCTCTATGACATTTGCTTGGCTGACTACCCGATCCATTTACTGAACTCTGGCTTGTTTTGACTACGCTTACTCTGTTTACCTTATTATTATTATTATTATTATTATTATTAAACAAGTGTGATTTCAGTTTACTTCTGTCTCGGTCTGATTTATGGTTCCTGATACCTATGTGGATTCGCTGATGGTACAGGGAGCCGTAGTGCCTGTCCGGAAGGGCGAAGAATTCCAAGGTCTGTACTCCCCTTTCTTCCTTGTGCAAAAGAAAAACGGTTCATGGTCCCTGTGATAGACCTAACGTACCTAAACAAGTTTATAAAACATGAAAGATTCAAAATCTACCATCCAGCAAGCCGTGCAGCCAGGCGATTGGTTAGTCTCAATCAATTTAAAGGATGCCTATTTCCACGTGTCTGCAGCAGAAGAATTCTGCAAATACCTCTGGTTTATGGTCAGACAAGAACATCTACAGTTTTCGGGCTGACAACCTCACCTCAAGTTTTTCCTGAAGTTCTTCTGGCCGTGGTGACCCTCATCAGAACAAAAGGGATACGGTTGTACCACTATCTCGACGACCTCTTGTTACTATCCCAGGACAAGGAGCAGCTGCTGATCCACAGAGCTCAGGTTATCACCACACTGCTCGACTTTTGTTGGCTGCTAAACAGAGAGAAAAGCCATCTGGAACCAGTACAGTGCCTGGTATACCTAGGGGAGCAGTTTGACAATGTGGAAAGTAAAATCTCTCTGCCAATGGAAAAGATTCCAGTCATACGAGAAAGAGTGTCACGGGCTCTAACCTCCTCACGTCTGAGGGCCTCACGGTGCCTAAAAATTATCGGCATGATGGTCTCTACGACCCCCATGGTCTAATGGTCTCTGTGGAGGCTATGCCCTTTTCAGATAGGGTTTCTCCAGCAATGGAACTGGGGAGACGGCAACCAATTCATTCACATAACAACAGTAATGAGGAACAGCGTCTTCTGGTGGCTTCAACGCTTGACTCTGCTCATGTGCCACTCCATCGCCCCCATCTCATGGGTCATGGTCACAACCGATGCCAGTGGTGCCGGATAGGGAGCCCTTTGCAGATCAGAACTTGCACAAAGCAGGTGGGATTCTCGTCTCCACAAGCCGGGCTTGAATGTCCTGGAACTGTGGGTGGCCTGGTGTGCCCTTCAAGCCTTTAGTCATCTCCTTTTTTTGCAAAAAAATCACTTAGAACTCTCAAACATTATATATTTTTTTTCAAACACCCTAGAGAATAAAATGGCGGTTGTTGCAATACTTTATGTCACACCTTATTTGTGCAGCAGTCTTACAAACGCAATTTTTTTGGAAATAAATACACTTTTTTTAATTAAAAAATAAGAAAACAGTAGTTAGCCCAATTTTTTTCTATATTGTGAAAGATAATGTTACGCCGAGTAAATTGATACCCAACATGTCATGCTTCAAAATTGCGCCCGCTTGTGGAATAACGACAAACTTTGGCACTTAAAAATCTCCATAGGCAACGTTTGAAAATTTTATACAGGTTACCAGTTTTGAGTTACAGAGAAGGTCTTTTGCTAGAATTATTGATCTTACTTGAACGATCGCAGCAATATCTCACATGTTTGGTTTGAACACCATGTAGGTGCGACTTACGTACGCGTTCGCTTCTGCGCACGAGCTCTGCGGGAAGGGGCACTTAAAAAAATGTTTTTTTCTTATTTATTTTGCTTTTTATTTACATTTTTCACACTGTCCATTAAAAAAAAAAATTGGGTCACTTTTAAAAAAAGCATGACAGGACCTCTGTAATGCAAGATCTGAGGTCAAAAATACCTCAGATCTCCCATTAAAACTTTAATGCAATAAAGAAAAAAAAAAATCCTTTAAGACCATTGGGAGGAAGTGACGTTTGACGTTGCTTCTGTCATCCAATGGTATGGAGCCGAGTGAGGGCCATCATTGCCTCACTCGACTTCGTGCCTCGCAGGGGAATGGACCCGATCGTCCCCACCGATACCGACGGCTCCAGGAAGCAAAAGAGACCACCGGGGAGCGGCAGGAGGGGGAGTGGGCACCTCTAGTGCCAGCAATAAAAGTGATCTTGCAGTGAATTCGCTGCAGAGACCACTTTTATTTGAAAGCAGACCGTCCGCCTATTTTAAAAATACCGGGGTATGGCAGCCATAACCCCGATATTCAACATCAAAGTACCGATGTATAACGACGGCGGGCGGTCCGGAAGTGGTTAAAAAAACAAACAGATCTATACTTATCTGCTCTGTGCAATGCATTTGCACAGAGCAGACCTGATCCCCTTCTTCTGGGATCCCTCCCTGGAACGCCAGCCCCTCCTCTTCGTCTGGTGCCCCTACAGAAGGCCGCTTTCCATAGGGGCACCCATGCACACTCGCTCTCGAGCCCCGCTGCTGTGTCCATTGAAACAGACATCCCCCGCTCCTGTGTCACAGGATTTGATTGACAGCAGCAAGAGCCAATGGCTCCCTCTGCTATCAATCTGTCTAAGGAGGAGAGAAACAGCGACGGAAGCTGCTGCGCTTGTGCATATCACTGGATCAGATCAGGCTCAGGTAAGAATAAGGGAGGAGCTGCAACACAGAAGGTTTTTCACCTTAATGCATAGAATGCATTAAGGTGGAAACCCTTAAGACTTTAGAACCTCTTTAAGGCTCTGTTGACGCTGGTGCGATTTCAGATGAGACTTGCAAGACAATAGAAATAGAATAGAATAGAATCGCAAGACAATAGAAATCACATTGCTTTCAGTAGTTTCTGTTCACATCAATGCAACTCAGCATGGTGCACCTCCATCATTGAATCTGATGCTGGGGTGCGCTGGAGGGTCTATTGATGCCGTCTGCTGGGGGATCGATTGTTTCTAGAGGGATCATTTGCTGCTGGGGAGGTCTATTTTTGCTGGTGCGAGACCTATTTTTGGTGGGGTGATCTTTTGTTGCTAGTGGGCCAATTATTGGTGGGATAGATCTACTGTTGATGGCTGCCAGGAGCTCTACTGTTTTGTTACTGGTGGGGGTTTATTGTTGCTGGGGGATCTATTGTTGCTGGTGGGGGATCCTAGTGTTGCTGGTAGGGGGTTTTATGTTGAAAGGGGGTCAATTGTTGCCTGGAGGGATGCTGTTGAGGGAATCTGTTGATGATGGCTGCTGGAGGGTCTGTTGATGCTGGCTGACGGGAGATCTACTGTATTGTTATATCGGGGGTCTATTGTTGGGGGGATCTATTGTTACTGGTGGGAATCTATTTTAGGCTGGGGGGGAAATCTCTTATTGCTATAGGAGATTTATTGTTGCTGGGGGAATCTACCCTTGTTGGGGGATCTACTCTTGTTGAGGGGAATCTATTGTTGCTGGCTGCACAGGATCTTGCTCGAAGGTAGGTAGGGGATGGAGACAAGGGGTGATTTGGACCGGAGGGGGGTACATGCACCTCTTCTCAGAGAACAAAAAAGCAGAGTTATGCCACGTACACACGAGCGGAATGTCCGTCAGAAAAAGTCTGATGGGAGCTTTTCATCGTATTTTCCGACCGTGTGTATGCCCCATCGGACTTTTTCCGTCGAAAATTCTGACAAACATAGATAGTGAACATATTCTAAATTTTTCAGACGGAACTAATTACTATCGGGAAACCTGCTTGTCTGTATGCTGTTCCGACGTACCAAAAATGACGCTTGCTCAGAAGCAAGTACAAGTCGGAAGCTATTGGCTACTGGCTATTGAACTTCCTTTTTCTAGTCCCGTCGTATGTGTTGTACGTCACCTCGTTCTGGATGGTTGGACTTTGGTGTGACCGTGTGTATGCAAGACTGCTTGAGCAGAATTCCGTCAGAGTTTCGTCGGAGAAACCTTCGGAGTTTATTCCGATGGCAAAACTGGTCGTGTGTACAGGGCATTAGTTCTTACCGGTAACTCTGTTTCCAATAGTCTTCCAAGGCAGCCCTTGAGAGATGGAGCTCCTCCTCACACACAAGAGACACATTGCCAATCATTTCTTTAAAAGGCGATCTCTCAGGTCCCTGGTCAGTCATCCATGAGAACCAAAGGCCGGAATCTGAAAGACATAAAACACAACACATCCCCACAAGGTAAACATTAGGGTGGGGTCGTGCTGCCCTGGAAGACTACAGGAAACAGAGTTACCTGTAAGAACTAACTCTGCTTTTCCCCCAGTTGACTTCCATGACAGCTCTTGAGAGGATAACCAAGTACTCACCAGATTAGGGTGGGACAACGGCTTGGAGAACTTTCCTACCAAAAGCCTGGTCCTGGCTGGATATCAGATCCAGTCTGTAATGTTGAACAAAGGTAGAGAATCTTTACCAAGTTGCTGCCTTGCAAATTTGCTCCGGAGTGTCTTCTCTGCCCACAAAGCTGCTGAAGCCCTTGTTGAATGAGCCCTTAGATCTTTTGGCGGTGTTACTTCCATAACTTTGTAGCATTCCAGTGTTACTGACTTGATTCATCTAGCTAGCAGTTATTTTTTTTTGGATGCTTATTTATCTTTTTGTTTTTCAGTGTACAGGATGAATCGAGCGTCTAATGCTCTGAACTCATTGGTGATTTCAAGGTACTGAAGAAGACATCTTCTAACATCTAGAAGGCTTAGTTCTTGCTCTTTGCTATTGGCCAGTGAACTACAAAATGAAGGTAGTATTATATCCTGGGATTTGAGAAAAGTTGAGGCCACTTTTGGTGTAAATCCCAAATCTGTTTGGAGGACGATTTTGTCATTGTGAATTTTGAGAAAAGGTTCTCTGAGAGACAGAGCCTGAAGTTCCCCTATCCTACGTGCTGTAGTGATAGCCACAAGGAAAACAGTTTTTGAGGGTCAGCAGGCGTAAAGATGATTCTTGCAGATGCTCAAAGGGGCTTTTGATGATCCCCCTCAGTACCACTGACAGATCCCATGTGGGACATATTTGGGTCCAATGGGTCTTATTGTAGTGTCCGTTCTAGATACATCGACAGCGCTGCTATCTGGACCTTCAGCGTACTGGGCACTAAACCTTTATCAGCACCCTGCTGTACGAACTCAAGAATAGTTAGTGTATCCATATTTTGTCTGTTATTTTCAGCGCACCAGATCTTTCTGTAGATGGCCCTGGTGTTCGGCTTCCTTGCACTTGTGTCGCCACCACTTTATTTGAGAGCCCTTTCGATCTCAAGTTGTCTTCCTCAGTAACCAGGCCGTCCATTTGAAGCTTACTTGTCTTAAACCTGTTAGGGGTCCCTGACACATCAGGTCGTCCCTGGGAGGAAGTAGCCAAGGCTCTTCCGCTGAGACTAAGGAGCTGAGAGAACCAGGCTCTCTTGGACCAACATGGTGCTATCAGTATCAACTTTGTCTGTTCCTGTAGGAATTTCTTCATTACTCGAGGAATCAGGTATACCGGGGAAGGGGGGGGGGGGGTTGCGTAGAACAACCCACAGGTTTTTAAGTGCATCTATCCCCAGAGGCCAGTCTTGCGGGTTTAGCGAGTAGAAACGCTTCACCTTGGTGTTTTGCAAATAGATCTATATTTGGCATTCCCCAGCGGGCTGTGGGCTGTAATTTCCCTAAACACCTCTGGATGTAATGCCCATTCTTCTTGGGAGATCTCTTGGCAGCTGAGGAAGTCCGCCATTTGATTGTTTTCCCCCCTTAGGTGGCCCGCTCCCAGTGATAGTAGATTCCCTTCTGCCCGAAAGATCTGGTTGGAAATGTAGCTAAAGGAGGGACTCATCGTGCCCCCTTGCTTGTTCACATAAGCTACTGCTGTAGCATTGTATGACAGGATCAGGGTGTGATGATTTCTTAGCTGGTCTTGGAAGTGTTCTATGGCTTTGGCTATTGCCATAAGCTCCCTCCAATTTGAAGATGGCTAGGCCTCTTCCTGGGACCATCTCCCCTGAGCAGGTTGACCTGCTAGGTGGGATCCCCATCCCCAACCGCTCTCATCCTTGGTCAACTTCCATGAGGTTGGGAAAGACCCTGCCAGATCCTGGTTTAGGTTTGTGTGGATATCGGGAGGTTGTTCTGTACAGAACTTACTCTCTTGGCGAGGCCTTGAATTTTCTCCTCTGGTAGGGATGTTTTCTGCTCTATGGAGCTGAGCAGATATCCTAGAAACCGAATGTTCTGAGTAGGAAACAGGTTGGATTTTTTGATGTTTAAAATCCATCCTAATGACTTCAGCCATAGTTGAGCTTCTGCCAGGTCTTTTACCAGCTGTACTTCTGACTGTGCTGCAAATAGCAGGTCGTTTAGGTAAGGTACTACAATCATCTTCAACCTCAGAGGGACCAGGGCTTCTGCTATGACTTTGTTAAATATCCTCGGTGATGAGGATAGCCTGAAAGGAAGAGCCCTGCTTTGGAAATGATACTCCTTTCCCTCTATCTCCACCGCCAACCTCAAGGATCTCTGGGACTCTTCTCGTATGGGAATGGGCATCCATGAGATCCATGGTCGCCATGAAAGTTCCTGTTTGAAGAATATTCTTGACTAAGAATATGGATTCCATGTGGAATTATTTGTATTGTATGGCTTGGTTCAGAGGTTTTAGATTTAATATCAATCGAAACTTCCCTTTCGTTTTTCTTCCTCTGGGACTGGATTCAGGACCTTCTGGTCTACTATCTTCCCCAGCAACTACGGGAAAGCCCTTGCTTTTTCGGGATCCCTAGGAAGTTTAGTTAATAGAAATCATCTCTCTGGAGAATGAGAATTGAATTCCAGGGACTAACCCCTTGTGACGAAGTCTAAGATAAATTGGTTGGCTGTCATCTTCTGCCATTGAAGTAGGAAGGTAGCCAACCTTCCCCCAACTGGCGTACTGTCGTCATTGTTTTGGGGTTTGGTTAGAAGAGCCAAAGAGGACGTTACTCTTCAGCTTCACCTTGTGATCCGTCCAGTGCTTTTTTGGGTAATTTTTTGTTTTCTTGATGTGGACGCTCTCTTTGCCCATGAAAAAACCTCTTATGTGGAAGTTTGCGCTTCTCTATCGGGAACACTTTCTTCCTGTCCTCCGTTCTTTCTAGGGCTTCGTCCAACCCTTTTCTGAATAGAAGATCTCCGGAAAATGGGAGGTTACATAGTTTCATCTTGGATGCAGGATCCCCTGACCAAGTCTTCATCCAGATAGCCCGCCTGGCTGCCACTGGCAGACCCCCTGATCTTGCTGCCAGTTTGATGGATTCTGCGGACGCATTCGCTATGTAACCGACCGCATTGAAGAGAACTGGTAGGGTTTTCAAAAACTCATTCCTCACGACGTCCGACATCACCTGGTGGACCGGCAATACTTTGGACTTTTTCTTCCTTAGACCTTGGTACATCAGGTCATGTTTTGATGGAAGTTCTTTTTTCTTCCTCTATTTCCAAAGTCTCATATATAGCCCCAAGTGGGTCATCTACATCTTCTAGAGACAATTTGTACTTGGGCCCTCTTTTTCCTTCTCCCCCATCTTCCTGCTCTTCCTGATCTGAGCTGTCGGAGGCTATTTCACTAACCGCGCTGCTACCCGCTCGTTCCCTCGCTCTCTCCCTGAGGCGACTGATCTTGGCGAGGCTATGGGAGAGTAACTTCCAGAGAGAGCTGTTTGAGGTTTTAACTCTGAAATAAAGATCCTTAAAGGTAGTATCCATGTCATCCCTCACGGATCCAAAAATGCTTGTGTAAATTGCATCAGACTGTTTTTTAACCAGTCTGTCTATGCAGACTTGACATAGCGGTTCAGTGTATCTCAAGGGCATCTTGGTATCACATTTTGCACACCGCTTCCTGGGAGTGGGCTTTGGCTCTTTAGAGGGCTTTGCCTGGCAAAACATAAAACACAGGGGCCCATGGTGGTGAGAAAAAAATCAGCATTTACTCCAACCATTACAGTGTGCACACCCAGTGACACCTGAACCCCTTGTAGTGCCCCAGCCTGCTAGAGACCATCACTAACTAGCCTGCTGTTCCCTATATGGACAACAAAAGCTTACCCCCTGGTGCCTACCTGTGTCCCGCTGGTGCCTGCGCCCCTGGGAGCCTGGGCAGATGAGAGGTCATCTTCCACCTGCATCCTGGAGCTTCAGTGGCGATACCACTGTCTCCTGCACCTGCGTCCATGAAAAAACTGCTCCAGATGGCCATTCCCACTCTCCGCGCCTTTAAGGGGGCTGGACCAGCTCCCTCGGCGTATGCCGATGACGTTGTCTGCCAATGGAAATGACGCCCCGCGCCTTCCTGGTCAAGCAGCCTCCGGGCCGTGGGTACACGCCCCCCCACCAGAGACAGTGAAGGGATGCTATATCGGCGCCTATCCCCGCACCTGGGCTCAGAGGGAGCCGGAATCTGGGACACCACATGCCTGCTGCCAAAGAGGGTTGCCCGCGGCCGCACACCCCAACAACCTCCACCAATGGAAAAAAGCGGCTCTGGTAAGGTCCTCTGACCCCCCACTGCTCAGAGGCTCTCACTCCACATGCTGCTGCTGCTGCACCTGCTGGACACCTGTCCCGGTGAGCCCTTGGGAGATGGAGCCCCTCAGGTCCTTAGGCAACATGCCTCCTCCGGACGGAGGAAACACTAAGACTAAGGGACCTGAGGGACCGACTTTTAAATAAATTATTGGCAATGTGTTTCCTGTGTGTGAGGAGGGGCTCCATCTCTCAAGGGCTGAACTGGAAGACGACTGGGGAAAAAGCCCTGGTTCAACTTGTAGCTGTAGATGACTTTATGGCTTTATTAGTCTGCCAGATCAAATGGAGCAACCCAGAACCAATGGAGTTTTTGTATCCAGTTTATTTATCAAAAACATTTTTCTGTTTACTTGAAGTGGCCAAAAGCAGACAGCTGGAGCCTGAGCTGTAGCTAACACCACTAATCTCCTTTTCACGATCCCTTAAAAATTAGCAAACGGTATTGTTTTGCAAATGTCTTTAAATGATATAAAATAAGGGTTCCAGATTGTAGTCTGTAAATTTAGTAAAAGTGAAATCAGTTTCTATTAAAAACTCATGGTTCTCCTTTGTATTCCTATCCTAATATACAGTATTGCTCAGTGGCGGCCCGTCCATAGGAGACGCTCAGGCGCCCCCCCCAAGCTGTAAATAAAAAAGGTCACTTTAAGAGTGACCAGGCGCCGGACACTCAGAGGTCTATTGCAGGCTGGGAAGCTGATTTGCCGTGTTTAGGGTGTGGTTGGGGCGCACTCGATGCACCCGCAAACACCCCCACTCTAGTAGTACTCTACTGTAATTTGTCAGTATCCTACAGTAAATGTCTAGGATTGGCGTGGCGGGAATCAGAGGAGAGGACACTGGGCGGTGCTTTTTCCGTCACTGTGAGGGTGGAGTTGACTGGGACCGGAGGACAGTGGGCGGTGCTGTTTTTGTCACGTTCTGTTTCCCGGCCACAGTGGGGGTGGAGTCGTGCCTGCATGTGATGGATTTAGACTGAGACGAGCGGTGCCATTGGAGGTAAGTGTTGGCCTGGCGCTGCAGACCCGACAGTGGCACTCTCTTCTCTCGGTCTCTCTGAGACCTTGCTGCCCGTCCCTCCGTTCCGCACAGCCACAGCAGTACACTGGTCTAGGCTGGTGCTGCAGGCCCCTGACAGTGGCACTCTCTGCTTTCAGTCTCTCTGAGACCTTGCTGCTCACCCCTCCGTTCCTCCGTTCTGCACAGGCACAGCCACAGCCACAGCCACAAAAGTACACTGGTCTAGGACCTTTGTTTTTACAGGCACACTGGCACAGCATGTCCATCCTCCTTCCCTGCCATCTGGAAAGATTAACTTCATAGTGCACTGCTGACCTGACTATGACTACTGAATGTAAGCTGCCATGTATAAAACCATGTATAAAATTACAAAAATAGAAATAAAATTAATTAAAAGTTGTCCAAGCACGGGAAGAATGGGAACTTTTGGTTTAAGGGGCAAACACAACCAGCTGGTGGGAACAGTTTGATGTAGGCAAATAGTGGACAGGAAGGAAGAGGGTGGGTGTAACTAGCTGTAGTGGGCACAGATGAGACAGCACTAGTGGGCACAAATGAGATGGCACTGGTGGGCACAGATGAGACTGCACTAGTGGGCACAGATGAGATTGCACTAGTGAGCACAGATGAGAAGGCACTGGTGGGCACAGATGAGACGGCACTGGTGGGCACAGATAAGATCGCACTAGTAGGCACAAATGAGATGGCACTGGTGGGCACAAATGAGATTGCACTAGTGGGCACAGATGAGACAGCACTGGTGGGCACAGATGAGACGGCACTGGTGGGCACAGATAAGACAGGACTAGTAGGAACAGATGAGACAGCACTAGTAGGCACAAATGAGAGGGCACTGGTGAGCACAGATGAGACTGCACTCATGGGCACAGATGAGACTGCACTGGTGGGCACTGATGAGACGGCACTATATACTAAGAGAAATGTTACATACCAGGATTGTGAGAAATGGTATATACCAGGATTTGTGAGACATGCTATATACCAGGATTTATGAGACATGCTATATACAGTACCAGGATTTGTGAGACATGCTATATACCAGGATTGTGAGAAATGCTATATACCAGGATTGTGAGATATACTATATACAAGGATTTGTGAGAAATGCTATATATCAGGATTGTAAGATATGCTATATACCAGGATTTGTGAGACATGCTATATACCAGGCTTTGTGAGAGATGCTATATACCAGGATTTGTGAGAAATGCTATATACCAGGATTTGTGAGAAATGATATATACCAGGCTTTGTGAGAAATGCTAAATACCAGGTTTTGTGAGAAAATAGGATTTTTATAACAGCTTACTTGTAAAATCCTTTTCTTGGAGCACATCACGGGACACAGAGCCACAGTAATTACTGTATGGGTTATATAACACCTTCAGGTGATGGACACTGGCACACCCTAGACAGGAAGTTCAACTCCCAATATAACCCCTCCCCTTACCAGGAGTACCTCAGTTTTGTAGCAAAGCAATACACGTGTAACCAGAAAGAGGGGAGGGACCTCTGTGTCCCGTGATGTACTCCAAGAAAAGGATTTTACAGGTAAGCTGTTATAAAAATCCTATTTTCTTTATCGTACATCACGAGACACAGAGCCACAGTAATTACTGTATGGGATGTCCCAGAGAAATGCTATCTGAGGGGAGGGAGACACAAACAAAAGTAGGGTGCAATCAGACATGAGAAACTATACTGCTGCCTGCAGCACACTGCGCCCAAAGGCAATATTCTCATGTCTTCTTACATCCACCTGATAGAATCTGGTAAATGTATGGACTGAAGACCAGGTTGTGGCCTTGCAGATTTGAGCCATGGAGGCTTGGTGATGCATTGCCCACGAAGCACTAACAGCCCTGGTGGAGTGCGCTTTGATTTGAAAAGGTGGAACTTTCCTCTTCAAACCATAAGCTTGAATAATTACTTGCCGAATGCACTTAGATTTCGACGCTTGTGACTCTGTGCATTATATTCTGCATTTGAATTTTTTTTTTATAGATTTTTTGTATTTTGCACCCTTGGCGTTGCGGGTTTGGGGCCCCTTGGCTGGCGCGGCTGCTGTCTGCTGGATGGATCCGTGGTCGGGCTGACGTCAGGTGGATTCTGTGCAGTGCTGGCCATGTCTCCTCAGGATTTTGCCTCCAGCAACATGGCGCCGCACTATCTCCTGCCGCCTACGTCACTGGTAGGTGACAACAGGCACAGAGGAAGTGACGCACACCACGCATATTCCACCTGCCTGGAGTGCAAACGCACTGGCGTGCGTTCCAGCACGGATACGATAATCGGAAAGGATCGGCGAGCCGCTCGCATACATAGACATCTGATCGGATACTGAAGGTACAGTGTCCATCTATACACATTAGCCTGCTCACTATATGGTCCTTTTCCCTTTCAATAGGTGTGCAGAGCCTGTGCCACTCTGCGCTTCTCTGTGTATATATCACTGTATATTTTGTCTACCCATGGTTAGTCCTTGTTTTTGGTGGTATCTAATCACATTGATACCCATATGTATTTTATATCCCACATTCATTAATTCATTCATTTATTCTATTAACAAATTTCTACCAATCTTTATCTATCCACTTGTACAAGTGAAGAACCTAGGAGGGAGGGATCCACTGAGGGGGAGGGGCCTCATGTACCCTCCCTAATTCATCGACTGTGCCTTTTTGGCACACTTTATATACAGGGACTACTGAAGGAGGGTTCACTGCTGAGCTCTGATGAAGAAGGAATGTGCCCTTCGAAACGCGTAAGCCGGTAGTGAGGCCTGTATGTTCATCCAAGACCTTTGGAAGGCTTCGCTCATCACTACAACCGCGTGCTGCTAGTTGCTGCTCGAGGTTTACGGCACCTGGTTTTACAACTGCTTGTGAGTTATTTCTTTTATCATTTTTATTCAATAAATTTTACAAAAGATAATGCACATGGCTGGTGCGCCCCTCTCTCTTTTTATTTCTTTGTCTGCTAGGATTCCCCATCCTTGAGGGCAGCAAGGCCTGTGTCGTTTTACCATTCGTCTGGTTGACCACTTGTGCGCAGGAGTCATTTTCTTTTTTTATATTGGTAGATTTCGATGCTGCCTGTCCTTTCCTAGGACCTTCAGGCAACACAAACAAATCATCAGTTTTCCGAATCTGAGTAGTCGCTTCCAAATAGATTTTGACTGCTCTCATTAAATCCAGAGAATGTAGTGACTTTTCTTCTGTAGAACAGGGTTCTGGAAAAAATGAAGGTAGAACAATATCCTGGTTTAGATGAAAACCCGAAACCACCTTTGGCAAAAAACTAGGATGAGGACGCATTACTACTCTATTCTTGTGAATGATTAAATATGGCTCTTTACAAGAAAGAGCAGCCAATTCTGATACCCTTCTTGCAGAAGATATGCCTACCAGAAAAAACGAGCTTCCTTGTCAACAGGACCAAGGGAATAAGGCTGTTTCTGTAACGCCGACAGAACTAAATTCAAGTCCCAAGGGTTCAGGGGTGCTCTAACCAGTGGATTAAGCCGCGTTACCACCTGTATAAAGCTTCGGACCAAAGAATGCAAAGCAAGTGGTCGTTGAAACAAAATCGATAAGGCCAAGACCTGGTCTTTGATGGTATTCAAGGCCAGCTTCATTTCTAACCCCATTTGCAGAAGGGCAAGGATTCTACCTATGAAATACTTTCTGGGATGCCAACCCCTGGATTCACACCAGGAAACATATGCCTTCCAGACTCTATTATAAATGACTCTGGAAGCTGGCTTCCTTGCATTAATCAAGTTAGATATCACTGAGCCTGAAAGCCCACAATTCTTCAGAATGTGGGTTTCAATAGCCAAACCATTAAATTTAGCGTTTGTAAGGTAGGATGGAACACTGGTCCCTGCGATAGCAGGTCTGGATGTGGTGGTAGGGTCCATGGGGCCCCTACCGCCATTTTTACGATCTCTGCATACCAAGATCTTCTGGCCCACGCTAGGCCAGAAGAACTACCAACTTCTTTTCCTGCTTGATCCTGCGAAGAAGTCAGGGTAGCAGCAGAATAGGAGGGAATGCATAAATCAGTGAGAACTGATCCCATGGAGTCACCAACGCATCTGTTCTGTAGGCGAGTGGATCCCTTGTTCTTGACACAAAGTTGTCGACTTTGTTGTTGAACCTGGACATGAACAAATCTACATCCGGGATGCCCCATCTTTGGCATATAGCCCAGAAGATGTCGCAGTGAAGAGACCATTCCCCTGGAAGCAACTGCTGGCAACTTAAGAAGTCCGCCTGCCAATTCTCTACCTGTGGAATGAAGATTGCCGATATGCACGGCACATGCTTTTCTGCCTAGATTAGGATATGGTTTACCTCTCCCTGGGCTGCACGACTTCTGGTGCCCCCTTGGTGATTGATATAAGCCACTGCTGTGGCATTGTCGGATTGGATACTGACAGGACAATTCTGCAATCTGAATGTCCAGGCCTTTAGGGCTAGGTACGCTGCCCAAATCTCTAGAATGTTGATGGGCAAGGTCCTTTCGGTTCTGGACCATTTCCCTTGGACAGTTGTCTCCATCAAGGACTACTCCCCAACCCGAAAGGCTAGCATCTGTTGTTACCACCTTCCAGGTAACTGCTAAGAAGGATTTCCCCTTCCGCAGATTCTTGGGTAACAACCACCAACTGAGGCTCTGGCGCACTTTGGCGACAAACGCATTGGAAAATCTAGCGCCTGGACCTTCTTGTTCCAGGCAGACAGGATAGTGTTTTGCAGTAGTCTCGAATTAAACTGAGCATAGGGAACCGCTTTGAAAGAAGTCACCATCTTTCCCAACAATCTCATGCAAAGGCGAATAGAAGGACCCTTTTTTGCCCTGACCACCTGAACCAGCTCCTTTATGGTGCTGATCTTTGCCTAGGGTAAAAACACCCTCTTCTGGGTTGTATCTATAACCAGACCCAAGTACTCTAGCCTTCTTATTGGCTTTAAAGAAGATTTTTCTAGGTTTAGGACCCAACCTAGGTATACCAGGTAGTTGACTGTGATGACCATGCTTTGGTCTAAGTGGGCTACCGACCAATCTATCAAGAGCAGGTGGTCTAGGTAAGCTATAATCATTATACCATGGGCCCTTAATCTGGCCAGAGGAGGAGCCAGGACCTTTGTAAACACCCGAATTGCAGTAGCTAGACCGAAAGGCAGAGCTACAAACTGAAAATGAAGGTTTTTACACTTCGAAGCGCAGATATTTCTGATGAGTGGGGAAGATAGGTACATGCAGGGTATGCATCCTTGATGTCGATTGATGCCAGAAGTTCTCCCCCTTGTAGGATGGAGACTTCTAATCAGAATAATTCCATACGAAAAGAGCAAATTTCCAGGAACCGATTTAGATCTTTAAGATCTAGAATTGGTCTGACATCTCCGTTTGGTTTTGGAACCGTGAAAAGGTTTGAATAAAACCCAAACCCCTGCTCTTCCATGGGGACCACCATGATCACTTTTTGCGACAAAAGTTGGTCTAACGCTTGAAGGAGAGATTTCTTTTTCTCTGGATCTTTGGGAACATTTGACCTGAGGAAACGAGGAGACGGGAATTCTCGGAACTCTAGTTTGTAACCTAGAGCTATTGTGGAGACCACCTATCTATCTTGAAAATCCTCCTGCCAGACCCTTAAGAACTGAAGCAGTCTTCCCCCCACTCGAGCGAGCGGGGGCGCCCCTTCATAAAGAGGCTTTTGCGTTCTGTCTTGTAGGTTCCCCCCAGGACTTCTTTTGTCCCTGGGGTTGACCCTGAGGTTTACCTATTGAACCTGACGGTGGAGGTCGTCGTGACTGCCTGGAGACTGATGCCCCTGGTACTGGAGAAAGAGCCCCTTTAAATGAGGGACGTTTGCTCCTGGGTACTTTTCCCACTTGATATCTTTTGGATGTATTTGTCCAAATCATCCCCAAACAGCCTTTCACCGCAGAAAGGAAACCCAGCCAGGAGCTTTTTGCATGGCGCTTCAGCTGACCAATTTTTTAACCATAAGATTCTACGCATATGCACCAACCCAAGCGTAAGGCGAGAGGTCTGAAGAATAGAATTTCTGATTGCGTCAATTGCAGAACACAAAGCCGCTGGCAGCTCGGCTAAATCCTGGGCCATAAGAATTAGAGAATTCCTTAGGAATCTCCACTTACCTTATCCAGCTGCAGGGTTCTGTGGTAAACCAGACAGACCTAATCTTTACCACTCACTTTATCGGGAGATCCACACCCCTGGACCCGTAAAGCACCCCGCCAGGAAATATGGCTAAAAAAAACCAAGCACTGGATCCCGGGGTCCAGCTCTCTAAAAAGAGAAGTGTTACAGGCAAAACCTTGTTTCTTCCGACACGAGGCCCGGATACCATTCAATTCAGCCTGGAAAAGACACTTTGAATGGATCCGCCCCAGCAAAGGAATATTCCAGTGGAGCTCAGCACAGCACATCTTTACTCGTGACCAACACCTAAGACACTGGCAAAAAAAACGGAGGTACTCCTGGTAAGGGGAGGGGTTATATGGGGAGTTGAACTTCCTGTCTAGGGTGTGCCAGTGTCCATCACCTGAAGGTGCCATATAACCCATACAGTACTTACTGTGGCTCTGTGTCCCGTGATGTATGATAAAGAAATGCTATATACCAGGCTTTGTGAGAAATGCTATATACCAGGATTTGTGAGAAATGCTATATACCAGGATTTGTGAGAAATGCTATATACCAGGATTTGTGAGACATGCTATATACCAGGATTTGTGAGACATGCTATATACCAGGCTTTGTGAGAAATGCTATATACAAGGATTTGTGAGACGTGCTATATACCAGGATTTGTGAGAAATGCTATATACCAGGATTTGTGAGACATGCTATATGCCAGGCTTTATGAGAAATGCTATATACCAGGATTTGTGAGAAATGCTATATGCTATACCCTGCTGTGATTCTGGGCTGTATACTCAGCTGTGATTAAGGGACCAAAAGTAATGGGACAGATTAACAATCATCCATCAAACTTTAACTTTTTAATACTTGGTTGCAAATCCTTTGCAGTCAATTACAGCCTGGAACGCATAGACATCACCAGACGCTGGGTTTCATCCCTGGTGATGCTCTGCCAGGCCTCTACTGCAACTGTTTTCAGTTCCTGCTTGTTCTTGGGGCATTTTCCCTTCAGTTTTGTCTTCAGCAAGTGAAATGCATGCTCTTTCAGATTCAGGTCAGGTGATTGACTTGGCCATTGCATAACATTCCACTTCTTTCCCTTAAAAAACTCTTTGGTTGCTTTCGCAGTATGCTTCGGGTCATTGTCCATCTGCACTGTGAAGTGCCATCCAATGAGTTCTGAAGCATTGTGGTGAATATGAGCAGATAATATTGCCCCGAAACACTTCAGAATTCATCCTTCTGCTTTTGTCAGCAGTCACATCATCAATAAATACAAGAGAACCAGTTCCATTGGCAGCCATACATTCCCACGCCATGACAATACCACCACCATGCTTCACTGATGAGATGGTATGCTTTGGATCATGAGCAGTTCCTTTCCTTCTCCATACTTTTCTCTTCCCATCACTCTGGTACAAGTTGATCTTGGTCTCATCTGTCCATAGGATGTTGTTCCAGAACTGTGAAGGCTTTTTTAGATGTTTGGCAAACTCTAATCTGGCCTTCCTGTTTTTGAGGCTCACCAATGGTTTACATCTTGTGGTGAACCCTCTGTATTCACTCTGGTGAAGTCTTCTCTTGATTGTTGACTTTGTCACACATACACCTACCTCCTAGAGAGTGTTCTTGATCTGGCCAACTGTTGTGAAGGGTGTTTTCTTCACCAGGGAAAAAATTCTTCGGTCATCCACCACAGTTGTTTTCCGTGGTCTTCCGGGTCTTTTGGTGTTGCTGAGCTCACCGGTGCATTCTTGCTAAGGATGTTCCAAACAGTTGATTTGGCCACCCCTAATGTTTTTGCTATCTCTCTGATGGGTTTGTTTTGTTTTTTCAGCCTAATGATGGCTTGCTTCACTGATAGTGACAGCTCTTTGGATCTCATATTGAGAGTTGTCAGCAACAGATTCCAAATGCAAATAGCACACTTGAAATTAACTCTGGACCTTTTATCTGCGCCTCGTAAATGGGATAATGAGGGAATAATACATACCTGGCCATGGAACAGCTGAGCAGCCAATTGTCCCATTACTTTTGGTCCCTTAAAAAGTGGGAGGCACATATACAAACTGTTGTAATTCCTACACTGTTCACCTGATTTGGATGTAAATACCCTCAAATTAAAGCTGAAAGTCTGCAGTTAAAGGACATCTTGTTTGTGTCATTTCAAATCCATTGTAGTGGTGTATAGAGCCAAAAAGATTAGAATTGTGTCGATGTCCCAATATTTATGAACCTGACTGTATATACAGTGCCTTACAAAAGTATTCACCCCCTTGACTTTTTACCTATTTTGTTACATTACAGCCTTTAGTTCAATGTTTTTTTAAATCTGAATTATATGTGATGGATCAGAACACAATAGCCTAAGTTGGTGAAGTAAAATTAGAAAAAATATATACATAAAACTATTTTTCAGAAATAAAAAAAATGATTTTTGGCATGTGGGTATGTATTCACCCCCTTTGTTATGAAGCCCATAAAAAGCTCTGGTGCAACCAATTACCTTCAGAAGTCACATAATTAGTGAAATGATGTCCACCTGTGTGCAAACTAAGTGTCACATGATCTGTCATTACATATACACACCTTTTTGAAAGGCCCAAGAGACTGCAACACCTAAGCAAGAGGTGCCACTAACCAAACACTGCCATGAAGACCAAGGAACTCTCCAAACAAGTAAGGGACAATGTTGTTGAGAAGTACAAGTCAGGGTTAGGTTATAAAAAATATCTAAATCTTTGATGATCCCTAGGAGCACCATCAAATCTATCATAACCAAATGGAAAGAACATGGCAAAACACTCCATAGAGTTGGGCTTTATGGCAGAGTGGCCAGAAGAAAGCCATTACTTTCAGCAAAAAACAAAATGGCAGGTTTTGAGTTTGCAAAAAGGCAAGTGGGAGACTCCCAAAATGTATAAAGGAAGGTGCTTTGGTCTGATGAGACTAAAATGGAACTTTTTGGTCATCAAAGAAAACACCATGTCTGGCACAAACCCAACACATCACATCACCTAAAGAACACCATCCCCACAGTGAAACATGGTGGTGGCAGCATCATGCTGTGGGGATGTTTTTCAGCAGACAGGACTGGGAAACTGGTCGGAGTTGAGGGAAAGATGGATGGTGCTAAATACAGGGATATTCTTGAGCAAAACCTGTACCACTCTGTGTGATTTGAGGCTAGGACGGAGGTTCACCTTTCAGCAGGACAATGAACCCAAACACACTGCTAAAGCAACTCTTAAGGGGTTTAAGGAGAAACTTGTAAATGTGTTGGAATAGCCTAGTCAAAGCCCAGACCTCAATCCAATAGAAAATCTGTGGTCTGACTTAAAGATTGCTGTTTACAAGCGCAAACCATCCAACTTGAAGGAGCTGGAGCAGTTTTGCAAGGAGGAATGGGTAAAAAACCCAGTGCCAAGATGTGGCAAGCTCATAGAGACTTATCCAAAGCGACTTGGAGCTGTGATAGCTGCAAAAGGTGGCTCTACAAAGTATTGACTTTAGGGTGGTGAATAGTTATACACATTGACTTTTTCTGTTATTTTGTCCTATTTGTTGTTTGCTTCACAATAATAAAAAAAAAACACATCTTCAAAGTTGTGGGCATGTTCTGTAAATTAAATGATGCAAATCCTCACACAATCCATGTTAATTCCAGGTTGTGAGGCAACAAAACACAAAAAATGCTAAGGGGGGTGAATACTTTTGCAAGGCACTGTATATACATATATGTATAAGGTTAGGTTTTATTAATGGGCCTAGTAAAGAAGAAGGAGTGGAAGGAAAAATAATTAGTGACTGGGAATATGAGGGGAGTGAGGATGGAGGGGGAAGAAAGAGGAGTAAGAAAGAGGAGAGAGGAGGGAAAAAGGGGGGAGAAAGGGGGGGGGAGGAATGGGGAAACAAATGGAGGGGCAAAGGGAAAAGAGGGGAGGGGGCAGAACAAGACAGGAACAAAGAGAGGGGGGAGGGAAGAAAGGGAGAGGGTATTATAGTAAGAGAGGGGAGGGAGGGGAAAAGGGGAGGAAGGAGGGGGAAGGAAAAATAGGTGGAAAGACAAAGAAAATGGAAATTGAAAAACAGGAGCCGATATGCGCCAGCCAGATAATAAGTAAACACATGATGAGCAACATACCTAAAATATCACACTGTAGAGTGTGAACTTGTAGCACCAAGGGGGGGGGGGATACAAGAAGAGAAAATAACTCTCCCATATAGCAGGGGTAGATAGATTGTCACATTCAATACTATCCAAAAATGCTCTCTGCTCTGTCCATCCAGGACAGGTGATGGTACAGCCAGTCAGATCTGAAAATGCAGAGAAAACAGATAATATATCAATAAGTGACAGCACACTTACAGTTAGGGAAACCAGCAAGCGGCCAGAGTGAAGATTAGGTACATACCTGGTTGGTAATAGATTAAGGCTTCCCCCTTGGGCAAAGACGTCCGCAACGCTCACCAGCAGGCAGGAAGCCCGCGTATGAGCTCCCCAACCTGGAAGACGCCAGGGGCCACCGACGTGGCAACACGTGATGTCACCAGGTCAGACTACCCGCACTGCGCACACCTGAACCACGCTGGAGCTCAGGTGCGCAACGTGTGAGTATAATGGGTGGGGGGCCCAAAATCACAATGGTGCAAAAGTGGGGCAGCCTGCCAAAGGCAAGACCACCCCCACCAGGGGAGTCACATGTCTGCCAGTGTTGGGATAAATAAAGTGATGGCTGAGTGATCCAGGCCAGAGAGTTTGCAGCAGAGCATGAATGTAAACATACATAAAAAAATATACAGTGGGAACGTAAAGTATTCAGACCCCCTTAAATTTTTCACTCTGTTATATTGCAGCCATTTAAATCATTTAAGTTCATTTTTTTTTCCTCATTAATGTACACACAGCACTCCATACTGACAAAAAAACACAGAATTGTTGACATTTTTGCAGGTTTATTTAAAAAGAAAAACTGAAATATCACATGGTCCTAAGTATTCAGACCCTTTGCTTTGACACTCATATATTTAACTCAGGTGCTGTCCATTTCTTCTGATCATCCTTGAGATGGTTCTACACCTTCGAGTCCAGCTGTGTTTGATTATACTAATTGGACTTGATTAGGAAAGCCACACATCTGTCTATATAAGACCTTACAGCTCACAGTGCATGTCAGAGCAAATGAGAATCATGAGGTCAAAAGGAACTGCCTGAAGAGCTCAGACACATAATTGTGGCAAGGCACAGATCTGGCCAAGGTTAGAAAAAAAAATCTGCGGGGGGCGCATGCGCGTGAGCGAAGGAAATGGCCGCGTGATTCCTCCGCTCCGCGCCGACGGGAACAATAACCCGGCCTGACACCGAGCAGAACGAGCGGGGACGAGGCTCACATACCGCTCCGGACTCCGGAGCGTCTCGGGACTCTGCCGGTGATGCTCCGATCCGGAAAACACAAGCCAAAAGCTAGGCAGCCCCAGAGGCTCTCCACAGTATCAGGCAAGGGGAAATCCAATATGGCGCTGAAGCCTCCAGAACGGGAAGATGCTGCACACATATCAGATGATAATCCAGAATCTCCAACAGACAGCTTACAACAATTTCCTACAGACCTGGTAAGCCCTCTCCCCCTGGACTCTGATAACCTTTTAGCAAGATTTCGCAATATAGTAAGGGACGAAATCACTACGGCATCACGCAAGCTATCATCAGATTTGGTGTGGGGCCTTAAAGAGATAGGCCACCGCACTAATCAATTAGAGCAACGCATGGATTTGGCAACCACAGTCTTAGAGGGTCATGAAGAGGAAGTTGAGAAATTGACGACAGAAATAGAGTCCCTGAAAGATAAGTTGGAAGACGCAGAAAATAGGGCCCGCAGGGATAACCTACGCATCCGCGGTATTCCAGAAACGGTAAATGACCTGCAGGGCACAGCAACAGCATTCTTTCAGGAACTGGCCCCGGAAATTCCTGTAGACCGGCTTGAGTTCAATCGCATACACAGATCTCTGGCCCCTAAGCCCACGGATGGCCCCCCGAGAGACGTTATCATAAAGTTCCACTATTACCGCACTAAAGAAAAGCTATTGCAGGCGGCGAGAGAACAACAAAATCTCTCTTTTCAGGGGAACTCGCTTCAGCTATTCGCTGATCTCTTGCCGGTCACGATTGCCAAAAGGCGGGGACTCAAACCGTACTTGCAAATACTGCAAACCCAGGGGATCAAATACAGATGGGGATTCCCCTTCAAAATATCCTTCTCTCATTTGGGTCGTCAATTTCAGGCTACTTCTCCGGCGGAGTTAAGGCGTCATTTCCAGGATCTGCAGCTGGACCTTCCTTCCTCCCAGACGGAGGCGGCGTCCTCCTCCTCCTCCAGACCAGGACCCTCCAGGCCCCTTCGACAAGGCTCCCAACGTTCGCTACCCGGATCCCAAGCTCTCCGAGACTTACAGTCCCAGAAGTTCCATAAAGCCACTAATGGCTGAAGGTACTCTTTTCTTTATTTGTTTTTGATGACATCTAGCCCCCTTCTGTTACCCGACCCCGGGCCATGGTCATTCCAGTTTGCTTTTATTTTTTACTGCTTTTACACCTGGAACTTTTAGGTGTGCTGGACAAGGAGCTACTAGTCCCCAGTACCCAATCTCTGGTCCTATGCCTTAATAACTTTAAAGGTCACCTCGCTAGGGCCCGCCCCAATTGTGAGATGGCGGTGTGAGGTGTAAGAAGCGACATGGCAGATTGGCATAAAGTCATCTATCAACATGTTTCCAGGAAGAAGACTACCCATGCTTAAAGATGGTTTATTATTTTTATATTTTTTATAATTTTTTTTTTTTTTTTTTTTTGGGTTAAGTCTACATGATAACCTTTCCTATCTAACACATGTATGTGACTTTAACATTTCAGTTCCTTCTAAGGTTTGACGTGGTGGGGGGAGGGTGAAACCGTAGCTGCAGGAGCAACCTTTTCTGATGTTCCAATGCGGCGCGGGCAGTCGTGACCGTGCCCTGTACCGCCGACTCTGTTGGGGAGGTGGTGGGGCACGGTGGGGTTAGATCAATCTCCCTGGTGGTCAGGGGACTGAAGGCCTTCTGGCCCTTTGGTCCAGGCCATCGGGGACTAAGTTTTGGTTGTACCATTATGTTTTCTAATGTTTCATCAACAAATGTTTAGTTCAGTTGTTTTAAGTTATCTCCACTAAATCAAAGTTCAATGGTTTCTAGATTCTGCTCTTAATGCACATTTACAAGTCACGATTGATTAATGATAGGCCGGTGGTCCCGTCGGACCAACGCTATCCCCGATGAGTCAGCACTTGGCCGAGACGGATGTCGCGGCCAATGTCTTACTCAAATGTGGGTTTTTCAGCCCACAAAACAAAGCAATTAAGGTATTGTTGTCTATCCAACTTCGAGATTTTCCTATTACCTCTACCTTACCTGCTTCACTCTCTCTCTTCTACCCCTTGCTTGTCCCTTTTCTTCTTTCCCTTTCCCCTAGGTCCGCGGGATGTCTGACTACAAACTTGTATAGAAGAAATTCCCTGATCCCATGACCCTTAATTGGCTTACCCTGAATGTTCAGGGAATGAATTCCCCCCAGAAAAGGGTTAAAATCTTCAAATACCTAAAACAACAAAAAATAGATATTGCTTGTTTACAAGAAACGCATTTCTCTACCACCTCTTGCCCTAAATACTTTGCGGCACACTATCCACAGGTATTCTTGGCTAACGCATCCACCAAACACAGAGGGGTTCTGATCGCCATAAGCAAAACGGTTCCATTTATTTGCAGTAAGCAGATAGCAGACCCAAATGGTAGATATTTAATTTTGCAAGGCACGATTCAGGATAATGAAATAACAATCATGTCATATTATGCTCCGAACACCAACCCAGGGCCCTTTCTTATCCATATCTGCTCCCTGTTACGATCTCACCAAAAAGGAACCCTATTGATGGCAAGAGACTCCAACGTAACGTTGAAGCCCTCCCTTGACAAGTACCCACCGGACCATAAACCTCCTTCTGTGGCCACCAAATCCTTCTTGCAGTCCCTTCAGAACTCTGACTTAATAGATATATGGCGGGAACTCCATCCCCATAGTAGGGATTATACCCACTATTCCCATCCTCACCACTCTCACTCTAGGATCGACCATATGTTTGTCCTTCGCAAACACCTTCCCCTAATAGAATCGATTTCTATTCTGGCTGCCCCATGGTCGGATCATGACCCCATCCTGACGGTCTGTAGTTCTTTATTGAGTAACTCACAACACTCCCCATGGGTGATGAATGACTCCCTTCTATCCCACAAAGAGATTCTAGCTGACATTCATGACGCTTCAGCAGAATATTTTAAAATTAACACAGGATCAGTACCATCCCCATATAAAGCTGTCCTCAGAGGTCACGTTATCCGCATAGCGTCTAGACGTAAAAAAGAGAGAGCAAGGGCTCACCAAGAGCTCGAACAAAAACTAGAGACCGCGACCAAGACCTTCAAACTAAATCCCACTCCCACTAATCGCAAATCCTTAGATAAAGCCCACACAGACTTAGACCTATGCCTGACCGACGAAGCAGAACGAACCCTAAGATGGGCCCGACAAAGGTGGTATATTAAAGCGAATAAACCTAATACAATGCTAGCCAATAGATTACGCACCTTTGCCCCGAAATTTACCCCTATTACACTTCGCACCCGCCACAATTCTCTAACGGGTAACCCTCAAAAAATTCTGGAGGAATTCAGACATCGCCTCACTAAGCTTTATTCGGAACCAGATCATCTTTCAATCCAAGGCCTAGACGCCTTTCTTAAGAATCTATCATTGCCGTCCTTGTCTGAATCTCATACATCCCTGATGGACCGAGATATACAGATCTCAGAAGTCCTCCATACATTAAAGAATTAAAGGTGGGCAAAAAACCTGGTCCAGATGGCTTCACGGCACTTTATTACCGGAAAATGGCAGATGTCATTGCTCCGCATTTAACGAAGATGTATAATTCAGTCAAGGATGGTTGTCACTTCACGCCCAATCAATTGACCGCCAATATAGTTATGATACCTAAACCAGATAAGGACCATTCATCTTGGGCAAACTTCCGGCCCATATCACTCATTAATATCGACATGAAAATTTTAACAAAAATCCTGGCCACTCGCCTCAATTCCTTCCTTCCACGCCTAATCAAAAAAGATCAAGTGGGATTTGTCCCACGTAGGCAAGCAGGGGACGCAATAAGACGCCTTCTCCAAATACAACACATAGTTCATAATAGATCCCTGGAAACCATGTTCTTATCATTGGACATCAATAAAGCCTTTGATACATTGTCATGGCCATACCTGATTCAAACGTTAAAGCACTTTGGTTTTGGCACTTCTTTTATGGGCTGGGTTTCAGCCATCTATAATTCCCCACAAGCCAAGGTGAAGTACTATGGGTTTGAGTCATACACCTTCCCAATTAGAAGGGGCACTCGCCAGGGATGCCCACTCTCCCCATTGTTATTTATTTTAGCATTGGAACCCCTGGCGGAAGCCATTAGATCCCATCCTGATATAACTGGCGTGGATGTAGCAGGAACCACGCATAAACTGTCTATGTTTGCAGATGACATATTACTGACCATCACTAAACCGAGAATCACCCTCCCTAATCTGCTAGCACTTCTAGAAACCTTTGCTACTTTTTCGGGTCTATCGGTCAACCCCGCTAAATCAAACGCAATGTCGATAAATCTCTCACTATCCGAATTAGAATCCCTACAGTCACACTTTTCCTTCCAATGGTTGAAGTCTTTACCTTATCTTGGTATTCGACTCACCCCAAAATATTCAGGTTTATTCCAAGCTAATTTTCCCTCATTATTTAGGAAACTCTCTAATATGCTTTCCTCGTGGTCCGCCCTTCCATTGTCCTGGTTCGGTAGGATTACTACCGTTCGCATGTCCTACCTCCCAAAACTGCTTTACTACTTCAGAGTTCTCCCAGTCCCAGTCCCCTCCCATATTCTCCGGATACACCAGCGCAAGATCATGCAGTTTATTTGGGGCTCCAAGAAGCCTAGGATCAAAAAGCAGGTATTGTTCGCTCGTAAAATTAATGGAGGTTTATCGGTACCCAATCTACAAGCTTATTACATAGCGGCAGCCATAGCTCCATTATCTCATCTCCATGAGAAATCCCAGATGCCATTATGGGCCACTATGGATATAATAGACTCTCATCCGATACCCTTAGCCTCCCTTCCATGGCTTCCTCGAGAACATCGCCCTAGTGTCATGGGCCCATGCTTGGCCCATTCATTACGGTTATGGGACTCTGTTAAATACTCTGCAGGTTTAATTTCCCCACACCTTCCCTTGCTCTCCCTTCTTCACTGTCCACTGTTCCCACCGGGACACGATAACCCGCAGCAATTTCGATGGTGGACTGAGCAAGGATTTGTGGATGTCCACTCTATGTTTTCCCCAACTAGGATAAAAACATTTGCGGCCCTACGCTCCTCACATGACATCCCTCTAAGGGAACATTTGAGATATATGCAAATACGACATTTCCTACTAACCCTTATCAAATCCCATGACCCCCCATTTACACTAACCCCCTTTGAACATCTTTGCAGAGCACGACCCCAATCCCCTGGTCTTATTTCACTAATTTACGCAGCCATTATTGGCTCCACAAAACCTCCCATAAGAACATATCATCTACAATGGGAAGCGGAGCTGGGTAAGAAAATTGACCCGGAGGACTGGCAAGCCATGACAATTTCATTATCCAAGTGCTCCAAGAATGTTTTGTTCTTGGAAAATGCTTACAAAATTCTTTATAGATGGTACTACACCCCAGCCAGAATAGCGAGGTTTATCCCATCTTATTCCCCTTTGTGTTTTCGGGGATGCTCACAAGAGGGCACGATGGCACACATTTGGTGGAAGTGCCCCAAGGTATGCAGACTGTGGATCAGAGTGTATGCGCTCCTCCGAAACCTCTTCAATACAACTATAAAAAGGGACCCCTTTGAGGAAGCCAATCCCTGAACTGTTGCGCCCCGAGCGACAGTTAGCATCCCATATACTAACTGCAACTAAATTAACTATTGCAAAATCATGGAAAACTTCAGTCCTAAGTTTTGAAGCAGTTAAAAATCGCATTAATGACACCATGGTTAATGAAAAGCTGACAGCAATATTAGCAGATACGCATGATAAATTTCTTCGAACATGGCAACCATGGGTAAACTATGCCCACCCCTCCAGATTCGATTCAGCACTACTCTCCTTGTAATGGAAACAAAGACACCCCATCCCGCGGACCTCTTCCCCCTCCCCCCCTCTTCCCCCCCCTTCTTTCTGCACCCCCCACTTTTTCTTCTCTATTAATCTCCTTTCCTTCTTCTTCTGAATCACTAACTCAGTTCCTTTTTACTCCCATTCTTTATTTTTTAGTCTGGGCAATTTTTCCTTTATATATCCTTGATTCCACAGGTTTACCCCTGATGGAGATATAGTACAGACCGACAATTGATTTGGAACACTTTATGCCTCCTCAGTGCTTTATGTATTGATACATGGTCATCTGTTATGAATCCTGTTTTCATTTTTTATTATTATAAACACCCTTTTTTTTTCTTTTATTTTGTTTTTTTTTTGTTCTCTGTCCCATGAATATGCACTCATGTATCCGCATAATGTACATTAATATGTTACTCCTTTTGTACTAACAACACCTTTTATGTTCAATAAAAACCTTTTGTACAAGAAAAAAAAATCTGCTGCACTTAAGGTTCCTAAGAGCACAGTGGCCTCCATAATCCTTTAAATGGAAGATGTTTGGGACGACCAGAACCCTTCCTAGAGCTGGCCGTCCGGCCAAACTGAGCTATCGGGGGAGAAGAGCCTTGGTGACAGAGGTAAAGAAGAACCCAAAGATCACTGTGGCTGAGCTCCAAAGATGCAGTCGGGAGATGGGAGAAAGTTGTAGAAAGTCAACCATCACTGCAGCCCTCCACCAGTTGGGGCTTTATGGCAGAGTGGCCCGACGGAAGCCTCTCCTCAGTGCAAGACACATGAAAGCCCACATGGAGTTTGCTAAAAAAAAAAAAAACTACCTGAAGGACTCCAAGATGGTGAGAAATAATATTCTCTGGTCTGATGAGACCAAGATAGAACTTTTTGGACTTAATTCTAAGCGGTATGTGTGGAGAAAACCAGGCACTGCTCATCACCTGTCCAATACAGTCCCAACAGTGAAGCATGGTGGTGGCAGCATCATGCTGTGGGGGTGTTTTTTAGATGCAGGGACAGGACGACTGGTTGCAATTGAGGGAAAGATGAATGCGGCCAAGTACAGGGATATCCTGGACGAAAACCTTCTCCAGTGCTCAGGAACTCAGACTGGGCTGAAGGTTTACCTTCCAACAAGACAATGACCCGAAGGACACAGCTAAAATAAGGAAGGAGTGGTTTCACAACTCCGTGACTGTTCTTGAATGGCCCAGCCAGAGCCCTGACTTAAACCCAATTGAGCATCTCTGGAGAGACCTTAAAGATAGCTGTCCACGAACATTTACCATCCAACCTGACAGAACTGGATAGGATCTGCAAGGAGGAATGGCAGAGGATCCCCAAATCTAGGTGTGAAAAACTTGTTGCATCTTTCCCAAAAAGACTTATGGCTGTATTAGCTCAAAAGGGTGCTTCTAATAAATACTGAGCAAAGGGTTTGAATACTTAGGACCATGTGATATTTCAGTTTTTCTTTTTTAATAAATCTGCAAAAATTTCAACAATTCTGTGTTTTTCTGTCAATATTGGGTGCTGTGTGTAAATTAATGAGGAAAAAAATGAACTTAAAAGATTTTAGCAAATGGCTGCAATATAACAAAGAATGAAACATTTAAGGGGGTCTGAATACTTTCCGTCCCCACTGTATATATAACTTCCACAAAAAAGCATGATAAATACATATAAGCTACAATACAGTTCTAACTGCCAGAATCACTTAGTGCTCCTGCTCCTTAGTCCAGCATCCAGGTTTTGGCTGTTGCATTCCTCCTGTCTGTGTTCACCTGCAAGGTGATTGATCTGGTCAGTCACCTGAGATAAGCAAACCAAACACTCTATCCCTTGCTTGTGATAGAGACAGAGTTACCTACATTGTTCCTTATCAAGCCTCCCGCTTGTCTGCCCTGCTTTGCTGTTGGATTCCCCCGTGTATGATCTGGATCGGATATTGGACTATTCCCTGAATTCAGCCTGCCTTTTACCTGGACTGTCATTGGATCGAATATTGGACTATTCCCTGAACTCAGCCTGCCTTTTACCTGGACTGTCATAGAACCACGCTATCTGTCTGCTGAACTGCAAGTAGTCTGTTGTTTGCTCTGTTCGCATCTGTCCTGGCGTAGTGGCTAGGCACTATAGCATTGTATATAATTCCTGAGGGCAACCAAGTATCGGTAGGCCTGCTTGCCTTAAGGGAAAGGGGGCTGCTATAGGTGAAGCACACAGAAGCTAGCTATAGTCTTTGACCACCTGCATTGGGGTAGATGTGACATTTGTGACACTAACACATAGAAATGAAAGAATAAAGAAAAGAAAAAAAGGGACTGTGGCATTGTAGGTTGCAGGTCAGCAGTATGATCCCCGTCGGTCAACATACTACGCATGGTGTCCGAAGATGGGGCCAAGGGGAGATCAGTTGCACCGATCTAGGGAAATAGAAAGAGGGAAGGTGGGAAATGAAAGGGGGGAAGATAAGAGGGGGCAAAAGGGAGGGGGGAGAAAGGAAAGAGGGAGAGGTAAGGGGGAATGGGGAAAAGAAAGGGAAAAGGCGAAGGGAGGGGTCAAAAAAAAGGGGGGGAATTAAAAATATGGGAGATCTCATAGAAAATGTTTATGAAATAATTTAGTTTAAATCTGGGGAAATAGTGGCATTGAGACGTTCAATCCACATCGTTTCTCTTTGTAATATGGCCCTATCCCAATCACCCCCTCTTGGGCTCTGATGAACTACCTCTAAGACCAAAAACCTAACTGCCATTAGATCGAATTTATGATGCATCCCAATATGGCAGCCGACAGTAGTTAGCTTGCCTTTGCTGGAGTAATACAAATGATCTCTGATTCTACGGCAAAGTTTGCGGATAGTTTTGCCGACATGAAACGCATTGCATTTGTAGGTCATCAAGTAAATCACCCCCATTGTACCACAGTGTGAAGAGTGGGGAGAACCAGGTTTTCACCATTGGGTAACAGGTATTTAGTACCCTCAAGGATCCATGGATAGCGGGGACATTGCCCATCATTGATACTCAGCATTGTTAAGAAACAAAGGTAAATTTATTAAAGATACAATGACTTTCTCAGCGGGTTATGCATATAAGTGGACTGGTAGAAACCTCGGTAGACGGGGTCCCCCATGAAGTAACCATGCTCATAACCCCAATGTAGAATATGTTGAATCCGATTCTTCCTTGTCCTCTTCCCTCTCTCAACAAACATTTACATTCGACAGGTGCCTCTACTCTAAACTCGTCACGTAAAAGACTGCGCTGCTGTGGTAATACTCCACCCATGGCCCCCAACAAAAGTAAAAAAATTCACTAAGACACCAGGCACAAGCACAACACATCCCAGCAGGGAATCAGGCTTCAGATGGTGGTAATGCTTCTTCTTCTACCTTGCATGGTACCATTCCCAAAATATTGGGATCTCCACTTTTAGCCCAGAAGGCTACTAAAACCGATGACACTTTTTTAGTTTTTCCCACACTGGATCTCGAAAAGCAACAAGGCAACTTGGACACGTTTGTCCTCAAACCCCCTTTTCCAACACCCCCATAGCGATATCAAGTTAAATATTATTAATTTAACCCCCTTCAATTTTCTCATGATAAGCTCTTGGTCCTGCAACTGGGCTTAGGTTTCTGTCCCCTTGACATTATGGAAACGATCAAAATCTCTACCTTTTTGCCTGAAACCTCACATTCAAATTCATTTTTGATAAGGAACGCAAGAAAATTAACCTTGAGTGTGAGCTTGTAGAGCGAACAAAACACTTCTCTATGGAGGAGTTTCGGGCCCTTCACGACCTCATGTTGCTCTATGATAAAAGGTGCTACTGACGACTCCCCTCCATCTTCCTTTCCCTTTAATGATTCCCAGTTAGAGTCCCAGTTCCAGGCTCCCATTCAACCCATCAACAGATTTAAATTAAAGTCCCGTCAATTTCCAGATTTATTGACCTGCCCTGCCATTTGGGCATTTTTGTACCAATTATTGACCTCAAAAAACAAACATGGCAAAAAATCCCTTCTAATCTCAATAGTGGACAATTTCAAGCACTTAAATTGCACGGATATGGTTGTCAAACCATCAGATAAAAAGGCAGTAATATCATTATAATGACACGTTCAGTACCAAAATGATTTGCCATACTGTCTTAGATAACCAGAAGTGGTACAAACCCATTTTCCCCACTATTATACATACTTTTGTTGGTGAACTAAGAGACCTCTGCACTGGAGCATATTAGCAAGGCCTTATTGATCAAGACACTTTGGACTTCCTTGTTCCTAAATTCCCACGTATTCCAACTTTCTACGCATTGCTCAAGGCTCAAAAACATCCTTTTACCCCCCCCCAGAAGACCGTTTGTCTACGGCATTGGGTCACTTACTGATAAGAAAAGCATCCACAAATTTGCTCGCATTATGCCACATGTTCGTGTGTTGACTTTTATACATGATACAACAGATCTTTTGAAACACATCGAGGGGATCCAGGTTCCTCCGGATGCCTTCCTTGTGGCTATAGATAGAGGCTTCGTATTCGAGTTTCCCCTATGAGCAGGGTGTCCGGACAGCTGGATCCTTCCTGACGGAACAGGAACAGACGTCCTGGCCCCTGAATCAATTTATATTGCAACTATTGTTCTTTATATTGACCAAAAACTATTTTACTTTTAATGATCAATACTACCAACAGACTCAAGGAGTTGCTATGGGGACATCCTGCACCCCCTCATATGCTAACTTATATATGGGGGGGTTGGGAACCAACTATGTGTCTGACACAAAGCCATCAGTAGCAGGTCCTGCAAGTTTCAAGAGGGCATACATGCAGCAGTTTTTTCCAGCATATTCCAAAGATGTTCAATTGGCGGCCACATCCACACCATATATTCATTATTGTGCTCCTCAATCCAGGTCACTTTCCATGGCTCCTGTGGTCCAGTTTTGAAGCTCACACACGCCTTGGTGTAGAGAGATCAGCATGGGCATCCTGATCAGTCTGCAGCCCCCTACGCAACAATTCCAGATGCAGCGTGATCCGACTCCTTTCCAGTTGGACCAGCATTAATATTTTCAGCAATTTTGCACTACAGTAGCTTTTATATTGGATCAGACAACACAGGCCAGCCTTTGCTCCCCACATTCATTAACCACTTCCGGACCACCTTCCACACATTTACTGTGGCAAGGTAAATCTTGACTCCTGCAGACCGGGAACATCCCTCAAGGGCTGCAGTTTGGGAGTCAGTCTACTAGCTATTACAATTTGGCCCTTATCACTCAAATCCTTTTGCTTGCCAATTTTTTTTTTTTCCTGCTTTCAATGCACCAACTTTAGGGACAACATGTTCACTTGCTGCCCAACATATCTCACCTGCTTTTGAATGTCATTGTAACAAGATAATAAATATTATTCACTTTAATTGTCAGTGGTAATCTTATGGCCGATTGGTGTGTGTGTCACTGTTAGATGGTGACAACAAGCCTTTAAGTTAGGGCTACAAAGCTAAACTCCAGGAAACCTATAAAAAAAAAAAAAAAAAAACAACCAAAAACGTAATCTTGCAGCGCTGGTGTGTGTCTAGAGGACCTAAAGCAGCATGCCAGTCATAACCTAACTAAATCTACTCCTATTCTAACTAGCCTGTAGAGAGGAAAAATGTCTATACTTGTCTCCGATCCAGTCACAGGATCAGTTTCCAGCACCGGCTTTGGTGTTAAAAAAAAAAAAAAAAAAAAAAAAACCCTACAACTCATCATGCTGCTTAATATTTTCAGACTCAGTACTTTCCAAAATAGGGTAATTTGGAGAGTATTTGTATTTTCCTGGCTATACACACACTAAACATTTAACGCAAACCG
Source organism: Lithobates clamitans (assembly GCA_037952925.1). Lineage (NCBI taxonomy): Eukaryota > Metazoa > Chordata > Amphibia > Anura > Ranidae > Lithobates > Lithobates clamitans. The sequence continues at coordinate 3,779,908 of JBBGZY010000229.1, forward strand.
ATATTAGATCATTATACATACACCAAATTAGTGTATTTCTCTTATACAAAGACATGTAGCAGAATACATTTTGGCCCAAGTTTAAGAAGACATTTGATTTTATTGGATAGGTTTTATAATAAGATTTTTTTCAAAACATTTTGTTTCTTCAAACAAAAACCCTATGGTGAATACCAAAGGAATTTTTTTTCTCCCTCACACAAAGATATAAAATTGAATTTGTTGCTTGACCGCACAATTGCCAATAAAATGTAACAGTGCTAAATAGTTTAAAATGGCCTGGACGTTAAGGGGGTAAAAGCTTCTGGAGGGCAAGTGGTTAAAGGGTGCCACAACTGAAAAAGAAAAAAAAAAATTAAATATCTGCTGTAAACAACCTGGGTTTTGCACAAAGCATGCTCAAGTAATCAAAAGTTAGAACTTTTATGCATCAACTAAATAAAAAGTAAATAATAATTTTTTTGTTTTTTGTTTTTTTTAATTTAAGTCTTTATTAATTTTTTTACGAGGAATCAGTACATAGCATGTAAAGTAGCATTATATCAACATTTCTTATTGAGTAAATATAATTTTTAAACGCAGGTCAACACATTTTTCTAGTCAAGAGTGGTCTATAAAAACCAGACAGTATGGTGCGATGTCCAACCTAAAAATGATTCACAAATCAAAAAAACAAAAAACAAACCACACACAAAATGAACACGTCAGCGCATATAGGTTTTTGTATCAATTTTATTTGTTACAGCAGAGAATACACACTTGTTAAATAGTCAGGTTTATTTTAGTTATATATATAAAAAAAACAAAAAAAAAAAAAAGTTCTACATTGTAGACATTAAAAGATATTGCTGCTTTTCTCAGCAGATATCAACACAGCATTTATCTTTGTGGCTGCATTTTAACAGATCCTTCAGATCCACAATTTATTTATTTATTTATTTATTTTTTTAAAGAGGACCATTGAGCCTTGACCGCAGATTGGTTTACACAGAGCTACTGAAGGCATTTACAAGGTATATGAATGTCAGGACCTTACTAAAAAAGACAGTATATTTTAGACCAGCTTTTTACATTGAACAAAAGTATATATAAAACTACACAGTGCACGTTCAGTGTTGGTAGTCAAACTGATGGAAGCTTCAAGTGGCCTTCTTCAGCCACTGTTTCAGAAAATTTCTGCAATAAGCACTCACCTGGATAGTAAACGCTTTTCAAGTATCACATTCGATCAAGGTATGAAAACTTCAAAGCTATAGCAGTTTTTTTTTGTTAGCATAAAAAGCAACTTTTTTTGGATTGTGTGGTTATTAGATGGATTTACAGCATATTCTAGGCAAGGGTTATTATGGGCCTGAAAAGTGGTGTAATTCTATTAGTTAAAGAATACATGGACATAGTTGCACCAATACCATTGGTGTAAATGTATCGGAGACACCATTATTTTCAAGTAATTTTAATACCAAGTAGTTTGCAAAAATGTTGAACTTAGTATTGACAATGAGTGTAAAAACAATTTGTCAAAGTATTAAATTGTTAAGTATTATAGGGAATAAGAACACAAAAATGTCAAACTTGGCTTACCACACAGGAAGCCAGAATACCATTTAAGGCACCTTAAAAACAAGTCGTGCGACAACAGATCCATAGTTTGCGTAAAGTGAACACAACAAAATCTCTGGAAAAAGCAACATTTACAAAAAAAAAAAAAAAAAAAAAAAAAAAAAAAGCAAAAAAGTGCCTTATGCTTCTCACAACTGAAAAGCTTTCAAGTAGGATATCAGGAAAATAGCACCTTCAAGCTGTACTTAGCTACCATCCACAAACCATAAGACTACTTTCACACTGGGGCGTTGGCGGTAAAGCGCCGCTATTTTTAGCGGCGCTTTTCGACCACTAGCAGGATGCTTTTAACCCCTGCTAATTGTCGAAAAAGGGTTAAATTTGGCAGCACTGCCCATTCATGTCAATGGGCAGGGGCGCTTTAGGAGCAGTGCATACCCCACTCTTACAGCGCCTCAAAGATGCTGCTTGCGGGACTTTTTGGCGTCCTGCCAGTGCACTGCTCCAGTGTGAAATCACTCAAGCTTCACACTGGAGTGAGAGGAGAGGCTCATTACAGGCGCTATAGCGTCTCAGCGGGAAAGCAGCCTAAAGCTTTACAATTGTTGAGCAAATGCAAGGTGTACTTGAAATGGTATAATAGGGAAATGCAAAGTGGAGACTATAAATTAAAAGAATTACTTCACTGTGCGAATACAAACATATTGGGATTATAATGGGTTAAATGTTCACCGTTTTCCATTAGAAATATAATATACCGCTAGATTTACTTTTAAATTATGAGACCTAGATAATAGTTATGGGAAAAAGGGAGAAAACAAACAAACAAAAAAAAAAAAAAAAAAACACACACACACACACACACACACAACACACCTTTTATATATAAAATGCAACCATCAATCATTTTCCTTCAAGACCCTCAAAAAGCTGCAATTTCCAACAGAACTGCAACATAATAAATATCAAATTCAATAATCTCAAGACAGACTGCTGGACCCAATTTGAAGGTCAAGCTCAAAACAAAAAGGAATTTCACATCAGCTTTGCACTTAGAAAAGCAAATCTAAAAACAATAAAATATTTTGAAACATTACACCTTCTAGATGAGCACCAGTTGGCCTGTCAAAAAAAAAAAAAAAAAAGACGCGTAGGCACTAACGGGTGCCAAGACAGACCTGTAGCATGCTCTCTTGCCCTGGCAAACAAAGTCATGGTGATCAGGCAAAGCTCCTGCAATCCTGATGTCCAAGCTTTCATGCTCAGTACTACCTCCTGCACATTCCTATAGGTTAATAAGGCAGCCTGTCATAGTGATGGGGTAATAAGAACTTGTACGAGACCATAGTAAGCAGGCAGACTTTTACATTACCAGGATGTGGCGGAGCTCACCTGGTCAAAACAGCCCATTGTTGGGGGCGTGTATGTGCAGGAACACCTAGGTGGTCACATTTTACACAGCAGTACTTTCATTTTATAGTGCAACTTCAAGTTGCTGTCAAAGGAAAAAGATTTTACTGGAATCAAAACAAGCCCAAAATGGGCTGAGAGCCCATTGCAAGCCCTTGCTCTTAGTCAAGACATGTTGAGGATTACAAAATGGTATAAGGTTCTTGTGGCACTTAGCAGGTAAGTTTATGAATTCAAAAGTAACCAACACTTTTGGCGTATAGTAAATTATACGTTTGATTGGCAACAACCATCTTCTTTGCTATTAGCAACCTAATAGGACCCTTAGGCATTTTTGGTTCAATGGAGAAGCTGCAAAAAAACAAAACAAAAAAAACAAAAAAACACCCCACAACAAAAAAGGTGTTAAGTCAGCATTTTACATGCATACAAATACGCAAATACAATATACATTACCAAAAGTATTGGGAGCCTGCATTTACACATGCATGAACTTAGGAGGAGAAGGTTTAGGAGTGTGTCTATGGGACTGTTTGACCATTCTTCCAGAAGTGCATTTGCGAGGTCAGGCACTAATGTGGACTAGAAGACCTGGCTCAGTCTCCACTCCAATTCATCCCAAAGGTGTTCTATTGGGTTGAGGTTAGGACTGTGCAAGCTAGTCAAGTTCGTCCGTGTCTTTATGGACCTTGCTTTGTGCACTGGTCCAAATCATTTGGTGAAAGGGGGATTATGATGTTGGGTTGTTTCTAGGGGTTGGGCTTGGCCCCTTAATGCCAGTGAAGTGAAATCTTAAAGGCATCAGCACACCAAACAATTTGACAAATTTCATGCTTCCAACTTTGTGGGAACAGTTTGGGGATGGCCCCTTCCTGTTCCAACATGACTGCGCACCAGTGCACAAAGCAAGGTCCATAAAGACATGGATGAGCAAGTTTGGGGTGGAGTCCTGACCTCAAACCAATAGAACACCTTTGGGATGAATTGGAGTGGAGACACTGAGCCAGGTCTTCTCGTCCACATTAATGCCTGACCTCAAACCTTGTGGACAGCCTTCCCAGAAGAGTTGAAGCTGTTATAGCTGCAAAGGGTGGGTCAACTCAATATTGAACCCTATGGACTGGGATACCATTAAAGTTCATGTGTGTAGGCAGCTGTCCCAATACTTTTGGTAATAGTGTATATGCAAACATGGGGGGGGGATGAGAAGTGCTATTATCAAACATTTAAGTGTGTGATTAGAATATTTGATTTGTATGCAAAAGAGCATACATTTTTGTGAAGATTATACAGCATAAAAACATTTGTACCGTGTGCAAGAAGCCTTACAAAGAATGGTATACATCAGAAGACATTCCAGTTCTACATCACAGGTGAGACTGACAAAATCTTGATCCCAGAAGTAAAACTTGATCCCATAATTTGTAATCTTTACAGCAATTCTGACAGAATTCAGCAGACTTTGGCACGTTGCAGAACTTTGGCCATGTTAAACTTTTTACAAATTCATTAGTGATTTAAAACACTCAAGGTACCCCATACACCTGGGCTAGGTGTCTTAATAGAACTGACCATATACACAACTGGGCTAAATTGACAAAGCAAGTATCCAGCACAGCATAATCCTCCAAATCTTTTGTTTATTGAAAGAGCATTAAAAGGATTCTGCCAACTAATTTCTGCCCCAAAGGGCCTTAATCACAGCTATGATTAAGGGCTTGTTCACACCATGCGTGAATAAAAGCCACGCACATTCCACTTGCAGAGACATCAGTTTACATGCGCGTTGACCTCAAGTTTTCATGCACCTCAGTTATGTGCCCTATCCACAGCAATGTTGATGTTATGTCAGTTTTTTGTCCCGTTCAGAAAACTGCATACACGGATTCCTGCGGGCGTCCTGGTGTGAACAGGGCACAGAGAACAATTGTTTTTTGTGCCCTCGCAGAACGCGCACAGAAAAATGAACATCTTTGCACCATTATGTGAACAAGGCCTGATGCTTTTTTTTCCCCCTGCAGAAATGCATTGAGGATTGCTTTTAATGTGGTTACAATAAAAAGGAAACGCATTATGCATACTTGCTTTGCTTACACAGTATTTTGCCTACAAAGAGGATCCTTTTTGTGCACTCCAATGGATGGAAGGTCCGGTTAAAATAAAAAGGTGCACTGTATAAATTTATTTTTTGAGCTAATGTGATGAGTCCTAGCATTCCTTACTGTAGACAGAATTTTACTCAAAAAGACCAAATAAAAAAAATATATCTTATAGGCAGGAAAATTATAGGATTTTCTATCCTGCCTGTTTGATACCCAGCTTGATAATGATCATCCAGGGGAACTGGCTTGTTCCCATAAACCAGACAATTCTGTGCAGTTTAGGCCTCGAGAAAAAACAAAAATACAAAAACAAAGTGAGCAAAAGCAAAAAAAACACATACCCTATAAAAAATAGTTTCATTTCATAAGTCCTGAACAATCTTATGACAACCAAGAATGGAACACAATGTGATGTTCTTAAAAATTCAGCATGGAGCAGACAACGGATTCAAAACATATTTGGCTGGATTTGGAAGTTGCTTGCAGAAATGCATTTCAAATGCTGCAGGCATGATTGTAAAAATGCTTCTATATGTGATAATGGTACTCTGCGATATATTCCTTTAGTCTCATAGGCAATGGCAGTTCCTGGACCTTCTTTGTGCATTTGTTGACAGCCAGTCTACAGAGATGCTGTAAAGATGGGGTAGATGTATAAAGTGGCTTCACTAGCCAAAGATGTACTGTCCGGTTGGGAAGAGTCTCAGTCTCCGTTTTCTTGTTTTTTGACAACAGAACATAATACTCAATAAGATGAACAACGCTATTGAATTGTTTTAATCTTGAGCGTACACAAATGACAGAGTCCAACCTGAATTTCCCCTCTCGATACTCAATGCGCAGGTTTGTTGGTCCTGCAGACGTCTTTACAGAGATGGTCAATAGGTAGTCCGTGTGTGAGCTGTCCCTAACTAGGAAAGTGCCCTCTGGAGCATTTTGCAGTTTTTCCTTGGCTTCGTTGACAGTCATGTGTCCCCAATACCAACCTGTCAGAAAACAAAAAGGAGATTTTTTTAGTTCAATAACTACATGTTACATATTTTGTAACACACACACAGTAAATACATAATGGATAACCAGTTTTCCATCAATGGTACAACGAAGACCAGAGTAGTATCCAACACGTTTGAGATTGCATAATTCCTCTTCAGGGGTAGGGGAATATATAAAATGTATATCCTAAATAGCCACATCATTTAAAAAACTAGGGAAGTTACTGCCATAAGACACCAGAAGGGGCACAAAGACTCACGCAAAAAAGGGATACGCCACACTGTATGCCGTGGACAAAGAATTTGGGCCTTCAAAATATGGTAAGCTAAATTGGCTAGATTCCAGAGCACTGAAATATTTGGGCAGCAATTTAATTGTATACTTGAAATAAGGCATAAAAGACAAATCAAAAAGATGGGTCGACAGGATCTCTGAAGTAGGAGTTAAACCAGTAACAAGGTAGATACACTACTGCAGATAAGGCTGTCAATAGAAACTAATGCTCTGGAAGGTGGCTTGCACAGAAGAAAAAAGAGAAAAGAAGAAAGAAGAAAAGAAAAAAGGGTAGAGCAACTGAGCATATGCACAGCGAAGCGAGACAGTATTACTGGATATTACACAGTACAGGCACTTATGTTTTACATAGATCACTTCATGCTTGCAGGTATGGCTATCAGGACTTAGATTTCTGACTAAAGTTCCACTTTAAGTTGCTAACCAGGAATAAGTGTGCATAAAAAAAATAAAAAAATAAAAAGTTGCTTACTTCACCACCAACCCCCCCCCCCCAGCCCCACCCTTTTCTGCCAATTTACTACCACTTTAAAAACAATGAGAAAATTTACTAAAAATTATAGGAGACAGAATCTGGAGCATTTGAAAAATAGCTAGAAGCAGACTGGTTACCATAATTTGCTGCTTAAAGTGGAGGCCCGCTGAAAAAAAAAAAAAAAATTAAAAATTAAAAACCAGCAGCTACAAATACTGCAGCTGCTGACTTAATATATGGACACTTACCTGTCCAGGGAGCCCGTGATGTCTGCAGCCGAAGCCGATCCATCTTTTGGCTCTTGGCTGCTGCCACCACCATCCTCGGTAAGGGAATAAGGAAGTGAAGCCGTGCGGCTTCACTTCCTTGTTCCCTACTGCACATGCGCGAGTCGTGCTGCGCGTCCTCTCAGGTCCCTGCTGTGTTCTGTGTCTCACAGAATACAGCGGGGGATGACTGGGTAGGCACCGGAAGTGGCATAGGTCAGCGCAAGCGCTGCGGTGAGCTATGCCAGGAAGTGGGAGCAAATACCTGTATTAGACAGGTATCTGCTCCCTCCTCCTCCCTGAAAGGTGCCAAATGTGACACCGGAGGGGGGGGGGAGGAATCCAAAAAGTGGAAATTCCATTTTTGGGTTAAACTCCACTTTAAGTCTTAAAAAAAAAAAAAATTCCTCAAAGTAAAAAATTGTCAAGAGAGCTCTTTAATTTTATTGTTTATTCTTCCTTCCCCATCTGGCCATCTTGGTAGTATAAGCTAGCATTTCTAAGAAGGGTGGCCTTCTCAGAAACTGGATAAAGCGAGTTACAACAGGAGATGCCATAATCCAACATTCGGCCCGTGTGTACGTCAGTCTGTCCGACAGAAGCCAGCCATATATGCAGGAAAACCAGCAGCCGACGACTCCTGATCAGTGCCCTCAGCCAATGTCAGCGAGCGCTGTTCATAGTTTTAGCAGGGGGCCACCTCTCTGTCAGAACACAATAGCTCAGTGGGGGAGATTGATATGCAAAGTTATTATAGTTAGCATAGTGGCTCGGACCGGAGGGGAGTTTTTTTCGTTGAATGGAAAAAATATATATAGTGTGCACCAGGCTTTAGCTGGATAACTGCATACCTAGAGACTATTTGCAGGAAAATTGAATGCAACCTCAGCATACAGTGAGTAAAAAGTATTTGATCCCCTGCTGATTTTGTAGGTTTGCCCACTGACAAAGAAATGATCAGTCTAATTTTAATGGTAGTTTAGTTTTTCTTCCTGTGGAAGGAGCTGAAGGTTCTAGTTACCAAATGTCAGCCTCAAAACTTTAATGACTTGGAGAGGATCTGCAAAGAGGAGTGGGACAAAACCCCTCCTGAGATGTGTGCAAACCTGGTGACCAACTACAAGAAACGTCTGACCTCCGATTGTCAACAAGGGTTTTGCCATCAAGTCATGTTTTGCGAAGGCGGTCAAATACTTATTTCACTCATTAAAATGCAAATCTATTTGGAGATTTTGAAATGTGTTTTTCTGGATTTGTTTGTGGTTATTCTGTTTTTCACTGTTAAAATAAACCTACCATTAAAATTATAGACTGATCATTTTTGTCAGTGGGCAAATGTACAAAATCAGCAAGGGATCAAATACTTTCTCCTACTGTATATAAACTTAGGCGGGCCATACATTATACATTTTTCCTTTAAGTTGACGTCATTCTATGATTTTGGTAAATCTAAACACTTTCAAATTGCATGCAATCAGGCAGGCCCTTGCACTACATAGTACAAAGGTACAGCTAAAAAGGAATTGAATAAGAAAAATTGTATAATATATGGCCAGTCTAAAAAAAAAAAAAAAAAAAAAACCCACGTAAAAATGCTAATGCAAAAACGAAAAAAACAAACAAGAAAAAAAACAAAAAAAAAAAACTGCAAAGCTACTGGCGTTTTTATAACGTTCAGTGTGCAAGTGTGCATGAGGCCTAAGAAGCAGCAGAAGTGTAGAGCAGGAGTCTGCAGTTAGGCAATAAAGAGAACTGCCTAGAGAGCAATATTAACAAGTCACAACATTTATCAAAATTAAATCTGCAACTACAGAGAGCTGGTCTCTCTATAGAAACAAACACTTCATTTTTAGAATTCTTATTTAATCAGTTTGTTATTGTCAACTTGACACTTTAAAACCGGTCATGTAACTGGGCACTTTTCCCAGTTTTCCCCATCCGAAGTAAGCAAAGCACTAAACATTTGTCAAGCTCAGCACTGTATGTGTGTTTAAAGGTTTGTTTTCTTTTTTAAAGTAGCAGTATATCAAAAGTAATATTCTGCCAATGTATAATTTTAGGCCCCTAAGGCCTCATTCACACGAGGCGGACTCAGTTTCCATGGAGCCCGCCTCAGCGGGAGATCTGTCCGTTGATCTCCGCTGAGCCGGCGCATGACAGGTCCCTCTCTGCTCACTGAGCGGAGAGGGGCTTGTCAGGCGCCGCTGCTGCCTATGGAGGGATTGGATGAAAACGGACAGCATGTCTGTTTTCGTCAGATCTCACCCGATCCGATAGCGATGGATCCGGACGTAGGGCCAGCCGTCTGCTTTTAGCGGATCAGACGGGGTCGGATGTCAGCGGACATGTCTCCACTGACATCCGTCGCTTCATAGGCCAACATGGAGCGCCCGTTCAGGTCCGCCGTCAAAACTGACAGGCGGACCTGAACGGTCCGATCGTGTGAAAAGGGCCTAAGTGAACTCTCCAACTTTAGCATAGTTCCTTGATCACCTGGCATTGCAATTTAACCCCTGGGCACTTAAAATTCTGTAAAACAAAATGAAATTCTTTGTTGGTTATAAAATTTTGCAAATTAGTAATTTTTCTTAATAAAATTGTAGCCAAAATTTATACTGCTACATATCTTTGGTAAAAAACCCAAAATTCAGTGTATATTTAGTCTGTGTGAAAGTAACACCCTTTTCACACTGAGCCACCCATAGCGTTGGCGGTAAAACGCTGCTATTTTTAGCGTCGGATTTGCGGCACATTTCGGCCGCTAGCGGGGTGCTTTTACCCCCCCGCTAGCAGCCGAGAAAGGGTTAAAACCGCGTTTTGCCAGTGGTATCACAGAGCTGCCCCATTGATTTCAATGGGGAGCAGCGGTAAACACACTGCTCCAAAGAAGCTGCTGGTAGGACTTTTCCTGACGTCCTGCCAGCGCACCGCTCCAGTGTGAAAGCCCACGGACTTTCACACTGGAGGCAATGGAGCAGCTGTTTGAGGGCGGATTGCAGGTGTGATTTTTAACACTATAGCGCCTGCAAAACGCCCTTGGTGTGAAAGGGGTCTTAGAGTCCACAAGCTATGGTGCCAATCACTGAAAATAGGCCACAAGTAATTCAGCTGTGATAAATGAGACCTTAACAAGCTAGTAAAGTACAAATACCCCCCAAATGCCCTTTTTGGAAAGTAGATATTCCACTGTATTTAGTAAGAGGCATGGTGAGATAATTTTTTTCTCCACAATTCTGTGCAAAAAAAAAAAAAAAAAAAGACCCCCCCCCCCCCCCCCCCCACAAAAAATTGTCATATTAGCAGGTTATTTCTTACACAGCATATGCATACCACGAAACTACACAAAATTACGAAACCACAAAATTACACATCCTGCTACTCCTGAGTAAGGCGATACCACATGTAAGACTTTTACACTGCCTGGCCACAGAGGCTCAACATGCAAGGAAGCACCCTCAGGCATTCTAGGAGCATAAATTACAGATTTAATTTCCTGACTAGCCCTTGCACTTTTGAAGACCCTGGAGCACAAGGACAATGGAAGTACAGTTGCTGTAAATATGAAATGAGGGGAAGCTCTGCTGATGTTATCATCCAATCATGTGAAAGCTAAAATGCTGTTTTTATTTTCTTTACATGTCCCCCTCAGATCTACAGCAACTGCACTTTAAGTGAAATTTCAAGTGCACTTGTAGTGCAAAGTGGATTTGCCTTTCGTAAATAACCCCCTTTGCCCTTTAGGCCTCACAGTACAATGAAGGTGTTAGCGCAAGGTAAAATAGCTGTTCCACCTAAACAATGTGCAATAAGATAAAATGGGCCTAGGCAAAATGTTTATTGCAAGTGTTATACAGTATCATTCAGAAATGACTCCCTTTCATCCACTGAGGGACAGAGGAAGGCTTTAACCTAACCTTCAGGCTCATTCACACCTGAGCGTTTTCAGCTCCTAAAAAATGCCCAACAAGCAAAATCCCATTTATTTTAATAGCATCTGTTCACATCTGAGCGGTTTGTCACCTGAAGCAAAAACACCTGAAAAACACCCCAAGCTCAAAAAAAGGACATTAGCTTCTTTGGGGAAGATTACAGGCGTTTTTCTGCCTTATACACTGATGACCTGAACAAAATCACGGCAAAAATCGCGGTAACAAAAACTACTTTGAAATGCTCAGGTGTGAATGAAGCCTCAAGCTGTCCAAAAGCAGTCCAACTAAGGAGTAGGCAATAGAAAATCACTTGCGGGCACAAGAGGTCTGAAAAGTTGATTGGAAGAACACAAAAAGACAAGGTTGTAGCCTTGCAACTCTCAGAAAATTAGCTTGATGCCAAAAAGACCTAGAAGTACTCACAGATCCAGAAATGTGCACCTTGACAGGAAAGAGCAACCCAATCATTTAGATCATAAGCTTGTATAATGGTCTGCCTGAGCCATATGGAGTAGGTGGATTGAGAAGCTAGAGCACCCAGCTTCCAGAAAGAAAGAGAAAGGTTCACATCCAGACTATGAAAGGAAATTGCCTTTGGCAAAACAGGAGTATTAAAGCGGGAGTCCGGCAACCAATGTATTTATTTTTTTGGGTCATTGAGACACTTTGCTAACCCCAAAATAATACTCACAGTTTGGGTGTAATATTTCCACCTCTGTTTTCATACTGAAGAATAACTTAAAAAATGTGATTCTGGCTGTTTCCATCTTGCTTGTGGGCATGTGAAGCCCACAAGCATTGATTTATTGGATGCGGTGAATGCTGTTCATTCACAGCTTGTTCACACGCACAATCATTGTTTCCACACTGAATCCTGGGAAGCCTGACAACTAAGTTCCCAGGAGACAGTGCGGCGCCGGGGAAAGGCAATAAACATGCCTACTCCCATGGGAGGAGAGACAGGAAGTGCCACAATAAAGTACAATATAAAAAAGTAATTACAGTGATAAAAAAAAAAAAAAAAAAAAAAATGTGTGGCATTTGAACATCTATGCAATTTACTGAAGGGGGTAAGATTAAGTTAAAAATTTGAGTGGAACCCCGCTTTAAGTACAATAACATCCTGGTTGAGGTGAAAGGTAGAATCTACATTAGGCAAAAATTAGGTACTGAACCTCAACACCACCATGCCCCTATGCAAAACCAGAAAGTATTTCTTTCAGGATAAGACCTCCGGTTCAGACACTTGTGTCAGAGGTGACGGCTCACAAAACACCACCTTGTGGATGAGAGAATGCGAAGAAATGAATCCAATATGTTCAAATGGCAGTTTTTGAAGCCTAGAGAGAACCAATTCAGATCCCACCGAGCCACAGGGAATCGAACAGGGGGTGCTACAAGACAGATTCCCTGTACAAAAGTCTTAATCAAAAGAGCAAGAGGCCAACGGTCTGACACAAGATAGAGAAAGGCAGAAACCTGATCGGATACAAAGCGAAGCACTAGTCTAGACACAAATGTAGGAAGAAAGATTCGTCCCATGAAAAACTCCTAGGCAGGGGAGGGGCACCAAGGCTCACATTAAGATGGTAAGCCTTCCATGTGAGAAGCAGCCTTCCTAGCTTTTAGCATCATAGGGATCACAGATTCAGGAGATGCTCTGGTTTTCCCAAAGCTTGGATAAGATACAAGAGAAAAATCTCATAAGGGCTTTCTGCAGGCTTTCTCAAAGCAACTGAATAGCCACAACCTGGATTAGACACATTTGTATAATTAAGCCCATCCAGATGAGGTTATTCTTAAACCCTTATGAACATGTTCGTGACATCCTATACAATCCTACGATCAATCTGAAGACACATTGGGGTTGATTTACTAAATAGTCTGTACACCCGCGAGTATAATTGCTCTAGATTGGAGGGGGAACATACAGGGAAAACTTACTTACCTGAACCCTCGAACATGTCCCACAGGGATGCACCTTCTCTCTGCTAGGGGGTTCTCGGCTGTTGATTGGATAGATAGCAGCGGGAGCCAATGGCTGCGCTGCTGTCAATCAAATCCAATGACTCGGCCGCTAAAGGGCGCGGCCGAGTCCTGCATTTGGGGTCTATGGATGGCGAATGCTCTACTCGGAGCAAACCTGCAAGGTAACCCCCCCCCAAAGGGACAGCGCTTCTCCCATGGGGTGATCTGATGCAGGGAGGAGCCAAGAGAGCCACCGAGGGACCCCAGAAGACCAGGATCGGGGCCACTCTGTGCAAAAAGCTGTGCAGTGAAGGCAAGTATGACTTTACCTTTAGTGTCACGCGAACAGTCGTAGCTGTAAAGCGGCTCCTTTAAAGCGGGTTAGCTGGCATGCTCGCCTGCTGCATTGTGGGGGTGCCGATGCCCGCCGCGATTGCGGGCACAAGAGGCAGAACACAGACGTGTGTGTAAACATACAGTGGGGATGGAAAGTACTCAGACCCCCTTAAAATTTTTCACTCAGTTATATTGCAGCCATTTGCAAAAATCATTTAAGTTCATTTTTTCCCCCTCATTAATGTACACACAGCACCCAATATTGACAGAAACACAGAATTGACATTTTTGCAGATTAAAAAAGAAAAACTGAAATATCACATGGTCCCAAGTTTTCACACACTTTGCTGTGACACTCATTTAACTCAGGTGCTGTCCATTTCTTCTGATCATCCTTGAGATGGTTCTACACCTTCATTTGAGTCCAGCCGTGTTTGATTATACTGATTGGATTTGATTAGGAAAGGCACACCTGTCTATACAAGACCTTACAGCTCACAGTGCATGTCAGAGCAAATGAGAATCATGAGGTCAAAGGGAATTGCCTGAAGAGCTCAGAGACAGAATTGTGGCAAGGCACAGATCTGGCCAAGGTTACAAAAAAAAAAAAAAAAAAAAATTCTGCTGCACTTAAGGTTCCTAAGAGCACAGTGGCCTCCATAATCCTTAAATGCAAGACGTTCGGAACGACCAGAACCCTTCCTAGAGCTGGACGTCTGGCCAAACTGAGCTATCGGGGAGAAGAGCCTTGGTGGGAGAGGTAAAGAAGAACCCAAAGATCACTGTGGCTGAGCTCCAGGAGATGCAGTTGGGAGATTTGAGAAAGTTGGAGAAAGTCAACCATCACTGCTGCCCTCCACCAGATGGGGCTTTAATGGCAGAGTGGCCTGACGGAAGCCTCTCCTGAAAAAAAAACACCTGAAGGACTCCATGATGGTGAGAAATAAGATTTTCTGGTCCGAGACCAAGATAGAACTTTTTGGCCTTAATTCCAAGTGGTATGTGTGGAGAAAACCAGGCACTGCTCATCACCTGTCCAATACAGTCCCAACAATGAAACATGGTGGTGGCAGCATCATGCTGTGGGAGTGATTTTCAGGTGCAGGGATAGGATGACTGGTTGCAATCGAGGGAAAGATGAATGCGGCCAAGTACAGGGATATCCTGGACAAAAACCTTCTCCAGAGTGCTCAGGACCTCAGACTGGGCCGAAGGTTTACCTTCCAACAAGACAATGACCCTAAGCACACAGCTAAAATAACGAAGGAGTGGCTTCACAACTCCATGACTGTTCTTGAATGGCCCAGCCAGAGCCCCGACTTAAACCAAATTGAGCATCTCTGGAGAGACCTAAAAATGGCTGTCCACCAACATTTACCATCCAACCTGAGAACTGGATCTGCAAGGAGGAATGGCAGAGGATCCCCAAATCCAGGTGTGAAAAACTTGTTGCATCTTTTCCAAGACTCATGGCTGTATTAGATCAAAAGGGTTCTTCTACTACATACTGAAATAAGGTTCTGAATACTTTAGGACCATGTGATATTTCAGTTTTTTTAATAAATCTGCAAAAATGTCAATTGTGTTTTTCTGTCAATATGCGGGTGCTGTGTGTAATGAGGAAAAAAAAAAAAAATAAAAAAAATTTAATGATTTTAACAAATGGCTGCAATATAACAGTGCAAAATTTAAGGGGGTCTGAATACTTTCCGTCCCCACTGTAAATCCCTGTTCTGAGAGGAGAGGCAGATTGTGAGTTCCTAATAGCAAGGAACCACGATCTGTCATCTCCTATAGTCAGTCCCCTCCCCCCACAGTTAAAACAGTCAGGGAACAGTTAACCTCTTGATTGCGCCGTTAACCCTATCCCTGCCAGTGACATTTACACAGTAATCAGTGCATTTTAGTAGCACTGATTGCTGTAGGATTGTCAATGGGTTCAAAAGTTTCATGACAAGTTGCACAAATGTTAATAGAGCCTTAAATACTTAATACAAATATTTTGCAGCAAAGCACCTTTACCAAGATGTACATGCATGTGTACAGACCTAGAGATCCATTTGGAAGCACCAGGAAGCTTTTAGCAGACCATCCCAGCCGAAATTAAAAGCTATAGCCATATGCCTTTGAATACTATAAAGCGGGGGAAAAAAAAAAAAAAAAAAAAAAAAAAAAAAAAAAAAAAAATCGCAGTAATGATGAAAGCTCTTTAACCACTTGCCGACTGCCAATGCAAGTCGACAGAATGGCACGGGCAGGCATATGGGCGTACCTGTAAGTCCCTGTCTCCCAGCGGGCCCGATCGGGCGACCCCCCCAGTGCCTGCGGCAGTCGGCTTCGTTGCAGGAGCGTTCCATGCTGAGGGGGGAGGCCACCCCCTCGTAAACACTCCTGACGAATGAGAAGCTTACTCTGCTTCTGAACTGTAAACAGAAGCAGAGGAAGTGATATCTCGCCTTGTGCAGCCTTTTCGTTCCAGCGCCCGAGGAGAGAAGACATCAATGTGAGTTACACCAACACCAGTACACATAGGCACATAAAACACCCCCGATCACCCCCTGCACCCCCAGTCAGTGTCACCGATTGCAGTGTTTATTTTTTACTGATCACTGCATTTGGTGTCATTTGCGACTGTAATAAGTGTTAGGGCAGTTAGTGGTAGGCCCCTTTAGGTCTAGGGTACCCCCCCAACCAAGGTTTAACCCCTTGATCACCCCCCAGTTAACACTTCATCTACTGCTCTTTTTTCTGATCGCCGGATTAGCGTCACAGGTGACGCTAGATAGCCAGGAGGGTATTTAGGTTCACCTTCAGCTTTTTATAGTGTCAGGTACCCCCATATTCTACCTAATAAAGGTTTTAACCACCTGATTGCCCCCCTAGTTAACCCTTTCAGTGATCACCGTATAAGTGTTACGGGTGACGCTGGTTCGTTTTTTATACCTGCCGTTTATTACTTAATAAAGGTTTAACGCCCTGATTGCCTGGCAGGTGCTATCAGTTAGGGTCTGCATCTCCCCAGGCAGCGTCAGATTAGTGCGAGTAGCTCCAACACTCTAGCTCGCAGCATACACCTCCCTTAGTGGTATAGCATCTGAACGGATCAATATCTGATCAGATCTATACTAGCATCCCCAGCAGTTTAGGGTTCCCAAAAACAAAGTGTTAGCGGAATCAGCCCAGATAACTGCTAGCACCTGCATTTTGCCCCTCCGCCCAGCCCACCCAAGTGCAGTATCGATTGATCACTGTCACTTACAAAACACTAAACACACAACTGCAGCATTCGCAGAGTCAGGCCTGATCCCTGCAATCGCCAACAGTTTTTTGGTAGCGTTTGATACAGTTGCCAACAGCCTAGGAGCTTTTTTACCTGCGAGTCTCACTACTGTAGCAGTAAATCGAGAGCCCAAAATGGCAAATCGAAGGTACAGTAGTGAAGAGGCCTACACGTTTCTGAGCATGACAGATAGTGAAGAGGAAGTCACTCATCTGTCAGATTCAGGTTCAGACTACGATCCTGTAGACCACAACGGCGCCATGACAGATAGCTCTGATGACAGATTTGTGGTTCCTGCCAAGGTCAGGTGTACCAGATCCCGATCTTCTGCTGCTTAGGCGCAAGAACTGCAGGGCTCTTGTATGGAGCAGAGAAGTACTAGTGCTGCTCATCCTTCTGGTGAACTGGCAAGCACCAGAGGACTAGTACACCCTGGTCATACATCCAGCACTGCAGTATCACGTGGTGACGTGGAGAGTCCCATAAGTGCAAGTAAAGCTGGCGAAGTGGCAAGCACAAGTAGTGCCACCAAGAAGACAAAGACAGCCCCGTTGTGCCCATAGTGTCCTTCCTGCAGAATTAGCCAATCCCAATTAGGAACCCACCACTTCTGCAGCACCCGTACTTCCCCCATTCACTGGCCAACCCGGAATTCAGGTGGTAACAGTTTATTTTAAGTCACTTGATTTTTATTCGCCGGTTTTCACCAAAAATCTCTAGATCTATTGTGGACCAAAGCAATTTGTATGCTGGTCAATACATCACCGCTAATCCCCAGTCCTACCTTGCCAGAGATTGGAAACCAATTACAGTTTCTGAATTCAAGACCTTTCTGGGCCTATCCCTTGATATGGGCATAGTTAAAATGAGTATGTTGCGGTCATATTGGTCCACTGACCCAATTCAGCATATGCCTGTGTTCTGCCTCCGGGTCACGATACGAGCAGATCTTGCGGTTCATGCACTTCAGCAATGAACTCTGTCCTCGTGAAGACCCTGGATACGATCGGCTTTACAAAATTCGGCCCCTCAAAAAAAAAAAACACTTCAACCAACGTTTTGCAGCCTTGTTTACTCCCCATCAAGTTGTCTGCATTGACAAGTCCCTCTGGCTGCTTGCCTTTCAAACAGCATCTTCCCAGGAAGGGTGCCAGATAGGGGGTCAAGATGTATAAGCTCTGTGACAGGGCCACAGGCTATACATAGTTTTATGGTTTACGAGGGAAGAGATAGTCAGGTAGAGCTGGAGAACTGCCCAGACTACATAGGGAGCGCTGGCAAGATTGTGTGGGACTTTGTGTCACCCTTATTTGGAAAGGGGGTACCATTTGTAGGTAGACAGTTATTACATGAGCGTGCCACTTTAGTCACTTGTTTGATCATCAGATTGGCGCATGTGGCACCCTGTGACCTAATCGCCGGGGCTTACCCCAGAAGCTTGTATATTCTCATTTTTGGCTGGGGGAGAGAGCCTGCTTCAAGTAATAATTTGCTCGCTGTGAAGTGGAGGGATAATGAGAATGTTTTCGTTCTGTCCTCCCTTCATGCAGACGCGACGGTCCAAATTCCTACGGCAACTGGTGTTGGAGAAACCCCTGTGTCCACGAATACAACCTTAACATGGGAGGGATGGACCTCAACGACTAGTTGTTGGCGCTGTACCAAATTGCCTGTAAGGCCAGAAAGAAAGCGTTTGTATACTTATTTTAATTGGCTTTGCTGAACGCTCATGTGCTATACAGCGCTTCAGGACGGACTGGACCCTTCCTTAAATTCCAGGAAGAGATCAGAGCCCTTCTGTTTCCAGACGGTGCTCCACCTCACCTTCCCAATCCAAATGCAGTAAGCCGGCTGCATGAGAGGCATTTTCAGTATGTCCTCCCGAGTACCCCTACCCAACGAGCCCACCCAAAGAAAATGTCGTGTCTGTAGAAAGCGCAGCTATAGGGCGTGACACCCACTATTTCTGTCCCTCCTGTCCTGACAATCCTGGTCTTTGCAATGGTGAAGGTTTTGAACGCTACCATACACGAGTGGCATATTAGCGTAGAGTACAGCACTGCACAGACTAGGGCACTATCACAGGGTCTCCCAAGATGCCATTGCATCATTTTGAGAGACCCGAACCGTTACAAATAAGTGTAAAAAAAAAAAAAAAAAAAAAACACACACGAATAGTTGTCGTTTTATTGTATTCTCTCCATTGTTCTGCTGTTACTGTATTCTATTCTACAATGTTTTATTGTTACCCATTTTTTGTTTTCAGTTACACCATTCGGCTGCAGCGCAGATTTATCTCGACAGCAACAGCGTTTGCTCCCACGATATATAAAGCTGTGACTCCAGCGCTGTAGGTGGCAATTTCACCACCACAGTTAACAAAATGGTGCATGTATGCCCATCATTAGAAGTGGGTGGATGAAGGGAGGTATTCTAATGATGGGCATACCCACCGATCAATCTTTTTCATTCAGCCAACAGGCTGCATATAAAAAAAAAAAAAAAAAAAAAAAAAAATTACAATGTATGCCCAACAAGGACCAGCAACGTACTGGTATGTTGCTGGACTGAGTGGTTATACCAGAATGATGTCTGCAGGTTTCTGCATAATTTTTTAGCCAGCGGTCGGCTTTCATGTAAAAGCAATCCTAGCGGCTAATTAGCCTGTAGACTGCTTTTACAAGCAGTGGGAGGCAATATCCCCCCCACCCCCCTCCCACGGTTTTCTCTGGCTCTCCTGTCCCAACAGGCATCAATTATCTCTATGGCCTAAGAAAGCGGAAGCTACGAACATTATCACTTAGATTTCGCTGGATATAAACAGCGCCATTGGGAAAGCATTTTATCACATCGATCTTGGTGTGGTCAGATGCTTTGAGGGCAGCGGAGAGATCTAAGGTCTAATAGACCAAATTTTTATTTATTTATTTTTTTAAAAGTACCTGTCACTAACCTATTGCTATCATAGGGGATATTTACATTCCCTGAGATAATAAAAAAAAAAAAACCACACCTGTGCGTTGGTCTGGCGTCATATGTAAACAGCAATTGCACCATGCATGTGAGGCAACACCGCGAAGGTCAGATCGAGGGCAGTAATTTTAGCAGTAGACCTCCTCCATAAATCTAAAGTGGTAACAGGTAAAGGGTTTTAAAAATGTATGTAGTTTGTCGCCGCTGCAAGTTTGTGCGCAATTTTAAAGCATGTTGTGTTCGGTATCCATGTACTCGGCATAAGATCATCTTTTTAATTTCATCAAACATTTGGGCAATAGTGTGTTTTAGTGCATTAAAAAAAAAGGTTTTTTTTGTAAACTACAAAGTTTGCAAAAATCGCTGCGCAAATACTGTGTGAAAAAAAATTTAAATATGAAACTCACCATTTTAATCTGTAGGGCCTTTGCTTTAAAAAAAAAATATATAATGTTTAGGGGTTCAAAGTAATTTTCTTGCAAAAAAAACAAAATATATATATATTTTCTTAAAAAAGTGTGAGAAAGGGCTTTGTCGTCAAGTGGTTAGAAGAGTGGGTGATGTGCAACATAAGCTTCACAATGTTGTGCATAAAATGCCAGGACAGTTCAAACCCCCCCCCAAATGACCCCCATTTTGGAAAGTAGACACCCCAAGCTTCTCCTGAATACAGCGATACCACGCGTGAGACTTTTTGGGAGCCTAGCTGCGTATGGGACCCCCGAAAACCAAGCACCGCCTTCAGGCTTTCTAAGGGTGCAAGTTTTTGATTTCACTCGCTATTTATCAGTTTCGGGGGCCATGGATGCCCAGATGGCACAACCCCCCCCCCCAAATGACCCCATTTTGGAAAGTAGACACCCCAAGCTATTTGTCGAGAGGTATGGTGAGTATTTTGCAGATCACTTTTTGAAAAAAAAAAAAAAAGTGAATACATTTTGGCCTAAACGTATGACTAAATTTGGGTTTTCGTTTTTTCTTATAACAAAAAGTAGAAATTTCTCTTCAAAATTCAGTCTTTCCGTTTATATTGGAGGGAAAAAAAAGAAAAAAAAAGGAATTTGACCAGTTAGTCATGGTTTGGCAAGGTACAGTTACAAGAAAAAAAAAAAAAAAAATTCCACTCTTGAGAACACTAGAAAAACTGAAGCATGCTGGTTGTGGGCAGGGTTATCCTGTGCTGGCAAGCACTTGTTTTTTGCCAGTATCCATGTTTCCTGTAAGCAGCAGTACAACCCATAAAAAAGGTTAAATACTTCCTGTAGCCCACTTTCTATAATGTAGTTCTGTGCAGTCAATGCGGGTGTTCTACCATACTCTAAAATATTTCAACATCACTTTTTGGTTGGGGAGAATAACTACTTTAACTTAAGTATACAGTGACCATTTATTCAAAGTTGTCCCCATGATGATTGTCTCATGTTTTAACTAACATTCTCAAGTGGTATAGCACATGCTGGCGTTTAATTCTTATGACGTGCCTTTATGGACATACTGGAGATTGAAGGGGCGAGTATTTTTTGCATTATACTTGTCTCCAAAAAAATTCAATAAACCAAATTAAAATATAAAATTTGTGTACCCCTCAGAAAAAAAAATTTAAAAATAAAGATAAGAGGTATATACCTCCATCTCTCTAGCTTGTAAATCTTAGATTTCTGAATAAATGCCTCTTAAAAAAAAAAATCTAAAAATTAGAATACAACATATAACAATATATATTTAAAGTGGAAGTAAATCGCAGCCAATTTTTTTTTAACCTGCAAGGTGAAGGCATAATGTGCTAGTATGCATTGCATAAGTTTACCTTACCGCTGACAGGGCTTCAATCTTCCCCGGTCTTCCTTCCAGGTTTGAGTCATCCAATTGGCCACGCCGTAATGACATCACTCCCGCATATGTGCGTGGGAGTCCCAGAGCTCTAAAGGGACAGCATGATATGCTATCCCTTCAGAGCGCATTACGTCACCGGCTGCATGCAGTGTGAATATCTCCTAAAACCTGCAGGTTTAGGAGAGATATTCACTGTACCTACAGGGAAGCCTTATTGTAGGCAAAAGTTCAAACAGGGCTTACTTCCTTTTTTTGGATCTACTGCTCAAATACTTTAAACAAGGACAGCAATGCAACTCCTACACGTAATGTTGAGCCTCCATTAATGAGAACATTGAAATGGAATAAATGCAGGGAGCAGAGCAGGCCAGATACAGCGAGGCTGGGAAGGAAAACGCTAGCTGATGAGCTTTATGTTGGATGACCTCCATCAAGTTCAGCTCTTTCTGACTTACTAGCTGCAGAAATTGGTGCTTAGCTGGCTGTAATGCACATAAGAAGCTCAGTGTGCAGTGAAGTCGTGTCATGCAGTTCCAGTACAGGAGGGCAGTCTGTTCAAATGTATAAGACTGAAAGACTAACTCAGCTTTAAAGTGGAACTTCTCTCCCAATCACTGATTTTTAATCCGAATGCTGTTATAATTTCCTATCCATTTACTAATGCTATTTACTTTAAACTTTTTTTTTTTTACATTTCTTCAGTTACTTCCTGGTTTCTTGCCTAGGCAAATGTCATACATCCCAGGAGTCCTTCTCTCCTCCCCTAAAGAGGAGTTCTCAGCCAAGCACACCCTCCTGCGTGTATGCTTGAGCAAAGCAGATGGATTCCAGAAAGTAAATGCTACATGAATCATTTGCCCTTACTCCAGATGGCTACAGCCAGGAATGCTAGGGGGTTGTTTTTTCCAAACTGATTTCTCAAAAAGCATGGAGACATGGATGGTTGGTGGGGGGGGAGTTTGCTTTGAATATAAAAAAGAAATTCAATTGCTTTTTTGGTTTGTGGCACTCACAGTGAAGATCCACTTTAAAATGGCCAGGGCCACAAGGGAGACGAGTGTGAAGGCCAAAATGGCTTGATCAATTTTGTCATGGCTGCTCTAGTATACTAGCATGTGATATGAATGAATACTCCAATTTGGAAAGAGGTTATGATAACCACTCAGAATAAAGTCAGTGCCCACACTTGTTGGAAACATGCCATCTGCTTTCCATGCAAAGCTACCATTAAAGAACCTGGAGACACACGCAGCAGACATTACTTAAGTTGCAAAATAATGCGACTGTGCACACCTGTGTGTGTGTAATCAACAGTCTATTGCAATAGAGAGTGCACCCCAAAACTCGAACACATGTCGCCTCAGCTGGGAAGTGCTCTGTGCTGAACGGATTTACTGTTCATTCACCTCAATTTACTGTATATGACTTGTAAGTATGCTCATACAAGCAGGAAGCATGGCATTTGCAAGAATGTGCACATCTGCAAGTATACTGACCAGCAACCTCGATTTCTGTATTTACTGATCAATATGCAGCCCATGTAAACAATGTGTTGCATTTAGGTTAACCCTTTCATGACTAAGCCAATTTTTGACATTTGGTGTTTACAAGTTAAAATCCGTATTTTTTGCTAGAAAATTACTTAGAGCCCTCAAACATATTTTTTTAGAAGAGAATAAAATGGTGATTGTTGCAATATTTATCACACGGTATTTGTGCAGCGGTGTTTTATATGCAACTTTTTGGGAAAGGGACACTTTCATGAATTTTAAAGAAAAATCAAACAGTAAAGTTAGCCCAATTTTTTTGTATAATGTGAAAGATGTTACACTGAGTAAATAGATACCAAACATGTCACGCTTTATAATTGCAGGCACTCGTGGAATGGCGACAAACTATGGTACCTAAAAATCTCCATAGGCGACGTTATACATTTTTTTTTTACGGTTATCAGGTTAGAGTAGGTCTAGAATTATTGCTCTTGCTCTGATGATCGCGGTGATACCTCACATCTGTGATTTGAACACTGTTTACATATGTGGGCGCGACTTCCATATGCGCTTTCTTTGCTGCGCAAGCGCTTTAAAATTTTTTTTTAATTATTTTTATATTTAGAAATTGTGTTTAACCACTTGCCGACCGCCTAACGCAGATATACTGCGGCAGAATGGCACGGGCAGGCAAAATCACGTACCCATACGTGATCTGCCTCCCGCGGGCGGGGGGTCCGATCGGACCCCCCCCCGGTGCCATCGGCGGTCGGCATCTGACTGGGAGCGTCGGGAGGCGAGGGGGAGACCATCCGATCGTGGCCCCCCCCTCGCGATCGCTCCCAGCCAATGGAAATGCTCCTCTGCCTGTGTGTCGTTTCACACAGGCAGAGGATGTGATGTCATCTCTCCTCGGTCTGGCAGTTTCCGTTCCAGCGCCGAGGGGAGATGACAAGTGAGTGCACAACACACACACACACACAGTAGAACATGCCAGGCATACTTTACACCCCCGATCCCCCCCCGATCGCCCCCCGATCCCCCCCCAATCACCCCCCCCCCCTGTCACAAACTGACATTAGCAGTATTTTTTTTTTTTTTTTTTTCTGATTACTGCATAGTGTCAGTTTGTGACAGTTAGTGTTAGGGCAGTGAGTATTACCCCCCTTTAGGTCTAGGATACCCCCCTAACCCCCCCTAATAAAGTTTTAACCCCTTGATCACCCCCTGTCACCAGTGTCGCTAAGCGATCATTTTTCTGATCGCTGTATTAGTGTCGCTGGTGACGGTAGTTAGGAACGTAAATATTTAGGTTCGCCGTCAGTGTTTTATAGCGTCAGGGACCCCCCTATACTACCTAATAAATGTTTTAACCCCTTGATTGCCCCCTAGTTAACCCTTTCACCACTGATCACTGTATAACCGTTACGGTTGACGCTGGTTAGTTCGTTTATTTTTTATAGTGTCAGGACACCCGCCGTTTATTACCGAATAAAGGTTTAGCCCCCTGATCGCCCGGCGGTGATATGCGTCGCCCCAGGCAGCGTCAAATTAGCGCCAGTACCGCGAACACCCACGCACGCAGCATATGCCTCCCTTAGTGGTATAGTATCTGATCGGATCAATATCTGATCCGATCAAATCTATACTAGCGTCCCCAGCAGTTTAGGGTTCCCGAAAACGCAGTGTTAGCAGGATCAGCCCAGATACCCGCTAGCACCTGCGTTTTGCCCCTCCGCCCAGCCCAGCCCACCCAAGTGCAGTATCGATCGATCACTGTCACTTACAAAACACTAAACGCATAACTGCAGCGTTCGCAGAGTCAGGCCTGATCCCTGCGATCGCTAACAGTTTTTTTGGTAGCGTTTTGGTGAACTGGCAAGCACCAGCCCCAGGCAGCGTCAGGTTAGCGCCAGTACCGCTAACACCCACGCACGCACCATATACCTCCCTTAGTGGTATAGTATCTGATCGGATCAATATCTGATCCGATCAAATCTATACTAGCGTCCCCAGCAGTTTAGGGTTCCCAAAAACGCAGTGTTAGCGGGATCAGCCCAGATACCTGCTAGCACCTGCGTTTTGCCCCTCCGCCCGGCCCAGCCCAGCCCACCCAAGTGCAGTATCGATCGATCACTGTCACTTACAAAACACTAAACGCATAACTGCAGCGTTCGCAGAGTCAGGCCTGATCCCTGCGATCGCTAACAGTTTTTTTGGTAGCGTTTTGGTGAACTGGCAAGCACCAGCCCCAGGCAGCGTCAGATTAGCGCCAGTACCGCTAACACCCACGCACGCACTGTACACCACCCTTAGTGGTATAGTATCTGATCGGATCAATATCTGATCCGATTAGATCTATACTAGTGTCCCCAGCAGTTTAGGGTTCCCAAAAACGCAGTGTTAGCGGGATCAGCCCAGATACCTGCTAGCACCTGCGTTTTGCCCCTCCGCCCAGCCCGGCCCAGCCCACCCAAGTGCAGTATCGATCGATCACTGTCACTTACAAAATACTAAACGCATAACTGCAGCGTTCGCAGAGTCAGGCCTGATCCCTGCGATCGCTAACAGTTTTTTTGGTAGCGTTTTGGTGAACTGGCAAGCGCCAGCGGCCTAGTACACCCCGGTCGTAGTCAAACCAGCACTGCAGTAACACGTGGTGACGTGGCGAGTCCCATAAGTGCAGTTCAAGCTGGTGAGGTGGCAAGCACAAGTAGTGTCCCGCTGCCACCAAAAAGACAAACACAGGCCCGTCGTGCCCATAGTGCCCTTCCTGCTGCATTCGCCAATCCTAATTGGGAACCCACCGCTTCTGCAGCGCCCGTACTTCCCCCATTCACATCCCCAACCAAATGCAGTCGGCTGCATGAGAGGCATTTTTATGTCCTCCCGAGTACCCCTACCCAGCGAACCCCCCAAAAAAAGATGTTGTGTCTGCAGCAAGCGCGGATATAGACGTGACACCCGCTATTATTGTCCCTCCTGTCCTGACAATCCTGGTCTTTGCATTGGTGAATGTTTTGAACGCTACCATGCACTAGTTGACTATTAGCGTAGGGTACAGCATTGCACAGACTAGGCGCACTTTCACAGGGTCTCCCAAGATGCCATCGCATTTTGAGAGACCCGAACCTGGAACCGGTTACCGTTATAAAAGTTAGTTACAAAAAAAGTGTAAAAAAAAAAAAAATATATGAAATAAAAAAAATAGTTGTTGTTTTATTGTTCTCTCTCTCTCTATTCTCTCTCTCTATTGTTCTGCTCTTTTTTACTGTATTCTATTCTGCAATGTTTTATTGTTATTGTTATTGTTATTGATTGTTATTGTTATTGTTATTGATTGTTATTGTTATTGTTATTATGTTTTATCATGTTTGTTTTTCAGGTGTGTAATTATTTACACTTTACTGTGCTTTATTGTTAACCATTGTTAACCATTTTTTTGTCTTCAGGTACGCCATTCACGACTTTGAGTGGTTATACCAGAATGATGCCTGCAGCTTTAGGTATCATCTTGGTATCATTCTTTTCAGCCAGCGGTCGGCTTTCATGTAAAAGCAATCCTAGTGGCTAATTAGCCTCTAGACTGTTTTTACAAGCAGTGGGAGGGAATGCCCCCCCCCCCCCCCCAACATCTTCCGTGTTTTTCTCTGGCTCTCCTGTCTCAACAGGGAACCTGAAAATGCAGCCGGTGATTCAGCCAGCTGACCATAGAGCTGATCAGAGACCAGAGTGGCTCCAAACATCTCTATGACCTAAGAAACCGGAAGCTACGAGCATTTTATGACGTAGATTTCGCCGGATGTAAACAGCGCCATTGGGAAATTGGGAAAGCATTTTATCACACCGATCTTGGTGTGATCAGATGCTTTGAGGGCAGAGGAGAAATCTAGGGTCTAATAGACCCCAATTTTTGCAAAAAAGAGTACCTGTCACTACCTATTGCTATCATAGGGGATATTTATATTCCCTGAGATAACAATAAAAATGATTTAAAAAAAAAAAAATGAAAGGAACAGTTTAAAAATAAGATAAAAAAATAATAATAATAAAGAAAAAAAAAAAAAAAAAAAAAAAAAAGCACCCCTGTCCCCCCTGCTCTCGCGCTAAGGTGAACGCAAGCGTTGGTCTGGCGTCAAATGTAAACAGCAATTGCACCATGCATGTGAGGTATCGCCGCGAAGGTCAGATCGAGGGCAGTAAGTTTAGCAGTAGACCTCCTCTGTAAATCTAAAGTGGTAACCTGTAAAGGCTTTTAAAGGCTTTTAAAAATGTATTTAGTTTGTCGCCACTGCACGTTTGTGCGCAATTTTAAAGCATGTCATGTTTGGTATCCATGTACTCGGCCTAAGATCATCTTTTTTATCTCATCAAACATTTTGGCAATATAGTGTGTTTTAGTGCATTAAAATGTAAAAAAGTGTGTTTTTTCCCCAAAAAATGCGTTTGAAAAATCGCTGCGCAAATACTGTGTGAAAAAAAAAAATGAAACACCCACCATTTTAATCTGTAGGGCATTTGCTTTAAAAAAAATATATAATGTTTGGGGGTTCAAAGTAATTTTCTTGCAAAAAAAAATTATTTTTTTATGTAAACAATAAGTGTCAGAAAGGGCTTTGTCTTCAAGTGGTTAGAAGAGTGGGTGATGTGTGACATAAGCTTCTAGATGTTGTGCATAAAATGCCAGGACAGTTCAAACCCCCCCCAAATGACCCCATTTTGGAAAGTAGACACCCCAAGCTATTTGCTGAGAGTCATGTTGAGTCCATGGAATAATTTATATTGTGACACAAGTTGCGGGAAAGAGACAATTTTTTATTTTTTTTATTTTTTTTTGCGCAAAGTTGTCACTAAATGATATATTGCTCAAACATGCCATGGGAATATGTGAAATTACACCCCAAAATACATTCTGTTGCTTCTCCTGAGTACGGGGATACCACATGTGTGGGACTTTTTGGGAGCCTAGCCACGTACGGGACCCCGAAAACCAAGCACCGCCTTCAGGCTTTCTAAGGCCGTAAATTTTTGATTTCACTCTTCACTGCCTATCACAGTTTCGGAGGCCATGGAATGCCCAGGTGGCACAAAACCCCCCCAAATGACCCCATTTTGGAAAGTAGACACCCCAAGCTTTTTGATGAGAGGTATAGTGAGTATTTTGCAGACCTCACTTTTTGTCACAAAGTTTTGAAAATTGAAAAAAGAAAAAAAAAAAATTTTTTTCTCGTCTTTCTTTATTTTCAAAAACAAATGAGAGCTGCAAAATACTCACCATGCCTCTCAGCAAATAGCTTGGGGTGTCTACTTTCCAAAATGGGGTCATTTGGGGGGGGTTTGTGCCACCTGGGCATTCCATGGCCTCCGAAACTGTGATAGGCAGTGAGGAGTAAAATCAAAAATGTACGCCCTTAGAAATCCTGAAGGCGGTGCTTGGTTTTCGGGGTCCCGTACGCGGCTAGGCTCCTAAAAAGTCCCACACATGTGGTATCCCCGTACTCAGGAGAAGCAGCTAAATGTATTTTGGGGTGCAATTCCACATATGCCCATGGCCTGTGTGAGCAATATATCATTTAGTGACAACTTTGTGCAAAAAAAAAAAAAAAAAAAAAAAATTTGTCACTTTCCCGCAACTTGTGTCAAAATATAAAACATTCCATGGACTCAACATGCCTCAAAGCAAATAGCTTGGGGTGTCTACTTTCCAAAATGGGGTCATTTGGGGGGGTTTTATGTCATCTGGGCATTTTATGGCCTTCAAAACTGTGATAGGTAGTGAGGAATAAAATCAAAAATGTACGCCCTTAGAAATCCTGAAGGCGGTGCTTGGTTTTCGGGGCCCCGTACGCGGCTAGGCTCCCAAAAAGTCCCACACATGTGGTATCCCCGTACTCAGGAGAAGCAGCTAAATGTATTTTGGGGTGCAATTCCACATATGCCCATGGCCTGTGTGAGCAATATATCATTTAGTGACAACTTTTTGTAATTTTTTTTTTTTTTTTTTTTTTTTGTCATTATTCAATCACTTGGGACAAAAAAAATGAATATTCAATGGGCTCAACATGCCTCTCAGCAAATTCCTTGGGGTGTCTACTTTCCAAAATGGGGTCATTTGTGGGGGTTTTGTACTGCCCTGCCATTTTAGCACCTCAAGAAACGACATAGGCAGTCATAAATTAAAGGCTGTGTAAATTCCAGAAAATGTACCCTAGTTTGTAGACGCTATAACTTTTGCGCAAACCAATAAATATACACTTATTGACATTTTTTTTACCAAAGACATGTGGCCGAATACATTTTGGCCTAAATGTATGACTAAAATTGAGTTTATTGGATTTTTTTTAGAACAAAAAGTAGAAAATATCATTTTTTTTCAAAATTTTCGGTCTTTTTCCGCGTATAGCGCAAAAAATAAAAACGGCAGAGGTGATCAAATACCATCAAAAGAAAGCTCTATTTGTGGGAAGAAAAGGACGCAAATTTCGTTTGGGTACAGCATTGCATGACCGCGCAATTAGCAGTTAAAGCGACGCAGTGCCGAATTGTAAAAAGTGCTCTGGTCAGGAAGGGGGTAAAACCTTCCGGGGCTGAAGTGGTTAAAAAAAACATTTTTTGATCACTTTTATTGCTGTCACAAGGAATGTAAACATCCCTTGTGACAGTAATAGGTGGTGACAGGTACTATTTATGGAGGGGTCGGGGGTCTAAAAGAGCCCATCTCTCCTTTGCACTTCACAGTACAAGTCAGCTTCAGCCTGCACTTTTCTACAATTTTCCAAAATTTATAGGAATGTGCTCTGTTAACCAACATAATCAGCTATTGAAGTCTTCAAGAAAGGCCCGGTTTTTGCAACCTGAAGCACATCCAAAGGAGACCAGGCATTCAGGGACGCACAAAATATGTCATGTCTAAATTAAAAAAAAAAAAAAAAAAAAAAGGAAAGTTCAAAGTTTAAGTGCATTCAGATGATGCAAAAAAAAAAAAAAAAAAAAAAAGTTTAAAGTCTTGAACAAGTTTTCACACTTAAAAAGTAGGACTATAGGCACAACTCCTCATTTTGGAGGGTCATAACCTCTATTTCTTTGCAATCTGTGGCCTATTGGGGATATTTACCTTTACTTCCTGTCCCATAGTCAAAACAGGAAGTGAGGAAATCAAAGCAAATTAGGAGGAGAATTAGTGTCCCTCTTGGAAGATTTCTCCTTTTACATTTCTGGGGGCAATGCAAAAATGTGGGATTTTTACCTTCACCATAAAACGTGAATGGTAAAAAGTAGTAAGTATAAATACTGTAGCTGCTGACTTATTAGGGCATTTAAAATGTCCAGGTATCCAGCGGTGCCCTCACCTGAGCCGATTCTATCGGGTGCTGGTGCTGCCATCTTGACTAAAAAGGGAACCCAGCAGTGAAGCCTTGTGGCTTCAAAGCCGGTTTTCCTACTGTGCTACAGTATTCTGGAACCTGGGAAATGTCCCAGAAGGCTGCAGGGGGAGGGGGCAAACTGAGCTGGGAGAGGGTACCTGTGAAATCCAGCTCCCCCCCAAAAGGTGCAAAATGTGGTGGCAGATAAGCAGAGTTTGCCCTTTTGGGTGGAGCTCCGCTTTAAGCTTTATTTGATGAAACCGGATATTGCCTGCATGACGGAGCATGTTGTATCAGACTTGGGTCAATGTGTAGAAAATCATTTTTCAAGAGGGGTGCCGATAGTGACTTTTCAAAATATAAAATTTATTTAAACTGACTTTAACTTTAATCGTCCCCCAAAACATGGTTTAAAAAAAAAAAAAAAAAAAAAAAAAAAAAGTCTTTATTTAAATCCTAAAACCATGTCAGTATTTTATAAAAAAAAAAAATTAACCCGAATGTCTGATCCCACCATTTTAATTCTTTTTTTTCCTTGCTGTAGAAACTGAACAGTTAAAGCCCCAGAAGACAGGACTCATTCCATCAAATGGGTTATACTTCGAGGAAATAGGTCTAAGGCTCTTTCATATGTCAGCAGTACTTGGTACTGAAAGAACATTTTACGAAAAAGGTGATCTTTTTCCAAGTATTGCTGGCTAATTCCTGACATTTGATTCTCCTAAGGGCAAACATGACGTTGGCCTTTCATGCATTAAAGCAGTCTAACCTTCCTCGAACAATATGATATTATGCACCACTCCCAAGATGAATAATACTGTAAACACATACTTAACTGAATTCTTTTAACCGGCTTTGCAAATTAACAGTGATCGGCTGCATCAGCTTTTGCCAAATGGCTTTAGGATAATTATGTGCGGAAAGGATAGGACATACAATGCAATGCCACACAGTCCAAACATTTCCACAGGAACATAACAAATCACTTGCACATTATACTACGGGTGAAATAAAAGGATTGGTAAGAACGGCACAAGTAGATTTATTGGCTTCTTTAAAATATTTGCTATGCCAATAGCTTTAAAAAAAAAAAAAAAAAAGTGTTGAGAAACGCAATAATATTTTAAATAGTAAAAAAAGGAACAAATCTAAAAATATTAGTATTATATAAAGCAGATAAATTATAACCCATTGTGCAAGTAGATCTGCAAATTTTTAATTTTTTTTCATAAAGTCAATTTTGGGATTTGCTTTTTAGTTCAAAAAACCTTTTTATGCTATTAATACTTCTCTGTAACAACGTCGGCATTGCACAGAGTCAGTTTTAGTAATCTTTGCAGAATCTGGCTTTTCACATGCATGGAATAACCTGCACTGCAATGGTAAAATCATGCAAAACAAGTATAAATGTAGTACATTTCCCTTATACCGTACTAATAGTGTGGGCTTTCACATAATTAGACTAGACATGTATGGTTTTATGACTGTTTAAAATAGTACCTTATTCTGCAACAGGAGGAAGATCATACATATAAATAGGTGCATACGGTATAACTCACTGCTTTACAGAGTCTATTGACTAAAAAATATTTTTCTCCATTTTAAAAAGGAACATGGTGGTTAACTCTTGCAATTATCTAATGTGAAGCCCCAGAACTGTACAGGACGTATACTGTACTGGCATAACTTTACTTTCATTTTCTAGGAGTAGAACGATGAACACAAGGAATGTCATTAAGAATGGATTTCAGATTAACAGCACAAATACCCAAAAGCAAAAAAAAAATTTAGGAATAAAAAAAAAAAAAAAAAAAAAAAAAAAAAAAAGTTAAATTTTACTCTCCTAGGTGGATGCAGCTTCGATCCAACGCTGCATCTGTCCCCTGCCGGCTCCGAGAACTGAGTGATCAAAGACTGCTGATCGCTCAGTTCTCCCCTCCTATCCCCCTCACTGGGCTGTGGAGGGGGTGGAAGGGGCTTGCTCTGGCACTCAGCGGCTCGCCAGGTGCTGGTCCACACTGTTTGGTTGAACCCGATCACATCATCGTGATCCTTCAGCAAACAGCGGGCTTTAGCCTGCTGTCAGCTGAAAATGGGTCACAGAAATGCAAAACGAAGTGCACAAACAGGAGAAATAGAGCCAAATGAGCTTTGGTTGTACTTTTCCTTTAACAAAAAGACATTTATACTGTAGGTCACACTGATTTTTCTTTGCTGCACTTTTACCTGGCTAAAAGCACAAGAAAAATGCAAGAAAAATGCAATAAAAAGGATTTCCCCTTTTACTCCAATAGAACTCTTCACACCAGTGCACTGCATTTTGAAAAGTTCTGCATGCTACAACTTTGGTGCCCCGGGGGAGAAAAAAAAAAAAAAAAAAAAAAAAAAAACCCCATCCCACTCACTTCCCATTGAAATCATGGAAAACCATCTAAAATGCACCCATTGCATTTCTGATATTCTTTGAGTCACAGGTGCATGCTAGGAATCAGGTAAAGAATACATGTGTCTTTACCACTTTCTTCAGCAGAGCATATTGACCATATTTTGTTTCCATTAAGATTCAATACAGCCTAGTCACCTTTGTCTTCTGGCAATATAAACTCAGGATTAAAATCTCTTTAAGTGAACCTGTGTCCAGGCTTTGGCTAATAAACCATTTCCATATATTAAGTCCTCATGCACACGGACGTTTTTACAGCTGCTTTTTTGAGCTTTTTTTGCAGCTTAAAAAGGCCTGTCTATGTTAGTCTATGGCTTCATGCCCACCTAGGCGTTTTTGAGCTGCAAGTGGCATAGGCGTTTTTAAGCTGTAAAAAAAAAACCCAGGACCAGTGGGTTCTGAAAGAGGTTTTTCAGCTGTAAAAACGCTCAAAAACGTCATTCACCAACGTTTTTTAGCGTTTTTGATCTATTGAAAAAAAAAAAACCTCAAAAACGCTAATGCGGAAAAACGCTCAAAAACGCTATTGCAAAAACGCTGAAAAAAGTTTAAAAAAATCACTGCAAAGATACTGGCGTTTTCATAACTTTTTTTTAACAGCCTGTGTGCATGAGGGCTAATGGGAAGTTAGGCCTCTTTCACACGGGGATCCGTATGTCCGTTTTTCAGCCTTCCGTTTTCGGATGAAAAACGGACATACAGTCATCCCTATGGAGCGTCGGATGTCAGCGGTGACATGTCCGCTGACATCCGACCCGCTCCGATCCGAAAAGTGTAACGGAGGAAAAACCTACTTTTTCCTCCGTTTTCGGATCGGATGACTACGGACCGTCATCATCCGATCCCCCCATAGGGGAGAGCGGCGCTCTGACAGGTCCGTCGCTGCACACTGTGCAGCGATGCACCTGTCATCTTCCTGCTCAGCGGGGATCGGCGGAGCTATCCCCGCTGAGCAAGCGGATGTTCACGGGGCGGATCATGACTGATCTGCCCCGTGTGAAAGAGGCCTTACTCATTCAAAGAAAAACGCTTTTGTGTTTCAGTCATTTCTAACAGCTTAGAAACATCTGCTGTTTTACATTAGAAGGTTGGTAGATTGACAAGGTCAAAAAACAGTGCCTTGTGTTCTGAACTTTGAAAACTTTTTGCAATATTTATAGATACAGAGATGAATGAGGACTTGAAATTTCCTTTGCAATGGGGAACACCTGTTCCTGTGACAACCGTCTAAGTCTCTAAGAGGAGATTTTTCACAATGGAAAGCTGGCCTTTTACTTCAATTGGAGTCTACAGAACAAGAAGTGAAGGGAAATTTCCCTAACGAAACAGGACAAACCAAACAAAAAAAAAAAAAAAACCCACACAAAAAAAAAAACACAAAAAAAAACACAACGCTGACTGCAGTCATTAACCCTCTACTTTATTGAAAGCGGGGGAAAAAACAAAACAAAACAAAACAAAACAAAAAACAACACACCAAGATTTAGTATATTGATATTGCAGCTTATGGTGTGGTGGCTGCATTTGTTTTTTTTGGGGCTTTGTTCCCAGTTTTCACCTGGTGACATGGCCAGTAACATTCTGCCTGTATTATAGTGCCTAAAATCTGGATGACGGAGCAACACAGACTAAAAAGCTAAAACTAAAAGCACCGCTTCGCGGTGGTTTTTAACCATTTCTCGGCTGCTAGCGGGGGTGGGGGGTAAAACCGCCCCCGCTAGCGGCCGAGAAATGGTTAAAAACCATGGCAAAGCGCCTCTGCAGAGGCGCTTTGCCGGCGGTATAGCCACGCCGTCCCATTGATTTCAATGGGCAGGAGCGGTAAAGGAGCGGTATACACTCTGCTCCTTCACTGCTCTGAAGATGCTGCTAGCAGGACTTTTTTTTACCGTCCTGCCAGCGCATTGCTCCAGTGTGAAAGCCCTCGGGGCTTTTACACTGGAATTAAGGCAGCGGCACTTTCGGGTCGGTTTGCAGGCACTATTATTAGCGCAATAGCGCCTGCAAACCGCCCCAGTGTGAAAGGGCTCTTTACTTAAGTCACTACAGCAACAGTTTTTTCCTTTTGGGATAAAAGTTTTAAATAAAAGCTGACCACTTTAAGTAGAGATGTACCAAAATTACGGCGGCCGAAACTGGTGTTCTGCCGATAGGAGAAAAAGGTGCCAATAATGGCACTGAAAACGCACGTGAATTTACTATGCTTATGATGCGTTTTTCATAGGTCATGCAAAAAAAAAAAAAAAAAAAAAAAAAAAAACACAAAAAGTAACACGGGTGTGATATTGATGTGATCTTCCTGCATTTTCAATGGGGGGGTGTGTTGTGGTTTTTATAACTTGCCAAAAAAGCAGGAATTTCACCACCACAAATCGGTGTGGAGACACATAGAATTTAGGAGATACATTTTTCTTTCCCTGCACTAATGGATATTATATTATATAGTTTTATACATACTCAATTTCCATCTGATGCACCTTTAAAATTTTAAGCAACTGTCAGTGGTTTGTTTTTCAAACAGAACAAGCTGTCCTGCAGATGAAGCACTAGGGGAAAAGGAGACCCTTACTAATAGATCACCAGGTAAACATACAAAAGCCTAAAAGAAAAAAAAACAAAATTCAGCCATCACATCTAAAGAACTGGTAAATTGCAATATAATAAATCTTTGCTTTTGGGGTTAATCCTGCTTTAAGAAGAGATTCTGAAACTAATACATTATGAAAAGCAAGCATGTAAAGTACATAAAAGGCAAGGCAAAAATGACTTTAGGATACACTGCAAAAACAGCACTGGGTGAGATTTTAATTCCATCAAAATATCAAAAGCAAGGAGCAGCAAGACATACTAGACAGATTTACTATAAAAAGTAATCTAGGATATACTATAGCCCAGCACATTGAATGGGGTGGGGGGGGCAGACACAGACACACACTTGAGACTCTGCCGAGTCTTTGACTGCAGGAAAGCCTCCCCGCTGTCCAGAAGACAGTACGCTGATCAGTGTTGCAGACTGTAGCAATAATCGACTGGCGAAAATCTGACAGTGGCTGTATAGCCTCCCTGCCTATACATAGATCGAAATCTGTCTGGTACCTGATGGAATTTCCATCCGTATATGGACAACTTAAAACTGCAAATTCATGAACTTCCCCCTGAAGCAGCATTGCAGCAATATAAAACATGTTATGATCACTTCATTGTTGATGCGTTTTTAAATAGATCATCCTGCACAGATTGCAGAACAGTCTTGGTTGGCTGATCAGAGCTGCAGGCATAAAAATGCACAGCAAACACTAAAATTAGAGGGCAGCCTAAATTGCAATAAAATGTCCAAAATGTACTTGATAAATCTCCTAATGAAACTTTACCTTTAAATGCCAAAGACTGTTATCAGCTGTGCTCTTTTCAGTTGCCACATCTTCTAAACTTAGCGTTGCATATCGATTTTTCTAATATATGAACTGTGCATGTTGCCCAAAGCATCAAATTCACATGCAAATCGACATAAAAAAATATCAGGAGAATTTAATGACAAGGGGTGACACGGAAAGTTTCAGTATACATACTAAATCTTTTTTAGACACTCAAGTTAAAAATCAATATTTTTCTTCTAGAAAGTTACTTGGAACCCCCAAACATATTTTAGCAGAGACCCAAGGGAATAAAATGTCAATTGAAAAATACATTTAAAAAAAAAAAAAAAAAAAAGTGTAGTTAGCCCAATTTTTTTTTTGTTTTATTGTGAAAGATGTTATGCCGCGAGAATAGTGATTCTCATTTTAGTCAGAATTGTTCAGCTCTAAATTTTAACCTACCTACCCATCCATTTTCCCTGAGTTTATAGAATGCTGCGCCTATTTTACTTTGTCTTTACTCTTTACTGAAACACTTTGAAGAATTCAGAGGACAGAAAAAAAGTTTTATAAAATTTAGATTTGCTTGATTTCTGCCCATTGAAGTACTACTGAAGTGTTACTAACAGAATTAGGGCTTCCCATGGCCTCATTGTTAGGGCCCCTGTATCCCCCAAAAAATAAATCTACAAGTTTCCTGTCCTGCAGGATCAGCACACCAGAGGTAAGGAAGTACCTGCACCTATTATTTTAATGACAAAAAAACAAACAAAACACACATCTGGCTAGAATACCAACTCCTTCCCTACCGTGATTGGCGGCTGGCTCACCCAATAACCTCCTACAAGCTTTGACGTTAGTGGCTGGCACAAACCCCCACCAGCACTGGTTGTTAGTGGCTGGCACAATAACCTCACCAGTAATGGTTGGCCAGTGGCTGGCACTAACATCACCACACCTGCAATAGTGGTAAGTTCCTGGCTGAAACAGTAACTGCCAGCATTAGTGATTAGTGGCTGGCTGAAACAATAGCCCCCTTCACCGGGATTAGTTGTCAGTTTCTGGCTGGAACAAAAGCACCATAGTTTTAGCCCCAAGCATAAAAAAAA
Organism: Lithobates clamitans; assembly: GCA_037952925.1. Taxonomy (NCBI): domain Eukaryota; kingdom Metazoa; phylum Chordata; class Amphibia; order Anura; family Ranidae; genus Lithobates; species Lithobates clamitans. The sequence goes on from JBBGZY010000229.1 coordinate 3,817,089, forward strand.
AAAAAAAAAAAAAACACACCACAAACAAAAAATGTGCATCCTAAACAGCACCATTACTCTGCTAATTTTGAATTTCTGTAAAAAGCCAACAGGCAAGCTCTCCTCTACGTCTCTAATTACTCTCCCTGGTCACAGACGTAGGTCAACTGCCACATGGGGTTGTAGTGACACATGAAGGACACAGATGTATTTGATGTGTGGGCTATGATTGACAGCCTGTCTTCACCTTCCCTATGCTGTGCAAGAAGGAAGACCTAGGCAACCAAAAAAGGTAACTAGCCAGATCCCTGAAAACAGTTTTTGGTCACCAACTATGCAATAGTGAGAACATACACTTTGTGGTTTGTCAGAGAAAATTATATAATATAGTAAGGTTACCAGGGCTGCACTGGTCTTTCTGTACTGGGCAGCAGGGCAATCGGATGTAGGCATCAGTGCAGCATGGGGGCAATTACAGGAACCGATCTCCCCTGTAAGTCTCTTCCTGCATCAGCTGAAAGCTGGCTTTTTCTCCTCTCCCTCCCATTGGCTTTCAGCTGCTGCAGGGAGAGACACCAAAGAGATCAGTTCTTGTAATTCCCCCCCCCCCACCAACCACACTAATCACCCTCTCTATGCAAGATTTGACTCCCCCTGCAGTCCAGGCCCCCCCACAATGCTGCTGGCTTCTCTCCTGCCAGCCGCTCACTTGCTGTTCATTTATAGTCTCTATAGCCTCAGTTTCTGTCTTATGGAAACAAAGGAGCAACCAACCAACACTGGGAAGTCAAGAAGACTGCAGTGGGTTACAGTGCTCCATCTATTGTGAACCTAAGCCAAAAGGCTTAGGCTCACAATTAGTGTGTGTAAATAGTCAATGAGTTTGTTAGCTCTCACATGGATGCACTAAGCAGGCTAGACACTGAACCATGAGGAGGTAGAAAAAAGGTCAAAATACCTGCGTAACAAGGTAAACTTTACATGGAGAGTAAAGGATATAAAAAGATATCCAAAGCCTTGAAAATGCTGTTTAATCACTTAAGTGGAAAATTTGGGGATCTCTTGATACCAAGCCAAGGTCAGATAGATCAAGATAGTTTTCAGCCACAGCTGCCACAGGAACTGTTCAGGATACAAAGAAAAGCCCACAGGTAACCGCAGGAGAAATACAGGCTGCTCTGGAAAAAGGTAGCACAGTATACTTTGGGGGGGCTGGGGAAGCTGCATGGTCAAGTTGCCAGAAAGAAGCCTTTACTGTACAAGTGCTAACAAAAAGCCTGGTTACAATATGCCCAACACCTTGACATGCCTTATGGGCCTTTGCGGCATTGGCACAGTAAAGGCTTCCTTCTGGGAGCTCAACCATGCAGCTCTTTTTTGTTCAAGTATCATTGAATTGTGCTCCTTAAAAACAACCACACTGTCTTTTTGGAGAGCAGCCAGTATTTCTCCTGCGGTTACCTGTGGGTTTTCTTTGTATCCTGAGCAATTCTTCCACCAGTTGTGGCTGCAATCTTTCTTGGTCTACCCAACCTTGGCTTGGCATCAAAAAGAGCCCCTAATTTTCCACTTCTTAATACGTGATTAAACAGGACTGGCATATTCAAGGCTTTGGATATCGTTTTATATCCTTTTCCATCTTTGTAAGGTTTCATTACCTTGTTAAGCAGGTCTTTTGACTGTTCTTTTCTACCTCCTCATGGCTCAATGTCTAGCCTGCTTGGTGCATTAATGTGAGCGTTAAACTCGTTGACTATTTATACACAGACACCAATTGCGATTTAAAAAGCCACAAATGTGGGAAATTAACCTTTGCCATTTTAACGTGTGTACCAGCTTCTGTGTCTGTACCAAGGCCAAACATTCCAGGGTATGTAAACTTCATCAGGGCCATTTGGGTAGTTATTAGAATAAAAAAAAAAAAATATAAAAAGAAAAAAAAAGCTATGCAATCCAAAATAATTTTTTTGGCATGGTCATTTTCAGTATTAATGCCAAAATATGCAAACTTGATAATATAAATCACACACACAAAATCCAGCAGCTACAAATACTATATTGTAGTGCATACGCACAATGAATGGTCCCACAGCCTTCTGGGACCTGTAAAGGTGGCTGCGGATGAGGAGCCTGAATAGGGAGAGAGGGCCTGTCAAAAACTATGTGCCTGCTCACCCCCCAAAAAAACAAAACAAAAAACACCCCTACATTCACAGAAAAATTCCATCTAAGAAGGGACACTGGTGGAAAGATCACTTAAGAACAAGGACAATAACTTAGGCTGGCCATGCATGGTTTGAATCTTGGCTGGTTCAACAGGAACTGGCCCGAGAGTCACTCCATTAATGGGCAGGCTGAATGTACCAAATTGAGCAATCAACTTGGGTACAGCCAGCCTGATGGATTCTTACGATTATCGCTAGCGGCTGCTATAGGATTCACCCACCCTGCCGGGAGCAGATAATTACTGGGCAGGAGGGTTCCCCCCCCCCCCGTCAGTACTGTGTTGATGAGGGAATCATGCAAATTTCTTTGTGGTACAACCCATGGTTGCAGAAAAGAAATTTTATAGTGTATGGTCAGCCTTAGTCAATTTCCTTATTTGAATACTTGTGCTTGGTAAAATATCCCCCCCCCCCCGATTTGCTTTTGACTAGAATGCAGTTTTAGTCATATTTTAGTCGACTAAACTAGTGTGAAATTTAGCCAATGGAATTACAATGGCTTTAATGTTATAATATATTTGGCAGTATTTAGCTACAATTATAATAGAACTTTTTCATTTGCTCTTGTTCATTATCTGTCTATTGTCCAAGTCCTGCAAAGAGCCTCTCTCGTAATTTATAGCAGTTAAATAACAGCTCTCAGTCTAAAGTCAGAACAGTGAAAGGATGTACGCTTGTTTTTTGCATCACTTTACTATTACTGTATGGGTAATTGTAGGCTTCACAGTCCCATTGCTCCACATGGATTAGAATAGTGAAGAGCTTCTAGACTGGGTTCTAAATACGTGTGTTAATACTGTCTAGAAATGTACTATAAGTGTAGTTTAAAACGTGCGCTAGGAAAATAGCAATTGGGTTTCAGAGGTACTATTGGCAGGAAAGTCAGGTTTCCTTCATTCACTTAATAAATCACACTAAACTATATAGGATTGGGTGTATGAAGAATTTCTTAAAGGGCAACATTCTAGATATATGGGCATTTACGTATGTATAAATTCCTAACAAGCAGTAGCAGAGCTTATCCTCACTGCCATGTGTGGCTTCAAGCATGGAGGAGCAAATAATCCTCAAAGTCATAATGCTCCATTTTTGGCTGTAGTCCAATCCTTAGCAGATTTATCTTATGCTGTTCTCTTCCAGCAGTCACTTGATAGCCTTCCACTTTAAATACAGTTCAGCTGTACATTAGAAGCCTGGAAGGGTACCAAGTCACTGCTGGAAGAGTGAGATAAAGCTGCTGAGAACCCAGCTGCACAGCTATTAGAGTGCCTTGGTTATAAAATTTGACGACAACATACCGTATTTATCGGCGTATAACACGCACCGGCGTATAACACGCACCCCAATTTAGGAGGGAATTTTAAGGAAAAAAAAAAAAAAACTTACATTTAAATGCCCTTCATTGCAGCCTTGTCAGTGCAGCCTTGCCCCAGTGCAGCCTGGGATCCCGTCCCTGCTGTCACATCTTCAAAATCGCGGACCGCGATTTGAAAATGGCGCCGCCGGCGCCGAAATACAGAGCCGGTCCTCGGCTCTTTCCGGCGGTTCTCGTTTACTTTCGGCTCCACTCGTAGTCCCGAGCGGAGCTATCCGAGTAGGTTCGGATAGCTCCGCTCGGGACTACGAGTGAAACCGAAAGTAAACGAGAGCCGCCGGAAAGAGCCGAGGACCGGCTCTGTGTACTTCGGCGCCGGCGGCGCCATTTTCAAATCGCGTTCCGCGATTTTGAAGATGTGACAGCTCGGGATCGGCAGGGATCGGCGTATAACACGCACCTGCGACTTTCCCCTGATTTTAAGGGGAAAAAAAGTGCGTGTTATACGCCGATAAATACGGTAATTCATAGAACTTACAGCTAAAGCTTGTTTGAAAGATAATTTCCTGCTTGTTGAAGTGCAACAACGTTATTCTATTTACCACTTTACTTTTGGGCTGCAGCACTTCTAGGTCTCTGGCCCAAGCTAGGCCAGACTGCCTCCTGGAATTGCTACATCACAGCTATTCTAGGAGGCAGAATGTTACTACTCCACAACTATATGGCGTGTGTGCACAAATGCCAATGGGCAGTATAGTAAATTGCCAATAGCTGGCAGCGTTTTGGGATATGCACAAGTGGTGGGATTTGTGTGTGCACAGTCTCTGCCAGGTCCTAGATACCTGGAAGACACCTGTGCTGCATATGTATACACAAGTTTTTTTTAAATGGTGATAAAGAGGAATCATCGCAGATACCACTACTACAGCAATTGCCACTAGCTTCTGAGTTCATTGTTAAGCAGCTGCACTCTTGCTTACAGAACAGAGGTCTCCTTCGTCGCACGGGTAACACATAGAACATTTTGTACTTTCTTGAAAAAGTGTTCTGACTTGACAAGGTAGCGATTGTGTGGTCACCATACTGCTTCCCCACCCTGTCCAATTGGAGATCAATTTGCATCCATTTTAAAAATGGCCATATCTGGATTTTTTTTGAATTTTACAAACATGTAAAAAAAAACAAAAAAAAAAACAAAAAACAAACTTACCTGCTCTTTGCAGTGGTTTTGCACAGAACAGCCCCGAACCTCCTTCTCAGGTCCCCTGCTGGCACTCCAGGCCCCTGCTGTGTGTCCATTCCCACATGGAGTGAGGCTCAGCCTCACCCCCTTCTCTTTTGCCCACTGGCTGTGATTGACAGCCAATGAGGATGGGAGACCTGCTGCTCTTTACTGGATCGAGATGGGGCTCAGGTACGTTTTAGGTGGGCAGGGGGTGCTGCGGCACACAAGTTTATCCTTCATGCATGAAGAAAAAAAAAAAATAACCACCACCACACACCTCATTACCCTACTATGGAAGCAATGGTTTGGCAGAAGACAACCTTTCCCCAACCAACAAGCAGAATAGAATATAAAGGCGCAGAATATTCAGTTAAGAGGCAAGGTAGGTTCCAACGGTAGTACAGAGCTCACTGATCAATGACTAAATTAAATGTGCATAACCAAGTTCCCCACCACCATCCAGCCCCATCATGACAATGCCTGTAGGTATTCCAAACATACCAAGGAGATACTGGCAAGCTTGCAGACAGATGTAGACACAAAATCAAAGCCCAGAGGGATAGTGGCATAAAAATTGTTAGATGCCAACAAGTAAGCCAGCATTATGGGGAATACTCCCTGTCAGCAAATAGAACATACATTTAGGCCACATGTCCATGTTAGGATCTACAGCTTACTAGATAATGCCAACAACCTTAAATTTGAGGCAACTAGATGAGCTGGCCAAAGACATAGGTAAAAAGTCAGGTGTATGCACAAATGGTCAGTCACATAATGTCTTCTTGGCCAGTTTATCCCCTTAACCTCTTCCCGCCCAAGGTACGTCATGACGCCCTTGACTTTGTGCAGGTATATCTGAATGATGCCTGCAGCTACAGGCATCATTCAGATATCGGCTTTTTTCAGCCAGCGATTCTACACCATATCGATTATAGGGGCTGTTCCGTTACTTGATCGTTCTTACGGTGGCAAAATGGGACGCCCCCTCCGGTGCTACTGACTCACTGCTTCCATCAGTGAGTCGGAGACAGGATCCGCCGGCCCTGGATGGTGACCAGATTTCTATGATCGTTCGGAGGCCGGGCGCGATGTTATGACATCACGTCCAGCCTCTGCATTCAAACAAATGGCACCTCCTCAGCTGGGAAGCTGAGAGGTTTTATTTTTTGATTTTAGGCTTCCCAGCCTAGAGGTGAGATGTGGGGTCTTATTGACCCCATATCTGACTGTAGAGGACCGATCATGCCATATTCCTATTACAAGAGAGGTTTACATTCCTTGTAGTAAGAATAAAAGAATAACCACTTATCCACTGGGCATTTAAACACCCTTCCTAACCAAACCAATTTTCAGCTTTCGGTGCTCTCACATTTTGAATGACAATTACTCAGTCATGCAACACTGTACCTATGAAATTTGTGTCCTTTTTTCCCCACACAAAGCTTTTTCGTGCTATAAGAGAATAAAATGCATTTTTCTTTGTTATAAAATTTTGAAAATTAGTAATTTTTCTTCATAAATTTTGGTCAAAATTTATTCTGCTACATATATCTTTGGTAAAAATAAACGCAAACTGGTGTAAATTTGGTCTTTGTGAAAGTTAGAGTCCACAAGCTATGGTGCTAATCTATGAAAATTGATCACACCTGATGTACTGATGGCCTATCATTTCTTGAGACCCCAACAAGCCAGGAAAGTACAAATACCCCACAAATAACCCCTTTTTGGAAAGTAGGCATTTAGTAAGAGGCATGGCGAGTTTTCTCAAGTTGTAATTTTTTTCCCACAATTCTTTGCAAAATCTTTTTTTTTCTCCACAAAATTGTTATATCAGCAGGTCATTTCTCACACACAGCATATGCATAGCACAAATTACACCCCAAAAAACACATTCTAATACTCCCGAGTATGGAGATACCACATGTGTGAGATTTTTACACAGCGGGGCCACACACAGAGGCCCAACATGCAGGGAGCACCATCAGGTGTTCTTGGAGCATAAATTACACATATAATTTCTTGACTACCTTACACTTTTGAAGGCCCTGGAGCACAAGGACAAGGGAAACGCCCCAAAAAAGACACCATTTTGGAAAGAAAAACAACCCAACGTATAATCTATGAGGCATAATGAGTCTTTTGAACATGTCATTTTTTTCTACAAGTTTTTGGAAAATGTGTAAAGAAAATGCATTTTTTTTAATACACAAAGTTGTTTATTTATACAAAATTTCTAACACATAGCATGTACATACCAAAAATTACACCTCAAAATAGATTCTCCTACTCCTGCTGAGTACAGTGATACCACATGAGGGAGACTTTTACACAGCTTTGCACTCTAGAGGCACAGATGAGCATGAATAGGGATGGCCAAGTATGGATGGGATGACTGAGCATTGCTATGGATGGATGGATGGATGGATAGATGGGTGAAGGAGCATGGCTGATTAGGGATGGATGGCTGAGTGCAGGAAAGGGCACATATCAGCGCTGTGGGCACTACACATCCAGCCCACAGCGCTGCAGCACTCGATCTCTCCCCTCTCACTGTACTGATCGGTACAGAGAGGGGAGAGAGGAAATGGGCGTAATGCCGGTTTGTTTACAAGTGATCGCTCCGTCATTTGACGGACCAATCACATGGTAAACGGCCGCTGTCAGCGGCCATTTACCGTGATGCGCCGGGGTCATGGATATTCCTGGGTGCACGGGAGCAAGATTTTGGGAGGACATCAATGTACGCCCTCCCAGAGTTATCAAGCCGTGCTGTAGTCATTCGGCTATGGCGCAGTCATTAAGTGGTTAAGTACTAAAGTTTGGCGCCATTCCACGAGCGTGTGCAATTTTGAAGCGTGACATGTTAGGTATCCATTTACTCGGCGCAACTTCATCTTTCACATTTAGCCCAATTTTTTTTTTTTGCATAGTTTTTTTTTTTTAAGCATGAAACCGTTTCTCTCCCCCCCAAAAAAAATAAAATAAAATGTGTTAGAAAAATTGCTGTGCAAATACTGTGCGAGATAAAGTTGCAACGACCGCCATTGTATTCTCTAGGGTCTTTGCAAAAAAAATAAAAAAAAAAAAAAAAAAAAAACTCACCATGCCTCTTAATACCTTGGCATGTCTACTTTCAAAAAAGGGTCATTTGGGGGTATTTGTACTTTTCTGGCTTGTTAGGGTCTCAAGAAATGATAGGCCGTTAGTACTTCAGGTGTGATAGTTTTTCAGAGATTGGCACCATAGCTTGTGGACTGAACTTTCACAAAGACCAAATATACACCGATTTGGGTTATTTTTTACCAAAGATACGTAGCGGTATAAATTTTGGCCAATATAAGAAAAAATTACTAATTTGCAAAATTTTATAACAGAAACAAAGAAAAATGCATTTTTTTAAACAGAATTTTGCCTTTTATGGCCCAAAAAAATAAACCCAGCGGTGATTAAATACCACCAAAAAAAGCTCTGGAAAAAAAAAAAAAAAAAATTTCATATAGGTAGTGTTGCATGACTGAGTAATTGTCATTGGTTAGGAAGGGGGTTCAAGTGCCCAGTGGGTAAGTGGTTAAAAGGATTGCTCAAATCAAAAAACCAAAGAAAGAGGGCATCTGCAAGCAGACAGTCCTTGGGGGAAACCAGCCATTGATATATAAATGATCGAATGCTTCAATCCCAAGAAATGTATTCAGGCCTGTCTTGTGCTGCCCTGTACACATTAAATCCTTACCCAATCCACAAAAAAAAAAAAAAAAAAAAAAAAAAAAAAAAACAAACAACACACCACAACCAGTTACACTTACCGGTAACCGTTTCTGGGAAGTCTTCCAGGACGGCACCCTGAGAGATGACTGGTCCACCTGACAGGAAACACAATCAATCAAGAGGTTAAAGGCCCCGCCCCTCCCGGTGCTCCTCAGTTGTGACAAAGTATTGACCCACACAAGTGCACGAGAGTGAAAAACATAACCCCCACCACACTCTAAACATTGCATTATACCTAAATACCTAAATAGAACGGGTGGGAAGTAGGTCTGCCGTCCTGGAAAACTTCCCAGAAACACTGTTACCGGTAAGTGTAACTGGTTATTTTCTCAAGTCGTCTTCCAGGACAGCACCCTGAGAGAAGAGCAAGTAGCTCAGGCCTACCTTTAGGGCGGGACAACCGCTTGCAGGACTTTCCTGCCAAATGCCAGGTCCTGAGGGGATAGTAATTCTACTCTGTAATGCCTCAGGAACATGTTCTGGCTTGACCATGTAGCGGCTCTACATAACTGTTCCACCGAAGCTCCGGCCCTTTCCGCCCAGGAGGTTGCCAGAGATTGCGTGGAATGTGCTTTAAGGTCTCTAGGAGCTGCCCTACCGGACTGCTCATAGGCTAAAGAAATGGTATGTTTAATCCATCTAGCTATAGAAGCCTTGGATGCTTGTTGGCCCTTCTTTTGGCCAGAAAAATTAACTAAAAGATGGCTGGACTTTCTAAATTCCCTAACTTTTTCTAAGTAGGATAATAAACAGCGTCTGACGTCCAGACAGTGAAAAGAAACTTCCCCTTCATTCCTGGGGTTACTACAAAAAGCAAGGTAGAACTACTTCTTGAGTCCTATGGAACTTTGATGCTACCTTAGGGAGGTATAGGGGGTCCTGCTCAAGTATAACCCTGTCCTCAAACTGAAAAATGGCTCTTTAATAGAAAAAGCCCGGATGTCACCTACTCTCCTGGTTGAGGTGATTGCTAGTAAAAAGGCAAACTTAAAGGTCAGGATCCTAAGGGGAATCTGATCTATTGGTTCAAATGGCGCCCTTTTTAACCCATCTAGTACTAAGGTAAGGTCCCAAGGAGGACACCTAGACATTTGAACAAGGGACAACCTCTCTCTGACCAAGAGAAATCTTTTGATCAGGGGGTGTAATGCCAAGCGTTTCTCCAGAAAACAGGACAAGGCTGAGACCTGCGCCTTAAGGGTCTTGGTTGCCAAACCCAGATCTGCTCCATCCTGGAGAAATTCTAAAATAGCTGGGATCTCTTTTTGTGAAGTCCATCTCTCCTGACACCAGTGAGAAAATCCCCCAGGTCTTGGCATAAATACACCTTGTGATCGGCTTTCTACTAAGGAGCAGTGTATCCACTACTGTGCGATAGACCCTTCTCCCGCAGGTTCTGCCCTTCAAGGTTCTGCCAGGCCATCAGCTTGAAGAAGCTGGGGTCTGGATGGCAGACTGGACCCTGAAGGAGGTCGCACCGGACAGGGAGGTGAAGAGGTGGGGCTATGGACCAACCCTGCAGGGTTGGAAACCTAGCTCTCTTGGGCCACCAAGGGGCTATCAGAATCAGTTTGCTTTCCGAGGGGAACAGTTTTTGAAGAACCCTCGGGATTAACCACAGAGGGGGAAAGGCATAGGCCAGTTGGAAGTCCCAGACTTATGCCAATGATCCCCTCTGAGCCCCTCTCTCGGGTAAGGGAAAATAATCTCCTTACCCTTCTGCATTTTCTGCAGGCAAAAAGTTCTATCTCTGGAACGCCGAACTGTTGACTCACCAGGCAAAAAACCTCTGGATTCAATTCCCATTCCCCCTGCAGAATCGACTGCCGACTGAGATAGTCTGCCTCTACATTCAAAGTTCCCTTTATGTGGATCGCGGAGATGGAGAGAATCCAATTCTCCACCCAGGACAGGATCTCCACCGATAGGGATAGGAGCGTTGTAGATCTGGTACCTCCCTGATGATTCAGGAATGCTACTGCCGTGGCATTGTCTGATAAGACCTGCACCTCCTCGCCCCTGATCCTCCTCTTGAAAGCCTTTAGTGCTTCCCCTATGGCCAAAAGCTCCCGAAAGTTGGGGGAGGCCCTTCTTTGCTTTGGACCCCAGGACCCCTGAGCAATTAGATCCTTCAGGTGGGCCCCCCACCCCCAGGAACTTGCATATGTAGTTATCCTGGGAGGCTGAAGTTGGCTCCAAAGGAGGCCCCCCTGAAGCCTCTGAGGAAGAAGCCACCAGTGAAGAGAGTCTTTTACTTCGACCAGAATGGCAATCTCTATGTCCAGAGAGTCTCTTTTCCTGTCCCAAGAGGATAGGAGGAAGTGCTGGAAGGTCCTGGAATGTAGTTGTGCCCAAGGAACTGCTGGGATAGATGCCGTCAGACCCAGTACTCATGATACTTCTGTAGGAGATGGTCCTTGCCTGTAACAGCGACGTGACTGCTGCTATGAGGCCCTCTACTTTGCCCTGAGGTAGAACTAATTTTGGTTCAGAGGAATCCACCAGGAAACCTAGATACGACTGTCTGGGCAGGAGTCAGCAAGGATTTTTCCCTGCTGATGATCCATCCCAGAGCTTCTAAAGTCTCCATTACTCTGGATAGATCCAGAAGAAGCTCATCCCGACTCAGATTGTAAATCAAAATGTTGTCTAAGTAGGGAATCAATGCCACTCCCTGGAGGTGCAGGAAGGCCACTACCTCTACCATTACCTTTGTGAAGACTGACTGGATGTCAGTCCAAAGGGGAGGGCTGCAAACTGCCAGTGCTGCACTCCCTCTGGAGAGGCAATAGCGAATCTCAGAAAGATCTGATGGTCCTGAAATATAGGGATATGAAGGTAGGAGTCCTTTAAATCTAGGGTCACCATGAACACATCCTTGTCTCCTGAGAGAATAAACACTCTCCATGCGGAACTTCTTGTATCAAAGAAAAGCATTGGAGGTTCCTTAGATTTATGATAAGACGATACTTTCCTGAGGGTTTTGGTACCACAAAAATGTGGCAATAAAAACCCTGACCCTGCTGGCCCACTGGGACTGGTATTATGACCTCCTGACTGGCTATGTTCTGAAGGATTCCTGCTGCTTTGCAGGGATCCCTGGGAAGTAGGGTTGTCCCGATACCACTTTAGGACCGAGTACAAGTACCGATACTTTTTTTCCAAGTACTCGCCGATACCGATACTTTTTTTTAATGTCACGTGACAGTGGGTTTTTTTTTTGTTTGTTTTTTTGGGGGGGGTGGGGGGGTGAACGTTTTGTGTGTTTTTTATTTACATTAATTTTTTTACAATCATTTTTTTTTTATTCTTTATTGCAATGTGTGTTTTTTTTGTTTTTATCAGCCCTGTTGGGGGGCTTTTGTGAGATATCAGGGGTCTTAACAGACCTCTGATATCTCCCCTTTGAGACAGAGAAAGAGACAGAGGATAGAGATTCTCCAGTCCCTTTCTCTGCAGCCTCAGCTGCACTGAGAATGAATGGAGAGAAGACAGCGGCTCCTCTCCATTCATAAACTGACACATCGTAATCACAGGAGATTACAATGTTTCAGTTATGTGAATAGACCGAGTCAGCTGACTCTGTCCATTTACACAGCGGAGAGGGGGACAGCGGAGGAGGACAGAACAACAGAGGGGGACAGTACAACGGAGGGGGACAGAGCAACAGAGGGGAACAGCATAGGGGGACAGAGGAACGGAGGGGGCATGGAGGAGGATGAGGTGACAGTCAGCGGTGATTGCGTGTGGGGGAGTTACAAGCACCGATCACCACTGTATGTCACTAAAGCCGCGGGGGGAGAAGCTTGTAACTCCCCCACGCGCTGATCACCGCTGACTGTCATAGTATCGGGAGCATTTGCCCGAGTACAAGTACTTGGGCAAATGCTCGGTATCGGTGCCGATACCGATACTAGTATCGGTATCGGGACAACCCTACTGGGAAGGCAAGTCAAGAGAAACTTGGGAGAGGAGAGAAATTCTAATCTGTAACCCTCTTATAATTATTTGAAGAATATGGGGGCTCTGAGAGACCCTTTCCCACTGAGGGACAAAGTGGGAAAGTCTTCCCCCTACTGGAAAGTCATTTAGGGGTCTTGTCACCTGACTTCTGGCTGGAAAAGAGAATGCCTGACTTTTGCTTGTCCTTACCAGCGCCCCAACGTCTATTAGGGGGAGACCTTTTTCGCCGAGAAGCGTTTTTTTGCCTGGGGGCCTCGAAAAAACCTCTTCCTCTCCCTCCTAGGTTTAGTAGGGAATTTTTTCCCCTTTTCGGTAGATCTGGCCAGGGCCTGATCTAGGCCAGTACCAAAAAGGAGACCGCATAGATGGGTTTTAGATGAGCTATCGCCGTCCCAAGTCTTAACCCAGAGGGCTCGCCTGGCTGAGTTTACGTACAACCACCAAATTGGGTGCTTTACTACTGTCTCAACCACAGCATCCGCCAAGTATGCTACAGCATTCCCTGTGACCTCCAAAGAATCCAATACCTCCTTAGATTTGGAGGTTCGGGATACGTGGTCCATCAGTTTACAGACCCACATGTCCGCATTCCTTGCGATGCAAGCTAAAGCTAATGCGGGGCTCATAGCCGCAGCGTTAGCCTCCCAGGCTCTGCGTAAAATGGTTTCAGCCCTCCGATCCATTAGATCCTTTAAAATTACCGGTGTCAAAGGAAAGATCAGACTGCTTAGAAACCTGTGCTAAGGAGGAGTCTAGCCTAGGAGTTTTGAAAAATCTTTCCTCATCCTCCTCAGTAAAGGGGCATCTACGCTTCCATGTTTTGTATTTCAGAAGCCTTTTTTCTGGTTCTTTCCATTGTCTCAAGATGACCTCTTTGAGGGCGGAATGCACCGGAAGAACCCTGGCCTGAGGTTTAATTAAGTCTCTATACATTTTATCTTGAGCAGAAACCTGCGCAGCAGGCTCCTGAATTTCTTCTGAAGCGTAAATAGCTCTCCGAAGATCCTCCATGTCGTCAGCTGACAATATATGCCTGCTAGACCTGGAGTCCTCCCTCTCATCCTCCTCTTGGCTGTCCACCACCCCTTCGTCCGAAAATCCCGATTAAGGGTTTCAGACTCGCACTCTTCCTCTGAATCTTGAGGAAGTGGATACTACAAAGCATCTGCCCAGTATCTAGATCCCCTAGACGAGGCGGACCCCTCCTGGGAGGAGGCATCCTCACTAGTATGAGCCTCTGAATCCCTAGGCTTAAGGGTGGATTGAAAAGCCTTTGAAGTGGACAGCATCTCAGTTTGTACAGTGAGTAACTCCTTCATAATTTGAGAGGTCTCCTTCCCTGTCAACTTCTGTATGCACTTAAAGCAGAAGGGCTTTGGATGATCTGGGGGTAACCCATCATTACAGTTCCCCCATCTCTTAGAATGAGTGGAGGATTTCATGGGATGGCTGGCAACCTCACGGGCAGAAGCATCGTCCCCTGAAAAAAAAAAAAAAAAAAAAAAAAAAAGCATAACACTGAGACTCAGGAGAAGAGTTGGGGTACCCTCCCCCATCTAAACCTCCGGAGGCCGGTCAGACTCACCTCCTGTAGTCTCTTTCATGGCTGTAGACCCTGCAGGTCTCTCCTCATGTTCCATGCTGCTTCAGAGGGAACCTTGATACACACAAACAGAGGAGACGTGGGCGCCTGTTCCCTGTGGATTTTATATCCTGTGTGGCTGCATCGTGCTACCGCCATCTTGCCGAAGACCAGAAGCGGCGCGGCACATGCTGAGGTCACTTCCTGCCTGTAGGTCTCCAGAGGGGTACACCACTGTACCCAGGGTCCTTCAGCACTCAGGGGGGCTCTTCCAATTTCTGCTGCCCCCCCCTGAAGAATAGGGGGACCCCCCAGGAAGGTTAGAAACATCCAGCCGGACCCAGCGGCTTCCCAGGCATTTGGTCCGGCTCCCAGGGGGAGACCACCAGCTCCAGGCCATAAGAAAAAAAATAACAAACTGTTTTGCTGTGGTGAAACACTCAAAAAATGAGGAGCACCGGGAGGGGCGGGGGCCTTTAACCTCTTGATTGATTGCGTTTCCTGTCAGGTGGACCAGTCTTCTCTCAGGGTGCCGTCCTGGAAGACGACTTGAGAAAAATCCAGATTTGGCCATCCAAAAGGCAGGGGAGGGTCCAGAGGCAGAGATAGCCAGCGTGGAAGATATTCCAGAGGGTAGTATTGGGGGCATTAGTGGTAGGTTAGCAAAAGCACAAAAACACAAGGCGAGTATAGTAGTAAGTCCTAGTTGCAATCTCAAAACACCCAATACGAGGAGAATATGCGACCAGTCTAAACTATGTGGCATGTTCACCAATGCCAGGAGCATGGGGGACAAGATGGGTGAACTAGAGATACTGTTGCACAAGGAGGATTTGGAGGGAATTTCAGAGACCTGGTTCAACAGCTCTCATGATTGGCTGGCAAACATTCAAGGGTATACCCTATACCATAAGGATAGAGAGGGTAAAAAAGGGGGAGGGGTATGTAATATATATTTATTTACAACTAAATGTGAGATGACATCGCTGAGGTAGCTAGGGAGGAGGTGGAATCCTTATGGGTAGAGCTCCAAAGGGATGAAGCTAAGGAGAAAGTATGCTATAGGCCCCCTAACCTGAGGGAGGAAGTAGAGAGATCTATCGCAAATTGGATTAGCAGCAAGGATGGGAAGTGTTATCATAATGGGGGAATTTTAATTATGCAGACATAGACTGGGCGGAGGGAACTGCGCATTCAAGGCTCGCCAGTTCCTTAATGTCTTGCAGGACAACTTTATGGGTCAGATGGTAGACGCACCAACTAGAAATAAAACATTACTGGATCTACTGATTACCAACAATACAGACCTGATCACGGATGTGGAACTACGGGGCAATTTAGGCAACAGCGATCACAGGTCAGTTAGTTTCAGTATAACTCACACAAATAGGAAACATAAAGGGAATACAAAGACAGTGAATTTCAAAAGAGCCAACTTCCCTAAACTACAAACATTGCTAAAAAGGCATAAATTGGGATAAAATATTAGGAACAAAGAATACAGAGGAGAGATGGGTTTGCTTTAAGAGCATATTAAATAAGGGCATTAGCCAATGTATCCCATTGGGTAATTTAAAAGAGCGAACAAAAGTCCTGGATGGCTTAACTCAAATGTAAAAATGCATATAAAAAGCAAAGGAGCAGGCCTTCAAAAAATACAAGGATGAGGGATCATCCTCAGCATTCAGACTTTATAAAGAGTGCAACAAGAAATGTAAGGGTGCAATTAGGACAGCTAAGATGGAACATAAAAGACATAGCGGAGGAGAGCAAAAAAAATCCCAAGAAATTCTTTAAGTATGTAAATAGTAAAAAAGGGAGGACAGACCATATTGGCCCCATAAAGAATGCGGAAGGACATCTTGTTACAAAGGATGGGGAGATGGCGAAGGTATTGAATTTATTCTTCTCAGTCTTCACGAGGGAATCGGGGGGCTTCAGTAACCAAAACTGCTGTGTTTATCCTCATGACACAACACAGAAAGCACCTCCATGGTTAACAGAGGACAGAATTAAAATTAGACTTGATAAACTTAACATTAATAAATCACCGGGACCAGATGGCTTGCATCCGAGGGTACTTAGGGAACTCAGTCAAGTGATTGCCAGACCATTGTTCCTAATTTTTACAGATAGTCTACTGACTGGAATGATACCAGCTGATTGGAGAAAAGATAATGTAGCACCAATATTTAAAAAGGGCCCAAAATACATCCTTGGGAATTACAGACCAGTTAGCCTAACATCAATAGTATGTAAACTTTTGGAGGGGATGATAAGGGACTATATACAAGACTTTAGTAAGAACTAGGGGTGCAACGGATCGTCATCGATCCGTGACCCGTACGGATCAAGCTCCGCGGATCGGGACACCCGCGATCCGCGGATCGGGACACCCGCGATCCGCGGAACGCTCTGTGGCCTCGGCCATAGGAAAGTCCGCAGCTTCGGCCTAGCTCCAGAGCGGCGGCCATCTTGGTACACCTGGCGGCCGTTTAGCATGTGATCGCTCCGTCAAATGACGGAGCGATCACTTGTAACAAACCGGCGTCATGTCATGACGCCGGTTCCTCTCTCCCCTCTGTGTACTGATCTGTACAGTAGAGGGGAGAGATCAGATGTCAACAATGCCCTGCCGCAATACCTGCCAATATACCCTGCCAATAGGGAGATTGTGGATATTTGTGGATCCGAAAATGATCCAAACCGTGACTCCTGATCCGAGGAACAATCCGAACCTTGAGTTTTTTGATCCGTTGCACCCCTAATAAGAACGGTATCATTAGAAGTAATCAGCATGGATTCATGAAGAATCGTTCTTGCCAAATCAATCTATTAACCTTCTATGAGGAGGTGAGTTGCCATCTAGATAAAGGAAGGCCCATAGACGTGGTGTATCTGGATTTTGCTAAAGCATTTGACACAGTTCCCCATAAATGTTTACTGTACAAAATAAGGTCCATTGGCATTGACCATAGGGCGAGTACATGGATTGAAAACTAGCTACAAGGGCGAGTTCAGAGGGTGGTGATAAATGGGGAGTACTCAGAATGGTCAGGGGTGGGTAGTGGGGATCCCCAGGGTTCTGTGCTGGGACCAATCCTATTTAATTTGTTCATAAACGATCTGGAGGATGGGGTAAATAGTTCAATCTCTGTATTTGCAGACAATACTAAGCTAAGCAGGGCAATAACTTCTCCGCAGGATGTGGAAACCTTGCAAAAAGACCTGACCAAATTAATGGGGTGGGCGTCTACATGGCAAATGAGGTTCAATGTAGAAAAATGTAAAAATGCATTTGGGTGGCAAAAATATGAATGCAATCTATACACTGGGGGAGAACCCTGGGGGGAATCTAGGATGGAAAAGGACCTTGGGGTCGTAGATGAAAGGCTCAGCAATGGCATGCAATGCCAAGCTGCTGCTAACAAAGCAAACAGAATATTGGCATGCATTAAAAGGGATCAACTACAGAGATAAAACTATAATTCTCCCACTCTACAAGGCTCTGGTCCGGCCGCACCTGGAGTATGCCGTCCAGTTCTGGGCACCAGTCCTCAGGAAGGATGTACTGGAAATGGAGCGAGTACAAAGGGCAACAAAGCTAAGGGTCTGGAGGATCTTAGTTATGGAGGAAAGGTTGCGAGCACTGAGACGCTTGAGAGGAGATATGATTTCAATTTACAAATACCGTACTGGTGACCACACAATAGGGATAAAACTTTTACGCAGAAGAGAGTTTAACAAGACTCGTGGCCACTCATTAAAAGAAGAAAAGAGATTTAACCTTAAACTATGTAGAGGGTTCTTTACTGTAAGAGCGGCAAGGATGTGGAATTCCCTTCCACAGGCGGTGGTCTCAGCGGGGAGTATTGATAGCTTCAAGAAACTATTAGATAAGCACCTGAATGACTGCAATATACAGGGATATATAATGTAATACTGACACATAATCACACACATAGGTTGGACTTGTGTCTTTTTTCAACCTCACCTACTATGTAACTATGTAACAATCTCTATGGTACTTGCTGACAGTCAAGTGATCTTGTTGAGCAAATTTCTACAAGTCATGTATTTATTTTGCTACGTTATGCTGCGATTAAAATTTAACACCATTTCTTTTTTAATAGGACATGTTTAATTCATATATACTCATGTACATATTACCATTTTGTATTTAAAATGTGGATATCAAGTTATGGGTACAGAGGTGTAAAGGTTCCTGGTGAGCTGTAAATATAGGAGGTGCTGTCAATCAAAATGAGCAAGACTGCTTTTGGGGGGGGCTTTTACCTGCCTTTTAGACAAGTTACTATTGAATGTGCATTTTATTTTCATGAAAGTCCATTTCTCCCCCCCCCCCCCCCCCCTCCCCACTTTCTGCACTCTGGCAATAAATTATACAATTTCTTTGTACAATTTTCTTTAGGATTTACCAAAACCACATAATGAGGTCAAACCTGAACACTTTCAATTAGTATGCAATCAATTTGTATGCAAGCTGGCAGGCCCTTGTACTACATAGTTTAAAGGCAAATCTAAAGGAAATCAAACAAGAAAATTGTATATTGTATGGCCAGCATAAAAAGGCACATGTGCAAACAGGGCCTAAATGAGGTTGCCAAAAATATATGGTGACTATTTACAAATACTCAACAGTCACACAATTTCTAAGTCAATTTAAAAAAAACCCTTTGTTTTTAATTACACACATACCTACATAATATTTAGCTCTCTTGTAGCATTGTGATGGTTTCAATGCCAATATAGTGCATTAAACTGCAGGAAGCAAACAATGGGAATGGAATACATACATTTATACAGTGAAGCATTTCTCAAGGTCAGCAAAACATGCACTAGAGGAGATATTCTAGAAGAACCCTTGATGGTTCCAACGTCTCAAATTGCAAGCCATTTTTACACAACTTAGTAACTTTAGATGTTATTTGCCAGCAAGGGTCACCTTTATATGCTCAAGGTTCAGCTTGAATCTGAGACACATTGGCAAGGTCTATGAGCAAACTAATTTTTCACTTAAGAAATAAGTGACGTATGAACATGCAGAACTCTGCTAAACAATCATGACATAAGATTAAAAATCACTTGGTCACTTGATGGGCTTTACACTTTTATATTTGTACAAGTGGAGATACACTATAGCAATGAGGCACTTGAATTAGTGATCAAACAATTCTGGCTGCACTTTGAGTTGACAGCCTCTAAAAAACACAATGGGAGGAGATTTACTAAAACTGGTGTACTCAGAATCTGGTGAAGCTGTGCATGGTAGTCAGCTTATAACTTCAGCTTGTTCAATTACACTTTGATACTAAAACCTGGAAGCCAATTGGTTACTATGTACACCCGCACCTGATTTTGCAAACTCAGCCAAACACGTCATCTGACAAGACGCGTTGGGTGTGGCTACAGCACTACATAATCACAGCTTGCTGCTTTGGGAAAGCATTTTAACTTTTACTGCTATATGCGGAATTTATAGATCCTTTGCCAATTTTATTCATGTTTTTGTGGGGATTATCTCAGAAGTGTTGTGTCACTTACTACTTTTTTTTTTTTTTTTAACAAAGTTATGAATTACACTTTGGGCATATACTTTATAACTCCTACCATATCCTTTATGCTAATCCTGATTGAAGAGGTGTCTGGTGCCTGGATTAACCTGTTCAAAGGGATTTAACAAGCGCATTCGACCATTTGTCTAATGGTCCTCTCGATCAGGTAAGAGGCCCATTTGTATGGTGTCACTTGGTGCCGGATGAGCAGGAATTTAAAGTGTGGGGACACCTATATGATATATGGATTGTGGATCCATTTTATTGGGCTAATCAAAACACTTTCCTGGTGCCTTTGTGATTTGGTCTTTATGTATTGAATAATCTCAGATTTTAAAATTTCTCACCTTATTCGTTGAACTTTGTACTTATATGAATTTAAATATTCAGTCAATTGTCTATTGATTTAGTGCCACCCTTGTATTTTTTTTTTTTGCTGTTAGGGTCACGATTGCTTAAGTGGCTGCTTTATCGTTTATTAAATTTATGTACTTCAGCACAGGTTTTTATATATTTGACCCTCCAGTTTTAGTAAATCATTTTTCTGTAATGAGGAAAACATAAGTCATAAAAATAATAAATAATAGTTACCTACAGGAACAATTCAAATTCCAGCTGTCATTAATAAAATCTGGTTGCTACAGGCATATTTTCCCCTTCTCAAATGATCTCCATTAATCTAATTATCATAAAACACCCATGCCTAAAGCATGTACCTATCTACGGAATAACCTTAGTTCTACAAAGGCTCATTAATAACAGAAGATAGGTTAGAAGAGAAAAAAAAAAACAAAAAAAAAAAAAAAAAAAAAACACCCAGACACACACGTTAAAGCATACTTCTCCATTTAGATTTCCCCCTGGAGGTTAGTACATGTGGCTAGAACACCTGCCAAAAACACATTCCACTTTTACACCTCTACCATATCTCCACTCACTTCTATTATACAGGATTTATATAGCACCAACAGTTTACTCAGCGCTTTACAATATAAAAAGGAGACAATACAGTTACAAATCAATAAAATACAATAGGATTAAGAGGGCCTGCTCAGAAGAGCTTACAATCTAATAGGGTGGGGCAGGTGGTACAAAAGGTAGCAACTGTGGGGAATGAGCTGATGGAACTGTTAAAGAGATTAGTGATAGGCTTTCCTGAAGAGAGGAGTTTTCAGGGATCACCTGAAGGTAGCAAGAGTAGGGGTAGCCAGACCAGTGGAGGTAGCGAGTTCCAGAGGATGGGAGAGGCTCTGGAGAAATCCTGGAGACGAGCATGGGAGGAGAAGACGAGAGCTTGAGAGTAGGGAGGTCTTGAGAAGAGTGGAGAGGACGGTTTGGGTGATATTTGGAGACAAGATTGGTGATGTAGCTCGGGGCAGAGTTGTGAATGGCTTTGTATGTTGTGGTTAGTATTTTGAATTTAATTCGCTGGGTGATTGGGAGCCAGTGTAGGGATTGGAGGAGAGGGTTGGCAGACACTGAGCGGTTGGTAAGGTGGATAAGTCTGGCAGTAGCATTCATAATAGACTGAAGAGGGGATAGCCTATGGAGAGGCAGGCCAATGAGAAGGGAGTTGCAATAGTCAAGGTGAGAAACAACAAGGGAGTGAATGAGGAGCGTTGTGGTTTCATTTGTTAAAAAGGGGCAGATTTTAGAGATGTTATGGAGGTGAATTTTACAAACTTTTGACAATTGGACTTGGGGCTGAAATGACAAGTCAGAGTCTAGGATTACACCTAGTACCCTGGCGTGAGGGGAGGGCCTTGTACTCCTAAATCGTAAATGTCTCACGGGACGGAATGATTTTCCCCTCTAACAAACCACTTATGTTATGCTGCTATAACAAGCAAGCCTTTGCGGAATACAGTCTGAAATCTTAATATGGCCCACGGATGTTAAACAGTTACTATGGCAACATGATGCCAACAACTTCTTGGGGGGGGGGGGGGGGACAAAAACCATGGAGTCTAAACCCTCATCTAAAGCCACCGAAATTGTGATTGAAAAGTTTGGTATAAAAGCAGTGCCACGGCATAGGTCATGTGACTAGCAGTAGGGAAAAAAATGCAAACTACAAAATGGAGCCAACTAGTGTATTATTTCTTCTGGTGCTTGCTAGACAGCCAAGTTATTTTGTATACTTCTAGATCTAGACAAAACATTTATACTGTACATTTTGATCCTGCAGACATTTTTAAATATGCACATGGAAAGAGTATGCATTATTTATTAATATCCCAGGAGGCACAAGCACCATATAATGCAGAATAAAACTAAATATCAATTAAAAACAGAAGAAAAAAAAAAAGGCAAAAGCCAACATGCAGATGACATTTAGGATGGCTGAAAATGACGACCCCCCCCCCCACCACACACACACCCCCTGAATAGCAGATTTAGACTTTAGGTTATTCCTACTGATCTAGTGCTGGGTGTAGAGCCAGCTGCAGACTCTATAGAATGGATCGAAGACGGCGTGTGCACGCCTTTGTTCAGGATCAGCCACTGGCAAAGTAAACAAAAATTGTATTCCACACAAAAGCTCTGTTGTGACAGATCAGACCTCATCTGACATAGGCAGGAGGAAACCAGCTTCTTCCAAAGTGACAACAGCACGCCGCGTCACAGCGCGGGAACGCAACATTTTTTTTTCCCACCACTGATCTTATTTCTAGGTGCCGTCATCATTCCTCAGCCCCCACCCGCAAGTCTCAGGGATAATAAGGATGTCTGGCAGCATTATGTTGACTGGAGATTTCTAGACGACTGCCAGCGAGGGCAGGAACACGAGCGTCTCCAATAAAGACATATGTTATGAAACAGCGATCGCCTTCCCTTTAAATGATTACTTGCCGAGATCCATCTGCCTAATGATTGCACCTTTACTGGGTCTAGAGCTTAAATACAGTATAAAATATTATTTATTTTAAATTTTTTTGTGCCTGCACTCTACACAGAGATGGTGCATTGCACAAAGTGTATCCAATTAGGTGAAAATACAGCTATCCTATCCACAGGACTTGCAACAGGAATGCCTGAAGTTGCTGGATTATTCTTTAATAGGAGCTATAAATGAGGCTTCCTAGATTACTGCAGTAGCTGTTGGAGCTGTCAACATTTTTTTTTTTTTACATAAATACACACGTTAATTTACTGAAACTGGAGAGTGCATCTGATGCAGTTGTGCATGGCAGCCAATCAGCTTCTAACTTCAGCTTGTTCAATTCAGCTTTGACAAACAAACCTGGAAGCCGATTGGTTTCTATGCAGAGCTGCACCAGATTTTGCACTCCAGTTTTAGAAAAAAAATCAACCCCACTTCTTCCTAAAGCGATCCGAGGATCATTCTTCTAGATGACCCCACACATGTAGTTTTCTAATTGTCCAGCTATAGTACAAGGTCAGGGCAGGGTTGACCTGTCATGTGTGGTTCTAAAGACACTAATGACAGGAGAAAACAATGGTGTAGTAGCAATGTCTATGGTGTGAATGAACTGACCTGACCTCCGGAGCTCCACCATGGAGGCGGCAATACGGTCTTCCCCGGCCGGGCTCTCCTCGCTGCCCCCCGGTGAGGATTCGTTCTGACCGTTCTCTATGGTGCTCACACTGTCAGTGGTATCAGGCGATCGGAGGGTCATTGGACAGGTAACTAGTCTCCCTGCAGGCAGGTGATCAGGGTGGACTGAGTGTGGTCGGTCAGAGCCCACCTCTACTGCCCGCTGCAGCTGATCATGGTCCAAGGGATCCCTGGCTAGATCTTCCTCCTTCCTGGAAAGCAACAAATGGGATGGATTAGAATGAGGAGCCCTAAGGAGAGAGACGAATACAGCCCCCCCCCCCCCCCCCCCCCGCCACTACTGATCTCATTGTCCAGACAATCACCAGACTGATGTAGAGACCATGATGGTGCACTGGGGTGTCCTACATATCATACAACGTACTGACCTCACATCACCTAAAGAGAAAGATCTGGGAGGATTGTTCACACCTTAGTATGATCACCTATATAAAAAGGAGCCATCTAGGACAATCATTCTAACATAAAGCTCTCTTCATCTGTAGAAAAATCCTGGACTATCAGACGAATATATATATATATATATATATATATATATATATATATATATATATATATATATATATTTTTTTTTAAGATCTGTCCAGGGCCATCAGACACACAGTTCCATCTAGGATGATCTGACAGATGGAAGGTCTGTCTGGGACAAATAGTCACATATACACATCTGTCTAGTATGATCAGGTTGAGCGATCAATATATCTGTCTCCCTATGAGGATCCATCTTGGATAATCATATGGACATAAAAGCCCTCTTAACCTGTATAAAGAGCTATCCTGGATGATCAGACCGATAGATATATTCACCCAGATAAAGATCTGTCTGGGACCATCAGAGGGACACAGTTCTAGCGAGGACGATCAGACGAATATTCACATCTGTCTATAATCAAATCGAGAGAAAATCAATCTCCAGCTCCCTATAAAAAGGATCCATCTTGGATAATCATATGAACATAATCGATATAAATATATATTCGCCCAGACAAAGATCTGTCTGGGACCATCAGAGGGACACACAGTCCTATGGAGGACGATCAGACAAATATTCATGTGTCTATTATCAGATCGTGAGAGAATCGATCTCCGGCTCCCTATATAAGGATCCATCTTGGACAATCATACTGACAGAAAGGTCTGGTCACCTGTATACAAATCTATCCTGAACAATCAGACCAATATAAATATATATTCACCCAGACAGAGATCTGTTGGATCATAGGGACAGTTCTATGGAGAAGCAATACAAAAAAGGTCTGTCTGGGACGATGATATAGAGATCGATGTATTACGATCAGACTGACATATCTTCACCCATCTAATTTACTAGCACGATCAGATGAATATATAAATCTGTTCACCAATCTAGAGGTCCGTGTAGGACGATCAGAGGGACATGTAATCTATGTGCACCCATATACAAGGTGTATGGATATACAGAACGATCGGATCTATATAGTACGATGTGTCTGGAATGATCCCGATGTAGATCGTCCGATGGTGCCCCCAGTACACAGGTGCAGAGTACATCCTCGATCTGTCTAGGAATGCACAGATCGGGATAGTAGGGTGTCCCGGATCGCCCCCTTCCCCGATCTCACCTTGTCCCAGAGGGTGGTGGCCCCCCGATATGGAGGGTGTCTCCCCCCCCCCCCACACACACACACCTTGCGGGGATCAGTCGTGGTCCCGGCTCCATAGCCCGGCACAGCAGAGAAGTCCCGGCGGAGAGCGGAGCTCCATGGATTGTATGTAGGAGACTTGTGACCGGGGATCCTGACTTCACCCCCCACCCCACCAGCCATCGCTCCTTGTGTTTGGCTCCCCCCTCCCTAATCTCCTGGCCGGGCTCTCCCTCCCCATATCTGGTAAATACAAAGGCCGCTTTCCAGGAACTTTCCAGGAATCCACTCACGTGACCGAGCGCTACTTCACCGCCCCTCTGCTGCCACCTCTGTCCGCTTCTAGGAAGTGCAGGCGACAGCGAGCTATTTATCCTCTGCGGCTCGGCGGTAGGATCGTTATCCGTACAGTGCGGAGGAGTCACACCTTTCTACCTACACCCTTCCTAGATATCAGTCTACTCACCAGTGTGAGCGGTAAGTGTACCTGTCATTTCAGGATTCTAAACAACAACTCCACACTGGGCTACCGACAACTCTGCTGTACGAATCTACTCAGGGGACTAGAAATAAAGACAATCCCACCTGGACTATACAACTACAAGTATTACTAACTCACTTATATATCTATAGTAATCCCTGGACTATACAACTACAAGGATTACTAACTCACTTATATATCTATAGTAATCCCTGGACTATACTACTGCAAGGATTATTCATTTACTTATATCTATAGTAATCCCTGGACTATACAACTACAAGGTTTACTAACTCACTTATATCTATAGTAATCCCTGGACTATACAACTACAAGGATTACTAATTCACTTATATCTATAGTAATCCCTGGACTATACTACTACAAGGATTACTAATTTACTTATATCTATAGTAATCCCTGGACTACACAACTACAAGGATTACTAATTTATATCCATAGTAATCCCTGGACTATACTACTACAAGGATTACTAATTTACTTTTATCTATAGTAATTCCTGGGCTATATAACTACAAGGATTACTAACTCACTTATATCTATTGTAATCCATTGACTATACAACTACAAGGATTACTAATTCACTCTATAGTAATCCCTGGACTATACAGCTACAAGGATTACTAATTTACTCTATATCCATATTTATCCGATTCTCTGGACTATACAACTACAAGGATTATTAATTTACTCTACATCTATAGTAATTCCTGGACTATACAACTACAAGAATTACTAATTTACTCTATATCTAGTAATCCCATTTAATCCCTGGACTATACAACTACAAGAATTACTAATTTACTCTATATCTAGTAATCCCATGACTATACAACCACAATGATTAACTATATATATATATATATATATATATATACTATATAAATATATAGATAGACAATTTTATCTGGATGATAAAATTACTATTACTAACTTTATATGTAAAAAAAAAAGTGCACACACACACTCCCTCTGGACTTTAAATGACTACTATTGCTAACTTACTCTCATATATATATATATATATATATATATATATATATATATATATATATATATATATATATATATACACTCACATACATACATACACACAGTGGGGTTGATTTACTAAAACTGTGGGAGAGTGCAAAATCTGGTGCAGCTCTGCATAGAAACCAATCAGCGTCCAGTTTTTTTTTTGCCACAGCTTAATTGAACAAGCTATAGTTAAAAGCGGATTGGCTACCAAGCACAGCTGAACCTGATTTTGCACTCTCCAGATTTAGTAAATCAACCCCACTGTATAAATAGACTGACAATACCGCTGGACTAGATAATAAAAAAGTATTACTAACTCACTATATAAATATATATATACACACACACTCCCTCTGGACTATTGAGGTACAAGTATTACTAACTTACAATACAATTGATGACAAGCACCTATATATACGTCCATGGAAGTACTGGTATCACTAACTTACTCTTTGGGGGCTATATAAGAAGGCAGACTACTCTGTGTACTATAGACCTACAAATACTGCTAAATTACTGACAGGAGACTGCAGATAAAGACAAGCCCCTCTGGACTATAGAAGTACTATTATTACCAACTTACTCCATGGGTATTATATATAAAGGCAAGCTCCTACTGGCAATAGAAGTACACATTTTAGTAATTAATTTTAGAGGATTATATAGATAGTCAAGAAACCTGTACTATAAAAGTACACATTGTAGTAATTAATTTTAGAAGATTATATAGAAAGTCAAGAAACCTGTACTATAGAAGTACATATTTTAGTAATTCATTTTAGAGGATTATATAGAAAGTCAAGAAATTTGTACTATAGAAGTACACATTTTAGTAATTAGTTTTAGAGGATTATATACTGTAGAAAGTCAAGACACCTGTACTATAGAAGTACAAGTAACTATCAAGGAGACTTCAGGACAAGCCACTGTGGAATACAGAAGTACAATAATTACTAATTTACTCTCAGGAGACTGTGTATAAAGACAAGTCACTCTGAAATATAGAACTACAAGTACTGCTGATTTACTCTCAGTAAACTCTATATAAAGACGAGCCATCCTGGACTATGGACATACAGTACAAGTGCTGCTAATTGACTCTTTGGGGACTGTATATAAAGGCAAAGTCACTCTGCACTATAGGGATATACGTATTGCTAACTTACTCTCTGCAGGACTACATATAAAAGCAAGCCACTCAGAGATTTCGATATTGATATCTATGGACTCTCAAAGGACTCCATAAATTGACTCACCACTTTTGACTATACAAATACAACTAATGCTAATTTACTCTTTGTATATATAAAGGCAAGATACACCAAACTTAAGAAATGCAGGTATTACTGACCTCTAGGATACTATATATACATACACAAGCCACTCTGGACTATACAGATGAAGGCATTATTAACTTATTTTTTGAGAACTAAAGACAAGCCTAAAATCAAGCACTTTAACTTGCCTGCATTGCCAATCTGTTTATAAAAAAATAAATTGGATAACAGTAGATTACCATGTTGTACAGCAAATAAGCGAATGCATGATGGAACTAGAAGTACAAGCATGTCTAAAGAGAGTCTGTCTACTGTGTTTATGATCTGTACTCCCATACAGTTCTGTAATATATATCAAGGCATGATACAATTATTATCATTTCTAAATCATACTCTTTATCCCTTTCCTTGCTTTTATTTGTGGAATAATCTGTGCATTTGCATTAAAATAAGTCATTTCTAATTTCTGTATTTTTAAATTCCCTTCCCTGTATCTGGGTACACAAATCCGGCGAATGTTTTGATAAATCCCTAGTAAAATCTGATTTGTATATATTGGACAACAAATCCTTGTTTCTCAGTACTGAACAGTTGGAGCTGAATAGCAGATAAAAGGAAAAGAGGGAACAGCTGGAATCAAAGTACCCATAGAGAGAATACACAGATCAAGTGATGAGATTAAATACGCTTTTTGAATCACTGTAAATAGAAAATGACCTAAAAAAAAAAAAAAAAGTAATCTTATATAAAGGGGCCATTTTATGTTGTAATAATGATATGCACAGTCTCTCCCTGCAGTATATAAACTGGTCAGGTTGCCAAAAACATTTGTTCTCGGAGCGGTGTTCTCATCATACATTAGTAATGTTCACCAGTGGGGAAATCCCATCCTCAGGTTTCTTTTGGGATCCTTTACACACTGGGTTTAAAAAAAAAAAGGCCTGTTCTGTTGGCAGTAAAAAATGCTTATATAGAGTGTTTTTTTTGTACAAAGTTTAGGCGAGTTTTATGTTTTTTCTGCAAGAAAGCTCCAATCAGAGTTTTTTTTTTCCTGCGTCTAAACATTGAGCTCAAAATATGCCTGTAATCATCCTAACGTGTATGGACACATAGGATAACATTGAGCTCACAATATGCCTGTAATCGTCCTAACGTGTATGGACACATAGGATAACATTGATCTCAAAATATGTCTGTAATCGTCCTAATGTGTATGGACACATAGGATAACATTGAGCTCAAAATATGCCTGTAATCGTCCTAATGTGTATGGACACATAGGATAACATTGAGCTCAAAATATGTCTGTAATCGTCCTAATGTGTATGGACACATAGGATAACATTGATCTCAAAATATGTCTGTAATCGTCCTAATGTGTATGGACACATAGGATAACATTGAGCTCACAATATGCCTGTAATCGTCCTAACGTGTATGGACACATAGGATAACATTGAGCTCACAATATGCCTGTAATCGTCCTAATGTGTATGGACACATAGGATAACATTGATCTCAAAATATGTCTGCAATCGTCCTAATGTGTATGGACACATAGGATAACATTGATCTCAAAATATGTCTGCAATCGTCCTAATGTGTATGGACACATAGTATAACATTGATCTCAAAATATGTCTGCAATCGTCCTACATGTATGGACACATAGGATAACATTGAGCTCACAATATGCCTGTAATCGTCCTAACATGTATGGACACATAGGATAACATTGAGCTCACAATATGCCTGTAATCGTCCTACATGTATGGACACATAGGATAACATTGAGCTCACAATATGCCTGTAATCGTCCTAACGTGTATGGACACATAGGATAACATTGAGCTCACAATATGCCTATAATCGTCCTAACGTGTATGGACACATAGGATAACATTGAGCTCACAATATGCCTGTAATCGTCCTAATGTGTATGGACAGATAGGATAACATTGAGCTCACAATATGCCTGTAATCATCCTAATGTGTATGGACACATAGTATAACATTGAGCTCACAATATGCCTGTAATCATCCTAACATGTATGGACACATAGGATAACATTGAGCTCACAATATGCCTGTAATCATCCTACATGTATGGACACATAGGATAACATTGAGCTCACAATATGCCTGTAATCGTCCTAATGTGTATGGACAGATAGGATAACATTGAGCTCACAATATGCCTGTAATCATCCTAACGTGTATGGACACATAGGATAACAATGAGCTCACAATATGCCTGTAATCGTCCTAACGTGTATGGACACATAGGATAACATTGAGCTCACAATATGCCTATAATCGTCCTAACGTGTATGGACACATAGGATAACATTGAGCTCACAATATGCCTATAATCATCCTAACGTGTATGGACACATAGGATAACATTGAGCTCACAATATGCCTGTAATCGTCCTAATGTGTATGGACAGATAGGATAACATTGAGCTCACAATATGCCTGTAATCATCCTAACGTGTATGGACACATAGGATAACATTGAGCCTACAATATGCCTGTAATCGTCCTAACGTGTATGGACACATAGGATAACATTGAGCTCACAATATGCCTGTAATCGTCCTAACGTGTATGGACACATAGGATAACATTGAGCTCACAATATGCCTATAATCGTCCTAACGTGTATGGACACATAGGATAACATTGAGCTCACAATATGCCTGTAATCGTCCTAATGTGTATGGACAGATAGGATAACATTGAGCTCACAATATGCCTGTAATCATCCTAACGTGTATGGACACATAGGATAACATTGAGCCTACAATATGCCTGTAATCGTCCTAACGTGTATGGACACATAGGATAACATTGAGCTCACAATATGCCTATAATCGTCCTAACGTGTATGGACACATAGGATAACATTGAGCTCACAATATGCCTATAATCGTCCTAACGTGTATGGACACATAGGATAACATTGAGCTCACAATATGCCTGTATTCGTCCTAATGTGTATGGACACATAGGATAACACTGAGCTGCTTCTACAGGCAGAACACAAGTTTAAGCCAGTGAGCAAGGAGCCTAATGCCCCGTATACACGATCGGACATTGATCGGACATTCCGACAACAAAATCCATGTTTTTTTCTGACGGATGTTGGCTTAAACTTGTCTTGCATACACACGGTCACATAAATCCTGTCGGAAATTCCAAACGCCAAGAACGCGGTGACATAAAACACGTACGATGAGCCGAGAAAAATGCCATAAAAGCGTGGAAAAAACACTCAAAGAGGCTACAAACAGGTGTGAATGCAGCCTAATGCCCCATACACATGATCAGACTTTCCGACAACAAAACCGTAGACTTTTGTTTGAAGGATGTTGGCTCCAACTTGTCTTGCAGACACACAGTCACACAACAATTACGAACGCGGTGATGTACAACATGTACGAGGAGCCGAGAAAAAGGAAGTTCAATAGCCAGTGTGGCTTTTCTGCTGGATTCTGAGCATGCATGGAATTTTGTGCGTCGGAATTGTGTACACACGATCGGAATTTACGACAACGGATTTTGTTGTCGGAAAGTTTGAGATCCAGCTCTCAAATTTTGTGTGACGGAAATGTCCGATGGAGCCCACACACGGTCGGAATTTCCGACAACAAGCTCCCATCGAACATTTTCCATCTGAAAATCCGACCGTGTGTACGGGGCATTAGGATCCTTTTTGCTGTCTGTCTTGCATAAGAGCTATTCTTGTAATGGCAGTTCCAGCATATAAAACCTACAATAGATTAATGCATCACTTTTCATGTGATCATGTTCAATGCATTGGACTTTGCATAGATTCACTGTAAACACCGTCTATAGGCCTTTTTTTTTTTTTTTTTGTAATACCCTATTTTCCAGTTTATGAATATAATAACCCAAGGAAATGAGAAGTTGGAAATGATCAGTAGAACAATTTTTTTAAGACCATTTTTGTTTAATTAGGGGCCATGTGTTTAACACGACTAATTACTATATTAGGAGTAAATTGCAATTGTTAGGTTTTATTAGGATGTTTTGTATTTCAGAGAGTCCGTTTTTTTATGTAGACATCTGATAATTCTAATAAAACAACGGCTTTTTACAACAAAGTTATCATTTTTTCTTCCCCACAGTGTAGCCTGAACTGTAAGGAGATTAGGGATATGATGACATATTTTTCTAAGTAGTAGTATCACAGATACAGCTCAGTTCTCAGTACTGAATAGTTTGAAGAGATAACAAGATACAATAAAAGCCTGCAGTATTTTATTTAGAGTTTTGTTTGCTAGTTGCTATGTTTATGTAATAGTTAGCCATTCATGATTGATTCCATGTATATCTTGATAAGGGGAGGTCAGGTGGGATCTTATAGTGAAGATTGCTGCAAAGTCAATCGTTCTGCAATGGATATACTACAGTAGATGTTGAAATAAAGTAACATTTTCGCTGAAGCTGCCAGAGTCCAGATTATTGTTACAAAGTGTAATGCCCCGTACACACAATCGGATTTTCCGACATCAAATGTTGCATGTGAGTTTGTTGGCTGAAAGTCTGACCGTGCGTATGCTCCATCGAACGTTTGTTGTCGGAATTTCTGCCGACAAATGCTGGCTAGCAGGTTCTCAAACTTTCCGTCAACAAAACTTTGTTGTCGGAATTTCCGATCGTGTGTACACAAGTCCGACACACAAAGGTTCACGCATGCTCGGAATCAAGCAGAAGGAGCCGCACTGGCTATTAAACTTCCTTTTTCTCGGCTCGTCGTACGTCTTGTACGTCACCGCGTTCCCACGTTCAGAATTGTTGGCCAACATTTGTGTGACCGTGTGTATGCAAGACAAGTTGGAGCCAACATCCTTCGAACAAAAATCTATGGTTTTGTCAGAAAGTCCGATCCTGTGTATGGGGCATTAGGCTGCATTCACACCTGTTCATAGCTTCTTGTTTTTTCCTTTTTATGCTCAATTTTGGCTCATTTTTATGCGCGGCGTGTGCGGCTTTTTGAGCTTTGCCGTTCTTTTATTAGCCAGTAGAGAGAACTATTATCTGTTGCATCATTTGTTGCTAGGTATTTCAGCTATTTTTTTTTTTACCTTTTCCTTTAGCTTTTTTTCTTTTTTAATTAGTATTATTCATTTATTTGTTTATTTTTTTGTTAGGGTAAGGGGTTAGAGTTAAGGTTAGGTTAGGGTTAGGACTAGGCTTAGGAGTTGGGGTTAGGGTTAGGATTAGAGGTTAATTATTTATTTACTATTACATAGTATTCTTTTATTGAATTGAATTATTATTTGTTTATGATTATTTTTGTTTGTGTATTTATTTTAAATTTATGTATTCATTAATTATTATTATTATTATTATTATTAATATTATTATTATTAGTAGTAGTAGTAGTAGTATTAACACCTTAACCCTAACAAAAATAAAATAAATAACCCTATGTCTGGAAGGTAGTTCAGCTAATACTAATTCCCATGCAGCTAATGCTAATTCTTCTGCAGCTAATGCTAATGCAGAAGAGCATTAGCTGAATGAGAATTAGTTTTAGTGAATGAGCATTAGGGAATGAGCAGTAGCTGCAGAAGAATTTGCATTAGCTCTATGAGAATTAGTATTAGCTGAACTAGCTTCCTGACATAGAGTTATTTATTTATTTTTTGTTAGGGTTAAGGTGTTAATACTACTACTACTACTACTACTACTACTACGATTAATTATAATAATAAAGATAAATGAATAAATAAATGTAAAATAATTACACAAATAAATAAAAATAATCAGAAATAATAAATAAATAAATTCAATAAATGAATACTAAGTAATAGTAAATAAATAATTATCCCCTAACATTTAAAAAAATAATAATACATAATTAAAAACCCTAACACAAAATAGATACATTACTATAATTATTATTATTATCATTATTATTAAATAGATACATTACTATAATTATTATTATTATTATATTATTATTATTATTATTTCTAATGTATTTAATATTTTTTAAGGTTAGGGGTTAATTATCGTTTATTTATGTATTATTACATATTATTAATTTATTCTATTTCATTACGATGATTTTTAGTTATTTGTGAATATAGTTTACATTTATTGACTCATATATTTTTGCTATTTTATGTTCTACAAATTTTATTCTATGGGAATAAAAAATCTGCCAAAAAACGTTCAAATCTGCCCGATTTGAGCTACAAAAAAACACCATGACTTTTTTAAGCTTCAGGCATTTGACTTCAGGCAACATGGAGTGGTGATGTGAACCATCTCCATAGAGAATATTTGATTTTTTTCTCCTCCAGCATTTTGGAGCTTCAAGCTACAAAACTCTGAGGTCTGAATAGGGTCTATGAGCGTAAATAAATGTTGATGCATTTTAGAGTACGTACACCCTTGGCATTTAAAGCAAAAGTAAAGGCAAAACTTTTTTTTTTTTTGTAGCTTTGGGCAATGTAGAGATGGATTATAATACCTGGCAGATTTTTATTTCTGTCTGTGCCCCTATTAGGGAGATTCACCCTCTCTATTTGTTCTGTTTACCATTATGATTGAAAGTCCCACATTTTTGGTGGTACCCAGAAAAGTAATAGCCCTGGGGGTCCCGAAGGGATTGCTTTAATTTGCAGGGATTTTCTCTCACTTCCTGTTTTAACTATGGTACAGGGAGTGAAGGGAAGTCCCCCAATGGGACACATATGGCAAAAAATAAACTGACAGGGGTTATAACCCTCCCTTAACCACTTAAGCCCCAGACCATTTGGCTGGCCAAAGACCAGAGCACTTTTTGCGATTCGGCACTGCATCGCTTTAACTGACAATTGCGCGGTCGTGCAACGTGGCTCCCAAACAAAATTGGCATCCTTTTTTTCCCACAAATAGAGCTTTCTTTTGATGGTATTTGATCACCTCTGCGGTTTTTATTTTTTGTGCTATAAACAAAAAAATAGCGACAATTTTGAAAAAAAATGCATTATTTTTTAATTTTTGCTATAATAAACATCCCCAAAAAATATATAATTTTTTTTTTCCCTCAGTTTAGGCCGATACGTTTTCTTCTACATATTTTTGGTAAAAAAAAATTCCCAATAAGCGTTTATTGATTGGTTTGCACAAAAGTTATAGCGTCTACAAAATAGGGGATAGTTTTATTGCATTTTTATTAATATTTTTTTTTTTTTTACACTGATCACCACTCCTGATTACAGGGAGCTGTGATCAGTGTCAGTGTCATTAGGCAGAACAGGAAAATGTTTGTTTACATTAGCATTGCCTCGTTCTTCCTCACCGTGAGACAATCAATGGTATCCCCGCGGACATCGAGTCCGCGGATCCCGCGATTGCGGTCACGGAGCTCGCCGTCGGCACGCGCGCCCACAAGCCGCCTTTTAAAGGGCAACGTACAGGTACGTTAATCTGCCTGAATGTGCCCTTCTGCCACAGTATATCTACGTGAGGCGGTCGGGAAGCGGTTAAGCTGGCCATACATTATACAATTTTCTCGTTCAATTTCCTTTAGATTTACCTTCAATTATGTAGTGCAAGGGCCTGTGTGATACAAATTGAAAGTGTATAGGTTTGACTTTGTAGTATATGGTTTTGGTCAATCTAAAGGAAAATTGTACAATAAAATTATATAATGTATGGCCAGCTTTACTGTACTCAAAATAAAATAAAAATAAATCTGTCTA
Organism: Lithobates clamitans; assembly: GCA_037952925.1. Classification (NCBI taxonomy): domain Eukaryota; kingdom Metazoa; phylum Chordata; class Amphibia; order Anura; family Ranidae; genus Lithobates; species Lithobates clamitans. The sequence goes on from JBBGZY010000229.1 coordinate 3,852,447, forward strand.
TAGCTCTACTTTAACTACTTCAGCTCCGGATGATTTCACCCCCTTCATGACCAGGCCATTGTTTGCTATTCGGCACTGCGCTATTTAACTGGTAATTGCACGGCCATTCAATGCTGTACCCAAGCGAAATATATATCATTTTTTTCACACAAATAGAGCTTTCTTTTGGTGGTATTTGATCACCATTGAGTTTGTTTATTTTTTGCGATATAAACGAAAAAGACCGAAATTTTTGAAAAAAAAAAAAACCCAAATATTTTTTACTTTCTGCTATCAAATTTATCCAATTATTCTTCATAAATTTTGGCCAAAATGTATTCTGCTACATGTTTTTGTTGAAAATAAATCCCAATAAGTGTATATTGATTGGTATGCACAAAGGTTATAATGCCTAAAAACTATGGTATATATACTGTATTTTTTTATATACTACTAATGGCGGCAATTGATGACTTATAATGGGCCTGCGGTGGGCAATCTGACGCTAACTGATGCTTGGGGGGGACTAACTAACTGCCACTGACATCACTGTGACATTAATACAGTGATCAGTGATAAAAACCCTCAGTTTTGGAGGCAATTTTGTAAGCAATTCAGATTTATTCACTTAATGAGTATGCAGCTTATTTATCTTTTAATCCTTGTCAATGTTCCTTTTTAAACTGGTAGATAAGTGAATAAAGTGAGATTTTTTTTATCACTTTAACCACTTCAGCCCCGGAAGGTATTACCCCCTTAATGACCAGGCCATTTTTTGAGATACGGCACTGCGTCAATTTACCTGACAATTGCGCGGTCGTGCAACGTTGTACCCAAGTAAAATTGATGTCCTTTTTTTTCCACAAATAGAGCTTTCTTTTGGTGATATTTTATCACCTCTACGGTTTTTATTTCTTGTGCTATCAACAAAAAAAAGAGAAAAAAACAGACAATTTAAAAAAAAAAAAAAAAACAATAATTTTTACTTTCTGCTATAATACATATCCAAAAAAAAAAAAAAAAGTACAGAATCAAATTTCGTCATCAATTTAGGTCAATATGTATTCTTCTACATATTTTTGGTAAAAATTAATCCCAATAAGCGTATATTGATTGTAATGACTACAAACTACGGGTTAGATTTATGGACTTGTATTTTTTTTTATTGTTTTTGCTGGTAATGGCGGCGATCAGCGATTTTTAGCGGGACATTGCGGCAGACAAATCTGGACCAGTGACACCAACATAGTGATCAGTGATAAAAAAAAATGCACTGTTACTGTACAAATGACACTGGCAGGGGAGGGGTTAACATCAGAGGTGATCAAAGGGTTAAATATGTTCCCTGGGAGTGTTTATCTAACTGTGTGGGGGATGGACTGACAGGAAGAACACAGAGGTCCGTGTTCCTGCTTCCAAGGAACAGAAGAAAAAAAAAAACAGACAATTTTGAAAAAAAAAAACAATATTTTTTACTTTCTGCTATAATACATATCCAAAAAAAAAATGTAAAGAATCAAATTTCTTCATCAATTTAGGTCAATATGTATTCTTCTACATATTTTTGGTAAATAATAATCCCAATAAGCGTATATTGATTGTAGCAACTACAAACTACGGGAAAGATTTATGGTTAGGGTTAAATGTGTTCCATGGGAGTGTTTATCTAACTGTGTGGGGGATGGACTGACAGGAAGAACACCGAGATCTGTGTTCCTGCTTCCAAGGAACAGAAGATCTCTGTGTACTTCTCTGTCAGAACAGGGATCTGTCTTGTTTACATAGGCAGATCCCCGTTCTGCCTCTCTGTGGAGCGAGCGCGGGTGGCCGGCGGACATTGGGTTTGCCGGACCCGCTGATTGGCTCTCCCTTCGTGCAGACGAGACATGTGCGTGCTCACAGTATTTATTGCATGAAATGACTTACAGGTACGTTGTTTCGCGCAATAGAGCCACCCTGCCACAGTACGGTCTTTAATGGACAGCCTGAAAACATGACCTGTTGGGGCACCTTGAGGATTGGAGTTGAGAGTTGATGTATATGGTGACCCTGATGGTGGCAATACACTGCAGGAACCGGATGAATTCCAATCAGTGTGCGTCTGATGGCAGCCCTGTAAAAAAGAAGTACTATACTTACCTGTCTTGAAATGCCGTTACTTCACTGTAGGTGGAGCATGCATCACTGCAAGGCTTGGGAAGAGCAGGGATCACATACCCAGAAGTATGGAATACCTGCAGTCACCAACCCATTTTTTGGCAACATACAAAATCTGAAGTTGCGCTGAGTAAATTCATGTAGCTCTTCACAACTAGCGTTGCCACCTGTCCGGGAGTAACCTGGACAATCCGGGTATTTAATTTTGTGTCCGGGTTTCAGTCCACCTGAAACCCAGACACATTATTCAGACAGGAATTGTGGCTTGGAACAGGGCTTGACAGGAGGGTGAGGGGGCATCTGCATCGCATTACTATTCTCTTTGGAGTGCCCAAAGGTGTCCCAGGTCTGTTACAATCCTATAGTGTATACTAGAACTATTTTTTTTTTACTGTGCACCGCTAAAGTGTTTGGGTTTGGCTTGAAGAAAAAGTGGCAACCCTATCCACAACATTTGTTGCTTCACATTTGTGTCCAATACTTACTGTACATAGAAAAAGGAACATAAAAAGGAAAGTTTGGGACTTTAAATTAGGTAAAAAGAAGCTGTTCAAGTCCCCTCCTCCATCCCGGGTAATTGTATTTAATGAAGAAAAGGATTGGCAGGACTTTTCATGAAGCTCATGGGAGCAACAACATTTTTTTTGAATAGAAAATAGTTTTTAATTGGTTCAGATTATCATAAAATTTTCATATCAAAATATTTGTATTTTTTATTACAATTCATTAGAACCAAGTATTACACATAAATGAACATTCCAACGAGGAGTTAGTACAAATTGTAGGATACAATGAACAAGACATGATTATATGGATTATATAGCAAAATGCATTAAATATTTTATGATAATCTGAACCAGCTAAAAACTATTTTGTATTTAAACAATTTTTTGCTGCCCCCGTGTGCTTCATGAAAAGTCCCGCCAATCCTTCTCTTCATTACTTACTGTACATACTTTAACTGCTTGTTGCCCGCCCACCGTCAAATGACGGCGGGGCTGTGCAGCTCTTGTTCTGGGACGCCGTCATATGACCGTCCCAGAATGGCCGCTCTCGAGCGGCCCGCGCAGCGCGACGATTGCCGCGCCGTGTTGCTAGGACACGGCGCGACTCCGATCTCTGTAAAGAGCCGCGCCCACGGCTCTTTAACCATGTGATCGGCTGTGTCCTATCACAGCCGGTCACATGTAAACAAGGAGATGCCGGTAATCAGCTCTCCTTGCCTCACACTGACAGAGTGTGAGGAGAGGAGAGCTGATCAGCGGCATCTCCTCACAGGGGAACATCTAGGTATGTAATCAGGGCACTGATCATCAGTGCCCTGATTACAATAAATAAATACAGTGTCACAAAACAGTGCCCACCATTGCCAGCATACAGTGCCCACCAGTGGAAGCAATCAGTGCCCACCATTGCCCATAAGTGCCACCAGTCAGTGCCCATTAGCGATGCCACTCAGTGCTGGCAAACAGTGCTGCCTATCAATGCCCATCACTGCTGTCAATCAATGCCCATCAGTGTCGCCCATTAGTGCCACAAATCAATGCCCATCAGTGCCCATCTGTACCGCCTATCCGTGCCGCCTATCCGTGCTCACCAGTGCCGCCTATCAGTGCCCACCAGTGCCGCCTCATCAGCGCACATCAGTGAAGGTGAAAAATTACTTAGTTACAAAATTTACTGACAGAAAAAAAGTAAAAAACATTTTTTTTTCAAAATTTTTTGTCTTTTTTTTTGTAAAAAATAAAAAACCCAGCAGTGATTAAATACCACCAAAAGAAAACAGAAAATTGTTTCCTTTCCTGGTGCCTATCCATGACAGCATACCTGTGATAAGCTCCACCCCGGAGTCCTCCCCTCAGGATAGTTAATACATTATAAAAGTGACAACCATACCCTTACTAGCATTCTCCTATTATATCAAATACCATGGGAGAGCATGTATGCTGCCATGGATAGGCACCAGGAAAGGAAAATTACGGTAAGTATAAAACTATTTTTTTGTTTTCCTAGTGCCTCCATGGCAGCATACCTGTGATACAATAAATAGCTAACAACAGGGTGGGTAATGCTCATAAAGAAAACTTTATTAAGGAAATGCTAGAGCTGACTCAATCGCCCTTCTCCCAAACTCCACTGAAGCGAGTGCTCCTGGATCAATTCTGTAATGCCGCATGAACGTGTTTGGGGATGACCACGTGGCCACTTTGCAAATGGTTTCTAGAGAGACATTAACCCTTGCCGCCCATGATGAAGAGACTGCCCTCGTTGAGTGGGCTTTCACCGCCGGAGGATCCATCTCTCTAGCCCTATACACTTTTTGGATCAGCTTGCAAATCCAGGAAGCGATAGTTCTTGATGTGGCTTCCTTCCCTCTATTCCTGCCCCAAGGAAGTATGAATAGTTTGTTTGAAGCTCTAAAGGGACTTGTGGCTTGCAGGTAGCAACTTAGCACCTTGGAAATGTCCAATTCTTGCAGCGAACCCGAGAGAGGATCCGTAAAGGTAGGCAGTGCTCAGGCTTCCGAGAGAGTGTCCCGACAAGAGACTTTTGGGACAAAACCCACCCTATCCGAAAAGAAAGCTATGTGCTCCTCTTCTGCCCCCAAAGCTTGTAATTCCGAGGCTCTTTTCCCTGACGTCACTGCAATTAGAAAGACTGAGTGTCAGGTTCCATAAAGAAGCGGATTCTATTGGGACCAAAGGCTGAGCCATCAGACAGTCCAGTATAAAGGGCATATCCCAAGCAGGAAAGGAACGTTTTACTGGAGGTCGAATTTTTTTGACTGCCCTGAAAAACTGAATGATGAGTGAGTCTTCACTTTTCTGGGTAGCTGCTGAAATCGCCGCCACCTGAACTTTAATGAATTGAGACTGAGACCAAGGTCCAAGCCAGCTTGTAAAAAATCCAAGAGCATTGTAGTGGATGGCATTGTCATTAGAACCATGGCCTCCTCGGCCAGTAAGGAAGAATAGTCACCACTCTGACTGGTTCCCTCATCAATCTGAGTAGAAACTTCGCAATCAATGGCCTGGGAGGGAACGCATATGGTAAGCCGCCTTCAGATCCAGCAGGCTTCTCTCCGCCCACAACATAATAGGCTCCACTTCTCTCAGTAAAGTGATGCTGTGGGTTCCCCCCCTGTCATTGTATATATGACACTGCTGCTCTGTTGTTCAGGCGTACTAGGACTTGCTTCTGGTGTAGCTGTTCTCCGAGATTCACTAGGGCTAGATAGACCGCCCGTAATTCCAAGACATTGGAGACTACCCCCTTCGTGGGAACGTCCCACCTCCCTTGTACTGCAAGGTGATCGCAGTGTGCTCCCCAACCCATCGAGCTTGCATCGGTGGTAAGAATGGTCCAGGAGGGACATTGAAGAAGACGAGGTTTTGAGATTAGGTCGTCTCTTGACCACCAGAGGAGACCCCTCTTCATGGACGCTGACATCGCAATTCGTTGCCAGGGTGATTTCCTCTTCCATTGCGTCAGGAAGCCCATTTGAAAAGTCCTCAAATGCCAATGAGCCCAGGGTAGCATCGGGATGCAGGATGACATGGTCCCGATTAGACTTAAACAATTTGAAGCTGACAGGTGAGAAAGTGTTCTTACATGATACATCTTTTGGACAATAGCCGCCACCTTCTGGGGAGGGAGACACACTGTTCCGACTGAGGTGTTGAAAAGAGTGCCAAGGTAAATCGTTACCTGGGTCGGGGTCAGGAGACTCTTCTCTGTATTCAGTAACCACCCAAACTCCTTCAGGGTGGACAGAAGAATTTCTCTGTGCTCCAGAAGTTGCTTTGGACTGGAGGCTAGTAGTAGGATGTCGTCCAGAAAGTGAAAAACTCGCAGTCCCCTTTCCCTGAGGGGTGCCAGGACTGCGATTAACACCTTCGAGAATATCCTTGGGGATGTGCACAGCCCAAAAGGAAGGCACTGGAACTGGAGGTGTGTGGGACCCACTGCCACCCTTAGAATTTTTTGGAAGGCAGGGAGAATGGGGACATGGAAATAGGCGTCTTGTAAGTCTACCGAGATCATCCAGTCTCCCGGTTGGACCACCTGGATGATCGTTTGCAAGGATTCCATCTTGAAAGAGTCCAAATGTATGAAACTATTTAATCTTTTCAAATCCACTACTGGTCTCCATTCTCCACTCTTTTTGGGAATGAGAAAGAGAGGAGAATAGAATCCTGTGAATCTCTCGGAAGGAGGGACAGGGACTACTGCTTGCTGGCCTAGCAGTACACAACCCACCAGAAAATGGGAAAAAGAAAATGTGAATAAAAAATAAAAATGTAAATTATGAAAGTAATAAACAATAAATGTGCGATGTGCACCAAAATGTGTGAAAGAATCTTAACAAAAATCCTATGAATTAATCCCTTAAGTTAATAACAGAAGGTGTGAATATGCAAGTCACTACCAAAAGTGAAAAAACGCAAAATCATACATAGTACAGGATGAATAAAAGTGACATAAAAAGTGGTAACAACATTAAAATTCCCACTCACGTGCCCAATATCATACACAATACATAAAATATACATGTAAGTGGGCCAAATAAACATCTGTGATCTTCCTGAATTGAATAATAAAAAATAAATAAATAACGTGAAAGTGTAGAAATGTATATAAAAGGTGAATTAATCAAAAAATGAGGATATTAATTAATAAATATGTGCGATCAAACAAGTATATGAATAAATATGTGATGCACTATTATTCATATACTATTCATTATTACTATACATTATTCATATACTTGTTTGATCGCACATATTTATTAATTAATATCCTAATTTTTTGATTAATTCACCTTTTATATACATTTCTACACTTTCACATTTTTTATTTATTTTTTATTATTCAATTCAGGAAGATCACAGATGTTTATTTGGCTCACTTACATGTATATTTTATGTACTGTGTATGATATTGGGCACGTGAGTGGGAATTTTAATGTTGTTACCACTTTTTATGTCACTTTTATTCATCCTGTACTACGTATGATTTTGCGTTTTTTCACTTTTGGTAGTGACTTGCATATTCACACCTTCTGTTAATAACTTAAGGGATTAATTCATAGGATTTTAGTTAGATTCTTTCACACATTTTGGTGCACATCGCACATTTATTGTTTATTACTTTCATAATTTACATTTTTATTTTTTATTCACATTTTTCTTTTTCCCATTTTCTGGTGGGTTGTGTTTTGCGTTTTTGATTTTTCCATTATCTGTGAACAGCGCCATTCCCCTATTAGAACATTTTGGTTTTGTGGATTTCACTTCGGTGTTTCCATTTTGCTTGGGGGGCTGCAGTTCCTTGTTATTGATCCTAAGCGCGGAATATTTGATTTCTATCTGACCTAGCAGTAGATGAAGGTATTTTTGAGGAGAAGCTGGTCGATTTGTTAGGATGAACGAGTCCTGTGGGGGATGATCTAGGAACGTCCAGAAATGACCAAAACGGACTGTAGATACCACCCAGGGGTCTTTGCACCGGCTGGACCAGACTTCTGCAAACCTCTTCAACCTGGCTCCTACTGGAGGGGGTTGGAGTGGCCTCCTGTCAAAAAGTTTTTGTCCCCTCCTGGGGATTGGAGAGACTCCTCTGTTTAATTTTAGAAAAGTGGCTTGAGTACTTCTCCAATTCTTTTTGGTATCACTATTCTGCCGGAAGTGAGAGAAGTTCTTGTTCCTGGAAGATTGAAATATAGAAGACACAACCCGAGAGCGCCTCACTCTCCTGTCCTGGAGTAATCCCGTTTTTCCCCCAGTCACTCTAGAGATTGCCTTCCCCAGTCTATCCCCAAACAGAGCCTTCCCGCCAGCGCTCGCTTGGCCATAATTGCGTGCAACATCGCCCTGGCTGAATACCTCACCGAATCAATTTCTGCCTCCCCTACGAAGTCTGCAGATAATTTAAGCTCCTCTAATGCTTCAATGATGTCATCTTTTGGTACATCTTCATGAATGGCTGCCTCAATATTCTCGGTCCAGACCCTGATGGCATTAGAGACTGAAGCTAATGCTACAGCCGGCCTGCAGGCTCCTCCGACCAACTGGTAGGCCTTCCTTAAGTCTGCGTCGATGCGCCTATCCAACGGATCTTTAAAGGTGGCTGAGTCCTCCATTGGCAGGGTGATATTTTTCGCTAGGCGCACCACTGCAGCATCAACCATCGGAGGAGTGTCCAAGAGGGCAGCGTCAGACTCTGTCAAAGGGAATAACTTCTGAAGCCAGGTTTAAGGAGAAGCGTTTGTCCGTCTTCTTCCATCCCCCCTCTATAAGATCTTTTAACTCCTCCATAAAGGGAAAAAAGGTAAGTTTTTTCTTTAGAAATGGAAAAAACGACTTAGCCTTTTTAGGCAGTTCCTCCGTCTCTTCCCAGCCAATAGCCTGATTCACCGCAGAGAGTTGATCTAAAGAGAAGTTAAAGCCTGAGGGTTCCAATTCATCCGCAGAATCCTCTGAATTCCCTCTGTTCCCTGTGGACGGGGGAGGTGGCCCTGATGCGGCTACTGCAGGGTCCACGGTTGATGGGCCTGGAGGACCCCGAAGGCTGAACTTGGACATTAGGTGTGTACTGTTGTGAGGGAGACGAGTGTATTAACTCGGCTAAAGAGTCCTTGACCACTCTCTTTATTAAATCTGTCACTTGCTGAACCTCAGCTTTCTCTTGTTCCACATAACCCCGCAAACAGTCTTTGCAGATCAACTTATCTGCCATAGGGGTTGCTCCACATGCCCGGCATTTCTTGGTACTTTCCTGCCTGGGAGGGCTGGATGACCGATGTCTTTTCGAAGTTGACCTTCCATCGGAATGATGGTGAGAACTAGTTGATCGACTGTGACCAGAACCTGGGCGGGAGTGTCCACTGTGATGGCCAGAAGTCTGATTAGACATGCCTTGGCGTATAGGGCTGAAACAAGAGTAACAGTGTAAAGGAACTCTTTTGTTCAAAAAATAAAAATATATAATCTCTTCTTTTTTCTTTTTTTTTTATATTAGGTACGTGCCCTTACCTAAGAAAACGAGAGTCTTGGTCTGACGGCGGCTTACTCATAACTGCAGGGGCAGGCAGGGACAGAAATACAGCAAGATCGAATACTAGAGCCAAAAAGAAGTGAAAACCAGATAATAAAGGAAGGAATTCAAGCCCTCCCCCCATCCCTAGACCAGTTACGCAAAAAAAAAGAAAAATATTAATCTTTAAAAGGACCTTGAGCCAAAAAAAAATATTATTTATTTTTAAATTAAGCGAAACAGTTTCTCTAAAAAACAAACATTAGAAAAAAAACATCTTTTATATATATTTTTTTTACTTTAAATTACCACCAGCAAGTACTCACCTTATTGAGATCCCCACTGCAGCAACAGGAGCACTCTTAGGGCTACTACTGAGCGAGCCTACAGCTAACTAAGCTGTGCACTTAAAAAGGAAAGAGGGAGGCCAACTCGCCTGTCCCCCCTCCCTAGATCCGCCCCCTGACGCGACCGTCCCGAGAGAGGGAAAACCACCACACTTTGCCCACAAGCAAGATGGCGCCGAGAGCGTCATCCACCTGCGCATGCGCCGCACGGCCCAGAACCCCGCTCGGCCAATCGGACCTGGACCGAGATTTGAAGTCCGCCCCTATCTCGGCGCTTTCACGATCCGGCGCTCTCCGCTCAGGAGAAGTTTTAGGAAGCAATCACACAGGCACAAATAGGTACAATAAATAAATACAATAAAGGGGAAAAAAAGGCAAAGAGAGTCCCTACCTGCCACCGCAGAAAAACCAGCTTAGCCTACAAGCAGGACTATTGCTCCAAGTTAGGAAGCCGCTGCTGCCCCAAACACCCTCAGAAGGGGATCCCCTCTTATCAGCGCTGTTAGCAACCCAAGATAGGGGACTGCATCTGGGAGAGGCCTGAACCCAGACGGAAGCTGCACCAAGGCAGAGGAAAGACACGTACTGCACTATCCATCAGGTATGAGGAAAAAAAGGACAATGCTAGTGGGGTGTATGGTTGTCACTTTTATAATGTATTAACTATCCTGAGAGGGGGGACTCCGGGGCGGAGCTTATCACAGGTATGCTGCCATGGAGGCACCAGGAAAGCTCTATTTGTGTGAAGAGAATGATAAAACATTTTTGGGGTACAATGTTGCATGACTGCGCAATTGTCATTCAAAGTGCAACAGCGCTGAAAACTGAAAAATGGCTTGAGCAGGAAGGGGGTGTAAGTGCCTGGTAGGCAAGTGGTTAATGTGCACCACTGCCGACTGCAGGTTGCACTGCAACGCTTCCCTGAACTTCTGGCCAGAAAGTGTGCACATCAGGATAGCTCCAGGGAGACCTTGCAAGGCAGCAGTGCCACCCTGGAAGCAAAAGAGCAAAAGTCATGGACAACAAACTTTACAAAGCCAGTTTTGCTGCAAAGAATGTCTGCACAGTGAGTAAGAAAAAAAATATTCTAGCATATATTTTTTTTATCAGTGAAGGTTTAAAAATGCCCACTTTTTGTTTACAAGTTTAAATATCGTATTTATCGCCGTACAACACGCACTTTTTTCCCCTTAAAATCAGAAGAAAATCATGGGTGCGTGTTATACGCCGATCCCCGCCGATCTCCGCTGATTGTGAGCGGAGTGATCGCGCCGAGATACACATAGCCGAGTGTACTCGGCTCTTCTTGGCTCCGCTCACAGTCACACCCAGTCCCGCCATTGGACCTGTGTTATGTCTATCATAGGGCGGGACTGGGCGTGACTGTAAGTGGAGCCGAGAAGAGCCGAGTACACTCAGCTATGTGTATCTCGGCTCCGCCCAGTCCCTGCGATCTCGGCGGCGCCATATTTAAATCTGGACAAGGCTGCAGTGGACACTGGGGGGAAGGCTGCACTGACAAGGCTGCAATGGACACTGGGGAAGGGTGCACTGACAAGGCTGCAATGACAAGGCTGCAATGGACACTGGGGCAAGGCTGCACTGGGGCAAGGCTGCACTGACAAGGCTGCAATGACACTGACAAGGCTGCAGATGGACACTGATAAGGCTGCATTGATGGGCATTTAAATGTAAGTTTTTTTTCCTTAAACGCCCCTCCTTAAAGTTTTTTTACTTAAAATTCCCTGCTAAACTTGGGGTGCATGTTATACGCCGGCACATGTTATACGCCGATAAATACGGTAAGTATTTTTGCTAGAAAATTACGTAGAACACCCAAATATTATATATTTATTTTTTAGCACAGACCCTTGGGAATAAAATGGCGATCGTTGCAATTTATGTCACACGGTATTTGCGCAGCAGTTTTTAAAGCGCAATTTTTTGGGGAAAAAATACATTTTAATGAATTTAAAAAATACAAAACACAATATATACCCCAGTTTTTTTATGATATAAAGGATGATGTTACAACAAGTAAATAGATATCTAACATGTCACGCTTAAAAATCGCGCACGCTCGTGGAATGGCAACAAAGTACAGTATTTTAAACTATGCTAAGGCGACATTTTAAATGCCTTTACAGGTTACCTCTTTAGAGTTACAGGGGAGGTCTAGTGCTAGATTTATTGCTCTCGCTATAACCTTTGGGGTGATACCTCACATGTGTGGTGTGAACACCGTTTCCCATTTAATGCGTGCGCGACATTTGCTTCTGCGTGCAAGCGTGGAGGGCAGAGGGCGCTTTACATTTTTTTTTCCTATTTATTTATTTATTTTTTTTCACTGTCCCTTTATTTTATTTTATTTTTTGTATCACTTTTATTCCTATTACAAGGAACGTAAACATCCCTTGTAATAGAAATAAGGATGACAGATCAAAAAGACCCCACATTTATTCTTTACCTTTAAAAGCAAAAGATCCAAAAAACATTTTTTTTATCTTTTGCTTTAAAAAAAAAAAAATTTACTTCAACCATGAACCTGGAAGTGACATCATGACGTTGCTCTGGTCCTCCAAGGCTATAGAGGTGATCAAAGCGGATCTACTCTGTGACCAGCCGGTGGCACCGTTGGATCGTTTCTCGAGCAAGGTGGTGCAAACGGTAAGTTTGAGAAATATTGGTGAAGAGTGGGGGGGAAAGTTCCTTCCCGCCGATTCTAAAAGTGTTCTAGCGGCTCATGAGCCGCTCGGAACGCTTTTTAAAAGAAACCAAGCCGCCGGCTGCAAAAAACAATACTGGAGTTACGGCTGATATCTTCAGCCATTTTCTTGATAAACCACTTGCAAACCACAATGTATATATTTTTTTATATATATATATATATATATATATATATTACATATTACGTGGCTAGCAAGTGGTTAACCTTTAGGACCTGACTCAGAATTTTATATACATTTTTTAAATCCTTGAACCCATACATTGTCTCATTGTACTTTTTTCAGCTGTCCAGAGAAGCCATACAGGTGCTGTAACTTGCTGCAGCCACTGCACTAACAACAGATACGCACTGTCTGTGGGACAGAACTACATTACTGCACTAGTAATTGCTATGTGCTAACTGTGCCAGTAGTAGCAAAGGCTACTACAGTGGTTCTCCACTTTCACAGGGAATCCTCGGGTATGGAATATGTATATTTACACAAGTAGGACCAATGTAACTATGCAAAAATAAAAATGAATTCCTGGAATTCAGCTTTGAAACCTCTTTTTGCTGGTTTTCTTGTAAATTATCGATAGTTTGTTTGGGAGTCCCTGCTTTGTGAAATATATTTGTGCATGAATGCAGATAAAGTTGGAAATATATTAAGTACCGTAATATTGCAGCAAATGTTTGAAAACTGCTCTTTATCAGTACATGCAGATCAACAGCAGGGAACTGATTTTTTTTTTTTTCTAGGAAGGGATGTACAGCACCTTGTTGGCTCCTCCCACCAGCCAATATCTGCCTGCAACAGAGCGAGAAATACAGAGTCCCAGTGAGGATGGAACCAAGGGGTCTAAATAGGCCCCCCCCCCCCCAGGCTCCCATCTAAAAACACTAAGTTAAAGCAGCAACAATATAGAACACTGAAATCAAAAAGTTTTCTTTGTGTGTTTGTTGGGTATATATAGAGGAGGTAATCAACTAGAAAGATGTGCCAGTGGAGGGTATCATCCCTATAGTAAATATATTGCAACAAAAGGTAGGTAATAGGATTTTAAATATCCTTCCAGTGATCACACAAGTACACTTATGTAAGAAAAAATATGTACAAAATCTTTATTTTTAATAATAAAATATTTAAAAACACGTGTCAAATTGTGATGGCTTGCATACTGATACCAGCAAAATATCCACTACAAACATGTATAGCTGTTTGTCAAGATGAGGAACTAGGGTCAATGCGTTTCATGGAAATTACCTCTTCAGGACCTTCTAAATGTACATGATCACACAAGTGGATTTTTTTTTTCTGAGATTTCAATTTATATACTTTTCATACATCTTGTAACTGGACCACACAGTATACTGAGATAAACTGGTGGAATATCCAGTGAGGTATAGTCTCACTGGCCCATAGGAGAAAGATAATCATTAGAGTAGAGCTCTTTATACAGAAAGACCCCACATGGTGTGGTAGTATGAGGAGCAAGCCTGAAGGTTTTGTACATATTTTTCTTACATAAGTGTACTTGTGTGATCACTGGAGGGGTATTTAAAATATTATAACCTACCTTTTGCTGCAATATACCTTCTGGCCACTTCCTGTAGGTGGTGGTAAAGTCGCTGAGCCTCACTATAGGTTCCTGGGACAGCTAAGGATCCCAAATCTCATATGACACTCAGTGCTGTACATGAGTATGTTTTCATTGGCTTTCAGAACCTCCTTTGCATTCCCAGAATCTTGCAAGAAGACCGTGTGCCATTACCCTCACCTAGGCATGGGTGCCAGAAATGAGCTTTAAGAGGAGTATTTATTTTATCTCAAAGTGGTAATAAAGCCCACTTTGTGATTTTTACCCACAGGTAAGCCTATAATAAGGCCTATGTGTAGATAAAATAAATACCGTATATACTCGAGTATAAGTCGAGTTTTTCAGCACATTTTTTTGTGCTGAAAGTGCCCCCCTCGACTTATACTCGAGTCAAGCACTTTTCTGCAGCAAAAAATTTCATTTTCCGAACTGACTTTGGGGCCCCGTATCTCAGGGCCACTTGGTGCTAGGAACCCCAAATGGTATGGTAAGCAAACACAGTGGAACTGGTACCACAACATTTCCAAATCTGGAGTTCCTGGCACCAAGTGGCCCCGAGATACGGGGCCCCAAAATCGGTTTGGAAAATGTCATTCTCTGCTGCAGAAAAGTGCTTGACATTTTCTGAACCGAATTTGGGGCCCAATATCTCAGGGCCACTTAGTGCTAGGAACCCCATTGTATGGTATGCAAACCCAGTGGAATTGGTACCATAAAATATCCAAATCTGGAGTTCCTAGCACCAAGTGGCCCCGAAATACGGGGCCCCAAACTAAGTTCAGAAAATGTCATTCTCTGCTGCAGAAAAGTGCTTGACATTTTCTGAACCGATTTTTGGGGCTCTGTATCTCGGGACCACTTGGTGCTAGAAACCCCAGCTTTGAATATTTTGTGGTGCTAGTTCCACTGGGTTTGCACACTGAATTTGGGGTTCCTAGCACTAAGTGGCCTCGAGATACCGGGCCCCAAAGTCGGTCAACTGTGTCCATCTGTAGCAATGTCATTTCGGGACCCTTTGGGTTCAGAGACCTCAAATTTTGGCTGCCGCTAGGGGGCGTCTAGGAACCCTTAACTACCGAGTTTGAAGTTCGGGGGACCTATGGCTGCGAATGGGCACAGCGAGGCATGCAAATGGGCACAGTGAGGCTGCAAATGGGCATTGTTGACCCTCTTTTCCACTTACAGTAGCTATGCATTTCTCACCCTCATCTTATACTCGGGTCAATAAGTTTGTCCCATTTTTTTGTGGTAAATAAGGGCCTCGACTTATACTCGGATCGACTTATACTCGGGTATATACGGTAACTCCTAAACGTGCACCTTTTAGGAGATATTTACCCTGAGTGCAGCCAGTGACATCACTGGCACATGCACTCTGAAGGCTCGACATACCGTGCCAGACCTTTAGAGCTTCATACTGGAACTGAGGGCTCCTGCGCATATGCGGCTTCGACCACTCACATAGCTGGAGGCCACAAACACAGAAGGAAGATCAGGGGAGGATGTCAGCCCTCTCAGCTGTGACAGCACGCCGCTGGAGGGCTTCGTTCTAAGGTAAGTATTTCATAATGTGCTAGCATTCAATGCGAACGCCTTACAGGTGTTTTTTTTTTTTTTTAAACTGCTGCAGTTTACTACCGCTTTAAAGTGTTACTAAACCCAGGACCCGGCATTCACTATATCTGGTCTCCCACAGTATACAAAACATGGAAATAAAATTATTTAACCACTTAACAACCGGCCCATAGCCAAATGACGGCTACAGGGCGGTTGTTTTACTCTGGGAGGGCTGATCGCGGCCGTTTACCATGTGATCGCTCCGTCAAATGACGGAGCGATCACATGTAAACAAACCGGCGTCATCTGATGACGCCGGTTCCTCTCCTCCCCCTCTCCTCCCCTCCTGTGTACCGATCGGTACACAGTGACCGGAGAGGCGGATGTATGGATGGCTGCAGCGTTGTGGGCTGCATCTGTAGTGCCCACAGCACTGCACAGAGACATCCAGCCATCCATCCATCCATGCTCAGCCATCCCTACTACTCTGCATGCCCTGCAATGCTGTGCAATACTCTGCAATTCCCTCTGCAATGCCCCACAATACTCTGCCATACCCCGCAATACCCCTGCAATACTCTGCAATACCCCTGTAATACTCTGCCATACCCTGCAATACCCCACAATACTCTGCCATACCCTGCAATAACCCGCAATACTCTGCCATACCCTGGAATACCCCGCAATACTCTGCCATACCCTGGAATACCCCGCAATACCCTGGAATACCCCGCAATACTCTGCCATACCCCAAAATACCCTGCAATACTCTGCCATACCCTGCAATACCCCGCAATACTCTGCCATACCCTGCAATACCCCGCAATACTCTGCCATACCCCAAAATACCCCGCAATACTCTGCCATACCCTGCAATACCCTGAAATACCCCGCAATACTCTGCCATACCCCGCAATACTTTGCCATACCCCGCAATACTCGGCCATACCCCGCAATACTCTGCCATACCCCGCAATACTCTGCCATACCCCGCAATACTCTGCCATACCCTGCAATACCCCGCAATACTCTGCCATACCCTGCAATACCCCGCAATACTCTGCCATACCCCGCAATACTCTGCCAAACCCTGCAATACCCCGCAATACTCTGCCATACCCTGGAATACCCCGCAATACTCTGCCATACCCTGCAATACTCTGCCATACCCTGAAATACCCTGAAATATCCCGAAATACCCAGCCATACTCTGCAATACTCAGTGATACCCAGCCATACTCTGCCATACCCAGCCATGCTCTGCAATACCCCGCAAAAATCTGCAATACTCTGCCATACCCAGCCATACTCTGCAATACCCCGCAATACCCAGCCATACTCTGCAATACTCGGTGATACCCAGCCATACTCTGCAATACTCGGTGATACCCAGCCATACTCTGCCATACTCTGCCATACCCAGCCATACTCGGCGATACTCTGCAATACTTGGTGATACCCAGCCATACTCTGCCATACCCAGTCATACTCGGCGATACTCTGCAATACCCAGCCATGCTCAGCCATACCCAGCCATGCTCAGCCATACCCAGTCTCTGTATGTGGCCAGGCTGTGGAAGTCTCACACATGTGGTATCGCCGTACTCAGGAGGAGTAGGAGAATCTATTTTGGGGGGTCATTTTTGGTATATACATGCTATGTGTTAGAAATATTGTATAAATGGACAACTTTGTGTTAAAAAAAAAGCATTTTAACCACTTCCCGCCTTCCGTCATACAACGTCCTTGACTTTGTGTGGGGATATCTGAATGATGGATACAGCTACAGGCATCATTCAGATAGCATCTTTTTCAGCCGGCGATTCCCTACACCATAAGAATGATCATAGCGGCTGTTACACTGCTTGATCGTTCTTACGGGAGGCGAGAGGGGACACCCCCCCCCTCCCGCCGCCCTCCGTTGCTTCTACCGACTCACCGCTACGATCGAAGCCAGGTTATTTTTTTCTTTTTTTTTTTTTTTTTTAATTTCAGGAACAGCCTAGAGGTGAGATGTGGGGTCTTATTGACCCCATATCTCACTGTAAAGAGGACCTGTCATGCCATATTCCTATTACAAGGGATGTTTACATTCCTTGTAATAGGAATAAAAGTGATCAAAAAAATTTTTTTTTGGAAAAAAGTGTCAAACTAAAATAAATAAAGTAAAATGAACAATAAAAAAAAATAAAAAATGTTTTAAGCGCCCCTGTCCGTGTGCTCGCATGCAGAAGCGAACGCATACGTAAGTCCCGCCCACATATGAAAACGGTGTTCAAACCACACATGTGAGGTATCGCTGCGATCGGTAGAGCGAGAGCAATAATTTTGGCCCTAGACCTCCTCTGTAACTCAAAATTTGTAACCAGTAAAAAATTTTAAAGCGTCGCCTATGGGGATTTTTGAGTAGCGCCATTCCACAAGCGCGTGCAATTTTGAAAGGTGACATGTTGGGTATCTATTAACTCGGCGTAACTTCATCGTTCATATTATGCAAAAACATTGGGCTAACCTTACTGTTTTGATTTTTTTTAAAGCAAAAACCTGTGTGAAAAATTGCTGCGCAAATATCGTGCGAGATAAAAAGCTGCAATGACCGCTATTGTATTCTCTAGGGTCTTTGCTAAAAAAACATATATAATGTTTTGGGGTTCTATGTAATTTTCTAGCAAATAAATGATGATTTTTACATGTAGGAGAGAAATGTCAGAATTGGCCTGGGTGCTCCAGAACGCCTGAAGGTGCTCCCCTGCATGTTGGGCCTCTGTATGTGGCCACGCTGTGTAAAAGTCTCACACATGTGGTGTCGCCATACTCGGGACTAATAGCAGAATGTGTTTTGGGGTGTAATTTGTGGTATGCATATGCTGTGCGTGAGAAATAACCTGCTAATATGACAATTTTGTGAAATAAAAAAGAAAAAAAAAAACTTGATTTTGCAAAGAATTGTGGGAAAAAATGACAACTTCAAAAAACTCATCATGCATCTTTCTAAATACCTTGGAATGTCTTCTTTCCCAAAAGGGGTCATTTGGGGGGTATTTGTACTTTTCTGGCATGTTAGGGTCTCAAGAAATGAGATAGGCCGTCAGTATTTCAGGTGTGATCAATTTTCAGATATTGGTACCATAGCTTGTGGATGCTATAACTTTCACAAAGACCAAATAATATACACTAATTTGGGTTATTTTTACCAAAGATATGTAGCGGTATAAATTTTGGCCAAAATATATGAAGAAAAATTACTAATTTTCAAAATTTTATAACAGAAACGAAGAAAAAAAATTTTTTTTTACAGATTTTTTGGTCTTTTTTCTTTTATAGCACAAAAAATAAAGAACCCAGCGGTGATTAAATACCACCAAAAGAAAGCTCTATTTGTGTGAAAAAAAGGACAAAAAATTCATATAGATACGGTGTTGCATGACTGAGTAATTGTCATTCAAAATGTGAGAGCACCAAAAGCTGAAAATTGGTCTGGTTATTAAGTGCCCAGTGGTCAAGTGGTTAAAGGGGTTGTAAACCCTCAAGGTTTTTCACCTTAATGCATTCTTTGCATTAGGGTGAAAAACCTTCTGTAGTGCAGCAGCCCCCCCCAGAGCCCCCCTTTTACTTACCTGAATCGTTCCAGCAATGAGGATGAGCATAGCAGTTCCAGTCCCTGTCTCGGCTTAATCAAATCCAGTGACCTGGGGGGCCACTCTCCTGTTCTCTGTGTCAATATCAGCAGCAGGACTTGGGAGCGCGCCCGCACGAGTGCCCCCATGGAATGCGACTCTCCGTGGGGGCACTTGAGAAGAGGAGGAGCCAGGAGCGCTGCTGGGGGACCCCAGAAGAGGAGGATCAGAGCCACTCTGTGCAAAACCCTTGTACAGAGGAGGTAAATATAACATGTTTCTTATTAAAAAAAAAAAACTTTACAACCCCTTTAAGTAAATACAAAACTGCTAAATACCCTTTCTCATCAGCAGTTACAGCAGTTTTGTGACTTCTATCAGTGTCCAACCAAGCACTGGTTAAAGCTGTAGTAAACCACCAAATCCCCCCCCCCCCAAAAAAAACCCCTGCAAGACAATACTTTAATGCGCTAGTATGCATCGCATACTAGCGCATTATAAAATGCTTACCTTAGAACGAAGCTCCCACAGCTCGCCGGTCACGGCCAAGGGGGCTGACATGTTCCCTCGGCGTTTCTTCCGGGTTCGCGGGTTTAGGCGCTGTGAGTGGCTGGAACCGCAATGACGTCACTCCCGCGCATGCGTGCGGGAGGCCTCCGTTCTGGCACGAGCCGCCGGACCTTCAGCATACATGCGCCGCTGATATCAGCCCCTGCATGAAGGGTGAACATCTCCTAAACCATGCAGGTTTAGGAGATATTCATTTTACCTACAGCTAAGCCTTAAATGACCAAGCGGGGATTACAACCACTTTAAAGCTTGTAGGAGGTGTTTTCTAACTGTCCTATGAGACTGCAAGACCTCTGACCCTCTGTGTGGACAGTGCTGATGCCCTGTGCTAATCACATGCATCCTCCCAAGAAAAAAAACCCCTTTCTAGCAATAAACACCAAACTGAGCATGTGCAGCCTGACTCTGGAGACTCTGTGTTATCAGGAAATTATCAGGGGACAATGGAAGGAGGGGAGGATCAGAGAAGCCAGTATCAAAGAGCCTTTTTACACAATCCGGAGGATTAACCCCTTAGGTTCCACAGTGAGTATAACAAGCATGGCTCGCTGCATATACAGGCTGATCTTACTGTTGTGGGTTTAGTAACACGTTAAAGGGGAAGTAAAGTCTTCTTGTTTAATTGTACCTACAGGTAAGCCTATAATAAGGCTTACCTGTAGGTACTGTAAGTATCTCCTCAACTTGCACCGTTTAGGAGATATTTACTATATACGCCCCTGATAACGTCATCGGCACATGCTCTCTAAGGGAACAGCCGCCGGGGCCCGCGAACCCGGAAGAAACACCTGGGAAGATGTCAGCCATCTCAGCGGTGTGCGGGTGCCGCTGCAGGGCTTCGTTCTAAGGTAAGTATTTCATAATAACAGTATGTGATGCAACCAAGCTCATCATACCTTTGTCTCGCAGGTTTGTTTTTTTGGGGGGTTTTTTTGGTTTTTTTTTAGAGTTTACAACCTCTTTAAGTTTAATTTGATATATAGCTTTCACTTTGTGTTTTTACATGGGGTTGAGGCTCCAATATACATGGACTTTGCATTTTCATTCAAGGACTGTTTTTAGGAGTGTGGACTTCCAAATTAAATGTGCTCCTAATTTAATCATTGATGTACTTGTTTGGGTGCTTGTAACAAAATGTCCCACACTCCACTTGAGTGCTTTCGTCATATACAGCTTTCTCCCAGTCTGAATATAGATATCAGATATTCCAACCGCTGACAACCAATAACTAGGCAGTACTCGTTTTGGCTGCTCAACATGAACTGTTTATTTGAGCACAGGCACACTGA
Organism: Lithobates clamitans; assembly: GCA_037952925.1. Taxonomy (NCBI): domain Eukaryota; kingdom Metazoa; phylum Chordata; class Amphibia; order Anura; family Ranidae; genus Lithobates; species Lithobates clamitans. Next base: position 3,873,303 of record JBBGZY010000229.1, read on the forward strand.
GATATTCAAACTTCTCATCAGTAGTCTGTCCAATCAGCAGGGAGAGCTGTTGGAGGAATTCACCCTCCTTCCTCACAACAAATACACATAGATATGTACATTCCATAATAGGTTGCTCCCAAGGCAGACAGACACAATAGAACAATGGGATACAACCACACCTAACAAACACATAGCAACCCCCACCCCACCTCAAACCATCTAGCAATGGTCTCTGATGAACGGTGGACTTTTATCTTCATATATTCTTGAGGTCAGACTGGGATTCTCGGTCACCCTGTGCCCCTAATAGACACAGGGTTGCTTACACATAGAAGGGGCTGGGGGAGCTGGACAAGGTGCTTCCAGTGCTCTCCAAGGTAACCTGGGTTCCCCAAGCCCCGCCCCCCGCCCAGCCCCGCCCCGCCCAAAGTGACTCCTGTCACAGTGCTCGAGTAATTTAGAGAAACTTTGGCATGGCATTGTGATGTCAGATATATTTACAAATGTGTGCAGCAGATTGAGTTTTTTTAACCACATGTCAGAATTCTGTTTTGCCCCTTTGGATTGGTGTTGGGGATTTTTTTGTGACCTTCAAAGCATTGCCCCACCCATGTATAGTTTTCCCTGGTAGTTATAAACTGGTTTGTGCTGCTGCCCTTTTCATGCTTTGTCACATCTTTAGCCATCCTGAAATCGTAATCTACAGTAGAATGTAAGGTGTCGTAACATAACATGGTGATCTGCAAAATATCACTTTTGTAAATTTAAACTAAGAGGTTGCAGCACATTTCAGGCCTCTGTTTGCATGGCCCATAATTATTAAAGTAGAAGTGCAGTCTAAAACTAAAATCTCTAAATCTACTGGCAACCACAATCTAAGACTAACCTATCTAGCCCTGTAAAGCAAAATCGCTATACATATCTTTTTCCATACCTCCCAACCTTTTGAGATGGTGACAAACCCCCTGCCACGCCCCCTTAAAGGAGAACTGTACAAAAAAATTATTAGTCAAACCCATATCTTAATTTTTACCACCATTATTCTTTTATACTGGCTTTTACATTTACAAATGCAACAATTTAGAAATTGAATGAAAGGTTTAACACTGGGAAACACTTTTTGAAAGATAAAAAGTGCATTCTATATACAACTATATAGATGAGACCAAAATGAGGGACAAATGAGGAGGAAAGAGGGACAGAGGGGCTTTGTTCAAAATCACAAAGGAGATATTTGCCAGCACACCCATGGATCAACATAATAGCGTCCAAACGGATTGTTTATTGCATGATCACATCACAAGAACAGTACAACGTTTTGGAGTCATGAAGGACCCCTCCGTCAGGCATGTGATCTCCTTTGTAACTTTCTGAACCAGATTTCAGCTGTTGTTGCAGCACCCAAACCTTTGAGAGCTTATCCAGGAACGTGTGCGATGGGAATATTGAGTATTATTTGTTCAAGATCAGGGACAGTCCCTTGAAATCAGGGACAGTTGGGAGCTATGCCTTTTATAAAGCCGCTCCGGTCCAGTCCCATGCTGAGCTGTCAGAAGCGGCTTCTTTGTGTAGGCAGGTGCAGGAGAGGCAGCGGATAACAGAAGCCCCATGTCACTTCCCATTCATTTTATACATTTCCCAGCCGTTGTTGGCTGCCTCTTCCACATAGCTTCTGCCGCTGGAGTCCAGACTGGAGCGGCTTCAGAAAAGGTATGTATAGCGATTTTTGCTTTACAGGGCTAGATAGATCAGATCATGTCATTCATTGGATACAACTGTGTTGCTAGCTGTGATTGGTCAGTGTGATCACATGATACAACAGGCCCAATCACAGCACATCTGCACCATGTGATTAGTTCTGGGCAATCACAGCTAATCAAAACAAAATAGACTGCATGAATCAGTTACATTCAGTAAATGCTTACTTATAGCAATGTAATGCACTGCTATAAGCAAACAAAATGTGTAAAAAAAAAAAAACGTGATCACTTCCCAAATGTACAATGCTACTATAGTAACATTATATTGCTCTGGTCACAGTGTGTTAAAAAAAAAAGAAATTGTTAAAAAAGAAACAAAATATATAAAAAAATAAAATAAAAACTGATTTCATTTATTAATATGTGTGTGTGTGTGTATATATATATATATATATATATATATATATATATATATATATATATATATATACAGTGGGGACGGAAAGTATTTAGACCCTCTTAAATTTTTCACTCTCTGTTACATTTGCTCAAATCATTTAAGTTCATTTTTTTTTTTCCTCATTAATGTCACACAGCACCCCATATTGACAGAAAAACACAGAATTGTTGACATTTTTGTAGATTTATTAAAAAAGAAAAACTGAAATATCACATGGTCCTAAGTATTCAGACCCTTTGCTCAGTATTTAGTAGAAGCACCCTTTGATCTAATACAGCCATGAGTCCTTTTGGGAAAGATGCAACACGTTTTTCACAGCTGAATTTTTGGATCCTCTGCCATTCCTCCTTGCAGATCCTCTCCAGTTCTGTCAGGTTGGATAGTAAACGTTGGTGGACAGCCATTTTTAAGTCTCTCCAGAGATGCTCAATTGGGTTTAAGTCAGAGCTCTGGCTGGACCATTCAAGAACAGCCGTGGAGTTGTTGTGAAGCCACTCCTTCATTATTTTAGCTGTGTGCTTAGGGTCGTCGTCTTGTTGGAAGGTAAACCTTCAGCCCAGTCTGAGGTCCTGAGCACTCTGGAAAAGGTTTTCATCCAGGATATCCCTGTACTTGCTGCCACCACCATGCTTCACTGTTGGGACTGTATTGGACAGGTGATGAGCAGTGCCTGATTTTCTCCACACATACCGCTTAGAATTAAGGCCAAAAAGTTCTATCTTGGTCTCATCAGACCAGAGAATCTTATTTCTCACCATCTTGGAGTCCTTCAGGTGTTTTTTAGCAAACTCCATGCGGGCTTTCATGCGTCTTGCACTGAGGAGAGGCTTCCGTCGGGCCACTCTGCCATAAAGCCCCAACTGGTGGAGGGTTGCAGTGATGGTTGACTTTCTACAACTTTCTCCCATCTCCTGACTGCATCTCTGGAGCTCAGCCACAGTGATCTTTGGGTTCTTCTTTAACTCTCTCACCAAGGCTCTTCTCCCCCAGTAGCTCAGTTTGGCCGGACGGCCAGCTCTAGGAAGGGTTCTGGTCGTCCCAAACGTCTTCCATTTAAGGATTATGGATGGCACTGTGCTCTTAGGAACCTTAAGTGCAGCAGAATTTTTTTTTGTAACCTTGGCCAGATCTGTGCCTTGCCACAATTCTGTCTCTGAGCTCTTCAGGCAGTTCCTTTGACCTCATGATTCTCATTTGCTCTGACATGCACTGTGAGCTGTAAGGTCTTATATAGACAGGTGTGTGGCTTTCCTAATTAGGTCTAATCAGTATAATCAAACACAGCTGGACTCAAATGAAGGTGTAGAACCATACCAAGGATGATCAGAAGAAATGGACAGCACCTGAGTTAAATATATGAGTTTTACAGCAAAGGGTCTGAATACTTAGGACCATGTGATATTTCAGTTTTTCTTTTTTAATAAATCTACAAAAATGTTAATAATTCTGTGTTTTTCTGTCAGTATGGGATGCCGTGTGTCAATTAATGAGGAAAAAAATTAACTTAAATGATTTTAGCAAATGGCTACATTATAACAAAGAGTGAAAAATTTAAGGGGGTCTGAATACTTTCCGTCCCCAGTGTATATATATATATATATATATATATATATATATATATATATATTTATATATATATATATTTATTTATTTATTTACACACACACACATTTTTAATAAATAAAATCAGTTTTTATTTTTTTTTAAATATATTTTGTTTCTTTTTTAACAATTTCTTTTTTTTAACACACTGTGACCAGAGCAATATAATGTTACTATAGTAGCATTGTACATTTTGGAAGTGATCAAGGTTTTTATAGATAGATAGATAGATAGATAGATAGATAGATAGATAGATAGATAGATAGATAGATAGATAGATAGATAGATAGATAGATGGATAGATAGAACATTTTTTTTTTTTTTTAATTTTATTTCTTAATTTTCCAAGAATTAGGACAAAAAATTACAACTTCAAAAAACTGGTCATGCCTCTTACTAAAAACCTTGGACTGTCTACTTTCCAAAAAGTGGTCATTTTGGGGGTAATTGTACTGTCCTGACGTTTTCGGACCTCAAAAAACGAGATAGGCCATTGGTACATCAGGATTAATCATTTTTCAGATATATATAATAATATATATATACCATGGTTTGTGGACTCTATAACCTTCACACAGACTAAATAATATACACTGATTTGGGTTATTTTCACCAAAGAAATGTAACAGATTACACTTTGACCTACATTTTTTGAAGAATAATTATTTATTTGCAAAATGTTATAGCAAAGACGAAGAAAAACACATTTTTTCTTCAAAATTTTTAGTACTTTTTCATTTAAAGGTATTTAGCAAAATTTAAAAAACCAAGTGGTGATTAATTACCACCAAAAGAAAGCTCTATTTGTGTGAACAAAATGGTAAAAATTTCGTTTGGATACAGTGTTGCATGATCATGCAATTGTCATTCAAAGTGCAACAGCACTGAAAGCTGAAAAATTGGCCTGGACAGGAAGGGGGTAAAAGTGCCTGGTATTGAAGTGGTTAAACCCCAAACCAAAAATTTTATATATTGCAGTTTACCAATCAATACACGTTGGGGCTACATTTTTGTAGGTTTTGTTCCTTCCCTCTGTTTACACCTGGTGATCTGGCCAGTAACACACCCCCGTTTTAGAGTGCTTACACTCTGGATGAAGGAGAAAAAAAGACACCTTTGGACAGCAGCATTGTCAGTCTAGGGGGAGAGGAGTTTTACATGTACTAGCAGATTCAAATACACTAACAAATAGAAACCAAACTCCAGCTAACACTTTATAAACAGTTACAGCAGCAGTTTTGAGGTAAAGGATTCACATAAATATAGAAAAGCTGATCATTGTAAGCACCCTTGCCAGTGGTAAATGTTTGTTCTCGACACTAACTGCTACATCTGTCGTAGCAGATGTTAAAAAAAACAAAATAGACTTACTGCCAGGATTACCAGGTGAAAATAAAAGTCTAGAAAATAAAACGAATGCAGCCGTCACATCTAAGAATTGGTAAACTGCAGTACAATGTTTGCTTTTGGGTTTAATACTACTTTAAGGTGGTGCCCTCATTGGAAAATTTCCTTTTTATGCCTAGTCGAGTGAACACAAAATTTTTAAACGTATCATAATTCTATGTCCAATTGACAATGGTCTTCAGAAAACAAGGGGGTGAATCTCCCCAGAGGTGACAAAGGCAGCAAAACCTGACAGGGGTACTAATTCTTATCTACTTCATCTAAAATGTAAAGTGTTACTAAACCCACAGCAAAATCTGTATATCCAGTAAAGCATGCTTGTTATACTGTGGACCATAAGGGAATAATCCTCTGCATTGTTTAAAAAGGCTGTTTGATCCTGTATTCTTTGATCCCCCCTTTATCCACTGTCCCCAATCCCTCTCCTGACAGCACAGAGCCTTGGAGGCACTCTGCACATGCTCAGCTTGGTGTTTTTTCCCCCTTGGGAGAGTGCATGTGATCAGCACAGGACCAATCAGCACTGTCTAGGCAGAGGGGCAGGGGTCATGTAGCCTCATAAGATAGTCAGAGGAGAAAAGCCCTATTGTGTAGCAAAAATGGTAGTCCTTATGCTAGTGGACCCACAAGGCTACTGATCCCAGTACCACCTCTCCAGGCCCTGCCAGCCCCCCAGGCTGCAGCTGCCTCGTTCCACTGCCCAAGCCACCACAGTCCTCCTTACTGTCTCTGCACCCATCCCAGACAGCTTGCACCCAGTCCTCTCAGACGTGCCTCCCAGTCCTCCTGACTGCGTGCCACTCATCAGCCCTCTTGGCTGCACCTTGTTGTTCCTCCTGGAGACTTGCCTGGCAGTGTTCTCCTGCTGTCCTCTCCTTGCTCCTGTGCCACCTGTCCAGGACACCTCCGTGTGTCTTAAGAGGGTCCTGTCCGCACCTGAGCCCAGCCCAAAGTCAACCCCCACTTCACCCTCCCCAGACTGGGGAGCTCCCTCAAAGGCCACAGCAGCCTAACACTCCATCTCCAGCTTCCACCCGAACAACTCCTCCCTAGCTGTGCTGACCCAGAGTATTTGAGGGGGCCTGCTTCCTGCCAACCCAAGTTTGGGATTGGTCAGGGCCCTCAACATACTTCAGGCAGATCCACCTTACCTCTCCTCCTCCTTTCCAGAAAGTTATAGTGCATTCTAGAAAGAGGGGGGGGGGTATCAGTGATGCTCTCTGTGAGTCATCTGGCTCTCCCTGGATTTGTGACCAACCCAGGAAACAAACAGACAGGCTTGGCTACAGCCAAGCCTACATACATTTACCTGTGCTAAAAAAAAATGAAAAAAAAATCTACTTCTAGCACTAGAGGGTGCTACACATACTATTAACCACTTGCTGCCCGCCCACCGTCACATGGCGGCGGGACGGTGCAGCTGTTATCCTGGGCCGCCGTCATATGATGGCGCTGCCTTCCAGGATCCCTAGGGGGCACGAGTGCGCCTCCGGCGTCACGCGCACGTGCCCGCCGCACCGCTCAGGTCCCCATGCGCGTGCCCGGCGGCCGCGATGTCTGCCGGGCACCCGCGATTGCCCGGTAACCGAGCAGGACCGTGTCCTGTCAGATGGGAGGAGACCGATGGAGTGTTCCTTGTACAGAGGAACACCGATCGGTCTCCTCCCCTTGTGAATCCCCTCCCCCCACAGTTATGCCCATACACACGGTCGAACTTTGCTCGGACATTCCGACAACAAAATCCTAGGATTTTTTCCGACGGATGTTGGCTCAAACTTGTCTTACATACACACGGTCACACAAAGTTGTTGGAAAATCCGACCGTTCTGAACGTGGTGACGAAAAACACGTACGTCGGGACTATAAACGGGGCAGTGGCCAATAGCTTTCATCTCTTTATTTATTCTGAGCATGCGTGGCACTTTGTCGGTCGGATTTGTGTACACACGATCGGAATTTCCGACAACGGATTTTGTTGTCGGAAAATTTTATATCCTGCTCTCAAACTTTGTGTGTCGGAAATTCCGATGGAAAATGTGTGATGGAGCCCACACACGGTCGGAATTTCCGACAACAAGGTCCTATCACGCATTTTCCGTTGGAAAATCCGACCGTGTGTACGGGGCATTAGAATCACTCCTAAGGAACACATTTGACCCTACAGTGCCCCCTCCTTGTTAACCCCTTCATTGCCAGACACATTTATACAGTAATCAATGCATTTTTATGCATTTTAGCACGGATCGCTGTATAAATGTGAATGGTCCCAAAAATGTGTCAAAATTGTCCGATGTGTCCGCCGCAATATCGCAGTCACGATAAAAATGGCAGATCGCCGCCATTACTAGTAAAAAAAAAAAAAATGAATAAAAATGCTATAAATCTATCGCCTTATTTTGCAGATGCTATAACTTTTGCGCAAACCAATAAATATACGCTTATTGCGATATTTTTTACCAAAAATATGTAGAAGAATATGTATCGGCCTAAACTGAGGAAAAAATTTGTTTAAAAAAAAATTGGATATTTATTATAGCAAAAAGTAAAAAATATATATATTTTTCAAACTTGTCACTCTTGTTTTGTTTATAGCGCAAGAAATAAAAACCACAGGGGTGATCAAATACCACCAAAAGAAAGCTCTATTAGTGGGGAAAAAATGATAAAAATTTCATGTGGGTACAGTGTTGTATGACCGCGCAATTGTTATTCAAAGTGTGACAGCGCTGAAAGCTGAAAATTGGCTTGGGCAGGAAGGGGGTGAAAATGCCCAGTATTGAAGTGGTTAACCAAATGCCTGCTGGTAGACCATATAAACAGAGACTCAACCCCACATTTCCAGCAAACCTAAAACCACATTTCAGTGTGTCTGGAGGTCGAAGAGCTGATCACTCTGACAATCTAACAAAACGTTAGAGTTTTATTTAGGTTAGTTAATATAGTTTATATTATCAATCAGTTTTTAAGAGGCGGACTAACTGTTCCGATCAGCCAACATTCTATCAGCCAAAAGACATGCAACCAGTTTTTGAAGCTTATGAGCTGAACAGCAGATCATATAGAACGGAAGGATGTTTGATGTACAGTAATTGGTTTCCTTTCATGTTTGAGTATGTGAGATATTGTTATTGTACAAAAGACTGTATATTGTAACAACCATTTCAATAAAATGCAACCTAGTATACAATACGATTGTCTGTATTTGACGTTAAACTCAACATGTCATTTTGTTGACTGAATGACTATTTAAAGCTGAACTTTGGGCAGAAATGTTATTAGTTGTTTTAAATATTACTTACATCCCTTTAAGTATTTTATTGTTGTAATACACACTGATCTACTTCCTGGAAAAGCCCTTTATGTCCAGTTCTGAAGACCAGGGGCCACTATGCGCACTTTTTCCCCCAGCCACGGATCTTGTACATCCCCAGCTGCGACAAACACTAAAACTGCCCACACACTAGTAGAGTTTCATTTGATTTTTTTTTTTCAAGTTTCTGATCATTAGTGGGGTCAAATCTGTGTTCGTATTTCAGCTACAGTGATGGTAATTTTAATTTACATTAAGGAAAGTCCATTCACTCCAAAATCGAATGTTAAAAGTGACAACATTTTGCGGTATTCGTCAAGTCATCAAATGTGCTGCTGAGAATGTTCGTGCAAACATTAGAAAATCCTTTAGTGCATGGGCAGCTTAACAAGAAGTGATGTTACCTCCCCTGAGATACCTCCTCCTGGTGCCAGGTATTAATGAATATGTGGGATCAGGAGGGGCAGCTGCCCAGGGCACAGTGGTAGGGGGGGGTGGGTGCCCCCTGACCACATGTTCCTGATCAGTAGTTAGCAACCAGCAGGCTGCAGCTTCATGTCTGCTTTCACAGCAACTGCTGCCACAATGTGCTCCAAAATGCCCACTTCTAACCTGATATGCCCATAGTTTACATGAAAAACTCAGTGTGCATAACTACCTTCTAGCTGCCTAGAAAGCAAGCGATTGGCCAACTATTGGCAGAGAATGGGTGCAGGGAAATACACCCATTCTACGTCATGCATTAGCAGCATTGATGGGGGGTGCAGTTCTGCAACCTTGCCCTGGGAGAACCTGTCCCGGTACTGTTTGGGATGAAGTGATGATGCAGATTTTCAAACAGTGGGTTCTTACCTTTTATACACAAGGAGGTTAGGCTTTAGCAACCAAACAGAATTATTGGACTGATTTGGTTAAAGTGGTAGTAAAGTCCGCTTTGTTATTTTTACCTACAGGTAAATCTATAATAAGGCTTACTTGTAGGTAAAATTAATATCTCCCATACCTTGCCGAATCTTCAGAGCACCGTGCTGGAACCAAGGGCTCTCCCGAACATGCACGAGAGTGAAGTCATCGATGCTCCGGAAACTCATACAGCCGGAGCCCGCAAGCCCGGAAGGAAGACTGAGAGAAGATGGTAGCCCTGTCAGCGGTGATAGTGTGACGCTGGAGGGCTTCGTTCTACGGTAGGTATTTCATAATGTGTTAGTACACGATGCATGCTAGCACATTATGCAATTGTCTTACAGGGGAAAGTATATACATATATTTTTTCACAGCAGCAATTTACAACCACTTTAACATTTCAGGGTATAGCTTTAAGATGAAATCGAAAGCCTGAAAGCCTTTGAACTTAGACCTGTGATGACATTTCTAAAATGTTTAGGTGCAACTAGGATTTTGGTACACAAAATGTCCACATCTACTATACAAAATCCACTTCTTTGGATATCTATATAAAAAAAGCACATACTGTAAATAATTCTATCTGTACCAAGGTTGACATTGTTTTTGCTGGAGAAAAATCAAGAGAAAAGGCACATAAACGCAGATGGATATTATCTTTTCAAGGACAGCAAAGAAAGCTTTAATTGTTTAGAAGACCTTGTGTGTTTGGTTGAAACATATGGCCATGTAGAAATGCATTAGTAAAATCAAATTCTTCTATCTTAGTTCCTTGGAGTTCCTAGAATCTTAGCCTCCCCTTAGAGATGATGGGCACAGCTGCCAAAAGATTAATATTACTACTTTCTTTACAGAATTAAAGCATTTCCAAATTTCTATAACATGATTTTGACTGCATCATGCCATCTGCATAACGCAGTTTAGCTTTGATCAACAAGAGCAAGCAATCAAAAATAGAAAAAGAAATGTTACATTGCATGTCTCTGATCTGTCATATATTACATAAAGGAGATTTAGCAAGCTAATTACTCGCATAATCAGGTGGATAATTAGTGCCTCTCTTTATGCAAATGACAGCATTTTTGTGCGTATTTGCAACTCCTGTGCCTGCAATCTTGGGCAGCCAACGTCAAAAGTTTTAAAAAGATATGAACTATATTTGTCACTGAACAGTTTGCCACCTGCACCACTACGAATGGGTCAGCAGCAGGTTTTTTATTGGCACACTGCTTAGGAAGCCTTAAAGTAAACATGCTCAGATGATGAATGGTAAAATTCATACTGTACCTATTTTTAACATGCAGTAAAAGAGCTTTAAAACCTTCCTAGATTGTAAGCTCTAACTAGCAGGGCCCTCTATTTGCTCCCATATCAAGTAGTATTGTAACTGTATTGTCTGTCCTCATATTGTAAAGCGCTGTGCAAACTGTTGGTGCTATATAAATCCTGTATTATAATAATAATAAAACAAATAAGTGAATTGTACTTCCTCGCTGCCCCTGTTGATAGTGCAGAGTGGATATGTGTGTAAGTGTGTTCAATGGCTGCAGCAGACGCCTAATAGTGTTCCCACAACTATAAAATGACAAAATATAAAGTGAATGATGCTGCACTTCTATACATACAGTATATTGATAAATAAGGTATGTGCAATAAAAAATAGATGAAATAATAAATAAAATTGTGTATTAAATGTGCATACTATGCATTATTATATATGTGCAACCATTGCAGTGTTATTATGTGCAAAGAACGCAATTACTAATGTGCAAATTATAGCAATATTCTGTATATATAAACAAACTGTGGATCATATCATGCAATTTTATTAGATCTGTAAAAAAATTTCAAGTGCTCTTATAATAAAGGTTCATTTGAATATAAAGAATCTCAGGCAGTGCTTCTTTCCCATCACCTTGGTGTAAGTATGGCTCTGTGTCCCCTGTGTAATATTCTATCACCACTGTGCTCACAGAACTCTCACCTCCTTTACACTTGTGTCAGGGCATATATCCATTATGCTCCAAAATATGTCGGTGCTCCTGTATTCTTTCTCCACTTGGGACCCTCCAGGGAAAAACTTCTAACATGCTGGTCTTAACGGTGGGTGCTTCTGTATATCTGCATATCTGTATATCATATAGTGAAAGCTCCCGATGGTGTAATATTGTCAAAATATTCTGTTTATGTTGCTAAAAATCGCACTTACAATATAAAACATTTAAATATACATATGATAAGTTTGAGTACTGGACCTTGCTTCCTTGTACGTCATTTCCGGTTTCCCATCTGCCTCCGCTCATGCCCTACGCGTTACGTCACCGTCATGTGACTTCATCAAATTAGAAGGCTAGCAGGTATCCTAGATCATGGTAAATGAACGCCTTTCGGCAATCTTGAAAGTTAGAATTGCCTTTTTCTATAAAATATGGGACCCCTGAATATAATATCTCTCGGATGCCTCACACTAATGCCCCTTTGGACAGGATAGAGTGCACTTCTTTCTTTGTGCGCTGTTTTCTCTCTCTCTTCTCTGCTTTACCCTCCCTTTTCTCTTTTTAAAGCCCAATGGCCTTTTGTAGTACTGCCACGTACTTTAAAAACCCTTCTCTGCCCTGCACCCTGAGGATGTAATGCAGGCGGAACATAATCAAGGGAGTGGTTTGCCTCATTCTGCCCTTCCACTTACTGAGCCTTAGTGGAGGGGTTGTGTAACATTAATAACGCCACAGCAGCATTCCTGTTTTTCTCCCCTCCCCCAAATATGATCTTAATTGGAGGGGTGGGACATAATAGGGCACGAGAGGGTATATTTCCATCGTATTACATACTGTTTTTTTTTTTTTTACCTCATGTTAAGTATTTAGTTCTAATGGAAAATGTATCGTTTTACCATGTTCAGCATTTATGTATCTTGACATGCAATTAATGTACACTATTTGATGTCAATGTATCTGATGATTCCTATACTTGTGTTAAAAATGTCAAACAAAATTATTGGAAAAGAAGGCTAGCAGGCTGCCAAGATTCTGCTCTCTATAGAAAATAGCAGAGATTCCAGTACTCTTATTGTGAAAATGCATTTCTCCACAATGCCTATAGCTATAGATGCAATTGAGGGTTTGTTTTATTGTGCTTTCACTGATTGTGCAGAATATGTAAATGCTTTAGTGTGCATAATCTGAACACAGGTCAATTTAAACTTGGGCCCAACATTCCATAGCAGCCAGGTGTAGCCTCTACCCTCTTCATCAGTTTATTGTGTAAACAGCTGGCTGTACTGTGACAAGGAAGGGAGAGGTAAGCTGCAGGTTGTCTGTGGACTGTGCTGCCCCAAATCCGCCTGTCAGCAGCACAGAGTTTAACCACAAGAGAGGACTGTGTGTGGACTCCCTTTCCCCTGTCTCCTATCAACATTGAGAAAACAGAAGAAGAGTATCATGGGACATGTAGTCCACAGAGAGACACGCTGCCCATAAAAAATAATGGACTATGGACTGCAGTCTCCAGTTAACCCTTGCCACCGTTAGTGACTGAGCCTTTAGCAGCTTTTTTCCAGTTACCTCAGATTTTATACTGCCTGCAGTCCTTAAATGCCCTAACAAGTGCCAATGGGCCCCAGCAGTTAGGTGGCTGAAGAGTCAGGACTAAGGACTACCCCTAAAATTTGCTGCCCTGAGGTCTTACCCTTTTTATTTATTGTTCAATAAGTTTTTATTAGAAGTATGGAGAATTGACATACTATTAACATTTACAGTATTGACATCAGGAAATAAGAATTTCTGTACTGTTGTGCACCAACAATATTACCTAGATTGACTTCCTGGTACATATATCAAGTTCTGGAGCTATTATCACTCTATCAATCAAAGAAAACAATTAGTAGATGGTCAGTGGACGACCAACCCATCTTGCGTTTGGCATATGGGGTGGTTCCTTGCTTCTGTGAATTAAAACGCATTCAAAAAGTCGCCGTTTTTTTTTTTTTTTTTTGTTTTTTTTAAAAAAAAGTCCAGAAGCTTCCATTACCCATTTCCTGAATGTCGTGTTTAAACCATCAATTACAAATAAACCACATAAAAACAAAAAGGAAACCTTAGAGAATAGAAAAAGCAGTAAAGAAAAAGTAGAAGGGTAGTGGGGAAAGAGAGAGGTGAGGGGAGAAAGAGGAGGGGAGAGAAGGGGAGGGGGAGGGGTGGGGGGGGAGAGGATTGCCAGCCATTGCAGTGTATGCTATGTTATTTAAGGTTCACATCGACCTAATAGTTACAGTGTTATTTCTATTGTTCCATCTATGAAGCATCTCTATTTTCCATAATCTCAGCGTACAAGGATGAATATTTAAAGATGAACCAACAGGACCAAATCTTAGATGCCAATGCCGATTTCTTTCTGAGTTTTAAAGTGCTATCTTCCATGTAATATATTCTATCTACTTCCAGTAACCACTGGCGTAGTGAGGGTACTTTTTGCTGTTTCCAAAATTTTGGTATAAGGGCCTATGCCGCATTCAACAAGTGAGGTGTGATTGACTTTCTATATGATCCAGTTGGTTCATCTGTACAGTGAAACAATAACACCCATGGATCATTCGGAATTGAACATCCTTGTATTTTTTCAGACCAGAACAAGATAGTGGACCAATATGGTCTTATAAAAGGACAAGACCACCATATATGTGCGTGAGTCCCTGTGGACCCACATCCCCTCCAGCATAAATCTGAGATGTGTGGGAAGAATCTGTGGAGAGTAGCAGGTGTATAGTGCCATCTGGTTAGTAATTTATAATTTACCTCCGCCGTCTTAGATGCGATTGCTGAAACATGCGACAAACAGAGAATCACACTACGTTGATGGTCAGAAAGCGGTTTCTGGAGCTCCAGTTCCCATTTAGACAGGAAGGATACCTGATTCGTTGATGATAAAGAAAGTAGAGCGTGATAGAAGCAAGACAAAGGTTTGTCAGACGGGAGGTCTCCTGACAGTAAGGACTCTATAGGATTCATTTCTGCATCCGACCATAAGGGTTGAGGTAGAGCTTTAATAAATTGTATTAGCTGATGATATTGCCATTGTCGATATTGGTACATTGGCTGAGAGTGCAGATATAGGCAGTACCTTTTGGTCCTTTACCACTTTACCAAGAAGTAGGGATGGGTCCGCAAACCATTCACCATATTTTGAGTTCATGTTCCCTGGCGGGAAGAAGTTATGACCCTTTAGTTGCATCAGTGGAGAGTTATATGGCCAGTGCTGTTTGTGACATAGAGAGTCCCAAGAAGCCAATGAGGATTTGGTCAATGGAGAAGTAGTTGGGGCTAACTTGCGGAACTTGTTAGGTATCCATATGAGAGGAAAAAGGTCCGCTCTACCCAAGTCTATTTCAAGTTGCACCCAAAGCTTGGATGATTTATGGTATTTCCAGTCCGAAATCCTATTAAGAATTGTAGCTAAATAATATTTCCTAAAGTCCGGGAGTGCTAAACCGCCTTCCGTCTTAGGTCTAATTAGACACCTGTGGGCAATACGAGGGTTTCTACGGTTCCATATGAATCTACTTATCACAGATTGAATGATCCTAAAGAACCCTATAGGAACCTTATATGGAATCATTTGGTATAAAAAGAGCAGCCGTGGTAACACATTCATTTTTACAATATTTATTTTTCCCAACCAGGAGTGCGCCATCTGCGACCATTTTTGTATGTCTGACCGAATAGCATTAAGCAAAGGGATATAATTTTTACGAAAAAGTGAGGCCGGGTCTGGAGTTAAGTATATTCCTAGGTATTTCATAGCCGATGGTTGCCAATGGAAAGGGAAAGATTTTTGTAGGTTAATCACAGTTGGGCGGGGAGTTGAAACATTTAGAATTTCCGATTTGGACAAATTTATTTCAAAATGAGATATTTCGTTAAATTGCGTAAAGGCTATCATGAGGTTGGGTAAAGTTATGAGTGGTTGCTGAATATAAAAGAGAACGTCATCTGCGTATGCCGCGTATTTGTGTTCAGTTGTACCTACTGTAATTCCATGTATGTTAGGATTGTGGCGTATCTTTGCTAAGAAGGGTTCCAAGGAAAGGGCAAATAAAATGGGAGAAAGGGGGCACCCCTGTCGTGTTCCGTTATGTAGAGAGAAGGGGTCACTTAGCGTTCCATTAATTCGTAATTGGGCTGTTGGTGTTTGGTAAAGAGCAGAAATCTTTGCCAACATATTTGGACCCAGACCGAAGTGTGACAGTGTAGCCATAAGGTACTCCCAGTCCACCCTATCAAACGCTTTCTCAGCATCTGTAGACAGAAGAAGGGTGGGCTGGGAGCATCCACGGGCATAGAACATCAAAGAAAGAGTTCTGAGTGAGTTGTCCCTCGCCTCCCTCCCTGGGATAAACCCAGTCTGGTCCCTAGAGGCCCATTGCGGAATCAGGGGTAGAAGTCTAATGGCCAGTGCCTTGGCGTATAACTTTGCATCCAGGTTCAACAGCGATATTGGGCGGTAGCTACCACACAATGTAGGATCCTTCCCAGGTTTAGGGATTACCGTAATATGCGCATGGAGAGTTTCCGATCTGAACCCGCCATTGCTTGGCACTGAGTTAGTATATGCAGTCAAATGTGGAAGCAAAACATCTGCGAAGGCGCAATAGTAGGCCACTGTCAGCCCATCCGGGCTGGGGGCCTTACCATTGGCCATCGATTTAAGTGCACCCCTGATTTCCGCCACGGTGAATTCCCCTTCCAAAGCTTCTAGAATGTGAGCCGGGAGTTTTGGTAGGTTGGTAGGTACACACATAGAATATTTCTCTATGTGTGTACCTCTGGTGTCATCAGACGTTTTTGTGTTCCTGACCTGGTAAAGCTGTTGATAAAAGGCCCGGAATTCCTGAGCAATGTCCTTAGTTTTGTGTACCATTATATCTGATGTCGTTTTAATCTTAGCTATAAAGGATGCTGATTTCTTCTGTTGCAAGGATCTGGCTAGGATTCGACTCGGCTTGTTGCCCCATTCGTAGTATTGTTGATCAACAACTCTACGGCGGGATACATACTCAGAATGGAAAAGAGCTTTCAATTTTTCTCTTTTTTTAGTGAGGGTATGGAATATTGTTTTAAAGTTGCTGTGTTTGTGGGTCTGCTCAAGGGTTCCTATTTCTTTAATTAGTGCAGATTGCAGGTGTGTTCTCTCCCTCTTTTTTCTCGCCCCCAGTTCAATAAGTTTACCTCTAATAAGAGCCTTATGGGCCTCCCAGAGAGTTCGAGGAGAAGTCTCTGGGGAAGCATTGTCTCTGAAGTAAAGGGAGAGGTTCCTTTCAATTTCTTTTACATCTATTTCATCATTTAAAAGAGAGTCATTCATTTTCCAGTTTGTGGATGGGTTGGAACGTCATGCTAATCAGGGAATGATCAGATATTGTCGAAATTTCAATATGTGATTTAACTAAAAGGTCTAGATAGTGATGTTGTATATAAAGATAGTCTATCCTCGAATGGGAGTCATGGACTTGTGAATAGTGGGTATAGTCTTTTGCGCCTGGGTGCATCATCCTCCATGTGTCTATGAGTTGGGAGTTATGCATTAACCTTCGGATATATGCCAGCCGCTTATGCGGGATGCATGACTTTCCTTTAGAAGCGTCTATAAGTGGTTCTAGGGGGACATTTAAATCCCCACCCAGAATGATACACCCACGCGCAAAATCTTGTAATTTAGTTAGAATTGTAGACATAAAATCGGCTTGTCCCTGGTTCGGGGCATACAAATTCACTAATGTGCATGAAAAGTCACCCAGGCTGCCCCTTATAAACAAAAATCTACCCAAAGGATCAGCGAGGAGGTCCTCAACTGAAAATGCGGTACCCCTTCGGAAACCAATAGCCACACCTTTCGCCTTAGACACGTCTGATAGGCTATAATACCAATTTGGATAATGCTGATCAAATAATTTAGTATGCGTAGTATGTGTTAAATGGGTTTCCTGCAGGAAGATAATATCTCCCTGCATACGTCTTAATTCCCTATATAGCGAGTGTCTTTTGCCTGCGACATGCAGACCTCTCACATTAAGTGACATTAGCTTAGTGTTGGCCATCAGGTTCCCAGGGGAGCTATACACATGAACAATATCTGCAAGGCTGGCAGGGATAACTCAAGGGGGAGAGGGAAGGGAGAAGGAAGAGAGCAGGGGAGTAGAGTGAGAAAAAAAGAAAAAAGAAAGAGATCCAGGAAGAAAACACCCGGAATCTCCGTCATGTAAAAATAACAAAAATCTGCACGCAAACACTTGCGGTGCAAAAACAGGGGCCCCGTGTGGACCCCCCAGCCGCGCGTCCTCCCCCGAAGGGTCGTCCGCGCCACCAAGGGGATCCCCCCGTCGCCCCTAGATGGGGGGGATAACCCATCTTGTACATCAATGTATGTGTGGCCTACTCGGATCCACATACATGATCCGGCGCCAGCAAACTCAATGCAATGAAGTTACATAACCCAAGCTTTAAGTAAGTCAAGACAGTCAGCTTATATATCTCTAGTAATCGTTATTAAATGCATATCGCAAACCAACCAGAAACTTTAACCAAACCGCTGAAACAAAAAGGAAAAAAGGAAGAAAAAGAAAAAACCCCCAGAGAAAAAAAAAAAATGTTTTCTTTCCTTTTTTTTTTTTTTCTTGCATGCATAGTAATTAGAGACAATAGCTGAGCTTGATAAATAGGTCACTGCGACTTCCTTTGAGCGTTTGGCAATCTAAGGCCTTCAAACTGCCTCGTCAGTGGAGTCCCTATGAGCCGGGTGACGTTTACGGGATACTTTCTGCCATTGATCTTCAGTTGAGAGTGGGGGTGATCTAGGGATGCCATCTTGCCACCCAGGGAGTTCAAGTGGTTCAATGCTGAGATCCATGCAGAACGCTGGCAAATCTTCTGGGAATCGCAGGATCGCCTTCTTTCCATTCCTTTGAGCAATCAGCGCAGATGGAAACCCCCACCTGTATGAGATGGCGGCATTACACAGCTTCTCTGTGAGAGGTTTTAGTGCTCTGCGCCTCTCTAAGGTTTCTCTGGCTAGGTCTGGGAAGAAGGACAAGATCGCTCCATCAAAGTCCAATGATTCTGCCTCTCTTGCTTTCTTCATGATGATCTCCTTCTCCTCATAATAATGCAGTCTGCATATGACATCTCTTGGCGTATCGGTGGATAGATTGCGTGGGCGAAGCGCTCTGTGTACCCTGTCTATCTTTAGTGGGTGGTCAGCTTGGTTCCCCAGCAGGGTATTAAAGATACCGCGGACAGAGGCTGCCAGGTCGTCATCCCTCGTTGCCTCTGGAAGACCCCTGATACGTATGTTATTTCTCCTGTTCCTATTCTCCTGGTCTTCCAGCTTGTATAACGCCATTCTGTGTGCAATATACAGATTTCGTGTAGAAGATTTTAAGTCTCTAATGGCGTTGGCGTGCCTGTCTAGCCTCTGCTCCGTCTCCTCCACGCGCTCAAGAACTTGTGCTAAGTCCGTGCAAACGGCAGAGAGTTCTTTCTTAATTACCTTTTCAAGGCCCGATAGCATCAGGGCAAGGTCTGGTTTGGTGGGGAGTCCGCTTACTAGGTCCGCCACTCTCGAGTCCTCCCTCGGGCTTCTCTCCCTGTCTGATCCACACGAGGATACTGGAGACCGGTGTCTTGTCTCCGGCCTATGGCGAGAGGCGGAGCTAACACTCATCCCACGAGGCGAGCGGCCTAGGCCGTCTGACTCACCAGGATCTTCAGGCTCCGTAGCGAGATAGCGCTTGATAGAACTCGCCGGAGTGGCTTTTTTGGTGTGGGATTTACCCGACTTCTTGCCCGTGCCCGGCATGTGTACGGAGGAGTCGTGGATTATGTGTAGAAGGAAGGTTTTTAGTTGCCGGCACCGGAGCTCACACGATGTGCGTCCTCACCGTCTCATAGCCAGGCCACGCCCCCCTTACCCTTTTTATTTACCTCTTAATAGGCGCTATATCCCAGTTAATCCCTTTTAGTGCATTCTGAACCAGAGTAATACTAACAGCAATTATTTAATATACATTTACAAGGTTTATTGCTGACCTGCTAATAACAGTATTGTTTTCAGTTAGAGATGTTAGATATATAAGCTAGCTGATCTTAGTAGTTCTAGCATAGTCACTTCCCTGTTTAGCAGACTGTGTTCTACTTAATTTGCTGTAGGTGCATTTGTGTGCTACTAAGCTCTTGCCAATATAATATTTACGTTTTTTTTCAAGCAGGTGTGTGTTCATTCTTTGATTTTAAATAAAGCCAGGAAAAGGGTATTTTCTATTGTTGTCTTTATTTGTACCTACAATGTTTTACTTTCAACCAGGCGTGTCAGTGGGACTGAGGTTGTTCTTGGAGTTGAGGCAGGGGACCCAAAATTATGAAAAGGCTCCTTCAGGGCAATGCTACACAGGTTAAAGCAGAGTTCCACCCAAAAGTGGAACCTCCATGTATCTGCCTCCTCCCCCCTCCGGTGCCACATTTGGCACCTTTCGGGGGAGCGGGTACCTGTTGACAGGTATCCATCCCTGCTTCCGGTAGATCTCGCCACGGCGAGATCACTCAGAAGTTTGGCCCCCTTCTCCTGCTGTCGAGCCATTCAGTAAGTGCAGCAGGGCTGTGAGGATTGAAGGCTATGCTGCCGGTTTCCCTTACAGGCAATGGCAGTGACAACACCCGAGAGCCGATGGAAACATCGGCTGGGGTGCTGACATCGCTGGATTCCAGGACAGGTAAGTGTCCTAGTATTAAAAGTCAGCAGCTACAGTATGTGTAGCTGCTGACTTTTAATTTTTTGCCGGGGGGGCAGAAATAAAATGAATTAAAATGATTAATTGAAATAAATGGTCCATTTTGCAGTGCATAAAACTCCATAGAATCTGTATTATGGAAAGAAAGTCTACATGATAAAATTATGCTCAGAATTTTTTCTGTGGTTGTCGTTTTATCTTTTGAAATTCCTCCATTGTGATGGTGGATAGGATCCACAAACAAGATATTTGGGGGGCACACCTTCACATTAAAGCTGGTGCAGCCATAAGACCATACAATAGAAGAAAAATATTACAGCGCACACATGCAAAAAAATAGATAGGATCCTACACATAAGCTATGTTCAAAAACCAAAAATGATCTTCCTGTTATTAGACCTATATAACTGTGTGTGCCAGATTTGACAGAAATGTGTTTCAGTCTAAATAAAACAAGAGAAAAAATGGAGAACCTGTAGTGACTTATAAAATTTGCTCTTTTATCTAGTTAAGGGTTAGATTTTTAATACTAAATATTTACCTTCATTTCCTGTACTGGTGATGGTGCCAAAAGAATAGCAAATGCTGCGATAACTCTCTGATGTGGACAGATATACCAAAAACATAATATTTTGTTGTAAGGGAAGGGTTAGAACACCTACAGGTTTTTATTGCTCTCTCTACCTTCCTCTCCCAACAACACCCTTCCCCCTATTTCTAGTTAGCAATAAAAACTCAACAGATGTTTTAACTCTTCCCTACTCTACATAAAAATTGGGTAAGGGTTGGGCTTGGACTTTGGAAGCCTTGTTATCAGTCTTATCTGTGGCCTCTTTGCAACTGATCTTTTCCCATTATTGACTGTGCCTTGTCCACATGGTGTTTGTATGGAGGTGGCCATCTTGGTAAGAGCAAGGCTTTGTTTCCACATGCCAGAACCTCCAGTAAGGAGAATAGTAAGCAGTAGTGACATTACCAAATCTGACTCCAAATCTCTAGAGAGAAGTAGTCAGATGCAACAGCGTCTTAGATGTCATACTGCAGATGTCCAGCTATGAGACTGTAGACCCAGGAAGTACAGTGCTGTTATTTTTTTTTTGCAGACAAAAGGTACGTTTTTCCCAGGTATTGTTTAGGCCAAATTAAGATTTCTAAATGCTCCATATAATATGTTAAATCTTCATTTTTTCAGTATAGGTCCACTTTTAATGACTTCAACAATATTGATATAATAATACTGTATATTTAATACTGTATATTTTTCTTGTTTAGACCTATGGAATAGGGCAGGGGAGGCATGCCACAGACACTTCTGGGCCGGCTTATCCAGTAAATCAAATCACTGTATAATAAAACTTTTTCTATCTTGTCTGCTCATTTGAGGCATGGAGTCTACATGACACATTGGTCTTCACCAGAGCTCCCTATAAGGAATGTTGGGCAGAAGACTCTAGTGGCCTCTTGGCTACTTTGGTGTGTGATGTCACTAGGCTGCAGCCCTCAGGATTGCTCTACCAAGTGGGTCACAAGAATAGTGTGACTTTCATGCGGAGACAGTACTAAAGCTGTGGAGGTTCAGGCTGAGGTCGAGGTAAATGGCAGGCAAGAATAGTTAGTCAATAATGGGGTCAAGGTTGAGGCAGACGCAAACAAGAGTAACAGGAATAAGCAGGGTTGGTAACAAGACCAGGACATACTGGCAGAGTCTCAAGAACCAGGTAACTGATAAGAAGTCAAAGCACTGAGCACCATAAGGGAACGAGTTTAAATATCTTTCTTGGCTTATTTAAAAAAATCAGCAACGGGGAAGCATAATAAAGGCACATGCGTCGTTGCACTCTAAATGCATACTTACACATGCAACTGGCCATAGCCAAAAGCCATCAAGAGAGTGTACTCAGCATGTATTGCCTAAATATACATCTGTGGCCTAGGTTTGGTTATATTTCCATATAAAATATGAAAAGGAACTGACTGTTTGACACCTGCAAAACTATTTAAAAAATATGATTAAACGTGGCACAGTAAGCAAGTAAAAGTGTAAAAAAAAGAGAGAGAGAGTCCAGGTCCATTGGCACTTAGTTTACTTTGTGTTGAGGTACCATTTTAAATATATAGCATACAATGGACCACACAGAGTGTACCTCAATGCATACATGTAAGTGAGGCCTTAATATTGCTTAATCATAGTAATGACTTTATAATTGAATTAGCTAATTGAATTACAATAGTAGTATAGGTTAAATATTGTACTGTTTGATTAAAGCCAAAAGGAGCAATGCACTGATTACAAACCCACAGCAACCACTATTAATGATGTCGGACCAGTACAGGGTGAATTTTGACTGGTTGCTGTGGACACTGCACTGTGCACTTTGTGTGATGATTTTGCACTATTTTTTTTTTTTAAATAAAATAAAATCAATAAAAATATGTTGTGCACTGCAAGTTTTTTCTTTTTTCAATAAGTCTGTGCTGAAATAAAACATGCTTAATATTAGCATATGCCTTTTTGGGAAGTTTTATAGAAATATGAAGGCGTTTATTCCCTGGAAAAATTTCTATTTCTAAATTGAGGCTGGATAATGCCAGCTTCATACAATCATTAAAGGTACTTCACCAGCAGGTCTTTTTAAGCTCCTATTACTGCATTTTTAATGTGAAATGTTGTAGAAGAAAGGTATACACCTGTGTTAAAATGCAATTACAGTCAGTCATTGAAACCAATCAATTAAGCTACTAACTGTGCTAAAATCAGAAAGTTCAGTCAGCTTACCTTGATCTGATTTTTTTGTGTGTGTAATCCTGTGCAGCAAGAATGCAGAGCAGCCTTTCCCAACTATTTTACCATTGAGGAATCCTTAAAAAACAATTCCGGTCTCCGGGAACCTTAAAATAAGTTTTACATATACAACTCACTGTACATTAGCGCAATCAGTGAGTTGTAGATATAGTAATTATTAAAAGAATAACTACATTTATATTTTTAATGCGAAACTTGGACTTGTTTTTTGCTATACAAATATTCAAGTGGCAAAAATACATTAACATAGAAGTATATCTAGCCACTAAAAGCCTATGTACTCTGTACTGCTCTGTGGAATGTGTAGGCACCGTATATTTACAGGAAGCAAATAATAGAGACTTCTGGCAGCATTTATTTTTTCTATCGTGATCATGATATTTCGGGGAGTTTACATAACAGAGGTTTGTACCATTATATATCCTTTGTACACCGCTACCTATTACTACCAGCACAGGACTTGAAGAGTGTGTCCAGTAAAATTTGAGAATACCCCACTAAATGTTTGTTTATGTGTTCCCAATCACACAGCATGCCAATAAAAAATAAAAAATTAGGAAAAAATATGCATAGGTAAAAATCGCAGCATTGCAGCGCTAAATATCCTAAAATATTCAGTGCAATATGATAGCATTCAGAGGGTTAAAAACATCAAACACATACGAGCGACATCAAAGTCCATGCAAAAGTCCTTAAATCAGTGTACGATGTCGTGTCCCATCAGTGGTTTTAAAACGTTCTTTTCCTGAATACCGCCACCGATCCACCACGTGAACACCCCTTTGGTGATGCACTCACCACAATTAAGAATTAGATAAACCTGGTATCTCCACAAGGATATTAGATAAAGCTGGACCCTCTCCCAAGGTTACCAGAGATCTTTCCTGGGATGGCTCAGCTCAGCAGGTGCAACGTTCTCCGTAGTCCCGGGCTCGGTTCCGCTTCTATCTGCCCTTTATACACCGGTCCAGCATAGGGAAGGGGTAAATCCTACTACACGAGGGCGCAGCGCACACATGTGACCTCATCCACAACTGGCAGAACTCATGCGGGTCGAGCTTCGCTGTGGCGGTTGCCTAGGTGACGGTATCTCCAGCCAGCGATTTTTATCTATGCATATTTTTTTCTAATATTTTGTACTATTATAATAGCTGCTATAGTACGTGACTCTTAAATCTTTGGAGCACTGGGATCAGTTACACTTGGTGTTACTGATATTTCGAACTAAAAAATAAAATATATATTAATATTATTATACAGTAATTATATAGCGCCAACAGTTTGCGCATCGCTTTACAACGTGCTCTCAATCTGACTTGTGACACGGGAGAGAGCTGCATAAAAGGGGGGGCTGACAAAGGGAAGCTGCACACAGGAGGTTTTTTACCTTAATGCATGGAGTAAAACCTTCTGCTTTAGAACCACTGTGGCCTTTTCACCCTATGTCCTAGCAACCAATCTTGTTAATATGAAAAGTTAACTCTGGCAGCTCCCGCTCTCCTGTGTAAGGTAGGAGAAAGAAGGGGGCTAGGAATTTACTGTTTGAGGGCAGGGGACACTACTGTGGAGGGGGGCAGAGGACACTACTATGTGGGGGGTTATGTAAAGGGAGGGGCCGTAGGTACTACAGTGGGGAGATGTGGGGTGATTTGTAGGGGGGCAGACAACACTACTGTGGGGTGGAGAGGATGATGTGGAAGGGGCAAAGGACACTACTGTGTGGGGGTGATGTGAAGCAGGGGCAGAGGACACTACTGTGAGGAGGTTATGTAAAGGTGGGGCAATAGACACTACAGTGGGGGGGTGTTTTAAAGGGGGGCAGAGGACACTACTGTGTGGGTTTGATGTGAAGCAGGGGCAGAGGACACTACTGTGTGTGTGTAGGGGGGGGGTGATGTGAAGGGGAGGCAATAGACACTACAGTTATGGGGGGGGTGATTCAAAGGGGGCAGAGGACACTACTGTGTGGGGGTGATGTCAAGGGCAGAGGACTCTACTGTGGGGGGGGGGTGATGTGACGGGGACAGTGGACACTACTGTGTAGGGGGAGATGTGAAGCGGGGGCTGAGGACACTACTGCGTGTGGCTCATGTGAAGGGGCAGAGGATACTACTGTGAAAGGATGCGGAGTACACTACTGTGGGGAAGGGGGTGACATGAAGGGAGGCTGAGCACATTACTGTGGGGGGGTGGGGTGAGGTGAAGGGGGCAGGGAACACTACTGTGAAGGGATGATGAGTACACTACTGTGGAGGTAGGGGATGTGAAGGGGGCTGGGGACACTACTGTGAAGGGGGCTGAGAACACTGCTGTGAAGTGGGGGATCTTGATGTGAAGCGGAGGTAACTGTGATGTGAATAGGGACTGTGATTTAAAGAGTGGATTGTAATATTGGGGGGGGGGGATTGGGAGCGAGCACATATAAGTACCTCCATAGCAAACGGCTATTGCCACTGGTCAAGCAGGAGGAGCCAGGAGAGCCCGCAGGGGACTCGAGAAGAAGAGAATCGGGGCTTCTGTTTGCAAAATCATTACACAGAGCAGGTAAGTATGACGTGTTTGTTATCTAAAAAATAAATAAACCTTTAGAATCACTTTAAGATTAAATATTCAGTTTTCTCTTGAGTACACCTTTAAAATAACACTATTACGAAGAGCTCCGTCCCCTAAATTCAGGCTGTAAAAAGGCAGATGTACACTTATCCCTCTGGCATCTCATGCTTTAAAGCTCTGCAGCAGTCACAAACTGGAACACCTGGGACTTTAAAACTTTGGTTTTAGGGGAGCAGTAGGGACCACTAAACAGGTGTGCCAGGGCATGGATCCTGGAAGGTGCAGGAGCAGTGTGACCGCAAGCAAATAGGGGTCTGTAAGAGTCACAGGATCTAAGGAGCCGACTGGTCTTCACCAGAGCCAAGGGAGTTGTGGATGTTGCGCTGTGAGGCAGCCCCAGGGTTGCTGCTCTCTAACACACCCGTGCAGACACAGTGCCAGCAGATAGCACACAGGATGGACTCAGGGTACACATAGGGTACAAGGACCAAAGTAAAGACTACGGTAGCTAGCAAGAAGAGACGCTAGGGAGAGGACACAGGGAACAAGCGTGAAGCACAGGAGAGCAGGGCAAGCTGGGCAAAAGCGCAGAGAGAGATGGACACAGCAAGCAGGAATGAGAAGCAAAGCCAAATGACAAGAAACAATGCTGTGGAGAGCATCCACAGCAACAGAAAATGAAGAGATACACACACAGAAACCAAAGGAAATGGTGCACAGGAGAGAAAACACTGAGAACAATGACAAGACCAAGCAAACACACAGAATATGAGTGTACTATAGGAACAGGGAGGTCTGGCTTCAGCATGGAGACACGATGCTTAAAACACTAACCAGCAGGTGCAAACACCTAATAATACCGAGTTTCAGGGGGGATTGGCAGGAACCTGAGCAGCTTGGATGGAGGGTAAAACCCAGCGCCAGATCAATGTACACGGAAGCATGAAAGCAGCGTTGCAGATCTCTAGTCATTGTATATATTCAACACTTCCAAAAGTGTTGAATATGACTTCCTCCGTGCACTGCTTTCTCCTGTCAGCTCCTACATCCATTTACAGGCTGCCTTTAGTTTAAGTTGGAGCTCTTCTTGAAAGGGTTCTTTAATAATCTTTTTAGTAGTTGCAATTATTTTATATCAATGAAGAGAATTATGTTGATATACACAATTATTTGAAATTACATTTACATATAAAGCAAAGAGGCTTTTGTTTATCTATAAATGGCTTGATCTCAATCAAAGGACTATGAATGCCTTTGAAGTAGATACAAACCTCTGGATACATGAAAAAGCGCCACGCTATTTTTATTTTTAAAAAAATCAGCAATTTTTTTTGTCTTTGTTATCATATAGTGTGGAGACTGCTTTGTATTCATGTATTAAAAAGAGTTTTTCTATGCCTTTGGGCTCAATTTACTAAGCTAATAAAGATTGACATTTGCTCTCTAACAATGTTATTTTCAGCAATGAGAGCAAAAAAGAGTTGAAAGTAGCATTCACTTGGCTGAAAAGAATGACCGTTAACAGAAACTTTACAGCTTAATGAATTAAGCCTTTTGTCTGCTAAGAATAGACTTTAATGGCATCCCAGTCTAAAGTCTCGTACACAAGATTGAACTTTCCGACGGGAAATGTTTGATGACAGGCTGTTGGAGGAATATCTGACTGTGTGTATGCTCCTATGAATGTACGGTTTTTCCTAGGTAAAAAATCCACCCTATACTAGGTCAACCCCCACTGCGCCTTGGATAATTAAATTTGATGATGCTATACACCAGGTTAATAACGCCTACCTATAGCTGCCACTTAATGTGTATAAAACAGTGTAAACTGGATTTAAATCAGTGCTAAGTGATAAGTGCAAAGCACCCCACGTGACGAATTAAATCGTGGCACTAATTCTAAAGGATTTTTTTCCACCCCCTGTGGTAAAATCATAAATCTAACGAACACCCCTTTACTGGTGCATACCTACCTATAGTACAAATAAAAAAAAATTAAAGTGTATAAATGTGTACAATAGATATATAGTCATGTGGGGTGCTTTGCACTTATCACTTAGCACTGATTTAAATCCAATTTACACTGTGTGTATGCTCCATCAGACAATTATTTTTGGATTTTCCACGGACAAATGTTGGATAGCAGGTTTTCAAATTTTCCGTGAACAAATGAGCCAGAAGTGGTTGGTCCTGTAAACTAGCATTCATAATGGAGAATTAACATTCGTGACGCGGCAAATTATGAAATCTCGAAATGCAGCGCACATTCTCTTCTTCTTTAATGGGATAATAATGAAGCTGCTTTGCTGGTGATACTGATGGAGTTATTGCAAACAAATTTTCAAAACCTCTTTTTTCTAGTGATATCAAGAATAATATTATTATGCTTTTTTTAATTATTTGGGAAAGTTACCACAACACTATTATCCCGTAGTTTTTAAGATAAAAGATACGACTATGTTGGTGTCCCTTGTCAATTTTACATTGTATTTTTGCATTTGTGCATTAAAAAAAGAAAAGAAATAAAATTAGACATGCTATCTGCCAATAGAACTTAACCAAAAAGTGCATTCTATACATCCAAAAATATAGAAAATATACCAAATCAAATCATTATTCAACCAAAAAAATAATGTCAAAGCAATAACACCAAGGCCAATAATAAATAACACGTTATCTCCTCCGATTCCGCAACATGTCTGGTTGACGAACGGCCGTTCAGAAACCAACTGAAAAGCGCAAACTGAAAATCGCAAACTGAAAAGCGCCAAATGAAACGTGCAAAATGAAAAATGCAAAATGAAAAATGCAAAATGAAAAGTGCTAAATGAAAAGCACGAATCAACACTCACCAAATTTCCACTAACACGAAATTAGCAGAAGGAGCCCAAAGGGTGGTGCTAAAAAGCTGAAAAACAACGTAGTACCTCACTATGTTCATAATTGTTGGCCAACAATTGTGTGGCCATGTGTATGCAAGACAAGTTTGGGCCAACGCCCTTCGGACAAAAGTCCACAGTTTTGTTGGCCAACAATCCGATCGTGTGTACGAGGCTTTAGTCTGTAGGGTTCAATATTGAGTTGGCCCACCCTTTGCCGCTTTAGCAGCTTTAACTCTTCTGGGAAGGCTGTCCACAGGGTTTAAGAGTGTGTCTATGGGAATGTTTGACCATTCTTCCAAAAGCGCATTTGTGATGTTGGACAAGAAGGCCTGGCTCGCAGTCTCGGTGTCAGGAAAGAAGCAAGTACCAGTCTCGCCAATATCACTGCCTTCCTTCGCACATGCGCGGTAGAGCGGTACTCTGACGCATCTCTGGACACAATTCAGCGAAACGGCTAATGTGTGTGCAATTCAGCGGAACGGCGAGCGCGCGCACATTATGAGCCTCCCACTGGCCTATAAATCCACTCTGTGCCATGAACAGATTGCTGGTTTGTCTTTCAGCTCCCCGTGTGTTTCCTGCTTGTATCCTGATTCTTGATTAGCAGTTGTGACCCGGATTGACCTTGACCTACTCTGATCTCTTCCTGCATCTGACCCTCCGCTTGCCTCTCGGACCTCTCTACTTGCTTCCTGTGTTTGACTCTCGGCCTGTCTATGGATATTGCTTACTATCTCCAGTGATTGACCCTCAGCCTGCTCCTGGACCTTGCTATTGTCTTCAGTGCTCGACCCCTGGCTTGCTCACAGACTTTGCCGCTAGTTATCTGTGTTTGACCCTCGGCCTGTTTTACGGACTATGCTATCAGTCTCCAGTACTAATTCATCAGCCTGCTGACAGACCTGCTAACAATCTTTTGCACTATCTAAGAGACTCTTGCCAATCACTGGTGTTTGACCCCCGGCTTGTTGTTGGATTAGCGGTTCCTTCTTGAGCTTCAGCATCTTCCAGTCCTGCACAGCTGTCTCCCTGCTGGTGACCTTCACGCAAGACCTGCCCTGCCTGCTGGTGACTTGTGCCTCTTTGTGCCCTTCACCCCCTGTACCATCTCCAGGAGTGGAGTGCGCTTAGTTGCAAGAGGTTACCGCTCTCAGCTTCTCGGCCTCAGTGAGTACCCTTATCTGACACTCGGCTTTAATTCATCCCATAGATGTTCTATCGGGTTGAGGTCAGGACTTTTTGCAGGCCAGTCAAGTTCCTCCACCTCAAACTCGTTCATCCAGCTTTATGGACCTTGCAGCTTTCAGCCAGCTAATCATTGGGGCCCAGTAACTGTTTGCGCGCTTTAAGGCAGTCAACAAAGCCTGAAGGCAGTACTATAGCTATATGATAACTGGTTAGGCAGTTCCTGATAAGTTTGTCTCTAACTGTGGTAGCAAGTAATGGCTGCAAGGCCCTCTCACCAGACCCAGGGAGACAGCAACAGCAGTCCCTCCGATCAGGTGTCAACTTACTGTGGGTTGCCCATTGCAACTCCCATAGGCAGCAAAGAAGATCTGTCTCCAGGCAATGGTTCTGTCCCTCAATGCACAGGTCACCGCTGTGCACTTTCCAGGTGTAGGCACAACAAAGGGTTCTTGGGTGGCTCAGTCTCTCCTTCTCTCTGGTACAGACACACAGCAGGAACCTTCACAATTCCCCTCTCCATGCTACACTGCCCCTCTCCTGAGAATCTGACTGGTGTAAAGTTCTGCTCTCTCCTTTTTTTTAGCAGGGCAGGCTGGGGGCTGTAGTCCATGTTCCATTGACTTCCTAAAGGCAGCGCTCTCAAGGGGACTACATGTCCCTTCATGCTGCTCCCCTCCCCATTGGTGGGTCCCTGTGTTGCTGCTGCTTACCGGGGGGGGGGGGGGGGGCACAGCAAGTGGGAGATAACAAGGAGCCCACAGCTGCTTTGCTACCTGGTCACAGCTGCACTGATTCCCAAGTGTGGTTGGGAGGAGGAAAAGGAGCAGGCAGCAAACGGGAGTTTATACAGACCCTGCAGATGCGCCCCTCCCCGATACTGACAGCAGAAGGGGGTGAGCGGCAGTGCAGTGCCGACTGCCAGCTACAGCTGTGTGACTCACCACCATAGTGCTATGCCACAGGCATTACGGGACTTAAATGGTCACACCTTGTATACAGCAGATAAATGCAATGTAATGCTATATTGTGGTTAACAGTATATATATTGTGTATATATAGTATTTATATGGTACATCATACCATAGATCTCTTCAGAGTTGATAGACAGCTGCACAACTTCTTGTAGCTGCTGTTCATTGACAGTTGTGCTGTTCATTGACAGCGAAGAATAACCACTATGTTATATTCTGCCAGAGAGATATTTTCTGAACCTTTTTATTTCCAGGAAACGATTGGCTCATATATGTTTTATGAAAGGATGGGGATTAAATGGCTGTTATTAATAACCTATTGATCAGCAGTCTTCATGAAATCTATGCTGTATTAATCAATTCTAGGAAGACACTGAAATGGGGAAAATTTCAGTAGGAGGCTGAACAACATCAAAGAACCAGATTTTCATTTTCAGGATAAAATAACACATAGAACATTTCAATGAAAACTGTTTTCTTTGTAGAGGCAACATTTGTAGAATGGGTCTTAAAAGAAATGTTTTATAAAACAGCAATTCGTGTCTAAGATACACTTAGGGGTTGATTTGCTAAAGGCAAATAGATTGTGCGCTTTGTAAAGTGCAGGTGCTCCAGAGCTTAGTAAACGAGGTAAAGCTTCACTTTGCATAGAGTACCCAATCACATGCTGGAAAAAAACCCCAAAAAAACAGCATTTATGCTTGCACATGATTGGATGATAGAAATCAGCAGAACTTCTGCTCATTTACTAAGCTCTGGAGCAACTGCACTTGCAGAGTGTAACTGCACTTTGCAAAGTGCACAGTCCATTTGCCTTTAGTAAATCAACTCCTCAGAGTACAGTTGATGCGCTCAAATCTGATTCCACTTGCTCATGGATAACTATATCCTTTCACGACGGCACTGTCTTAGCAAAATGTAGCTCCTTACAGGAGATTCTTACCTTGCAGGTATCTAAAAGCCTCATTGTCTCAAACCTTTTATCTGTGTACAGTCTTGTACCATTGCATGTTTTGAGTAATTTATGTATGAAAATGCTTTACATTCCTTTTTTTCATTCAGGACAATGCTGCTTTTGGCTCTCCCACTGCAGTTCTCTGTGCTTACATAGCTGAGTAACAGCCACACCCCTTAGCATGTATCTTCACACAGACATATTTTGCAGAGAAGGGAAGGGGTAGTTCTGACTAGGTCTGGGTGTAAAGGTCCATACACATGGGCCAAATATCAGGCAGCAGCGGCCGGTTCAATAGAAACGGTCCGACATTCGACCCTTGTGTATGGCAGCCTGTCCAACGGAAGCTGGCCTGTCAAACGGGCATGACCAAACAAAGGACGGCCATTGAAAAAAAATGACTAGTGTGTACAAGGCACAAAATAGCAAATAAAAAAAAATAATATAGCGTATACAATTGCCACTCAAGTCATATTTTAATTGAATGTTATTAAAAATTACCTTTTCCCTTTCAATCTGCAGCTCTGTAATTTTCTGTAAAATGCAGTGCAATACCCTGGGTTAAAAACAAGGTTCTGTAGGTTTGTTCTTAAGTTGAATTTGTATGTAGGTTGGAACAGGTACATATTTTAAGCGTAACTCCAGCCCAAAAAATAATTTTTATGTTTTTTTTGGATAGCATAAGAAAGGGTTAACACCCGTGTAACATTTGTTTTGCTGTCTGTGCCCCTGTTCAGAAGATTTCACCTCACTTTCTTTTGAAAATTTTGGGTTGTTGTCGCAACAAGGATGGCGATAAAGCTTCAGTGGAGACATCTTTTTTCCCATGGTAACTCATACAGACGTAAATTTCCTTTCCTAGGGGTAGATTTCCTCTCACTTCCTGTTGTCTCCTACCGTTTGTAAGTATGAGTCATTTGTAAGTTGGATGTTTGTAACTTGGGGACTGCCCGTATAGCAACCTGGAGGTTGATATACAGACAGAATGTGTACAGAACACCCCCGATAAACATAATTTTCCTGATTCAGGCATGGGGGAAGGTGTATGCTGTGTGTATGCTGTTAGTTCACCTTTTCATTTTATTTGAAAAAGTGAACTTACACATTCAGTTGGACTTTAAATCTCCATAATGGTCTGTTAATAATAGTTTTCTCTGCACACTCCCCTTATTCTTGTGTTTATGTCTATGGAGATCAGCATCCCAGTGCCAGCCTAGTCCTAGGGTTAGGTTAGCCAAAAAGAAATGAGCACAGCCAGCTGATGTTTTTCCAATAATGGTGGGCCAGGGGTATCTGCTACTATCCATAGAGTTGAAGTTCAGAGAATTGTCTCACATTATGGGTACCTTAGCAATTGTGCACTTCTTGTTTCCACAATGTGCATGGATATTAATATTAATAGCTCATAATATTTGCTCAAAGAGTAGCAGAGGGGAAGCATAGACTATTGTGAATCACACAGTACCATAAATGACTGATTCTACGAGTTTTTTAGGGAGTACGATTATGTCTACAAACTTCTAACAATGAAAAACATTTAGGGCTGGTTCACACCAGATGCAGTTCAGCGCATTTTATTTTGCATCAAAAACTCATGGACAGCGTTTAACATGGATTCCATTGGCCCTAGTTCACACCATTGCAGTGTGTTCCACTGCAATTAACAAAAATAGAACATGTTGCATTTATTCAGTATGGAACGCATCTGAAACACAGCAAAATGCACCAGAATGCTTATGTCATCAACCAGTGGTGGCTGCTGTTTTTTTGTTTTTGGGGGGCGGCAAACAACCACCCCCCGCCCGCTCGCTGACTGTCTCGGACTGGCACTTACCCCATCTAGGTGGCGGGCAACGGGCATCAGCTTTGGGCACTGGCAGTGGGCAGCTGTTCCTGTGTCCTTTCCTCCATCACGGTGGCCGTGTGTCTCCTCCCCTCCTCCTAGGCATCCAATAGGATTGCCTGTCCTTTCAGCCAATTGGGTGACGGCTTCAAAACCTGCTTCCTGATGGGCCCGGAGGAGAATCAGTGTTACAATAGCAGATATTCATTGGTTTTTGGAACACACTTGGGTGGGCTTCATTCGCATTACCTGCGCCCCAAGCCCACCCTATTTTGAAGCCTACAAAAGCCTCTGGCTCTAATAAGGTGCTTCAAAAAAACACCCAACCCCCCCATTGGAATCCATGCATCCGGCGTCCTGAAAGGGGCTGGACGCATGGATAGGTTGGGCGGCCATGGATGAGGGGGTAGCGCCCGTATACCCTTAATGGGCAGGCCGCCCCTGTCCTCAACTGTCCTCATAAGAGATGAATGAAAAAAAGAGGGGAAAAATGCACTCCATAAAAAACACATCATGAATGCACCGGGATGCAAAAACGCACATGCAGAAATACATATGAAACACATTGTGGAATTGCAGTGTGAATCGGCCCTTAGTGTATGCAAACATCTGCATTTTCACAGTTAGCTCTTGGATTTGGGATATTTAACCAATTTAATAGAAAGTTTCAAGCGCATATGTTTACTTCATTACATCTACTTACATCATCCGATTTTAATGTGTAAACAGTTACCAGCCATGTGTTTGGCACCATTCTTGTTATAATGTGAAACAGGATTAACTAAATCATTACTGTGTAAATCTTACTGAGGAAAACATAAATAGAACCTTTTGTACAAAATGTTATTACTGGAAGCTCAGTAGAGATATTGATTTTTATTATTTTCTTATGCATTTACAATAATAAAAAGAAAATTCTGGCTCTGTCTTTTGGTCTATTCCCTTTGTTGAGTTGAATGTTGATTTTAATGAGTTATATTTTGCATTGGAGAGATTTACCTTCACTTTTTATCCATGTGAGCAGAATAAGAAATACAGCTTTGGTAATAAGACCTGGAAGCTCATTGGTTTCTATGCAGTAGTGAGCCTGATTTTGCACTCTCCCGCTTTAGAAAATAAACCCCATTGTGTACTTAAAAGTGGGGTATGCCTGTACAGGGTGAATTTCAGTGAGCTAGATAGGAAAGACACAGAGACAGTTTTTAAATTTGAGAACCAAACAGCTACTTTTGGACATTACCATATTTGAATAACTATGGAGCAGGAATATTTGGTTAATAACGTTTACACCTATTTAATAATAAGGCTCAACTCAAGACCATTATTATCTTCTCTTCGCAAGAATATTTTATGTGGGCTAGTCCTGCCTTCGACTAGTTGGTATATTCTTTTTTTATTTTCTTGGACAGTGGTCTTGAATAAAGGCATGCATCTTTGTAGCCTTTAAAGGACCTCTGTCTGGAACCCTATTAGAGAGATTTCCTCTTTCTTCCTGTCCCCATGTCCACTAGTAAAGGAAAGTAGGAGAATATTTCCAGTGGAGACACAGGTGGCAATAAAACCTGACAGGGTTTCCGATTCCTCACCACCATGTTAAAGAATTAGGAAAGATTTTTTTAAATCCAAAAAATTTGAAAGATTTTTGGCTGTAGTTCATCTTTATGACCAAACTTTGTAAAATAGAACAATCGTATTCTATATGGATTCAAGTCCAATAGATACAGTGCCTTAAAAAAGTATTCATACCCCTTGAAATTTTCCACATTTTGTCATGTAACAAACAAAAACGTTAATGTATTTTATTGGGTTTTTATAGGATAGACCAACACAAAGTGGCTCATTATTGTGAAGTGGAAGGAAAATGATAAATGTCTTTCACATTTTTTACAAATAAATATGTAAAAAGTGTGGTGTGCCTTTGTATTCAGCCCCCCTGAGTCAATACTTTGTAGGACCACCTTTTGCCGCAATTACAGCTACAAGTCTTTTTTGGTGATGTCTCTACCAGCTTTGCACATCTAGAGAGTGAAATGTTTGCCCATTCTTCTTTGTAAAATAGCTCAAGCTCTGTCAGATTGGATGGAGAGTGTCTGTGAACAGCAATTTTCAAGACTAGCCACAGATTCTCAATTGTATTTAGGTCTGGACTTTGACTGGGCCATTCTAACGCATGAATATGCTTTGATCTAAACCATCCCATTGTAGCTCTGGCTGTATGTTTGCAGTCATTGTCTTGCTGGAAGGTGAACCTCTGCCCCAGTCTCAAGTCTTTTGCAGACTCTAACAAGTTTTCTTTTAAGATTGCCGTGTATTTGGCTCCATCCATTTTCCCATCAACTCTGACCAGCTTCCCTGTCCCTGCTGAAGAAAAGCATCCCCACAACATGATGCTGCCAACACCATGTTTAACGGTGGGGTTGGTGTGTTCAGGGTGAAGTGGAGTGTTAGTTTTCAGTCATACATAGCGTTTTGTTTGTTTTGTCTTGGTAGGTTTGCAGTTGTGCCATACTCTTTCCATTTTCGGTTGATGGATTAAACAGTGCTCTGTGAGATGTTCAAAGCTTAGGATATTTTTTTTTATAACCTAACCCTGCTTTAAACATCCCCACAAATATATCCCTGACCTGTCTGGTGTGTTCCTTAGCCTTCGCGATGCTGTTTGTTCACTAAGGTTCTCTAACAAACCTCTGAGGGCTTCACAGAACAGCTGTATTTATACTGAGATTAAATTACACACAGGTGGACTCTATTTACTAATTAGGTAACTTCTGAAGGCGATTGGTTCCACTAGATTTTAGTCAGGGGTATCAGAGTAAAGGGGGCTGAATACAAATGCATGCCACGCTTTTCAAATATTTATTTATAAAAAAAATTTGAAAACCATTTATCATTTTCCTTCTACTTCACAAACATGTGCCACTTTTTGTTGGTCTATCAAATAAAATTCCAATAAAATACATTTACGTTTTTTTAGTTGTAACGTGGAAAATTTCAAGGGGTATGAATGCTTTTTTCAAGGCACTGTATAAACCTATAAATCACTATTATCATCTTGCAGATGGTAGTTTGCATTATTAGCCCAGCCACTACTAGTGGTTTAAACATTAGTTATTATATTATTTTGAGACATTTCTAAGCAGTTGATACAGATGACCCCTGCTATCATTATCCAACTTGGCCTGACTATCCCCCATCCCTACCAGGGATAACAAAAAAAAAAGAATCCACTGATTGGTCCTGTACTTTCTATGGTACCTAAAATCTTTCACAAGAACCCAGTCTCTTCTACACTCTACTCATATTTTTGGTTTATCAGCTTTTACACCAGGGCTTATTTATTTATTTAATGTACATATATAGCGCAATCAATTTACGCAGTGCTTTACATATACAGTATATTGTACATTCATATCAGTCCCGGCCCTCAAGGAGCTTACAATCTAAGGTCCCTAACTCACATTCATATTTACACATGCTAGAGCTATCTTAGACAGGTGCCAGTTAATATGGACCTCCATTTATTCCACCTAAGGCCCAAAAAAGTATGGAGAACCTTTCACTTTGTAGCATTTCCTACTAGAGATTGAGAAGAATTCTGACAGGGACCTGGATCACTAGAGGCTATTGCAGCTTGGGCACTATATTTGTTCCATCCAATAAACTGTAATGATCTCTCTGGTACACTACCTCCTGTCAGCAGGGGAAAACATTATCACCCTCCCATATATAAAAAAGCAGTACACAAAGTAAAAAAAAAAAGTTATCATACTATTCACCAACAATGCTTCTCTGTCAAACAGAAATCAGGAGGCAGAAGTCATTTCCAGATGGATTTACACCCCAGCAGTGCTAAGCTGAACTCCCCTTTCCCCTGTGATCGGAATACAGCTGTCATAGTGGAATCCTACTACATATTTTCTGAGAATGCACCAGATTTTAAAAATTATAATACAAACAAACGGCAACTGCCCCAACCTATATCTGGCCTTAACAGCAAGGAGCACATGGAAGGGCGACGCATGTCAAACAACAACAATGAAAAATCTCCAGCTCAACTTACCAGCCAGCCTGCAACAAACCGAATTGTCCTGTCCAACAATTCACGGTAAAAACAGGGGTTTCATTTGCACACATTTGCAAATACATGCATAAGCTGCAGAGGCCACGTCACAGCACCCCATTGTACTACAGTCCTAACTCTAACTATAAATTTTGAGGGCGTCCATAGTAGGAGCACATACACTATATTACCAAAAGTATTGGAGCACCTCCCTTTACACGCACGTGAGCTTTAAGGGCATTCCAGTTTTAGTCCATAGGGTTCAATATTGAGTTGGCCCACCCTTTGCAGCTATAACAGCTTCAACTCTTCTGGGAAGGCTGGGAAGGCTGTCCACAGGAGTTTAGGAGTTTAGGATTGTGTCTATAGGAATGTTTGGCCATTCTTCCAGAAGCGCATTTGTGAGGTCAGTCACTGGCAGTCTCCACTCTAATTCATCCCAAAGGTGTTCTATCAGGTTGAGGTCAGGACTCTGTTTAGGCCAGTCAAGTTCCTCCACCACAAACTTGCTCATCCATATCTTTATGGACCTTGCTTTATGCACTGGTCCAAATCATTTGGTGGAGAGAGGATTATGGTGTGGGGTTGTTTTTCCAGGGTTGGGCTTGGCCCCTTAGATCCAGTGAAGCAAACTTCTAAGTCATCAGCATACCAAGACATTTTGGACAATTTCATGCTCCCAACTTTGTGGGAACAGTTTGGAGATGGCCCCTTCCTGTTCCAACATGACTGCACACCAGTTCACTAAGCAAGGTTCATAAAGACATGAGGATGAGCGAGTTTGGGGTGGAGGAACTTGACTGGCCTGTACAGAGTCCTGACCTCAACCCGATAGAACACCTTTGGGATGAATTAGAGCAGAGACTGCGAGCCAGGCCTTCTCGCCCACATCAGTGCCTGACCTCACGAATGTGTTTTTGGAAGAATGATCAAACATTCCCATAAACACACTCCTAAACCTTGTGGACAGCCATCCCAGAAGAGTTGAAGCTGTTATAGCTGCAAAGGGTGGGCCGACTCAATATTGAACCCTATGGGCTAAGACTGGGATGCCATTAAAGTTGTGCGTGTAAAGGCAGGTGTCCCAATACTTTTGGTAATATAGTGTATATTTAAAAATGGATAGATCTATCTATCCATTATTATATATGTGCTCCTACTATGGAGGCTCTCAAAATTTATAGAGTTAGGACTGCAGAAATACTGGGGTGCCTGATGTGACCTCTGCAGCTTACGCATGTATTTGCAAATATGTGCAAACTAAACACCTGTTTTTAACACGAACTGTTAGACGGGGCAATTGAATTTTTGCAGGCTGGCTGGTAAGTTGAGCTGAGAATTTCTCTTTGTTGTTGTTTGATCTGAAAATTATAAAACTGCATCAAAGTACCTGTCAACGGTCAACCTGGAAGAGAGTTTTACCTCTTTCCTGTTATATAACACTCTTGAATTTGGCTAGAGTGTGTATTCCAATCCTGTGGAAGCAAAGTATATCTCTCTTCCATGCATCACTGCTTTTCCAGGATCAATGAAACCATGTTAATGGAAGATACTACCCTTTTAATACGTCATACTGCAGAATACTGCACTTACCTTCAGCAATAGAGACATGATCTAATCTCTTGACCAACTCTAGATATTGGATTCTGCCACAACTGGGTGGGTGTCCCCTACAGCAGAGGAAGGTATCACCCTATTCTTTTCAACTCTTTTATCCTGTAACTAATTATACCTTTCCATACCCTTTCCCTTATAACTTACCCTTCCTGACCCTTCACTCCCCTACTGCCAATCCCCCCATTCTCCAAACTTAAACAGAAAATCTCAAGAGCGGTATGGGCAAGTGCTGGGATTATTGCAACCAATTTTGTTTGTGTAACATATGGCCAATTACCAGATCAACATTTGTATTTGTGATGTGTTCTATATTAATTATTCTCATGTATGTTTACATACTTATTATGATATGATACTGTCACCCATATTCTCTTCAAATGGCACTTGAATAAAAAATATGAATTTAAAGGAAGAATCATAGGATCTGGTATATGAAAAATGTGCTAGAGATAAAAAATGTTGTCGCCTATAGCAACCCACCAATTCCAATTGTTATTTTTACAGTCCAAGTTTAAATCAAGGAAGCTAATTGGTTGCCACGGTGAAAAATACATTTTACATTTGGCATGCTTTTCATATATCAGGTTATTGGATTTTCACATCCAGTGATAAACATAGTTAATATTTGTAGACTAATCATTATCTTTTTTGATAGAGCCCTTTGAATAAAAAATCCACAAAAAATGTATCAGTGCACCCTTAGCTTTTCCATAGCACAGGTTATGGAATATATGCCAATATCCTAACTGATTGTTGAGTGATATTGTGTTCTCTTCACTCTGGGACTGCTCTGTTGCTTACAAACTAAAAAAAGGCAAGGCAGGTTTTAATTTAAATTGGCTTTTTTAGGCTGGGAACAGAACACAGCAAAAGGCCACTTACAGTAGTGAGTGGGGACCCTGGCAGCAGCATTTTTACCTGCTACCTTTTCCACTTGCTGGCGACATTCGTAAAATAAACGTCCTGTCAGCAGGTGATTATTACAAGACCATGGATGCAGCTGCAGCAATGATCTTGGTACTGTTTTTTTCAACAATCAGCTGTTTTGTAAAAATAATCCGGGCAGCTTTACAGCCACAGCCAATCACTTTTACAGTGCTGGGAAGGGGTCGCTCCCCCCTCTGCAATAGAGGTCTGAAACAGCTTTCTGCAGAAAGGATGGAAATACATCTATTCCTCAATCTCCTCATCGATTCTGAAAAAATAAAACTAAATAAAAATAATTTTTAAAAAAATTGAATAGCCCCTCCGTCTCCTCCCGCACAATTTGCAAAAGCAAATGTGCATGTAGGTCCGGCATGCATATTTAAACAGTGATTGCACCACACGAATGAGGTATCACTGCAAACACCAGAGAGCAATAATTCTAGGGCCATAATTTCTAATTCACTCTAAAATGATAACCTGTAATGGCTTTTGAAGCGTCACCCATGGACAATTTTAGGTACCGTAGTTTTTGCCATTCCATGGGCGTGCACAATTTTATATGATTACTTGATATGTTTGGTATCTATTTACTTGATGCAACTTCATCTTTAATAATTTACCAAAAAAATGGGTAATACCGTATGTGCTTGTGTGTACTAAAATTAATTTAGTGTATTTTTTCCTAAAAATTTTCATTTGATTAAAGGCTGCACAAATATAGTGTGACATAAAAAATTTGCAACAGCCACTATTTTAAAATATATATAATGTTTAGTGGGTTCTAAGTAATGTTCTAGCAAAAAATTCAGATTTTTAACGTGTGGGGAAAATTTAAAAATTGTCCTGGACAACAAGTGGTTAAGAAACAGAACAACATCGCACATATGTCACATTTAAATATACAGACGGAAAAAGCAAAAACATATACCTATGTATATTATTAATATTTACCTATTTCAACTACCCATTTTTGGTTAGGCTTGAATCCTGGAAAGCTT
Source organism: Lithobates clamitans (assembly GCA_037952925.1). Classification (NCBI taxonomy): domain Eukaryota; kingdom Metazoa; phylum Chordata; class Amphibia; order Anura; family Ranidae; genus Lithobates; species Lithobates clamitans. The sequence continues at coordinate 3,914,241 of JBBGZY010000229.1, forward strand.
ACTTACCTCTCAGCAATAAACAGGAAATAATACTGCAATGAAGGCAGTCTGCAAAATTATTTTATGCCTCACATATTCCTCGTTTCCACTTAGCGGATTGGTTTGGGTCGGTACAGTTTGAAAGGCCTAGAATGGTCCGGCCTATTCGGGTGAGCGCCTTCACTGCAAGTCGGACCACCAGGGGCCATACGTGGGTTTAGAAAAAATGCCTAGCATGGCGTCACACGTCCGCCAATCGGTGGAATGTATTGTAGCTCCGCCCTAACCGGAACGTACCATTTTTTATGGCCCCACATCTGAAGCAGGACCCAGAATGGTGCGGTTCGGTTGTATGGGCCGCTTTCATAATGGAAACACTTAAAATAGCCTACCGTACCGAACTGAACCGATCCGCTTAGTGGAAACAAGGCATTAGTAAGATGTAGTAGTTGGAAAGTTACACCATTCTCCAAGATGGCATATTTGTTTTTTAATGCAATTTTGATAATAGGCAAAGAGTGGAAAGGACAAATCTCTTTTCATCCTCCCTCCAGCCAGTCTCTTGTTAATGTTTGCATTCCTTCTATTGTGAAAAAAAATGTTTGCATTCCTTTTCTGTTTTATTACATAGTTATTGTTTGACCCCAAAATGGGTAGGTACCAGAAACCTTTACCTGGTGTGACCTACAATATGTAGAGTGTGTCCAAGAAAACAAACTGGGGACACTGCAATCACCCCAACCAACAGGAAGTCACATTACAACATGCTATAAATATATTAAAGCAGATGGAAACCTTTCTATCCTTTACAGCCAAGAAAGCTGCCATCTTAGTCTTTGTTTGATCTGGAGTTGCCATCGTGCTGTACATGTGATCAGCTATGGCACCAGCCATTTGATGACTTGACAGTTAAGTTCAGAGCTAGCATAAGCACATTGTAACAGTTATCATTTAAGGCTTACCTTAAATCGAATTGTTTGGGGAAACAATTAAATTGATGTTTTTAGTTCCGCTTTGAAGATCACCTTTTCCAGAATATAGCCTGTGCAGTCAAGGGGCCTTAGTAGGTATTAAAAAACTGTGAAGCTTTGAAAAATATTCATTTGCAATGTAATTTAATTGTCATACCTGAAGGCCATTTGGACACGCCGTGGAAATCTGGCTGAAAGACTCACAGTTAGCAATGTCCTACTTTGTTGCTATGTCATGAAAAAAAAAAAAGACTCAATCAATCCCAACATAACAGGTGTGAAAACCAACGGTTTTCACATTCTATCAACAGACCAGAATGTACTGAATGCTAAAATGGCCTACAGGTATGACAAGGGAAGGGAGAGTTGTTAACCCTGTAGGCATGCAAGCTGCAAACAGTTTACATCCTGTACGCCAAGTCCAATCCGGTGTTAATTAAGAGGGGACCCTAAAGCAATTTCTATTTCTGTCTGAAATATAAACTGGCACAGGTGGCACAGAGAAATATGAAATAGTTCTATCTGCTTGGTTAATGAGGCATGTGCTGAAAGCCACGTTTTTGCAAATGTAGGCCTAAATAACTTAAATACTGTATTCATTTATTCTGGCCATTGAAATGAATGAACACTCAAGCACTTGACATGTCTAGTGCTTAAGAGTATTTAGACGCGTTTAGACGCGTTTTTCTGCCAAAATGCTACTGCTGCTGCTCCTGCCTCTAAATGCCTGTTAACACCTATATGTGCATGGACACATAGGCTAACATAGACTAAGATGCCTCTGGAAGCAGAGTGTGCATGAGGCCTTAAACAGAACTGTCAGGACCTGCTGACAACTTCTAGGAAGCTACACAGTAGAAGCACCTCTGTCACTGATCTTTTATGCTGTGACTTCACTGCAGACAAGGCTGGAAATAGAAGGCTTTAAAAAGCTCTGCAAACATCCTGTATAGAAGAAAGGACTTTCTGTACATATGCTCGATGTTACACCTTAGAAGTCCTCCTGAACATAGTATAACATATAACAAGAAACAAAGAACAATTGCACATTTCTTGCCATTACATTTCTGTATGGCTAGAAATAAGATTTATCTATTACATACTTCATTTTTGAGGATACCGCTGCCATTTTTTGTACTACATCCCAATGTTATACATAAAAAAAACAAAGAAAAAAACAGACTTCACTGGTACTAGGGAAGACACAATTGTATGAAGTCGTAATTCAATTTATTACATGGTTAAAACCTACACAAATTAAATTCAAGGCGGGAACTAAATCTCATGGTCTCTAAATCTGTATGGTTACATTTCTCATAATTATATGTACATAAATGTATCATTTAAATGGTTACACATTACTCCTTTGTCTCAGAAAATCTGGAGGTCAACGTGTTTCACATGCTTCTTCAGGACCTTTTTTTTTGGAAACAAGAGAGAGAAGCAGGTCACTTCAGAATGTCCGGTGAGGGTATGCATAACTACCAACACCAATCCATGCCGCTGAGCCAATTACCTACTGTATTTACTCATGTGTATTCAGTAGCCAAGTTCCTAAAGATACATAAACTCACATAATATTTATTTCTGTATGTAATTTTAATTATAATTAGCATCTATACAATTCTTCAGTAGAAAGACTCCCTTTAGATTAGTAAATAAAAAGGTAGTGTGATAGTTGGGGTTGTAGTGACTTAAATGGTTGTGATTGGTGGTGAGGGTGAGGAAAGGATCAGACAGATTTGTATTGCACTTTATATTCATTTAGGGATAATTCTCCTCTCTTATTTTGTGTCTCTGGGACAGGAAAAGGGAGAAAATTCACTCCAGGGTGAAAATACAGAAAAAAACTCAACAGAGGTTCTTCTAACTTTTACCATGTATTGTAGCACACAGCACTAAAAAAATTCTGCAGGAACGTTTACCCTTGCCATTCCTCGAGTCTAGTCTATTTAAAACTGACTCCAGTTAAAACACCTGCTGCACGCCATAAGCGCAAATTGCGCCCTGTTATAACTATTATATTTAGTGATTTGGTGTCTTAGTACTCCAGCTGGCATTAGCCGGAGACAGCTTAGGCAGGAAAAAGTGTCTGTCTCTGGGTTGCTTGATGATTGCATTTGTTCATGCATCTTTGATGCCAAATATATAACTGTAGTAATACATTAAAGTGATTTTAAAGGCTCAAGGTTTTTTACCGTCATGCATTCCATGCATGAAGGTAAAAAAACCTTCTGTGTGCAGCGGCCCCCCCCAGCCTCCCTAACACTCGACTGTGCCCCCTCTTGATCCAGCGATGTGTATGAGATCTGAGCTTCTCCCGGGTCTCTCATTCCTCATTGGCTGTGACAACAGCGGGAGCCATTGGCTCCTGCCACTGTCAATCACAGCCAGTGAGCCAAATGAGGAGAGAGCAGGGACAGGGCAGAGCCATGGCTCTGTGTGTCTTATGGATGCATAGAGCGGGGCTCATGAGTGAGCACGCACCAGTGCCCCCAGAGCAAGCGTCTTGCTATTGGGGGAACTGGCTGAAGACCAGAAGCTACGAGCACAGCCAGGGGACCTAAAAAGAGGAGGATCAGGTCTCTTCTGTGCAAAACCACTGCACAGAGCAGGTAAATATAACATGTTTGTTTTTATTTTGTTTTTTTTTAAATGAACCTTTAATGTCACATTAATCTTTTTTCTAATTTCAAAAGAGGGTTTATTTAGAACAGGAAAAGTCTCTTACATGGAATATAATGTTCTGTAATTTCAAATACACACAAGCTTTAAAGTGATTATAAAGTCTCGTTTTTTTCCCTATAAAAATAACAAACATGTTATACTTACTTGCTCTGTTGCAGTGGTTTTGCACAGAGCAGCCCAGATCCTCCTCTTCTCTGCTCCCTCTTCTGTGATCCTAACCCCCCCTCCTCTTCAGTGCCCCCACAGCAAGCAGCTTGCTATGGGGGCACCCGAGCTCCCTGTGTCCATTCAGACATGGAGTCCTGCCCTGCCCCACTCTCCCCTGATTAGCTAGCTGACTTCGATTGACAGCAGTGGGAGCCAATGGTGCCGCTGCGGTGTCTCAGCCAATCAGGAAGGAGATTATTGGATGGCTGAGACACTCGTGGACATCGCTAGACAGAGAGGGACCCTTAGGTAAGTGTTAGTGGGGCTGAGGGGGCCTGCTGCACACAGAAGGCTTTTTTATCTTAATTTTAAATTAAAATCTTTATCTTTTTTCCTAGGCATTCCCCAGATTTTGTTGTTATCTGTTTGTGGCCTTCCAATGCCTCTTACTGCGATAGCCAGCTATAAGTGAGGGTGGTGGCAAGATTTTTGCAATCACGTGAGTGTGTGTATTGGTCCAGCAACGCATCAGCACCTTAGCAGCCATTGTGCTACCTGCTGGGTGTTTGGTGTGTCCTGTACCTTTAAGAAGGGGTGGGCTCCCTTCAGTCCACCTGCCCTCCCTTTTCCATTAGAATGCATGTGCCTCCACTGTGGGGACACCCAAATTTTAGTGTTAGGACCACAGATTACAGAGTGCCGTGACGTGGCTCTGTGGCTTACGCATGCGTTTGCAAATGCGTGCGGACTGAACCCCTGTTTTTAACGCATACTGTTAGACAGGTCAATTGGTTGTCTGCGAGCTGGTGGTAAGTAGGCTTGAAATTTTTTCCTGGGTGGGAGAGATGGGCGGAGTCTAGCGGAGCAGACATGCATTGTTAGAGCTCCGCACCGCTGAGGAGAGAAGAGAAGGACAAAGCGGAGCCTGCAGGCTAAAAAGGTATCCATTTGAACCTTTTTGCCCCAGGGAACAAACTGTGAAAGTTTGGGCAGGAAATATGGTACTGGGAGGAAGCCGTGGAAGAAATAAAAATCACCTCACAAAGAGCTCACAGGCACTCACTGCAACTAAAGCAGCTCCAGTCACCTCACAATATACAGCATCAGGGCGCTCTCACAGACAGAAAATGTCACAGCAAGACTCTCCATTTGAGTCAGATACAGAACAAATCCTCTCACAAACTTCTCCACAAGCCTCCTCATAATCCCCAGTAATATTATTACAATTTGAAAAGATGCTTCATAAGGCTTTAAAACAAACCTCAGACCAAATAACAAAAAGCCTAACCAAAGAAATAAGAGAGCTGGGAAACCACACCGCAGCCTTAGAAATAAAAATGGATGAAATTGAAATTACAACCCAAGAAAATATAACAGAATTGGAACAATTAAAAGAAGAGAATTTAATACTTCAAACTAAGCTCGAAGATTACGAAAATAGAGCCAGACGTTCAAACTTGCGCATAAGGGGAATACCTGAAACTGTGACAGACCTGCAATCTACTATTACTGCTCTATTACAAGAACTAAAGCCAGATATCCCTATTGAACGTTTAGAACTGGACAGAGTACACAGAGCCCTCACAGCCAAAAAGAAAGATGGACCCCCACGTGATATAATCACAAAATTTCATTATTACAGAACGAAAGAACAAATACTAATTGCTGCAAGAGAAAAAAAGGAACTTAATTTTCAAGGACACAATTATCACATTTTTGCTGACCTATCCCAACTTACTATTACTAAAAGACGATCCACGAAACCCCAACTAATGGAACTGCAACGCCACAACATTATGTATCAATGGGGCTTCCCCTTTTCAGTCAGATTTAACTACCAAGGTACAATTTACAGAAGCAGATCAGCAGATGAACTACAACAAACCCTTTTAAAATTAAATCTGACAGAACCCACAAGCAGCAACTCTCCCACACGCAGAAGAATGGCATCATCTTCACCTTCAGGCAGCACCCAGAAAATTTCAGAACAAAATGGGAATCATCATTCTCACAAAAGAGGCCGTTATGCCACATCATCCATGGACCAAGAAGATTCAATGGACTGCCATCCTAATTCCTGATATCTCTTCATTTATTATACTAAGAGATGGTTCTCTATAAAAAACCTGTATTTATAACTGAATGTAACTACATTCTGATAGTCACACACTGTGTGGGATCGTTACATTCCAGTTATATTTCTTATTACTTCTGATTCATATAGCCTTAGAATATATAAGTGAAATAGGGAAATTCTTGTTCAGTTATATATTTTCAGGTAATAACAATAGATTTATTACTTTTTAGGACAAATATGTTCAATAATCCAGAAGTAATGGAAGCTTTTTCTTTCTTTTCTTAAAACAAATATATTATTACCTAACTAGTTCCTAGAACTATGTTTTTGTTTATTCTAATCTGAAGCAAAACAACCTCAATTTTATGAGTTAACATATCTAAACAGTTACATATAAATAAAATATGTAATTGTTTACTCTAAAAGGGTTAAAATCCCAAAATAATTCAAACTATCTTCATCAATACCAAAGTTATTAACAGTACCTTTCTAACTGAATTATTTAGCCTAGGGCAAAACTAACCATATACAACCACCCTGGAATAAATAATTTCAACAAAAACCATATTCTGCACTCCAATTAATGAATCATCATTTTGATGTCTTTTGACATAGCACTTCTCTCCTGTAAGCGGAAGATCCGTGTACCCCCATTAGCCCTCCTCCTTCTCCCAACCATATTATGTGGGAGTGTGACGAAGGCACTTATTCCCCTGAGAGAGATATTTATTCTCTTTCATGGGTAAATTGTGATTACTTGCAAAAAATAATTTATACAATGTATCATCTAATCTCATATGTTTTTTGTTTACTCTTTACTCCAGAATTCACTGGTTTCTTTTCTATCTTTTCATCTCTTCAGTCCACACAGGTTGATCTGCGCAGTCAGCTCTGCATAACAAAAACTATTTGATCTGTTGCCATGGCACCACTGAATATACTTTCCCTGAATGTTCAGGGAATAAATGTCCCTCAAAAAAGGACCAAAGCCTTCCGTACTTTCCATAACAAGAAGGCTCACATAGTATGCCTCCAAGAAACACACTTTACCAAAGATTCTACTCCAAAATATATTTATCCTTTTTATCAACAAATTTACACGGCTTCTGCCTGTACCAAACAAAGGGGAACACTAATTGCATTTCACCGATCCACACCATTCACCTTATCATCAGAAATTAAAGACCCAGAAGGTAGATACCTGATACTCATGGGTTATATAATGGATACAGCAATCACGGTGATTTCCTACTACGCTCCTAACAAACAACCTACACCATTCCTCTCACATATATTACAAGTGATTAATACACACAAAATAGGAACAGTGATAATGTGTGGGGATTCGAACCAGGTCCTCCTCCCATTTCTAGATAAATCACCTTTTACACCATCCAAAATAACCTCTAGATTACCTTTTTCTCAACTTCTTTCCAAATACAATCTGGTAGATTCGTGGAGAGAAAGTAACCCAATGAAAAAGAAATTCACTTATTTCTCGCACCCTCATCAAACCTTCACCAGAATAGATCATATTTTTCATACCAGAAATTATTGCATCAGATATAATTCCGATTCCGTGGTCTGACCATAATGCAGTATACAGTACTATAGCCTCAGCCATACCAAAAGCGCATGACCCAACGTGGTACTTACCGGACATAATGCTCAAACACCCACTACATCAGATGGCCATTGAACAAGCTTTAAAGGAATACATATCAATTAATAATACAACAGACATTTCCCCAATAACACTGTGGGAAGCTCATAAGCCTGTCTTGCGTGGTACAATACAAAGACAAATGGCACTATTTAAACGGGAACGCAAAAATCTAGCAAAAAAACTAGAACTCAATTTTAATGCAGCCTACATATCATTCCAAGATAATCCATCTCAGAGTACAAAATCTCATCTGGAAAAATCTAGATTGGAATAAGATCTATTTCTCACTGAGTCAGTTGATAAATCCCTCAAATGCTCCAAACACAATTTCTACATGAATAGAAACAAACCAGGTACATATTTGGCTCGGGCATTAAATTCAACTAACAAATCTTTCAAACCAATACGTTTGAAATTATCAAAAAATGTTTATACTTGTAATCCAGTTAAAATAGCCCATAAATTTCACTCACATCTCGCAACTTTATACAAGACAAACAATGAATTTAATCCTACAGAGGCTGAATCCTTCTTCTCAAAAATAACCTTACCTGAGTTGTCTCAGAATCAAAAAAGCAGTTTGGATGAGCCTATAACTATAGATGAAGTTGCTAACGCCATAAAAGACCTAAAACTTAACAAAAGACCAGGCCCAGACGGCTACTCGGCTTTATACTATAAAACATTCTCAGAAATATTCTCTCCCATTCTCACTGAAACTTTTAACAAACTTCTAGAAGGACATTCTTTTCGGCAAGAAACACTAATGGCAATTGTTTGTATGATCCCAAAACCTCTTTCTGATGATACTTCCTGTGTGAATTATCGGCCTATCTCTCTGTTAAACCTTGATATTAAATTATTAGCAAAATAATAGCAAAACGCCTCAATAGCATTATAGGAAAATTAATACATAGAGATCAAGTAGGCTTCATGTCAAATAGACAGGCAGGCGATATTATACGCAGGGCAGTGTTATTGGCACATATTGCTAAAAAACGGAAAATCCCTTTATGTTTTCTATCTCTCGATATTAAGAGGGCATTTGACACAGTATCCTGGCAATATATGCAATATTCATTACAAAAATGGGGTTTTGGACCCCACTTTTTAACATGGATCAAAGCATTATATAATAAACCCAACGCCTATATAAAATATGCTGGATACAAATCTGATGCCTTTAATATCGAAAGAGGTACCCGACAGGGTTGCCCATTATCTCCCTTATTATTTGCCCTTATACTCGAACCCATGGCCCAATACATCAGAACAAACCAAACTATAACTGGCATTGAAGTAGGAGGTATTACACACAAATTATGTATATTTGCAGACGACATATTACTTTTTCTATCATCACCACAGGTCTCTGGTCCTAACTTAATACCAGCTCTTGATGGATTTGCAGCCCTATCCGGCCTTATGATTAATCCTAAGAAATGCCTAGTGCTTAATATTTCGCTCACAAACATGGAATTGATCCCGGCTAGGGCTGCACTCCCATTCACATGGGCAGAAAAATCAATCCCATATCTTGGAATTCATTTAACAGCATCTCATTCTGACTTATTCTCAACCAATTATCCTCCTGTATTAAGACAGATCACAAATCTAATAAAACAATGGTCGCAACTTCCTTTATCCTGGATAGGGAAGATTAATGCAATCAAAATGACTATTCTACCCAAATTGCTTTATCTATTCAGAGTCCTCCCTATTCCAATTCCTTCCTATTTTTTGAGAATAGTACAAAAAAGAGCAACTTCGTTTATATGGGGCTCTTCTAAACAACGTATACCTATACATACACTACATCTTCCCAAAAATAAAGGAGGCCTGGGATACCCTAATTTTACTAACTACTAGAGAGCAGCACATTTGGCCAGTCTGTCCAAATACCATGCAAAACAGGAAATCCCATTATGGGTATTTATAGAGGCTTCAGAAAATGACCCTCTATTAATATCAAACTTGTTATGGCTTGATCCTAAAGGCCGCTTTAAAATTCATAATCCCATAACTAAACACTTCTTATCTCTCTGGGATAAACTAAAAACCAAATATCAGTTACAATCTCCACACAATCCTCTCCTTTCTTTTATCAGAAATCCGGCCTTTTATCCGGCATGGATCTACCCAAATTCTTTTAAAGCTTGGACAACATCAGGCATTCAGACACTAAATGACTTCATAGCATCTAAATCATTCCTTTCATTCCCATCGCTTAGAGAAAAATATGATCTACCAAACTCTGAGATATTTAGATATCTCCAAATCAAAAATTTCTATACACCATTCCTAAAGGGGGATACACCATTATCCCAATTATCCATTTTTGAATCAATCTGTACAAAAGATCCATTTGCTAAAGGTACAATTTCATCACTTTATAATCAGTTATATGAAGTAGTAAATCTTAATAGACCCTCTTACGTTCAGAGGTGGGAGGAGGACCTGGGACGAACTTTAGAAGACACGGACTGGTCTAACATATGGCTCACATCTAAGTCATCTTCACCCAACATCTTAGCACTGGAGACAAATTATAAAGTCCTAACTCGCTGGTACCTTGTACCCGCTAGAGTGGCAAAATATTCACCTAATACCTCAGCTCTTTGTTTTCGAGGATGCCCAGAAATAGGCACACATTTACACATATGGTGGACGTGCCCAGTAATCCAAACCTTCTGGAAGGAAGTCTTAGTGATTGCATCTAAAATATTTAAAAAAATAATACAACCAGATCCATATATAACTTTACTTAATCTAAAACCGGAATGGTTAACACTCTCTCAATTCAAACTTATGATCCAACTAATAACGGCTGCAAAACAAACAGTGGCCAAGGCATGGAAATCTCCTACATTGGTACTAGCAGAAACAATTCACAGAATGAATAATACAATGTCCCATGCTAAGATGGTAGCCATCGATCAAAATCAAATTCCAAAATTTGAAAAACTTTGGCATCCTTGGATAAAACAACAGTTTCTGTCAAATTTCAATGACTCTGTCCTGTTGCCATGGTAACAGATTAAATGACTTACAGAGACACCCATTCTAAGGCTTCAAAGAGAACTAAAAAGAATAATAAACTGACGAGCGGGACAACCTTGTGGACCATACCTCTGCCTTTCTACCCTTTTTCTTCTTTCTCTTTCCTTTTCTCCACCTTACGATTAAAGTTCATTATCAGAATTTATTTGACCTATATACACTCTACCTGTAAACAATATGTATAGTAGGTGTAAATCATTTAAATACCTACAAAAGTAACTAAGGAAATGATATATATCTTTAATTTAGGTTTACGTGAACCCAATGTTTAATATTTGAAATTTCATGATATTTACCTATATAAACCCTACTGTAAAACAATGAGCTTACTTTATAGATCCTTGTAAACTTACTTTATGTATCTTTATAATATTGTATACTCAATAAACTTCTTTTGACAAGGAAATTTTTTCCTGGGCATTCCCCAGGTTTTGTTGTTATCTTTTTTATCTTAATGCATGGAGTGCATTAAGATAGAAAAACCTTCTGACTTTACAACCCCTTTAATGCTGAAGTTTAGCTTTTGCGAGCTAACTTACCTGTAATGCAGTATGTCCTATGCTCTGCAGGCAGTTGAATCCAGTATAAATCTTCACTGCAAGGATGCTCTGTTTTTTTTTTCTGCCTCTGAACTTCTGGCACTGAAAATAGTTTCAGGTGTTCTGTGAAGCTGCTGTGAAAAGTTCCCAAATGGCACGTACACACGACCGGTTTAGCCGTCTTAATAAACTCCGACGGTTTCTCCGACGGAATTCCATTCAAGCGGTCTTGCCTACACACGGTCAACCCAAAGTCTGACCAAAGTCCGACCGTCCAGAACGCGGTGACGTACAACACTTATGACGAGACTAGAAAAAGGAAGTGCAATAGCCAGTAGCCAATAGCTTTCTTCTCGTACTTGCTTCAGAGCATGCGTCTTTTTTGGTCCGTCGGACCAGCATACAGACGATCGGTTTTCCCGATAGGAATTGGGTCAGTCGGAAAGATTTAGAACATGTTCCATTTCTAGGTCCGTCAGATTTTTCGAAAAAAAAAAATTCAGATGAGGCCTATACACGATCGGTATATACGAAGAAAAGCTTCCGTCCAACTTTTTCTGTCGGACAGTCCGCTCGTGTGTACACGGCAAAAGAGGATCCACCCTCTCCTCCAATGAAAGAAGGTTTTTCAATGAAAGGATGTAAGAGAGGTGGGTCCTCATCAGGAATTGTTTACCTGCAGTTTCACAAAAGACCTGAAGCTACCAACCCCCAGAGTGCTGGAAGTTCTGAGAGAGGAAGAGGATGGGACATCCCTGCAGTGAAGATTTCTACAGGATCCAGCTGACTGCATAGCATGGGACATCCTTCGTTTTTTTTTATTTTTATTTTTTGTTAAACTTCAGCTTCTACATTGTATTAGCTGTTTCCTTTGCAGGCATAGAGATTGTATTTTTCACAGAACACTTTTGATGGCTGGAACTTTCTTTCCAACTCAACCGGGAAATTTTAATAGTAAATGGAAGACTAATCTGTGGTAATTAAGGCATAAACTTGCTTTCAGACTGAGTGTAAATACTGTAAACATATATCAAATTTCTGAAATTAATATTAAGACCCGTTTCACACCAGCGGACCGATCGGGTCTGTCTGTCTGTTTTCCAGGTGGACCCAATCGGACCACTCATTGTTCTCTATGGGGTGGCAGATGTCAGCGGACATGTGTCTGCTGTTACCCGCTGGCTTCTGATCCACTCTGCTAAAAACAGACAGATGGGGATACGTTTGCCATCTGACCAGCGGATTGGTTTGGATGACAGTTAGATGGAAACAGACTTGCAGTCCGTTTTCATCTGACTGCCTCATAGAGAACAGTGAGCTGTGTCTGCTCTGCATAGCAGAAAGGACGCAGACCTGTCATCTGCCTGCTCAGCGGGGATCAGTGGACGGGTTATCCAAGCAGTTGGAGGAATTTAAAAAGAGTGTAAACACCTGTTAGCAAGCCTCCACAGCAAAATTGTTGGTGCTTGCACCAGATTCATGCACGTGGACACTTCCTCCAGGGCTGGTGCAAGGATTTTTGACACCCTAGGCGAAACCTCATTTTGCAGCTCTCCCTGGCTCCACCCCTGACTCCTCCCCCTTGTTTTGCCCATGTATACCCCACCTTTTTAATGAAGTGTCCATCAAATGCAGCCCACCAATGCCCATCTAATGCAGCCTACGAGCCCCAACAATGAATGTTTGCTTGCTTCCATTCATTCAGGAGTTGGGACACAGACACGTTCCTCCGTCACCGCTGCGCCTCTAACACTATGTGCAAACGGAGCGGCGACTGCCTGCTGATGCTGAGACTTAGTTGTTTGCTGCAGAGAGAAGAGAGTAGGAACACCAGTGGCCGGGCGCCCTAGGCAGCAGTGTGCCCTAGGTGGCTGCCTAGTTTGCCAAGTGGTAGCACCAGCCCTGACTTCTTCTTTAGTTTGCTCCCTTCCCTGCCACTGCACCCATCACGCAGACAGGCGCATAACTGAGTAGTTTTGTAGTGGGGTGGGCAGGCCTAATGGGAAACTGAGAGACTATTTCCCCATCAAGTCTGCCTTGCTCTTGATTGACAGCTCACAGCACTCAGTGTATTCTATAGCTGTAGTTATGGAATCTGCCTACTGCTGTGTGCTGTCAATCAAAAGCAGGGCAGACTTGATGGGGAACTAGTCTTTCAGTATTCAACAGGCTCTGCCCACCGAACAGGTGCTGAGGTCATGAACACTAGTTCCCCTTCAGGTCCTCCTCCTTTGGGCATTGCCAAATTTTGGTGAAGACATCACCATTATCCGAAGCCCCTTTGCTTACATTCAGCTTTTGGAAGGGGAATTTCCATGGTGACAGCAGAACAAGGCCAGGGTTAGAGTCCTGTGTGGGCAGCTGTCACATTGATTGCATTCTAGCACAGACATGCTCAACTCGGAGCGCTGCCATCTTTGTTTGCCAGCTCAGCACTGGTCTTGGTTATTGCTAGCATCCTAATCTGTGACCTGTCGGTAATTCTTTAAGAATCTGTTGCAATACATTTTTACAATGTCAGTAATCTGTTACTGATTTTACCCGATATACAAAAATATCTCTTCAGATAAATGTAGACATACATTAAAAACAGAACTATATAAATAAGACTCATGCACACCTACAGTAGAGCCTATTTTATCTGTATTTATCAATCAATAATATCATTACTTAAAACATTACCATATGTGAATATGTAAGTGAAAAATTTAGATGGGCTTCAACAAAATGTTTATGGGATCTTTCACTAAAAAAAAAAAAACCTCTATGGAGACTGCTGTATTCTGACTTTTAGGATGCATACAAGTTCTAGGGCAGAGACCTCACATGCTTAAAGCTCAGCAGGTTCAGATTTACTGCCTCTTTATTAATATTTAGGCAGATGATGGCAGAGTCTGAAGAATTCTGCTTGGTGGAAGATTCTTTTGAAGTGACATTCTTACTTTTTAAATATGGCAATGCTTCAGCAGTCTATGTGGCATTTACTGAAAATATAGGTTGTGGTGTTTAAACATGTATGCAAGCAGGGGCGGACTGATAACTCATGGGGCCCCCGGGCAATAGGAGATTATGGGGCCCCCAGGCAATCAGAGATTATGGGGCCACACAGTATACACACACACAGTATACAATCACACAGTATTCACATACATGTACACACAGTATACACAGACAGATGTTAAAAAAACACAGATTTAAACATACTGTCCCTGGTTTTACTGAGGCTGGCAACCCTGATGGGGCCCCCTAGTGTTCCAGGGCCCTCAATAGTTAGTTCGCCCCTGTATGCAAGTTTTGCCTGTACACTTCAGAGATCACATACCAACTTTACTCCTGGCTTCTACCTTTTTTAACCCCCAAATGACCCCTTTTTGGAAAGTAGATAGTCCAAGGTATTTAGAAAGAGGCATGGTTAGTTTTTTTTCACAGTTTCCTTTTTTACACCAGTGCAGTACAGCGTCATCATATGACTGGTGTGGCAGTGATCAGGGATACTGACTGGTTACAGCATGTACAAATTAATAAATAAATATATGTTTAAATAATTTTTTAAACATGTTTTCCTTTTTTTCAATTTTTTTTTTTACACCCTGTCATCAGAGTAGCTCATTGTCAACACAGTAAGTAATGTTATTGATGATCACACTGTATAAGCAATAGTTTTAGCTATCATGAATGGGTTTCCCATTCATAAACAGCTTGCTTATGGTTGTGATCTGTGATTGGCTACAGCTAATCACATGGTACAGGTAGCCAGGTACCATGTGATTGCTTTGGTCCAATCACTGATTAAAACAGTAAGCAAGCTATTCATGAATGGGAGCCATTCATGACAGGTTGTTTACATTGTTATCATGTGATGCAGAGCTTGGGTGCAGACCAATCATAGTGATTACATGATTTACCAGTTATCCACTGTGTCCAGTGGACACATTGGTTTGAAAAAGTATTCAACCCAAATAAAATACATTTACATTTTTGGTTGTAACATGACAAAATGTGGACATTTTCAAGGGGTATGAATACTTCTTCAAGGCACTGTATATGACTGAGCCTACAGCTTCTGCCCTGCAACAGCAAATGTACTGTGGCGGAGTGGCAAGTGGTTAACGTGTACCTGTGAAGGCTTTGTGATTGAGATAAACTAGTATCCAGGTTTGATTGCATCCTCTTTTAAACTTCAGGTAAAGCACCAGAAGCTAGCCAACCTAGTGATATTGATTATTCAAACAGTGGCTAAATTTGTTATCATTTTGCTTTGGCTTTCCCCCCTCGATTGCAGTGTACAACCAGACGCTGCTTAAAGTGGAGTTCCACCCACTTTTACAACTCTTCAGCATCTCTCACTAAGCTGTGCACTGTAAACAAATTGGATATATATATATTTTTTTTTTTCTCAGCACTTACTGTATATCTGCTGTATTCATTTTTCACTTCCTCCTCCCTGGCCGCGGCCCATCGCATCATTTCCTGTTTGCAATGCCTTCTGGGAAGGGGCGGCAACTTCCTCTGACACTGCCGTTGCTATGGAAACCTGACCTGAAACCTATTATACTGCTTGTGCTGCATTGAGCATGTGTGAGATCTGCAAGGATGAGATCCAGGAAGAAATACAGTCTGGCTTCAGATGCCCAGACTTAAAGCGAGATTCCGTCCTAAAAAAAAAAAAAAAAAATTAAAGTCGGCAGCTACTAACACTGTAGCTGCTGACTTTAAATAAGTACTTACCTGTTCTGGGTACCCGCGATGTCGGCCGCCTGAGGACGACTCATCCCTTGGCTCTCGGGTCCCGGCACCGCCATCCTAGGAAAGGGAAACAGGCAGTGGAGCCTTGCGGCTTCACTGCCAGTTTCCTACTGCGCATGCGCGAGCGGCGCGGCGCTCCGTTCTGTGAATGGCCCGGTGGTGTTCTGGGAACACACACAGTTCCCAGAAGACAACGGGGCCGCTCACCGAGTAGAAGAACTCACCGTGGAATAGGAAGAGGCAGATTAGGAAGACTGCCTAGCAACAAGGGTTTAGGTAAGTTTAATTTTTTTTTTTTTTCACATTTTTTTTCAAATTTTTTTTAGGATTTTTGGTGATTTTTTTTTTTCAGGGTGGCCCTCCACTTTAAGATGGCCACGGCCTGCTGTAAGTTTAAAAAATAACAAACTACTGCTATAAACTAACAAAACAGACCTTAGTTTACAGACTAACTTTACTAGAATACATTAAGCTTGTGTATTATAGGGGTATTTTTATTTAAAAAGTATAATTTCGGCCGGAACACCACTTTAAGAAGGATGTATTTTTCAATTTTTCAGTTGATCACTGATTGTTTTTTTAAGGTTACCGATGAGGTTTGTAAGGAAAGATCAGAAAAAGCAAAAAAAAATTCAAAAAGTTGTTTAAAAAATTCCAAGCTTAGCCTTGTCCTCTAATAACACTGATGATATAAGTAACAAAAATAGTACAAAAATACAGCTGCTCCTCACTTACATACTAATAATAAGGAAGAGTTTGAAAGAGAACTTTCGAAAAGATGTAAGAAACTAGTAGTCCATCCGGGCAAACGGGACTACACTTTTTTCTCTGCCCCCCCCCCCCATTCCTACTCCCAAATAGACCTCTTTCTGATCCCCCATCAGCATCACTCGGACATTACGAAGGTGACAATAGGCAATATCACTTGGTCAGATCACTTACCCATTATACTGCAGTATAGACTTACAGACCCTTCCCCCTCCAGAGAGTGGCGCTGGCGCTTAAACGAAAGCCTACTACAAGACCCTGATGTACTGGCAGACGTGACCAGAGAACTCACGACGCACTTCCATTTTAATGACACCCCAGGAAGTGACCCGGGATAGTCTGGGTAGCGCACAAAACAGTCATCTGAGGTGTGCTAATCAAACATGGTGCTCGGATCAAGCGTGATTGGGAGGCCAAACTCACTAAGCTCCTTGCAGACATACAGATGCTAGAACTACGCTATAAACAGACTCCAGACACTATAAAGCTAAGGCAGCGATACAAATCTGCAGGAGAATACAGTATGAAAACTGAACAGTGGTATTGCAGTACCATTCAGAAATACCACCAAGCTGCACACTTAACACGAGTAATTGAGAAGTAATTGACTGGTGCAGACACAAAGAACAGAAACTATGGACCCAATTGGAATTACAATTTAGTCCTTTTCCTCTCAGCAGGGCCCCTTGGTGCTTTCGAGCTCTGCCCCTGTTGCTTAAAACACACCCTACCATTGGTGCCACTCTCAGGACCTGCCATCTTTTGTGTAAAGACCCTGCTATCTCTACCATCAAATCGCCCTTATATCCTATCCTGGGTAACCCAGACTTTCCTCCGGGAGTGGGCGGAGGCCTGTTCCTAACTCTGATGGAGACAGGATGCTTCCAGGCGTCTCACTTCCATGACTCGGACAAATGGTCTACCATCTCAGCCCTTATGCCCTGATGCAGCCGAATGGGAGATTCGCTTTCGATTTTTGGAAAGCACTCCAGCTACACCACTTTCTTCAAACGCTGGGCTCACCAGCAGAGTACAGGCTATCTCCAACTCCATTTGAATCTCATTGCATGGATGGGGGCACGCTATCCCATACCTTCTCCATAATGTACCCCTTGCTGATCTCCCCGTATAGAGAGTTCAGGCTGCCAGGACTCATCAAGTGGGAAGCTGAATTGGGGCGGTCATTTACTCCTGCTCAAGACGAGCAAATCATTCAATTTGCCCTCAAATCATCCGTGTGCACTAACATTCAAGAAGGCAATTATAAATTGCTTACGAGATGGTATCACACTCCGTCCGTCCTGAACCGCTTCTTCCCAGAGGCATCAGACCGCTGTTGGATGTGTCGGAGGGAGAGGGGGACGTTGCTACACATCTTTTGGGGTTGCCCAAGCCTGGAGAACTTTCAGAAGTTCTAGACTAGCCGGTGCCAGGGGATCCTGCATTCTTCCTACTTTACTGCTCTGACATTTCTGCTACAACGTACAAAAAGTCGGTAATATGTCACTTGCTTAACGCTGCCAAGCTCTACATCGCTCTGCGATGGACTGAATCTGACCCCCGTCTATCCAAATGTGGCTTAGAAAAGTAGAAGACATTAATAAAATGGGGGGGGGTGTTGGGGTACTGCCAGTGTGCTAGAGTGAAACCCGCGTGGGGGGGTGGTATGGGGAGTTCTGTCAGTCCTATCTATGATGCTGCTCTTTATACCTTGATCTGTGATGCTGCTCTATATACCCTGATCTGTGATGCTGCTCTATATACCCTGATCTGTGATGCTGATCTATATACTAATTGTAATGCTGATCTATATACCGTATCTTTATTGCTGATCTATATACTGTATCTGTAATGCTGACTTAAATACCCTGATCTTTGAGGCTGAGCTATATATTTTGTCCGGTGATGCTGAGCTATATACTCTGTCCTGTGATGCTGAGCTGTATACAATGTCCTGTGATTCTGGGGCTGTATACTCCTGTCCTGTGATGCTGAGCTGTATACTCGTGACACCATGGGTGGAAGCAAGTGGAATACAGGGGACGGAGTGGGTGGATTCTATTAGGGGTGGGGCTTATGAGAAGTGGGAGACATCAAAAAGGAAGGGCGGGGTCTGGCGTCCCCCCATCCTAAAACGTCACCAGCCGCCACTGGTTGGGACATAAAAATATCTGGTAGAAGGTATGGACCCTATGGGACTTAATAAATAAATATATAATATAAATGTTCCTTTTTAGATGCAGAGCTTAAAGCAATTGTATACACTCAGAAAAAAAATGTTAAAAAAAAACAAAAAACCCTGTAAGGCAAAGGCATAATGAGTTAGTATGCACCGAAATACTTACCTTAGAACAGTGGCCGGAGTGGCGAGAGCAGCAATGATGTCACTCCCGCGCATTTGCGTGGGAGTCTTCTTCCCGGCAAAGTCCGGCAGCGTCTGCCGGACTTTCAGCCAGGCATTCACAGTGCATGCGCTGTTGACGTCAGCGGCTGCATGCAAAGTAAATATCTCCTAAACCATACAGGTTTAGGAGATATTTATTTTACCTACAGGTAAGCCTTATTGTAGGCTTACCTGTAGGTAAAAATTTAAAAAATGGGTATACAACCCTTTTAAGCAAACAGCATAGGAAAAAGTAGCATCTTCCTGCACAGCACAGTGGATGGAAATTCTGTGCATGCAGAGGGAATGCATACTAGAAAGAAACAAAACCATCATCCTTACACATGTTGAGAATTTAAAAAGTTTTGAGCAAGTACGGGGTTATAGTAGATGTGTTAAACACTGGTTGAGCACTTACCTTTGTTTCTATATGTATAATAGAACACTCTGGGTATTGAGGCTACTGGTGTACCCAGGAAATAAACAGAGGTGGCATACAAATGCAGACTGGTGACTGGTATACAGCCTCATTGGTTTTACTTTAAAGACAGGCATTTGTATTAATTTGTTACTCATTGTCATATAAATACATTTGCATTAAAAGCTGAACGATATTTGCTTTAAAATGTACCTTTTTGGCCAATCTTACTTAACTCCTTCAGATCCGCATTATAGCTGAATGACAGCTACAGCGCGGATCTACTTTGCCGGGAGGCCGTCAATAGACGTCCTCCCCTTTGCACGCTCCCCGCGCCTCCTCTCCATCAATGCAGACTATCGGTGCCCATTAGTGCAGCTTATCAGTGCCCATCAGTGCAGCCTCATCAGCGTACATCAATGAAGAAGAAAAATTACCTGTTTGCAAAATTTATTAACAAAATATAAAACGGTTTTGTATTTTTTTTTTTTAAATCGGTCTTTTTTTATTTTTTTTACAAAAAATAAAAAACCCAGAGGTGATCAAATACCACCAAAAAAAAGCTATATTTGTGGGAAAAAATGATAAAAATTTCATTTGTGTACAGTGTTGTATGACCGCGCAATTGTCGTTCAAAGAGTGACAGCGCTAAAAGCTGAAAATTGGTCTGGGCAGGAGGGGGGTTTAGGTGCCCAGTAAGCAAGTGGTTAAAGAAATATGCAAAGCTTTTGTAAGATGATTTTTCTGTTGTGGAAAACATGAAGCAGCTGAAACAACGCCAGGGTATAAAGCCCTAAATAAAATTGACATTGAAAGGTAGCATGAGAATCTGAAATAAAATGCTGTCTGTATAGTATTTTCATCTCTCTCTGTGGTAATCAAATAAGAGAAAAACGCTTTGTCTGTCTGTGGAGGGAAGAAAGTGCAGAGCAGTGTAAAATGAAGCATTTATAACTAATGAGCTGTACTGACTTCACTCATATTAAGACCAATAGCTTTCTTCCAAGAAAATGGGAGTGTTTGTAGAAGTGTCTGTGGAGATTCCAGGAAATTGTCAGGCTAGTATGGAAAAAAAAAAATTGAAATTCCAAGAAACTGGAGTGATTGTAGGAAAAATACGTTTAAATAAATCAGGATACTTAGAAAGGGAAACAAAGGTTTTCTCTTTTATTTTTACATGATTGGCTGAGTGTGTTGAGTGCGGACTATATTACGTCACTAGATATTACTTCCTTTAATCTGTCAAGCAAAAGTGAATGAACCTCTTCTGCCACAAAGCCAATAGAATCTAAGCCCTATACAGTAAAACCTTGGATTGCGAGCATAATTCGTTCCGGAAGCATGTTTGTAATCCAAAGCACTTATATATCATGTTGTAAAGCGCTGCGAAAACTGTTGGCGCTATATAAAACCTGTATAATAATAATATAATATAATAATAATAATATATCAAAGCAAATTTTCCCATAAGAAATAATGGAAACTCAGATGATTCATTCCACAACCATTTATTCATAGGTCTTTCAGTTTATAGTCCATATAAAAAGATCATAGCAATGTGATAGGCTGTGTAACCATAAAATGTCCATCCACAAATGGAAGCCTCCACAAGGGGATTAGAAGCAAAATCCAACAGGAGCGACAGAGTATAAAAGAAAGTAAGAGATGCGCCTTTAAGTGTAGCAATATGGTTAAATTTAACCGCTTCAGCCCCGGAAGATTTTACCCCCTTCCTGATCAGAGCACTCTTTGCGATTCGGCACTGCGTCGCTTTAACTGACAATTGCACGGTCGTGCAAAGGTTGCACCCAAACAAAATTGACGTCCATTTTTTCCCACAAATAGAGGTTTCTTTTGGTGGTATTTGATCACCTCTGTGGTTTTTATTTTTTGCGCTATAAACAAAAAAAGAGCGACAATTTTGAAAAAAAAAACGCATTATGTTTTACATTTTTCTATAATAAATATCCCCTAAAAATATATAAAAAAACAATTTTTTTCCTCAGTTTAGGCCGATAAGTATTCTTCTACATATTTTTGGTAAAAAAAAAACGCAATAAGCGTATATTGATTGGTTTGGGCAAAAGTTATAGCGTCTACAAAATAGTTTTATGTCATTTTTATTATTAAATTTTTTCTACTAGTAATGGAGGCGATCTGCGATTTTTATGGGGACTGCGACATTATGGTGGACACATCGTACAATTTTGACACGTTTTTGGGACCATTGGCATTAATACAGCAATTAATGCTTTAAAATGCATTGATTACTGTAAAAATGTCACTGGCAGTGAAGGGGTTAACACTAAGGGCGATCAAGGGGTTAATGTGTTCCCTAGTGTGTGTTCTAACTGAAGGGGGGAGGGGACTGTGTAGGGGAGATGACATACAATCTGTCTCTTCTCCCCTCAGAGAACCGTAAACTGTGTGTTTACACACGCAGATCCCAGTTCACTGTGTGTCAGCGGCGATCGCGGGAGCCCGGCGGTGGCCACAGAGCGAAGTGATGTTACATAACGTCATTTCGCCCAGCCGTGCCATTCTGCCACAGTACAACTGCGGCAGGTGGTCGGCAAGTGGATAATGAAGGTACAACATTTAGCAACTCACATGGTTGATGACTAAAACTGGCACATCTAAGTATGCAGGCATCCGGGGTAAAGCTGTCCACATAGACCATCCCCTGCACCATCGGCTCTCACCGCTGTCAGTCTGCAATTGTGACCGGGAAGACTACCCTGCAGTAGAGCGATCTGAAAGTGAGGCTTGAAGAGCTCGAGTGCAGCATGGAAGGGATGACGTTGATGGCAGTGCGGAGGATGATGAGTTGGGAGGTTGTGAGTTGCTAAATGTTGGACCTTCATTAAATGTAACCATATTACTACACGTAGAGGTGCCTCTCTTCTCTTTTATACTAAGTTGTGACTTGATGCTACTTGTATATCAAGACATCGCTTGTATATCAAAATTTATGAAAAAATGTTGCTTGTCTTGCAAAAAGCTCTTAAACCAAGTTACTCTCAAACCAAGGTTTTACTGTAATTGGAATATGCACAGATCAGCCATAACATTATGACCACTGACAGGTAAAGGGGATATCTCGTTACAATGGCATCTGAAAATTGGTGGGATATATTAGGCAGCAAGTGAATATGTTGTCCATGAAGTTGATCTGGTGAAAGCAGAAAAAAAAAATGGGCATCGCAGTTTGTTGTGTATGGGTCTGTGAAGCCCATGATGTCCATAGCTAAAAGCTTCTACAATGGTCACATGAACATTAGAACTGGACCAAAGAGCAATGGAAGAAGGTGGCCTGGTCTGATGAATCAAGTTTTCTTTTACATCATGTGGATGGCTGGGTGCGTGTGCGTCACTTACCTGGGGAAGAGATGGCACCAGGATGCAGTATAAGAAGGCAAGTTCTGCTGGGAAACCTTGGGTCCTGCTATTCATGTGGATGTTATTTTGGTGTCCATGCCTCAATGGGTCAGGGCTGTTTTAGCAAAAAGGGGCCATATTCAATATTAGGCGAGTGGTCATAATGTTATGGCTGATCGGTGTATACCACCAGCTGTACAACACTTTGGAATATGGCCTTCTAGAATTCCATGGATTAAATATAATGGTCAGTTGTACTTTGTTCTGTGCATGCATTTCAAATTCCTTTTTTTATTTAAATGCACCTTTAAATGGTGTATTGATGAAACAGATCTATACATAAGTCTTAAAAGAAGTGGTTCATCTCTAAAATATGCATTTTTGGGAGGTATGTGATCTTTGTCCTAGTTTACTGTATTAGAAACACAGTGCTCACAATTGTAACATTTTCAGTTACAAGTAGAGAAAGATTTAACCTTATAAGCGACAAAGAATTTTATCTTTTACACTCCCTAATAAATATATTGTTTCAGGAATAAAATTGATTATAACAGTCTTGGAAACACAAGGTAAATCTTTCATCAGTATAAAACCAGAATCAGCTTTGTTGGCCAAGTACAGTATTCACAGCATACAAGGAATTTGTCTTCGGTTTTAGGTTTAGAAGTATTAAATGGCTCTCAGTGTGCTTTGCACATAGATAATAGATAAACATTTATGCAAATGTGTACACCCAGCCACATGCATGCACATACAGTATCTCACAAAAGTGAGTACACCCCTCATATTTTTGTAAATATTTTATTATATCTTTTCATGTGACAACACTGAAGAAATTACACTTTGCTACAATGTAAAGTAATGAGTGTACAGCTTGTATAACAGTGTAAATTTGCTGCCCCCTCAAAATAACTCAACACACAGCCATTAATGTCTAAACCATAGGAAACAAAAGTGAGTACACCCCTAAAATGTCAACATTGGGCCCAATTATCCATTTTCCCTCCCCGGTGTCATGTGACTCATTAGTGTTACAAGGTCTCAGGTGTGACTGGTGACTGGGGAGCAGGTGTTTTAAATTTGTTGTTATCGCTCTCACTCTCTCATACTGGTCACTGGAAGTTCAACATGGCACCTCATGGCAAAGAACTCTCTGAGGATCTGAAAAAAAGAATTGTTGCTCTACATAAAGATGGCCTAGGCTATAAGAAGATTGCCAAGACCCTGAAACTGAGCTGCAGCACAGTGACCAAAACCACACAGCAGTTTACCAGGACAGGTTCCACTCAGAACAGGTCTCGCCATTGTTGACCAAAGAAGTTGAGTGCACGTGCTCAGCGTCATATCCAGAGGTTGTCTTTGGGAAATAGATGTATGAGTGCTGCCAGCATTGAAGGGGTGGGGGGGTCCGCCTGTCAGTGCTCAGACCATATGCCACACACTGCATCCAATTGGTCTGCATTGCTGTCATCCCAGAAGGAAGCCTCTTCTAAAGATGATGCACAAGAAAGCCTGCAAGCAGTTTGTTGAAGACAAGGTGAAGGTGTACAAAGACAAGTGTGTCTTGCCTACAGTCAAGAATGGTGGTGGAAGTGTCATGGTCTGGGGCTGCATGAGTGCTGCCGGCACTAGGGAGCTACAGTTCATTGAGGGGACCATGAATGTACTGTTACATATTGATCCCCTCCCTTCAGAGACTAGGCCACAGGCAGTATTCCAACATGATAACGACCCCAAACACACCTCCAAGATGACCACTGCCTTGCTAAAGAAGCTGAGGGTAAAGGTGATGGACTGGCCAAGCATGTCTCCAGACCTAAACTCTATTGAGCATCTGTGGGGCATCCTCAAATGGAAGGTGGAGGAGCGCAAGGTCTCTAACATCCACCAGCTCCGTGATGTCGTAAATATAATAAAATATTTACAAAAATGTGAGGGGTGTACTAACTTTTGTGAGATACTGTATGTAATAACACACTCACAGCAGTAACAATAGTTAAAACGAATTATAACTTTACTACTGAGTCCCAAATCGCAAGTATTTGCTCATTTTCATTGAATTTCTATATGTAAATATAGAAATATATAAATATAAATGGTAACTGAATGAAGATTACAGTTCACGTTAAAGGGAAACTTCCCCTAAAAAGGGAAAGTTTCACTTTTTCTAATCCTCCCACCCTAATGCCGCGTACACACGGTCGGACTTTTCACCTGCAAAAGTCCGACGGACGTCGCCGGACAAAGTCCGGCGGAAAGTCCGACCGTGTGTGGTCTCCATCGGACTTCCGACGGACCGTTTCGGTCGGATTTTTGCGGAAATCCGACGTACTTTAGATTTGAAGCCTGCTTCAAATCTTTACGTCGTACCTCCGCCGGACTCAGTTCCTGACGGAAAGCCCGTTCGTCTGTATGCTAGTCCGAAGGACCAGATACGACGGAGGAGCAGGTTGCTGCATCTCGCGCTCGCTGCAATAGGAAAAAACAAATCTTCCTATTGCGGCGAGCGCGGGGCATACCAGGCCCTTAGGTCTGGTATGGATTATAAAGGGGAACCCCTACGCCGAAAAAACGGCGTGGGGTCCCCCCAAAATCCATACCAGACCCCGATCCGAGCACGCAGCCTGGCCGGTAAGGAAAGGGGATGGGGACGAGCGAGCGCCCCCCCCTCCTGAACCGTACCAGGCCGCATGCCCTCAACATGGGGGGTGGGTGCTTTGGGGGAGGGGGGCGCCCTGCGCCCCCCCCCCAAAGCACCTTGTCCCCATGTTGATGAGGACAAGGGCCTCTTCCCGACAACCCTGGCCGTTGGTTGTCGGGGTCTGCGGGCGGGGGCTTATCGGAATCTGGGAGCCCCCTTTAATAAGGGGGCCCCCAGATCCCGGCCCCCCACCCTATGTAAATGAGTATGGAGTACATGGTACCCCTACCCATTTACCTAGGAAAAAAGTGTAAGTAATAAAACACACTACACAGGTTTTTAAAATATTTTATTAAACAGCTCCGGGGGGGGGGGATCTTCCTCCGGCTTCGGGGGTCCCTCCGCTTCATCTTCTCCCGGCGTCCGGTTGGTTCTTCTCCGCTCTCCGGCCTCTTCTCCCGGTGTCCCAGGTCTTCGGCCGGCCCCTCCGCTGTCTTCAGGTAGCTCTATTGCCAGCGGAGGTCCGGACTTCTGGGCTTCTTGGCTTCTTGGCTTCTTGTGTTCTCTTCTCTTCTCTTCCCCCAGATGTTGACACGACGCTCTCTCCGGCTGGACTGGTCTCTGAGGGCTGCGTTGTGACTTATATAGGCGGAGACCCCGCCCCCATATGATGTCACACTCCCTGGGCATGCTGGGACTGTGACGTTTTAGGGGGCGTGGTCGACGGGGCTCGCAAGGTTTCAATCTCGCCAAAAAAAGCGGCGAGATTGAATTCCTTTTCTAGTCCCGTCGTACCAAAGTCACGTTCAAAATGAATGGACTTGTCCGTGTGTGGGAAAGTCCGTTCGTTCTGAAAGTCCGGCGGAAGTCCGTCGGGAAGACCGGATTCCGGAAAGTCCGGCCGTGTGTAGGCAAGTCCGGCCGTTCAGAAAGTCCGGCGGTAGTCCGCCGGAAGTCTGGCGGCAAGTACGTCGGACCTAGCTTTCTAGAAAGTCCGACCGTGTGTACGCGGCATAACAGTTTTGGAAGTTTTTTTTTTAGGGAGCTGGTACCTATTTCTGGCAGGTACCCAGTCCCACTTTCGCTCAGACCCCCCTGTATCCTCCTGGGACATGTCACAGCTCCCAGGAGGCTGTGGGTCATTCACAAAGCACAGCATGACTCGCACATGTACAGTGGGGAGGTGAAGACGAAGAACCAGCCAGGGTGAGGACAGTGCTGGATCCCTGACATGGTAAGTTTGTGCTTATTAAAAGTCAGTAGCTACAGTATTTTTGTAGCTGCTGATGTTTAATTTTTTTGTTGTTGACCGAAGATCCTCTTTAATGTGTTCCATAATTTGTCACAATGAAAATATGGCTTTACATGATATCTGAGAATCATCTCCAAAGAGATTAACATGAAAATGCATGAAAGGTGGCTATTGAATGGATGTAAAAAAATAAATGTTTACATGAATCCACCACTACTCAAAATGTTTTTCATTATGCAGGTTTGGCTTCAACCAGCCAACTTGTTTAATTTTCTCAGACTCAGTTGGATATTTTCTAAAATCATTTAAAAAAATTTGAATTCAACCCTTGAACACAGAGCAGTTAACCGATAACATAACATCATACAAAAGTACTGTCAATAGGTTAGTTCACCTTTATCAAAAACTGCCTATGCAGGTAAGGGGCGTCTGTAGATAAAAACAAACTGTCCAGCTCTGACTAAAGTTGAATAATGCCCTTGCTATGGGTGTAAGCCATTTACGTCCCTCATGAAGTCTTACTGGAAAACTCCCATGAAGTTACTAGGATGTTGCTAAGTGAGAACTAGTCTTTACTGCTCACCTCCATCATCAAAGTTGAGCATTCAGACGTTGAGCTCAGAGCTACTGCATCGGGGGGAGAGACAGAGCATGTGAGAGGATCTGAATCAGAGAAGGAGCTTACTCCTGTAATGGTGGAGGTGAGCAGTACTAGACCTCTAAATGTGCATAGCGCATAAGTCTCAATTGACACAAAGAAACTCTTTCTAATTTAGCCCCGTGACTGTAATTTTCAACTCTCATAGGGTTCAGCTAAAATAACTGTAATTGATTTTGTTTTTAAAAAAAGTATACCTTAGCCTGGTGTATTTGTTCAAGTGACCTTAAATGCTCTATGTGGAATGACTGGTACAGCATGGAGGGTTATGTATATACAGCTGTCACAGACCAGGTGGATCCAGCCAAATTATTGTGCTAACGTGGTTTAATTTAACAGGCATGCCTTGCAAATGTTCAGGCATACAAAATCAAAACACAACATTTCAAGAAAGCTGTCACTCATATACTTTCAGGCTCCTTTCTCATTTTATGGATTAAATAGCTGTTTAATAAAATAAAGATATGGTCCCACATCGTGCAGTAAATGTTCAGCTGGTAGGGTTGGTAACAGTCATGTTTCAATTTGTCTTTGTGAGATAGCTGAATGGTACTTTTCAGCCACACAAAGTTTAAATTCTTGCAATATAACTTTATATAGCAAACTATACATATGCTATATAACAAAAAGTATTGGGATGCCTGCCTTTACATGCTCATGAACTTTAATGGCATCCCAGTCCTAGTCCATAGGGTTCAATATTGAGCTGGCCAATCCTTTGCAGCTATAACAGCTTCAACTCTTTTGGGAAGGCTGTTCACAAGGTTTAGGAGTGTGCCTATAGGAATGTTTGACTGTTCTTCCAGAAGCACATTTGTGAGGTCAGACACTGATGTTGTTCGAGAAGGTCTGGATCGCAGTCTCCACACTAATTCATCGCAGTGGTGTTCTATCAGGTTGAGGTCAGGACTCTGTGTAGGCTAGTCAAGTTCCTCCACCCCATCCATGTCTTTATGGACCTTGCTTTGTGCACTGGTGTGCATTCATGTTGGAACAGGAAGGGGACATCCCCAAACTGTTCCCACAAATTTGGGAGCATGAAATTGTCTAAAACATCTTGGTATGCTGACGCCTTCACTGGAACTAAGGGGCCAAGCCCAACCCCTGAAAAACAACCCCACATCATAATCCCCCCTCCATCAAATGATTTGGACCAGTTTGGGGTGGAGGAACATGACTTCACTCTCCTGACCTCAAACCAACAGAACACTTTTGGGATGAATTAGAGCGGAGACTGTGGGCCAGGCCTTCTTACCCAACATCAGTTCCTGACCTCACAAATGCGCTTCTGGAAGAATGGGCTAACATTCCCATAGACACCTAAACCTTGTGGTCAGCCTACCCAGAAGAGTTGAAGCTGTTATAGCTGCAAAGGGTTGGCCAACTCAATATTAAACCCTACAGACTAAGACTGGGATGCCATTAAAGTTCATGTAAGTAAAGCCAGGCATCCCAATACTTTTGGTAATATAGGATATTTGCTGGCAGTGTATATACTAGGCTGACTTTTTATTTTAGCAAATTAAATTGTGTATGTATATATGTGATGAGTTCTTTGAGGTTATGTGGTTATAGATTTGACACACAGCTGACTGCACTATAAATGGCTTAATTTGTTGATTGCTTGATTGATTTCATTGGTGATAATTACTCGTAGTAATACCTGTTAGCTCTTGTTCACATTGACTGCAGCTTTGAAATCGTGCGACTTCATCTGAGATTGCACGATTTCAAAGCCACATGTCATTGCGACTTTAGGTGTGACTTAGAAGACATCTGTGTAGCTTCATGCACAGATGTCTTTGCAAGTCATGCCTGAAATCGCCAAAAGTACTGCAGGAACTACTTTTTCAATTTGATGCGACACCGAAAAGTTGGCATCGCACAGATTTGAACAATGCGATTGCTGGCAATAGGGTGTGACTTGTCATGCAATTTGACCTGTGAAATCGCATGACAAGTCGCTCCAATATGAGCGAGGGCTAAATGCCTATTATTCTAGAAGAATAGATTATGTTACTTTTTTCTACAACTCTTCCACATGCAATAACAAGCATTACAGCCTATCACATGTGAATTTTGCTCCGCACTAACCATACTGTTTTATATATTTCACTAAAATCTTATTAACTCTGTGATTCACTAACTAATTGTCTGTATGTATGTTTAAAGCAATGGATGTTTTCATCATCATGCTTTCCTTAACTGGTTCCCAAGCAGCCGCCACAGTTGTACTTTAGTAGGTTGGCTCTCCTGCACAAATCGCCGTCATTGTACGTCGGGCGCGTACAGGGTGATCTGTGGGCACGCGCGTGCTCATTCGCTAGCGGGGGAACCAATCAGTGATCAATCCACAAAGAGGCAGAACAGGGATCTGCCAGTGTAAACAAAGCAGATCCCTGTTCTGTCAGGGGAGTAGAATGAGATTGTCTGTTCCTAGTGATTAGGAAAAGCGATCTCTCTCTACTCCCTGTCAGTCCACTCCCCCCACAGTTAGAAAGCACCTCCCTAGGGAACATTTAACCCTTTGATCGCAACTGGTGTTTAACCCTTCCTGGTCAGTGTCATTTATACAGTAATCAGTGCATTTTTATAGCACTGATCGCTGTATAAAATGTCACTGGTCCCAAAAAAGTGTCAAAAGTTTCCGATCTGTCCGCCGCAATGACGTAGTCCCACTAAAAATCGATGATCACCACTATTACTAGTAAAAAAATTAAAATATTAAAAATGCTATAAATATATCCCCTATTTTGTAGACGCGATAACTTTTGTGCAAACCAATCAATATACGCTAATTGGGATTTTTTTTTACCAAGAATATGTAGAAGAATACACATTGGCCTAAACTGAGGAAGAAATTTGTTTTTTTACTTTTTTTTTTGGATATTTATTATAGGAAAAAGTAAAAAATATTGTTTTTTTTTCACAATTGTCGCTTTTTTTTGTTTATAGCGCACAAAAAAACCGCAGAGGTGATCAAATACCACCAAAAGAAAGCTCTATTTGTGGGAAAAAAGGACATCAATTTTGTTTGGGTACAGCGTTGCACGACCACGCAATTGTCAGTTAAAGCGACGCAGTGCCGTATCACAAAAAATGGCCTGTTCAGGAAGTGGGTAAATCCTTCCAGGGCTGAAGTGGTTAAAAAAAAAGAACTACATAAATCTGCCGCACATGTCGGTAAAGCTACCGAAACAGGCAGCAGGGATCTTTGAATCAGGCACAAGCCATTTTAAAGCACCATACCACCAGAAAAGTGTTGTTTGGGATTTACTAAATTCCCCTGGCTATCTTCTGCACTTTATCTTTAGGAATCCCCTAATACTTTATAGCAAAAATGTAATGGGTTTACTCTGCGTTTACTGTTTATTTATAAAATAGTGATTTTATATACCGGTATATGAAATCCATGAACCATAAATTTAAAAACGAATAAATTTAAAACACGTAAATTAACTTGATTCAAAATGATTTACATTTCCTTTATTAGACTCTTTTTGAAATATATGATCAGTTTCTTAGCAGTATGTTTCATCAACTTGAATGTGTAGTCCTAATGAAAAATATATGAAAATGCTAATGTTTGTGAGTACATCACTGTGAGACAATACATTGCAAAACATCAGTATTGTGGTGTATACAAGGGTTTATTTATAGCCTTTTTATTTATTTTTTACTTTCAAAATTGGTGTTTTAACAGGTAAAGGAAGGTGAAACAAAAAGGGAGGGTAGAGGGATTCAATAAAAAACAGTGCTTTGTGTCATAAAATTCTGCACATACAGGTAAAAAGAGTATGGAACATAGAGGCGGTACATATCATCACGAAGATACATGGCTGTTTTTTTTTTAAACATATTTTTAAAAGACAGGTTCCATTATCACTCTGTTTAGGGTATAAGCAAGCCTCCTCACCCCCAGAGCCCCTTCCCTGTTACAATGAGTGGGGGTTCTCCTCCACGCAACCACTGTGACATTTAAAGTGGAAGTCCATTCAAAATCTAAAATCCCTGCATCTATAGACACCAGGGATCTAACACTAACCTCTCTATCCCTGTAAAGAAAAGACGAGTATACATACCTTTTTGGAAGCCGATCTGACCCGCTCCAACCCGATCTCCAGCGCCAGAAGCTCTGCAGAGGACACGGACAACAACGGCTGGGAAATGAATGGGAAGTGACATCACCCATGAAGTTCCATTGTCCTCCATCTCCTCTGCAGCCGCCTACACAGAGAAACTGCGGCTGACAGCTCAGCGTGGGATCCGGTTGGAGCGGGTCAGAACAGCTTCCAAAAAAGCTATGCATACTGATTTTTTCTTTACAGGGCTAGATAGGTTAGTGTTAGATCCCTGGTGTTTATAGATGCAGAGATTTTAGATTTTGCATGGACTTCCACTTTGTCATTGGTGTAGCTATGCAGTGCTCTGCCCGCACAGCCGCGTCATTCATTCACAGCGACCTGTGAATGAAGGAACTACAAGTCTCGTCTTCCACTACAGCAGACAGACTAGTAGTTTTCAATGGATTGCGAGTGTGATGATCCTCGTAATCCATTGACACTTTCTGCAGCTCAGTGATGCTGGGTAAAGGCTGGGTACTAAAACATGTTAGTGCGCTGAGCTATTGTGTTCTGACAGGGTGACTGCCCCCTGTCAAAAAACATTGATCAGCCATTGGCTGTGAGCGCTGATCAGATGCTGGTTTTCCAGCATACTCGTTCAACAGAAGCCTGTCATGAGACCAGTTTCTTTTGGACAAGGAGCTGTAAAGGTGGTCAGTTCTTGCCAACCACCTTTTTTTTGGCCACCTTTTGGCTCATGTGTACTCAGCCTAAAGCGGGGTTCCACCCAAATTTTGAACAATGTCTGTATGTATTCTCTTCATTGCCTAGATGCTGACATGCCGTTTAAAAAAATTTAAATCACCGTAATTACCTTTTATTTTTCTATTCTTCTTTGCACTTCCTGGTTCTCCTCCCGTGGGAGTAGGCGTGTTTCTAGCCTCTCCCAGACTCCTGGGAGCTAGTCTCAGGCTTCCCAGGATGCCACTGAGCATGTGCGGGAACGAGCAATGAATGCTGGGAGCACAGCATTCACCACATCCAGGAAATAAATGCTTGTGGGCTTCAAATGCCCACAATGAAGATGGAAACCGCCTGTAGTGAATAATATAAGGTATTCTTTCCGACAAAATCTGACACAGGCGGACATATTACACACAATATGTCAGTATGTAATGCTGAGAAGAAAAGTTTGTGAATGAACTAAAAAAAAAAAAAACGATAGATAGGTGGACCCCCGCTTTAAATAGAAGCTCTGCTTGTTCGCACCCTCCCCTCCTCCACTGTCACATTTTGGCACTTTTTAAGGGGGGGAGCGGGTACCTTGTTTTGACAGGTTCCCGCTTCCCGGTAAGATTGCTGCGGTGACCTCCAAGCAAGTCCAGACCCTCCTCCTCCCCCCCCCCCCCGCTGCCTTCTGGAACACACACAGGTCCTAGAAGATGGTGGAACCATTCAGAAAGCGCAGTGCGACTCGCACAGTAAGAAGCGGCTGTGAAGCACGAAGGCTTTATTGCTGGTTTCCCTTAGTAAAGATGCCAACGCCTACATCTGAAGAAGAATCATCTCGGGGTACAGACATCACTGAATCCCTGGACATCATGATGTCTTTATATTGAAAGTCAGCAGCTACAGTATTTGTAGCTGGTGACTTTAGCAGATATACGGACAGAGAGCTGTAGGCAGTGTCTGCCGGAATGTGACATTGCAGTGGATCGCGAGTGCAATGCTTGCAGGCTCATATGTGAAAAAATAACAAATGCACATTTTTTTTTTTTTAACCTGCAAAGTCATGTGCATTTTTTTTAAATTTATTTTGTTTACCAAGGGTGAACTTAGCCTTTAAACTACAGCAATATTGTACAGAGGGCAAAATGCCATTATTGAAATACCAGTGTCTTGTTATCTCATTAAAATGCAGTAATTTATAGTAAAATTGTGTAATCATCACTATGCCTTTATGTAAGTATTGTTTGTTTCTCTATACTTCTGTAAATACATTATACTTTTCTTTTAGCATGTGTTTTCAGCACACTGACAAGATTATTCTGGATGACAGATTGTGCCTGTAAAAAATTATATAATGCAAAATATAGCACAAAATAAAATAAAAACATCATCATCGTGAGCTTTGTCGATGAAGAAATTACTCCTTTCAGTCTTTGGAAGTTGCTTTTTTTTCCTGAAATATAACATTATTTCCATGGCTGATCAGTCATGTAAAATAATCTATTTCTGTGAATCATGCCATTTTTTTTTCCTGGAAAGCAGGAAGCGGTAAAGGGTAAAGCAGTGAAATGTATGCTGTTCCATTTAAAGGTCCCGTGTGTTAGTTTAATGTTTCTAGGGAACGCAGGCCTTTTCTTTTTTCTCAGAATCCATTCTCTAGGAAATGGCAAGTGCTGCTAGGGCAGCATATAAATGTAGCGGCAGCTCTCCCAGTAACAGCTGATGAGTCAGCTCTGTATTATTTTACATATGACAGTGGTAACACTATGCAGGTTTGCATTCTTACATTTCCTGCATACATGCAACTCTTAATTGTTTTCCAGGAATCCACAGACTGAGCTTAAAAAAAGGAATTGACTGGGACGAAAATAAATCACCAATGGATACCAAATTTAAATCAATGTTATGTTAAGTATGTGGGTAAATCAGCAATGAATTTTCAAATCAAGATATACACCTAAAATAATACAACAGCAATGTTGTAGCACGTAAGTGATCCTTTTAGATATCAACACATTTATTTAATGCATTTCATTTACAATATCTGTATGTATTTTATTTTTGTTCTGATTGCCTATGAATTTAATTAAGGTTTAGCTCTAAGTTGTTTTCTCTGAGTTTTTAATTAATGTTCCAAAAAACTTTAACTAACTAAATAATGACAATACCTTGTCAAACTAAGAACACTAACTGTAGGGGGGAGGGGGTTTTGACATGTATCTGCTCCCACTTTCGGCTGATTTTGCCGTGGTGAACTGAGCCGGAAGTTGATCCCCTACTTCCCCCCTACTTCCCCTACTTCACAGGTCCCAGAAGACTGCGTCCCATTCACACATGCACAGTAAGAAACAAGCTGTAAAGCCATAAGGCTTCACTGCCAGTTTCCCTTAGTCAAGATGGTGGCGCCAATTGAAGAATCGGCTCGGGTAAGGACACCGCTGGATGCCTGGACAGGTAAGTGCCCTAATATTAAACGTCAGCAGCTACAGTATTTGTAGCCGCTGACTTTTAATTTTTTTTTTTTTGGGGGGGGAGCCTAGAGCTCCTCTTTAAGGACATTTTGGTTACAATAAATATATAGCTGGGTGTTTGATTCATTATTATATGCACATGGTTAAGGCAGCCATCTATAGCCTGAATCCAGATTCATGACTAAGAATTTATTCTGAGCAAGGCATTAAAGTGTAAAAGACATAACTTTTTTTTTTTTAGCTTTGGATGAAGTGGAGATGGATTAGAACACATCAGATTTTATTCCATCCAGTCGGCTTCTGTCAGACAGACCTACATAGACACAGGCGGAATGTCGGATTTTTTTTTAATTTGGCCCGTGTGTACACAGCTTTACCTTAAAAAACTATCAGGTACCAAATCTACCACCTTGCCAATTTACACTTGGCTCAGGGAAGAACGTCTGCTACAGCTCTCTATGGTCCATGTCACTGCCCTGCTTTTCCTTCAAACATAAAATGTGATGCATAATAACTTGTCATGTTGTCAAAAGGTTGTCAAATTTGGTTTTCTTTTTCCCCAGGACAGAGTTATATATATATATGTTGTTATGACAGTTGCCAATATTTACTGAAAGTGGTTGTAAACCCTTTACAACCACTTTTGATTACGGGTAAGCCTAAAGTAAGACTTACCTGTAGCTACCCCGGATATCTCCTAAACCTGCACGGTTTAAGAGATATCCCCTGTATCAGCGTGTGCCAACTTCATCGGCACATGCGCACTGAAGCAACGGCACGTGCCATTGCTTCAGCTAGTATGCCGCTACTGGGGGCTCCTACGCGCATGCGCGGGAGTGACGTCATCGCAGCTCTGGCCAATCACAGCGCCGGAGCCCGCGATACCCGGAAGTAACTCCAGGAGGGATATCGCTGGCCGAAGTGGTGTACTAGGGCCGCTGCAGGGGCTTCGATCTAGGGCAGGGATCCTCAAACTACGGCCCTCCAGCTGTTGCAGAACTACACATCCCATGAGGCTTTGTAAAACTCTGACATTCACAGACATGACTAGGCATGATGGGAATTGTAGTTCCTGAACACCTGGAGGGCCGCAGTTTGAAGACCCCTGATCTAGGGTAATTAATTCATAATGAGCTAGTATGGACGGTTTGCGCAAAAGTTATAGCATTTACAAAATAGGGGATAGTTTTATGGCATTTTTACTAATATTTTTTTTTTTTTAAATTGCAGCAACCAGTGATTTTTATCGTGACTGCGACATTATGGCGGACACATCGGACATTTTTGACACATTTTTGGGACCATTGTCATTTATACAGCAATCAGTGCTATAAAAATGAACTGATTCCTGTGTAAATGACACTGGCAGTGAAGGGGTTAACCACAAGGTGGCAGTGTAGGGGTTAAGTGTGTCCTAGGGGCGTGTTTCTAACTGTAGGGGGTTGGGCTGTGTGTGTGACGTCACTGATCTTTGCTCCGATGACAGGGAGCAGAGATCGAGTGACACTGTCTCTAGGCAGAACGGGGAGATGCTGTTTACATCAGCATCTCCCCGTTCTTCCTCCCCGTGAGGCGTTTGCGGGTATCCCCACGGCGATCGAGCCTGCGGGACCCGCGACGCCACTCAAGGAGTTTGCCGCGGGCGTGCCCACTGGCCGCCTCTTAAAGGGCAACGTACAGGTACGTGATTCTGCCTGTACGAGCCCTTCTGCCGACGTATATCGTCGTGAGGCGGTCGTCAAGCGGTTAAACCCAAAACCAAATAAGTATTATATTGCAGTGTACCAATCATTAGATCATTATTATTTTCTTTGGCTTTTTTTCCCCTCTGTTTTCACCTGGTAATCTGGCCAGTAACACACCCACTGTATTAATGAAACACAACTCTGGAGGAATGAGCATAGGAGGCACAGCAGACAGCAGCATTGTCAGTCTGGGGGGGAGTCTAGTGATAAATGTGTTAGCAGATTTAGAACTGCTTGACTTCCTCCATTTGTTCATGGTCAGGCAGATAGTGTGCAAATGGAAGAAATGTAGTACCAAGCCTATTCTTCCTCAGAATTAGCATGATGTAAAGATTTACAAAATGGCACCTCATACAATTCTCAAACAGGTGAAGTCTCTAGTATGAGAACATAAGATCTGCCATTTATCCTATTTAATAATAATAAAAGCCAGGTGCAAACAACCTTTGTGAAGAAATATATAAAATGCTGGTCTATATAGATCATAACACAAATGCACACCTGATGAGATACACGTTGCCCTAATTCAAGTATTACAATTCTCCTGGCAGTAGTGATTTTACAACAGCTGGCAACACTGTTTTCCATTAAACAAGTTACAGACCCTCAGGATTGTCAGATGTTACTTAGAATCAATGTACTGGGAAAGTAAATCTTACCAGATAGCCAATACACTTTGAAGCTTACAAGCCATTGGTACTAATGACCCTGTAGTTAAGACTTGCTGACAGGTTTCTCTCCAAAAACAGATACTAGGTCCTGTATGCTTAATTAGCAAGGACTCAACTGGGTGCTTGTAAAATTCCTCAGCTGCTTATTAAAAAAGGCATTTATGGGAGGGCGTGGCCTGGCACCGGAGCGAAATGGCCGCTTAGGGAGAGAGCTCCGCCGTCCAGGACCCCAAGTAAGCCCTTTCAGCAGCTCAAACCTAACCCGCAAGCACTAAAGATGACGGGTAGGAGTCACTCAGCCACCCGCTCTCAGCTGGACCCATCTACCCATCTGAGTAGGAACATTCCAGCGATGTTCCGGACTTAACACATGGACCCACAGGCCGCACCTCAAGCCGCGGTCTGTAGTTACACAGGCTACACGGCCGCAGCTGGCACTCCCGCAGCCTCTTAGATGGGCAAGTCCTCCGCAGGTCCCTCTCCCTTCCTATGCCTGGCGGACCTCCAGAATGTAGCCCTGGACATTAAGAATACCTTAACAGTGGCAATCGCGGACCTGAAAACAGACCTCAAAGCCGTTGCCTCACGTGTGGAACATGTGGAGGCGGCGGCCATGACACATGGCACGGCCATCCATCAGGTACAGCAAGCAGTGTCTGTACATAACCGACATCTCATTGACATGCATAGACATATGGAGGACCTCGATAATCGGGGCCGCAGGCGCTATCTCCGTATCAGGGGGATCCCTGAGTCTGTGGAGGCCCCCCAATTGCAAGCAGTGGTCTGGGCTATCTTCAACACCCTCCTAGGTAGGCCGCCAGATGCACCGGTCGAGATGGAGAGATGCCACAGAGCACTGAGGCCACAGGGTAGGGATACTGACCCACCCAGGGACGCTGTTTGCTGTCTAGTCAGCTTTACCCAGAAGGAGGAGATCCTGCGCCTGGCTCGCAACCATGCTCACCTTGAGCATGAAGGAGCACGTATTCAGCTCTTCCAGGACTTATCCGCCATTATTTTACAACACAGGAAGGATCTCCGCCTTCTTCTACAAGTTCTGTGCGAGAGACGCATTCCCTATCGTTGGAAGTTCCCATTCTGCCTTCAGGTAACGAATGGTAATCACACAGCCCAACTGAGAATGCCAGCAGATCTAAGGCCATTCTGCGACTCCCTAGGAATCCCGATGATCCCAGTTCCAGATTGGTATGGAGCTTTTCTCCGACCTGAACCCTGGATCCCCACACAGCCTGGAGACACCCCAAGGTCACAAAGAAGCAGGCAACGTCGCCGCAGACCCTCAGCTGATTCGCCGCTGAGACGCTGGGGAGATATGGAAACCGACGAAAGCCCACGTGTTTCCCCATCATCTGCCAGGCGCAGACTGGCCATTAAATCTACAGTAGCCCAGATGGTGAGCTGTGTTGTTACCTGTACCTAACCCCTTGTATGCTCCTTAGCATATCATGCAAGGTAAGCTGAGAATCAACGTCAACAATGGTGCGTGCAATTGGCAAACAA
Source organism: Lithobates clamitans (assembly GCA_037952925.1). Lineage (NCBI taxonomy): Eukaryota > Metazoa > Chordata > Amphibia > Anura > Ranidae > Lithobates > Lithobates clamitans. The sequence continues at coordinate 3,952,816 of JBBGZY010000229.1, forward strand.
GTGATGCAGATCTACCTGAGACCTGATCTCCCCCTGATCGCTCTGTCCCCCACTACCTCATATTCTTATTGACAGAAATTGTCTCCAGGAACCTTCACGAGCTTCCTCATGTAGTACTATCACCAGAGAATGTGACGGGTGACTTTACTCAAGATCTCTGAACTGATACTGAACAGAGGTATGCGATCACCTCAACAGAACCCTTGCTATTTCCGCATCACTCCCAACTATGGTTCTTTCACTATGAGAGATTTTCCACACAAGGTGATAGCCGAGCTCTGGGAAGAAGCGTATCCCCCCCCAAACCACACTGACTCTCTCTGCTAAATATGGGCAGCGCCTGTATGACATGATTGGTGAACACTTGCCCCCCATCTAGCCTATTTCTGTCAGTGATGGTAGTACTGGACACTTTGCTCCTGGCAACACTCTATCGTCATCCTCCCCTTTCCCCCCCCTGCCATCAACCTGGTTTTCCCTTTTTCCGTGTGGGGGAACAGAGAGGTTCTGGAATCACCAGTTTACTATCATATCACACATGTTGGCATCTCAGAAACTCTCTCAGATTATTACCTGAATGAGTATTGGGGATAGGAGCCAAACACGGCTCATCAGGACGGTACTTTACTCAATCCTGGTTTAATGTCATGAAGTATATCACTCCCTTATATTTTACGGAAAATGTTACACGGTTGCTCTGAGGACCGTGGACTCCAACCCCTACATCCATGACTGATTATGGTTGTGGGGGAGGATGTCCCAGAAATCCCGGAGACAGGTGAGGTCCTTACCCGGCCCACACTGGTCCTTACGGCCGTAGGGGTGCTCTTGCGGCGGGGGGGTATAGGGCTCTGTATCCCCCTTGCCGCCAGATGATGCAGGGATCCATCTAAAGCTTGAATATTTACGGACTCTAGGAGCCCCTAATCCCCGGACCCATCGCGGTTTGTGATGGTGCTGGGTATGGGGACTCTGATGTTCCTATCTTGTCAATATGTAGGCAACCTGACTGATTCAAATGTTACAATGTTCATAAGATAAAATATCAGTTGTTTAGACTCTTATATGTTATTTTCTATGTTTAACTACAGGTGGGCCAAGGTTACAATGCAACATGTTGATTTAGAGTAGTACTCCTTACCCATCAAGGCTCCCTAGGTTGCTGGTGGGGGGAGACCGGTGTAGGCCCTTCTCTCCTATTGTGGCAGGGTCTGCGCGGTGTCACCTCACCCAGCAGAGCCGAGGTCTCTTTTGAACCTTAAAGCACGTATGCTTGGGGGCCTGGATGGTGGGAAGTGTACATATAGTTGTTTAGGTGCTAGGTCTCTTCCCCATCTCAAGGAGGCAGGTTTCCCCCTTGAAACTAGCCGGAAAAATTTTACGCTATTTTTGTCTTTAATTTCATCCCTCATTAGGTTACTCAGCTGGACTGTATTACCTCCAGTATTTTGATTGTGATCCCCGCACAGGGGGTAATTTGATTGATCAGGGAGTAAGCCTCTCCGGGGTTACTGGTTAACTCAGATTGCCTTCCCGGAGTTGGCTTAACCTTGACTGTAACTCCTCCTCTCTCATTAACTCCCCCTTCTCTTTCTTTCTCCTTTCTCTTCCCACCCCCTTTTTTCCTTTTTTCTGTATCTCGCCCTTGGTCTTTATCCCCTATTCCCCTACCATCTAGCCTCTAGACCCCTTCCCCCTGAAACCTGGGGGTGGCACTGATAAGCGCTTCTGACCACTGAAACATGCCTTCTGTGACACATTCATCGACTCCTTTATCCCTCAAGATTTATTCTTTGAACGCAAAAGGCCTTAATGTCCCGGAGAAGCGGAGCAGTATTCTTGCTTAGGCACACCGTCTCAGGGCTCAAGTGCTATTTCTGCAAGAAACCCATTTTAAATCAGGCTCCATCCCTCGCTTAACCAATAGCCGATTCCCGGAAGTCTACCATGCGACCTGTCCCGATTCCAAAACAAAAGGGGTTTCCATAGCAATTGCTAAATCTTTCCTGTTCCGCCTCACGGACCAAGTCCTTGAGGGTAGATCCCTCTTCCTAAAAGGAACTTGGAAAAATAGGCCGGTGACTTTTGCGAACATCTATTGCCCCAAGTATAAACAGGTAACCTTCCTAAAAGAGGTCCTCCTACGGTTCACAACATTTAAGACAGGCCTTTTGATACTGGGGGGAGATCTCAACATGGCCCTAGATTCTCTTTTTGATACCTCCACAGGTACTTCCTCACTCCCATTTTCTGCCTTGCGCCAAGCCAAGCTCGCATTAGCCTCTCTCGCGCTACATGACACCTGGCAAACACTGCAGCCCCAGGGGAAAGACTATCCATTTTTCTCAACTCCACATAGCCGCTACTCGAGGCTAGACTATCTATTTATCCACCAGACAGATTTGACCTTCTTACAGGACTCGACCATAGAGAGTATGTACATCTCTGACCACCACCCGATCACACTGACCTTGCAGTTCCCGTAACGGGAAATGACTACCAGAACCTGGAGACTGGATGCTTCCCTTCTCTTCGACCAGGGGGACTTGACTGAAGTCACCAAGACCATTGAAGACTACTTCCAACTTAATGACACCCCAGATGTGTCTCCCATGACCCAATGGGAAGCGCATAAATGCGTTGTACAGGGACGCCTTTTAGCTATCGCTGCTAGGAAGAAAAAAGCATAGCAAATCGCGATCTGAGCCCTGACTGACAAAATAGCTCTACTGGAAGCACAACATAAGCGCTCACTAGCAGTAAGGGTAGCACAGGAATTAGCTGACACGCGGGCGATCCTCCTTGAGGAACTATTTAAACGGGCACGAAAGAGACAGGTTCTTTCTCAGAAACTATTCTACGAACAGGGTAATAAACCAGGAAGGCTACTGGCAAGGTTCACACAGAGACATACACTTACATCCACTGTCCACCACATAATGGACTCAGAAGGAGTATCCCACTCCAGAAATGAGAACATTGCCAACCATTTTCACCATTTTTATAGCAAATCATATAATCTTGAATCACACGAGCACAGATCCATATCGGCGGATGCGCGCCTCGGAGCTCATAAAAGGATTTTTGGCCAAATACAGCCCCCGGCCGTTATCTATGGATGACTGGCAAGCCATAGAAGCACCACTGTCATTGGAGGAGTGGGGGGAAGCCTTGAAGGCCGCGAAACCTGGCAAAAGCCCGGATGGTTTTTCAGCACAATATTATAAAAGCTTTGCTGACCTCTTGGCACCGAACTTTCTTAAAGCCTTCAACGCCCTCTCCCATTCACCATGTGCTTCAGATAGCTTACTAGAGGCCTATATTTCGGTAATCCCTAAGGAAAATAAAAACCCTGCAGATGTAGCCAACTATCGACCCATATCCCTCCTGAATGTCAATGTGAAATTATTCGCTAAGATCCTGGCTAATCATTTGTCCTTTCATATACCCACTTGGGTAGGACTTGATCAGGTTGGATTTGTCCCTGGAAGAGAAGCCAGGGACAATACCATTAAGGCCCTCAATTTACATCATTGGCTTACATCAACCAATAGAGAAGGTTGCTTTTTGGCTATGGATGCAAGAAGGCGTTCGACAGGGTGACCTGGGATTACATGGACGTGGTCCTGGAAGCCCTGGGACTGTGAAGCGGTATGCGGACCTTTATTAGAGTGCTCTACACCAGGCCCAGGGCTAGAGTTCGAGTTAACGGCCACCTGTTGGACGCCTTCCCCATCCATAATGGGACCAGACAGGGATGTCCCTTGTCTCCGTTGCTATACATCCTCACACTGGAACCCCTCCTCCGGTGTATCGGGGTGCATCCGGACAAAAAAGGGATTGAGGTGTATCAACGGGAATATAAGATTGCCACTTTCGCGGATGATATATTACTCTTTCTTTCATCCCCACTGACTTCTCTACCTAACCTAATGCCAGTGTTAGAGCAGTTCAAGATCATCTCGAATCTAAAAATTAACCTCTCAAAGACTTATGCACTCAATGTTTCTCTGCCCCCACGGATAGTACAGCTCTGTCAGGCGAATTTCCCATTCTGCTGGAAAGCAGACACCATTACGTACTTAGGCATTCAACTCCCTAGTAAACTTAAAGATCTCTATGAAAAGAACTTCCTGGCAGAGCTGAGACTTATACAGCAGGATCTACTTCGGTGGGAGGCCCCCACCATCTCGTGGTTTGGGCGGGCCTCAATTTTGAAGATGACCGTACTTCCCCGTTTACTGTACAAATTACAGACCACCCTCCTTCTTCACAGCCTATAAACGCATGTGTAGAACCTTTCTATGGGGAACTAAAGTAGCGCGAGTGGGGTGGGCTAAGTTAGTTCTACCAAAGTTGGGGGGTGGAATTGGACTCCCAGACCTCCAGAGATACTACTGGGCAGTTCATCTAACTCGGGTGGTAGACTGGCGGATCCATACTAAATATAAGGGCTGGGTGTTACTGGAAAAATTGATTTTGGGTACCAAACTCCAATACATTCCACGGTTCCCAAACACGTCCTGACGAATGTACACTCTCATCCTCTCATAGGAGCAACCTTACATGCCTTCGATAGGGCATGTAAAGTCCACTCACTTTCAAACTCGCACTGTGCAATCACACCAATCAGAAGTAACCCAGACTTCCCCCCGGGCATGGAGGGAACCTTCCTAGCAGCAGAATGGCCATATGCAGAAATGTAGGCTAAACACTTTTTTTCCAGAGGAAGGTTCCTCCGACAAGGAGAACTGGCATCATTGTCAAACACAAAGTCTTTCCCCTTTTGGGCCTATATCCAATTGAAACATTTCTTGGACAGCCCCTCGAATAAATGTAACTTTGCAAAAAATCCTACCTTCCTGGAATCATTATGCTCTAGCTCCTCTCCCCAGAGTCATCTAATTTCGGGGCTTTATGCCACAATGTTTGGGGAGCCTTATGCATCCCTGAAGTCGGAGCATGCCTACTGGGAGACTGAGCTGGGCATGGTGATTGATGACACTACCTGGGATAGAGTACATCTATACATTCACAAGGGCTTTCTGAACGTTCATACTCAGGAGAACAGTTATAAAGTCAAAACAAGGTGGTATAGAACACCGGAAATGCTACATAAATTCATCCCGCCGGTCTCAGACCAGTGCTGGAGATGTGAACAGGGTCTAGGCATGTTCCTCCATATCTGGTGGACATGCCCACTGATTCAGCCGTACTGGCGTAAAGTCTACAAAGTCGCAACGGAGATATCCTCGCTCTCGTTGGAATTTTCACCAGCGCAGTACCCCCTTCACGTCTCTAAAATCTCCCATAAAAAATACTATAGGTCAATAGCTATGCACATAATTAATGCCGCTAGGCTGTGTCTTCCAGTGCACTGGAGATCCAAGTCACCCCTCTCCATAAAGGAATGGGTGACACGGATCAATCGGTTAGCAGCAATGGAGGAGTTGATTTGCACTGCACAGGACAGAATAACACACTTTGGCTTGAGTACCGAAATTCACAGAGATATCAGGACTTGTCCAGGGATAATCCTTAAAAAGCGCAGTAGATTTCACAATACCTAGAGTATACTGAGGAGGGTAGCTGGTGGTAATCCCACCCCCTCCTCACATACTTCACTTACAGTGCTCCCCCATCCTCTCCCCCCTCCCTTCCCCCTCCATTTTCTTACCCTTCTGTTCTTTGTTCCCTTTTTTTTTTCCTCTCTTCTCTCCTCTTTTCTCCCTCTTCTTTATTTTTATTTCCTACTGTGCGTTACCAAAAGGCTGAGGAGTCGAAGGCCGACATAATAGTCGGACGCATATCCTATTCCCTGCCTGTTTTATAATATCTATAGAAGCATTACTGGTTACTTCTCTAAGAAGTATTTCATTCCAACGTAAACAAAGCAAGCTTGAAGTGCTCTCCTCACTACTATAGGGGTTTTATTGTGGCTGACTTAATAATTAACTTAGAGGCAACACCTGCCGAAACATACTTTCAAAAATTTGAATTCCATGCCTCCTTCTAGTTGGATTATCTACTTGTAACATGATTATATGTTATATGATACTATTTGTATTGTTTATGAAAACTCTTAATAAAAAAATTTTTTGTTGAAAAAAAAAAGTTTTTTATTATTTATAATTATGACTTAGGCTGGCCATACATGATCAACACTATTGTACAATTTTCCTTTAGATTTACCAAAAACCATATAATATGAGGTCAAAGCTAAACTGCACTTTCAATTGTATCTAGTTAGGCAGGCTCTTTCACTACATAGTTGAAGGTAAATCTATAGAAAATTGTACAGAAAATTGTAAGAAAAGTCGATGAAGATCAAATCACATTTTATGAGACATCTTTGGAGAAATCCATACAGGTCACGAAACTTTTATTCACAATTGTATGATCTAGTGGATTTGTGTAGAGTACTGTGGTTGCGGGTGAAACAGTTTCCTCAGTACCAGACAAATGTACTTATTGTGCATAATAGGGATGTTATTTACTTACCATTACCCAATCACTCTAGATCAGGGTTTCTCAGATAGGGTTATGCAGACCTGGAGGGTTCCATTCGAAATCTCCAGGGGATCCACTGCGATCCACCATTTGCAGAGGATTTATATCTGCTCAACATTGGCTTTTATGCCCTGCTTGCCTGTATTGCCGAGTACCCTTGGGTGAATCAATGGTGGTACTGGTAAAATTCTGGCTGGTGACATCAACAAACAACAGCAGTTGGAGGTCCACATGGAGCCTGCAGTGCAGAGAGAATTGCTCCTGTTCTCAGGAAAGCACTAATTTCAAAATCCCTGTAAACACCTGCCTAATCCTCAATAAAAAGAGGGAAGTGGTACTATCTGTATATATTTACCACTGTGTTTCAAGTTGCGTGAGAAACAGCCCCGGGTCCCAGCACTGATAGCCAGATGTCGTACTGCTTGTTTTTTTTTTGCAAGCCATCTGGTGGCCCCCTAAAGGTTACACCTACCACCGGCTCAGGTTGAACTTTGAACTTTGCTCAGGTTGAACTAAATTGACACAAATTAGGTGGCCCTAAAATAAAGTAAAATAAGCTCTAGTGATATTGCTCTGTTCTGCGCTACATATCTGCACAATAAGATGTTGGTGGCAAATACAGATTTTTGGCCGGGTGAACAGAGACAAGCAAGTTGCATACAAACACACAGTGTATAAGACTTTTTCAGGGGTTCCACAAGATCTCATGTTTTTGTTCAAGGATCCTTCCAGGGTAAAAGGTTTGAGAAAGGCTGCCCTAGATATTTCCCAGTCAGTGCAAGATCAGTAGTGTCTACAGCCTAGAGAAGCTTGTAATATTATGTTAAAGTACTGTAAATTCTTATCAGGTTACAAAGAACTACTTTATAGTGAGATTATTTTCTGTAATGAGAGAAACTATTGACATGTACCACTAGTTCAGTGAGATGCCTATACTTCAAGATAATATAAACTATTAAAGAAGTATTTACTACTAGGGAGACGGAGAGAGAGACAGTTTAAGTTGAGCTTTTGAAAAGCTAATTTATTGTCTTCTTAAAGAAGAAATGCACTGTAAAAGGCTATTTTGAACACGGTTAGATAATTATCAGGCTAATATCAATGTTCATCAACCAATAGTGAGTGGGATAAGTAAATTGAGCATTGGTTAACTGGGTATTGTGGAATGTTTTGTGTGCTGAAATGCCCTGGGTTTGGTTTGAGCAGGGTTCAGCAAACTTCAGAGAAGTTTGGATGCCGAGACCGAACCCCACTGAAATCAATGAGAGCCGAACCTGTCAAATTAATGATGCTAATTTTCTGGGCTAATATGCAAGGGGGTACCATAAAAGCATGGGGTATAAGCACTGCCCTGGTGTACAAGTACCAATGCTATTTTTTTTATTCCATGTGGCCAGGAGGACTGAGCAGTGATTTTTTAAAGCACTGGTACTTACAAAGGCAAAAAGAGTTTGGAATTGCTGGCAAATGACATCACCCTCCTGGCTTCTTTTTTTTTAAAGAAAGAATGGCACACTGACCCCAAAGGTTCCCCACAATCCATAGCAGACCCCTTTGTGCTCTTGTTCATTTATTTCAGTATGTACTGTATATAGGTTGCTATATTAGCTTTGAAAATTTTACAACACTTTCACAGAATACCTCTTTAAAGAAGAAATTGTTGGTCATTTGTGGGAGTACAGAGACTCATTAAACCCCTAAAAACAACTCCCAGATAGGAAGATACAGTTTGCTGGTGTTTGTACCTTATTATTGGATCGAAAGGAACCTCATCTTTACAGCTGGGGTACACAAATCTCTGTGTCTTAAATGCTGTGCTCTGTTTAGATCAAGTATGTCTGTTTATTTTAGTGCCTGCATCATTTCTCTTTGATACTAATTTGATAAGACAATAGGACAGTTTGGTAATTTCTGCCACCAACTTTTTGAAAAAATCTGAATGGAAACTGATAAAAGACTATAGTAATGTGTCCAGCAGTTACAAAAAAGGTGTGTACATGGAAATGCCTACTACTTTTCCCCCACATGGCTTCTTTGAAAAAGTGGGGCCAAGCCCCCAATGTTTCCACTGCTGTTTGAGTCTTGACTGTTGCGCTTTACATGCTGTAATGTACATTACACACTCTTGAACCCTGTGATCTGTTCATATACTCTTCACATAGTCCTGGCTGCTGGAATCTGAAAGCTTCACTTTACATTTTATACTCTTGACCATGTAAGAGTTCATTGTCTCATCAGTTCCTTTTTAATATGTAGCACACCAGTTTCCCACTGGCCATCCCGAGCACTCAGATCTACCCTACCCTCTGACACCTCAGGTTCCATTCTATCAGTAAAAGGGGCACACACAGTTTTGTGATTAAATCAACAATTAATTTTACTGAATAAAGATTAGATTAAATAACTTAGAGAAACACCTCTGAATCAAGTTGTACAAAATACATAAAGAGCAATAAAGGATATTGTAAAAGACTCTCAATAACGCACACTGAATAACTGAAAGATGTGTATGTGTCTCCAAGTGGGACTAATGCTCAGAGTGACAATGCCTTGACACTGGGCACCTTCCCACTTCCAGCACACTGTAACTAAACACAGTAATGCAAAGTTATACACACAGCATAATACAATTGCAAAGGAGCTCCCCCTGCTTTATGATGCAGTCTTTATTTACTGTGACTGAACACACAAGGCCTTACAATGAAAGATGTAGTCTTTGATCTTCTGTCTTCTGCTAGCTATTATACTGCAGTGATTTGTAATCCAAAGGTTTAACAAGCAAAGCAATAGTGTAGAATAATACTGGAAACCGTTCTTGCTGTATAACACACTTGTAACTGCCTCCAGTACAGTTGTATCTGAACCGCACAGTATCAGTTCTTAGCAAAGTATTGGCTTGAGGCCTGCTTAAACTCAATCTGCTTGAATGAGACCCCTATGCGGAACTACAGGTCTCAGCGAACACTGTGGTATGAGTCTATGTGTGTAAAGTGCGTTAAAGAACTGTGGGCATCTGCCCTCTCACCACACCAGGCCTGGATGAATGGATGCCTCCGTCCCGCTGGTCTCAGTCCTGCCTTCCATCAGCTTCGCCACGCTGCACCGCTCCGCAAGATGACCGGGACCTTCCAATGGCTCCATTAGGTGTCTCTGGATCCTCCCCGATCCGGTCACACTGTTTTTCCAGCACACAGGTGAAAGGCAGAGTCGGTGGTTGTTCTGCTCCGCAAGCTGTAGGCCGCTGCTCTCTGGACCAACCCCTCACAGATCCTCACAGGCAGGCCACGAGTCCAGAAGAAAAAGAAAATGGCCGCGGTGGGGCTTTTATATCCTACCCAGCATGCAGTTCAGTTACTCAGTGTTCATGGGTAGGTCAGTGAGCATTGTGGGTAGGTGAAACCTTTCACAAGGTAAACATTAAGTCACTTCATGTCAGGCTCTGTCAATTTCCTTGTGTGAAAATAAGCAAAGTCTCTTTCACATTTATACCGCTAGAAGGTGCCAAAGACCAATTCACAATATTATTCATTGTTTAACATTACATGGCATTATAGGGCAAGAATACCAGCGCTACATTCTCCCCCTGCTTTAAGTCTTTGGTCCCCAAAGTTAGAATCCAACGGTCTGGAAACATGACACAGGTTATAAACCTAATCCCACTTCAGGCTAGACAAATAACTATATAATTCTGGACTCTCTCTAATCAAACTATACACTTCTTCATTAAATTCACAACCCACTTTTGAGAAGGCCAGGGCAATTGCCGTGTCCCACCCTTCGGTGTCAGAGGTTATGGTGGATTTGTCTCCTACCCAATTGACAGTGGAGGACATAGCTCTGGGATCTGATCTTTTAACTGTGGGGACCTTCTCTTCAGAGCTCTCTCCCAACGTATCATACGTAAGTCTCTGTGGCGGCTGCACTTTCCGCCTCAAGGACCTGGGTACAGGGCCCTCATCATGCTGAGGTGAGTTTTTAACTCCATCTTGGTCTTCCACTTGGACGTCAACATTGATGGGCAGGTCTTAAACTTCAATGGTAAAGTCCTTTCCTAGCTCCTCAATTTCTGTAGTCAACAGTACTTCGCTAAGAAAGTCTATCAAGTCTCCAATCTGTTCCTCAGAGATCATTGTTTCAGCTCCAGCATCTGTCACTTCACCATTTTCCTCTGATTCCTTAAGCTCCTGCTCCAGAGACCTCCTGGACCCTTTTTTCTGCTCTTCTTGTTCAGCTGGACTGCTGTCAGGAAAGTCCTGTCAGTACCAGACGCCCTGTGCGGGCAGTCGCACGCATGCGCGCGCGCACCAGGCGGGCTATTTAAACTGATCTGTCACATGAGAATCTTGCTGTCTGCTCTACAGCATTACGTGTGCACTTCCTGAGAACACTTCCTGTTTCCTGTACTAGACCCGGCTTGTTCCTGATTATCCTAGCTGTCTGCCTGCATCTGATCCCGGCTTGTCTCCGACCATCCCTGCTTTCTGCCTGCATCCGACCCCGGCTTGTCTGACCACTCTTCTGCCTGACCCTTTGGCTCATCTACAGTCCGCCTGGCTATCGATCCGGCTTGTTTGTCCTTCCAGTCTGCTGCACCAGTGTTTCAGTCTGCTGTCCTGTGTGTTCCAGCCTGCTATCCAGTTCCAGTCTGCTGTGTGGTTCCAGTCTGCTGCACCAGTGTTCCAATCTGCTGTCCTGTGTGTTCCAGCCTGCTATCCAGTTCCAGTCTGCTGTGTGGTTCCAGTCTGCTGCACCAGTGTTCCAGTCTGCTGTCCTGTGTGTTCCAGCCTGCTATCCAGTTCCAGTCTGCTGTGTGCTTCCAGTCTGCTGCACCAGTGTTCCAGTCTGCTGTCCTGTGTGTTCCAGCCTGCTATTCAGTTCCAGTCTGCTGTGTGGTTCCAGTCTGCTGCACCAGTGTTCCAGTCTGCTGTCCTGTGTGTTCCAGCCTGCTATCCAGTTCCAGTCTGCTGCACCAGTGTTCCAGTCTACCTACCAGATCAGCTTAATCTCCACTGCACAGTGTTTCCAGAGTTCCAGACCTACCTCCTGCTGTTGATCCTGCCAGGCACTCGTGCCACTCCTGACTCTTGTGCTTCCTGTATACCCTACCAGGGCCCTCGAGTCGGAGCCGCAAGAGAGGCCATCCCCTGCAAGTCGGGCTCGTCCACAAGGTACGTGACAGTAGCAGAGAGCCATGACCGAGCCCGAGCAGGGAGCCTCTCCTATGGAAGAACTTTATATGCACCTGGCCGGCCTTACACAGGCTGTTAAGAGTCTCCAGGAAGGATATACACGTCTGGAAGAACGGGTCCAAGTACTGTCTGGTCCCACTGAGACCCAGGGATCTTCTCTGCCATCTACCTCTGCTACCAGTACTACTTCCCCTACAGTAGTGATGCTGCCCCCTGAACCAAGGGTTCCCACTCCTGAAAAGTTTTCTGGAGAACGAAGTAAATTCAGGGCATTCCGGAATGCATGCGAACTGTACTTCGCCCTTCAACCTCGCACCTTCTCGCTTGAAGCCACCAAAGTAGGTTTTGTGATCTCACTACTCCTGGGTGACCCCCAAACATGGGCTCACCGCCTTCTGGAACTGAAAGCCGAGGTGTTGACCAATTTAACCACCTTCTTTGATGCAATGGCCCAGCTATATGAGGACTCACAGCTTTCTGCAACTGCAGAAGCCGCCCTGCACACCCTTCAACAAGGGCGTAGGGCAGTAGAGGACTACGTTGCGGAATTCCGCCGATGGAGTGCAGACATGGACTTGAATGACGCTGCCCTCCGCTACCGGTTATGTATGGGACTTTCCGACCCTTTAAAAGATGAACTGGCCCGAGTGGGAATTCCTCTGACTCTGGATGCCTTGATTAATCTTGCCATACAGATCGACCGACGGTTGAGGGAGCGAAGAGCAGAAAGAGGTGCTGGGCCTACTCGCCCAACCTGGATGTTGCCTAGGGTCCCCAGCTATACCCATCCTGCACCCACCTCTAGTCCTGCTGTTTCACCTGATACCTCTGAGCCCATGCAACTTGGAGTCCTCCGCCCATCTCTCACGACGGAGGAACGCCAACGTCGCCGGGCTAACAACCTGTGCCTGTACTGCGGGGAACCCGGACACTATGTCAGGAACTGTCCTAACAAACTCTGTAAGTGCCTGTCTGTCTCCTCTGGTGATGTGACTGCTTGGCCTAAGACTTCCGCTCACTTGACTCTTTCTATATCTTTGCAGCTCCCAGGAAAGACTTTACAGGTTCCCGCTATCATTGATTCCGGGGCTTGCAGCTGCTTCTTGGACTCATCCTTTGCAGCTAAACACCAGATCCCACTGCGTTACAAGGCCCATGGACTCTCTATTTATCTGGCCGACGGGTCTGCAATAAAATCTGGGCCGGTTATACAAGAATCCGCTCCTCTTCCAGTCACCATCTTCAACTTGCACCAAGAACTGCTTCGCCTGAACATCATCACTTCTCCTTTATTTCCTATTATTCTTGGCATGCCGTGGCTACAAGCCCATAACCCTACTATCAACTGAGTCACAGGAGAAATTACGTTTTCCTCTCAGTACTGTCAACAGTTCTGCACTTTGAAGGACTCTGGTGAATCCCCTGCTCTGTTATGTCTCAACACTGATTCTGAGTTATTCCAGGCAGTCCCCAAGGTCTATCATGACTTTTTAGATGTCTTTAGTAAAAAAGGGGCTGAAACCCTTCCTCCTCATCGGGCTTACGATTGCCCCATCGAGCTCCTTCCCAGAGCCGAAGTTCCCTTTGGCAGGATATTTCCTTTGACCGAGCTGGAGCAAGGAGCACTAAAAGCATACATCGACGAGAACCTAGAAAAGGGTTTCATCCGGCCCTCTACATCCCCAGCAGGTGCAGGCATCTTTTTTGTTGAAAAAAAGGATCACTCTCTTCATCCTTGTATAGACTACCGCGAACTCAATAAAATAACTGTTAAAAATCGGTACCCTCTCCCCTTGGTTCCAGAATTATTCCAGAGACTGGAGAGTGCTACTATTTTCACCAAATTAGATCTCCGAGGGGCTTACAACCTAGTTCGCATCAGAAAAGGGCATGAGTGGAAGACAGCTTTCCGCACTCGCTTCGGGCACTTTGAATACATGGTGATGCCCTTTGGACTATGTAACGCCCCTGCAACTTTTCAGTACTTCATAAATGATGTTTTCCGGGACTATTTGGATCTATTCGTCATAGTCTACTTAGATGACATTCTCATCTTTTCTTCTTCCCTGGAGTCCCATCGCAGACATGTTAAATGTGTTTTAGCTCGACTCCGGCTACATGGCTCGTACGCTAAGGCTGAAAAGTGCGAGTTCGAGCAAGAGAGTATTCCATTCTTTTTTTTTTTTTTTTTTTTTTTTTTTGCCACATCAGCGAAATTTGATTTAAGAGACATTATTTCAACTTCAAAAATCAAAATCTATCCCATCTCTTTTATTCACATCATTGTGGCAGTCCTTAATGTTACTTTATTTATTCAGGAGTGACTATTGATTTGAAAAAAACTAAAAGCAACAATTCCTTCAATCGGACAGATTTTATAAACAATAATTATACAAATTACCGTGACAATTCTAAACCTTCTAAATGTTAGAGAAAAACTAGCAAAGGTATGGTAACATAAATAACCGTGGGTGGATCCTAATGAGTGAAAGCCCTTGTATAAAGTGTTAAACAATGAATAAATTAATAAAGTGCAGCCATATAAATAAAAACCGTGAACGGATCCAGATAAATAAAATCTTATGTGAAGTGTTGTGACCTTAAAATAAATATAAAGTGCAACCGTGACTGGATGACTGTGAATCAATACTAGTGTATAAAAATCTTATCACAAAATCCTTATAACATAAACTAAATTAATATGAAGTAAAATCCATCGTAAGGGTGAATAATAATAGTAAAATGATATCACAAGTGCACTAAAAACTCAGTGTAAAACTAATTCATCTAGCTGCGCCTTTAAAACTCAGAGTAGCAACATTACAAGATTGAAATGTGTAATACATAAAGTCTAAGATAGATGGCGCTATTGAGTGGATGGAAAGTCCTTCTAATCCAGTCTGTGTGTGTTCTATATGATGATTGAATGATTCCTGCAGTGATGTCCTCTAGTGTAGTCTCTCTGGACTCTCACCTTAAGATAGTGCAAATCGAGTAATGGAAGTAAAAACCATGTAGTATGGGAGCGCTGCTTAGACACTTCTCCTTCTGTGTCAGTTGACTTTCTGGATTTTCTCCTGTATTCCCTCGGCTCCCTCCGCTCTGATGCAGCTCAGACAAGATAGAAATAGGGGAGGGGGAGAGAGAAGGCAGGCTCCACTAGTGTATTAACGTTTTTTAAAACCAGGGGGATATTTATTTGATATGCTCTTACATTAAAAATAAAAATAAAAAGTCAGGCAAAATACAGGACAGATGAGAAGTCTGGCGTTCTCAGCGCCCTCTCACTTGAATTGACAGCTGTGTGCCGCTCCAGCCAATCCCTACGCGTTACGACACGTCACGTGTCTTCATCTGGGGAACCGGATTGGCTGTTCTATGTTACCTTATATGTAGTATAACCGGAAATGCTGAAACCGCCATTTTTCTTGTGGGTATACTATTAGACTCAGCGGTTCATGTGTTACAACCGGAAGTTACCAAGCGGCCATTTTACTTGTGATTTTTGTGGGTTTTGTTCAGGGATCATTTATTATGTAGATCTGTCACCATTTTGTTGTGGATGGCTGCATTCTTGCTCTATATTGTTGAACTCCTATGTGAGCGGCCATCATTATGGTGGAAATGTTATCTACAACCAATGTATACAATGAAAAACAGTATACAATAAATAACTGAAGCCGCAAAAAAATAAACGGCTTTGTTAGATGTACTGATGATATATTTGAAATACAGATATGTGTGGAAATAAGTATTGATTATCAATTTTAATGGAACAAATAGCTATCCTATAGCGGTATACGGGTGAAACCAGGTGAGAGTGCTCTGATCTGACAATCAATAAATGTATTATACAGCAGTAAAACTAGCATATAACATTAATCTTCAAAAGTAACAAACTAACACACCTACAGCTACAAGATGAAACCACGTACACTAAACTACTTGGAAATCCAACTTCAAAATATAAGAAACAACTAGAAGCCATAGTAGATCTCGGAAAGAGGAAAAATATTTTGAACTCGAAAGAAAGCAAATATTTAATACCTGAAACCTGTCGAATACCGATAATCTATACCATTCCTAAAATACACAAAAATAAAGAGAACCCTCCTGGAAGACCAATAGTCAATAGTATTGATTCACTCACTTCAAGAATGGGAAAATACATTGACTACTTCATACAACCAGCTGTCCAACAAACGCAAGCGTATCTAAAAGACACAAAACACACATTACAATTTCTGAACGAAGTACCAGTATTAGAAGGACGTACATTACTGGCCACCGCGGATGTCACATCATTGTACACAATAGTACAACACTATGATGCGATTTCAGCCACAAAATGGTTGCTAAGGAAATATAGCACCTTAATTTGCAAGTGTAAATGTTATCTACAACCAATGTATACAATGAAAAACAGTATACAATAAATAACTGAAGCCGCAAAAAAATAAACGGCTTTGTTAGATGTACTGATGATATATTTGAAATACAGATATGTGTGGAAATAAGTATTGATTATCAATTTTAATGGAACAAATAGCTATCCTATAGCGGTATACGGGTGAAACCAGGTGAGAGTGCTCTGATCTGACAATCAATAAATGTATTATACAGCAGTAAAACTAGCATATAACATTAATCTTCAAAAGTAACAAACTAACACACCTATTAATAATATAGGACTCCTGATATTATATATCAGTAAATATTATTATTAGTATTAGTATACCACGTGTAATACCAATACAAGCCACTAGTGGGAATAAATACATAAAATCAATTCTAAATGATCAACAACATAATATAACAAGCATTATACATCATATTAGCAGGTACCTCAATATAATTAAAATAAATTTATTGTATAGTATAGTCGGAAACTTCATAAGTTAATATATTGTATAGGAATCCATAATAAAATTAATAAAATATGGTAAAAGTCTAAAAAATATTAAAAATCGTTTAAAAAGCAATTTAAATCAAACTCTACGTTGAGACCCCCAGGTACCAATGTGCGTAAAGTATGAATCCATCTGGATTCTTTGCGGCTAATATCTCGGACTAGATGGCTACCTCTCCACATAGGCTTGTGTTTTTCAATTCCCCAAAATTGGAGGTGCGTGGGGTCTCTATTGTGAACTAGTGCAAAATGTTTCGACACATTGTGCTTCAGGAAGCCAGATTTTATGTTTTGTACATGTTCCTTTATTCGTGTTTTAAGCGCTCTTTTTGTACGGCCAACATATTGGAGGTTGCAGCTACACTGCAGCACGTACACTACCCCTTCTGTGTGGCATCCTATAAAATCCCTGATGACAAAATTTTGTCCTGTGTTGGTGGCTGTAAAATCTTTACGTTTTCCCTGAAATTTTCTCGCATGGCGACAAGCGTAACAATTACGGCAGGGATAAAAGCCTTTACCTGAAAAAAATGTATAAGTAGATGTTGGAGGGGGGTCAAGGACGGACTTGACGATCAGATCTCTAATAGTTGGTGCTCTCTTATATACTATATTAGGTCTTTCTGGCAGTATTTCCTTGAGGTCTTTATCATTTTTTAAAATGTGCCAATGTTTTTGAATAACTTTCGCTACATCTCTATGTTGTGTATTGAAATCTAGTACTATGCTTGGTACTTCATTTTGGACTCTTGTCTTTGGTTGTTCTTCAAGCATTTTCTTACGATCTAGCAGATTGACATGTTCAATCTGGTTTTTTATCCAATCTTCATTGTAGCCTTTTGCTTTGAATCTTTCTCCAATGACCTGTGCTTGATTCCGATAATCTTCTTCTTTCGTACAGTTCCTTTTCAGTCTGGTGAATTGGCCCTTAGGGATGTTATATAGCCACGGTTTAAAATGACAGCTGTCTGTCGACAGATAGCTGTTGGCGTCTACTTTTTTGAAATGCGTCTTAGTGACTATTTTCTGTCCTTCAAGACTTATATTCAAGTCTAGGAAGTCTATTTCCTTCTCTTCAATTCTCCATACCAAATTGATGTTTTTTGTGTTATCATTTAATTTATTTAGAAACGCTTCCAAACTCTTTTTGTCACCATTCCACACTATCACTACATCGTCTATGAACCTTTTATATAGCGTGAGTTCGGCGGGGGTGTTTGTATATACTGCAGTTTCTTCCCACTGCGCCATAAATGCGTTTGCCACTCCTGGTGCAAATTTGGCACCCATAGCTATTCCCACTGATTGTTTAAAGTAGGTTTGGTTGTGCCAAAAATAATTGCATTTCAGGCAGAAGTCTAAACACTTCAAAAGGTACTTTCTTTGCTTGCAAATTAAGGTGCTATATTTCCTTAGCAACCATTTTGTGGCTGAAATCGCATCATAGTGTTGTACTATTGTGTACAATGATGTGACATCCGCGGTGGCCAGTAATGTACGTCCTTCTAATACTGGTACTTCGTTCAGAAATTGTAATGTGTGTTTTGTGTCTTTTAGATACGCTTGCGTTTGTTGGACAGCTGGTTGTATGAAGTAGTCAATGTATTTTCCCATTCTTGAAGTGAGTGAATCAATACTATTGACTATTGGTCTTCCAGGAGGGTTCTCTTTATTTTTGTGTATTTTAGGAATGGTATAGATTATCGGTATTCGACAGGTTTCAGGTATTAAATATTTGCTTTCTTTCGAGTTCAAAATATTTTTCCTCTTTCCGAGATCTACTATGGCTTCTAGTTGTTTCTTATATTTTGAAGTTGGATTTCCAAGTAGTTTAGTGTACGTGGTTTCATCTTGTAGCTGCCTATTGAGTTCAGTTAGGTACTGTTCTTTAGACTGTAGTACTATTGCACCTCCCTTATCCGCCGGCCTGATTACAATATCTTTCCTTTCTGTCAGGCGTTTTATACCATTTCTTATATGTATAGGGTCTGCGGCTTTTTTAATCTTTATCTGATCTATGTCCTGTAACACCAGATTTTTGAAGACTTCCACATTCTGGTTATTCGTGATCTGTGGATTGAATAATGAGGCATTTCGCAGTGTGCTATGTACTTCTGGCTGTGTAATTTCAATCCTTGAATTTTCTGGCTTCCACAAATTGTTCATCATGTATTTTTTAATGTTAATTTTCCGAATATATTTTTGTATTCCAATGTATGTATTGAATTTGTTGAGGTTACTTTTAGGTGCATGTTTTAGGCCTTTATCGAGTACTGCCAACTCTTCTGTTGTTATTTGTTTCCCACTTATATTGACTACGTTTTCTCCAATTACATTCTTCTTCTTTTGGAATCTCTTCCCTGATCTTCGTCCCCTCTTTGTTCTGGGGTGTCTCTTCTTTGTTCTTCTTGGGGTCGTCTCCTGGGTGAGTGGTATTCCTCTGGAGGGGGTCTTTGTGGTGAGTAATCCCTCCTCTCTCTCTCTAAAAAAGGCCTTTGTGTGTTATAATGTTGTTGCTGTCCGTGATGGTACGAATCCGCATAATGGTATTCCTGATCGTTTCTGATAGGCTCAAATCTATTGTATGTAGGGATCGGATAACGTCCATATCCATCATGATATTCATGTTGATATGATGATGTTCTGTTGTCTCTAGTATTTCTTTCATTGTGTTGCCAGTTCCTATTGTTAAATGGTTTTCTGAAAGGTTTCTTTCCTCCTCTTTTTGGAGTGTGTTGCCCGTATCCATAGCTATTCCTTTGGTTATAGTTAGTTCTTGGTGTGCCTCCATATGTGTCCCTTTCATCTCTTCTTCCATGGTTGGGGCCGCTTGTATTGGATCTCTCTGTATATGTACGTGGTGTTCCCATTCGTCCACCTTTTTCTTCCCACCTAGGAGGGTTAAGAACATGTGTGGCTGTGGGATCTTGGATCCTAACTTCCCTTTCCGGAGTTGAATATGTGGATGAAGGAGGGTCGGGTTCAACTTTACTTTGCCATTTGAAAACTTGATTGGTTTTGTAATCCGTTACATCCCTTTGGTATTTTTTCATTTTTCGATTTTGTACTTCAAGGTCTTTGGTTATTAGATCCTTATTAAGCTGAGTTGCCAATCTTTTGAAGTCGGCTGTTTCTTTAAATGGTTCCATTTTTTGTTTAATTTCTTCTATTTGTTGTTGTAATATTATGGCTTTCTTATGCTTACGTCCAAGTAGGAATTTTAAGCCTTCAATGCTTTTATCATTATAGAATGCAAACCATTCTTGCATCGATTCCTTATCGGTTAGTCCATCATTGGGTGGTACTTCCCACCTTAATCTCCTAGGGACCATATTTTCCCTAATGTATCTCTCGAATGTGTTAGTATCCCACCATAGGTTGATCTTTTTTTCCATATGGTGTCCTAATTTTCTAGTCATACTTTCGAGGTCTGTGTTGCGTGTTTTATTTAGTGGGTTGAATACTTCATCTAAGTTCACTTTTCTATTTTCAATATAGGTAAATACATCCATGTTAGCTGCAAAGGTGTAGATATGTGAGATCTCTAAGTATAAATTATAAAGAATTTCCTTCGCGCTGGTAGATGTAAAAAATAAAACTCTAGGTGATGTGAAATATTTAGATGTGAATATTGCAGCAAAATTAATGGTGCTCACACAACCGCTTATTGGATAGATAACTAGGTGAATTTCGCGCAATATTCCAATAGTAACAGTGTCTAAATGTTAGAGAAAAACTAGCAAAGGTATGGTAACATAAATAACCGTGGGTGGATCCTAATGAGTGAAAGCCCTTGTATAAAGTGTTAAACAATGAATAAATTAATAAAGTGCAGCCATATAAATAAAAACCGTGAACGGATCCAGATAAATAAAATCTTATGTGAAGTGTTGTGACCTTAAAATAAATATAAAGTGCAACCGTGACTGGATGACTGTGAATCAATACTAGTGTATAAAAATCTTATCACAAAATCCTTATAACATAAACTAAATTAATATGAAGTAAAATCCATCGTAAGGGTGAATAATAATAGTAAAATGATATCACAAGTGCACTAAAAACTCAGTGTAAAACTAATTCATCTAGCTGCGCCTTTAAAACTCAGAGTAGCAACATTACAAGATTGAAATGTGTAATACATAAAGTCTAAGATAGATGGCGCTATTGAGTGGATGGAAAGTCCTTCTAATCCAGTCTGTGTGTGTTCTATATGATGATTGAATGATTCCTGCAGTGATGTCCTCTAGTGTAGTCTCTCTGGACTCTCACCTTAAGATAGTGCAAATCGAGTAATGGAAGTAAAAACCATGTAGTATGGGAGCGCTGCTTAGACACTTCTCCTTCTGTGTCAGTTGACTTTCTGGATTTTCTCCTGTATTCCCTCGGCTCCCTCCGCTCTGATGCAGCTCAGACAAGATAGAAATAGGGGAGGGGGAGAGAGAAGGCAGGCTCCACTAGTGTATTAACGTTTTTTAAAACCAGGGGGATATTTATTTGATATGCTCTTACATTAAAAATAAAAAGTCAGGCAAAATACAGGACAGATGAGAAGTCTGGCGTTCTCAGCGCCCTCTCACTTGAATTGACAGCTGTGTGCCGCTCCAGCCAATCCCTACGCGTTACGACACGTCACGTGTCTTCATCTGGGGAACCGGATTGGCTGTTCTATGTTACCTTATATGTAGTATAACCGGAAATGCTGAAACCGCCATTTTTCTTGTGGGTATACTATTAGACTCAGCGGTTCATGTGTTACAACCGGAAGTTACCAAGCGGCCATTTTACTTGTGATTTTTGTGGGTTCTGTTCAGGGATCATTTATTATGTAGATCTGTCACCATTTTGTTGTGGATGGCTGCATTCTTGCTCTATATTGTTGAACTCCTATGTGAGCGGCCATCATTATGGTGGAAATGTTATCTACAACCAATGTATACAATGAAAAACAGTATACAATAAATAACTGAAGCCGCAAAAAAATAAACGGCTTTGTTAGATGTACTGATGATATATTTGAAATACAGATATGTGTGGAAATAAGTATTGATTATCAATTTTAATGGAACAAATAGCTATCCTATAGCGGTATACGGGTGAAACCAGGTGAGAGTGCTCTGATCTGACAATCAATAAATGTATTATACAGCAGTAAAACTAGCATATAACATTAATCTTCAAAAGTAACAAACTAACACACCTACAGCTACAAGATGAAACCACGTACACTAAACTACTTGGAAATCCAACTTCAAAATATAAGAAACAACTAGAAGCCATAGTAGATCTCGGAAAGAGGAAAAATATTTTGAACTCGAAAGAAAGCAAATATTTAATACCTGAAACCTGTCGAATACCGATAATCTATACCATTCCTAAAATACACAAAAATAAAGAGAACCCTCCTGGAAGACCAATAGTCAATAGTATTGATTCACTCACTTCAAGAATGGGAAAATACATTGACTACTTCATACAACCAGCTGTCCAACAAACGCAAGCGTATCTAAAAGACACAAAACACACATTACAATTTCTGAACGAAGTACCAGTATTAGAAGGACGTACATTACTGGCCACCGCGGATGTCACATCATTGTACACAATAGTACAACACTATGATGCGATTTCAGCCACAAAATGGTTGCTAAGGAAATATAGCACCTTAATTTGCAAGCAAAGAAAGTACCTTTTGAAGTGTTTAGACTTCTGCCTGAAATGCAATTATTTTTGGCACAACCAAACCTACTTTAAACAATCAGTGGGAATAGCTATGGGTGCCAAATTTGCACCAGGAGTGGCAAACGCATTTATGGCGCAGTGGGAAGAAACTGCAGTATATACAAACACCCCCGCCGAACTCACGCTATATAAAAGGTTCATAGACGATGTAGTGATAGTGTGGAATGGTGACAAAAAGAGTTTGGAAGCGTTTCTAAATAAATTAAATGATAACACAAAAAACATCAATTTGGTATGGAGAATTGAAGAGAAGGAAATAGACTTCCTAGACTTGAATATAAGTCTTGAAGGACAGAAAATAGTCACTAAGACGCATTTCAAAAAAGTAGACGCCAACAGCTATCTGTCGACAGACAGCTGTCATTTTAAACCGTGGCTATATAACATCCCTAAGGGCCAATTCACCAGACTGAAAAGGAACTGTACGAAAGAAGAAGATTATCGGAATCAAGCACAGGTCATTGGAGAAAGATTCAAAGCAAAAGGCTACAATGAAGATTGGATAAAAAACCAGATTGAACATGTCAATCTGCTAGATCGTAAGAAAATGCTTGAAGAACAACCAAAGACAAGAGTCCAAAATGAAGTACCAAGCATAGTACTAGATTTCAATACACAACATAGAGATGTAGCGAAAGTTATTCAAAAACATTGGCACATTTTAAAAAATGATAAAGACCTCAAGGAAATACTGCCAGAAAGACCTAATATAGTATATAAGAGAGCACCAACTATTAGAGATCTGATCGTCAAGTCCGTCCTTGACCCCCCTCCAACATCTACTTATACATTTTTTTCAGGTAAAGGCTTTTATCCCTGCCGTAATTGTTACGCTTGTCGCCATGCGAGAAAATTTCAGGGAAAACGTAAAGATTTTACAGCCACCAACACAGGACAAAATTTTGTCATCAGGGATTTTATAGGATGCCACACAGAAGGGGTAGTGTACGTGCTGCAGTGTAGCTGCAACCTCCAATATGTTGGCCGTACAAAAAGAGCGCTTAAAACACGAATAAAGGAACATGTACAAAACATAAAATCTGGCTTCCTGAAGCACAATGTGTCGAAACATTTTGCACTAGTTCACAATAGAGACCCCACGCACCTCCAATTTTGGGGAATTGAAAAACACAAGCCTATGTGGAGAGGTAGCCATCTAGTCCGAGATATTAGCCGCAAAGAATCCAGATGGATTCATACTTTACGCACATTGGTACCTGGGGGTCTCAACGTAGAGTTTGATTTAAATTGCTTTTTAAACGATTTTTAATATTTTTTAGACTTTTACCATATTTTATTAATTTTATTATGGATTCCTATACAATATATTAACTTATGAAGTTTCCGACTATACTATACAATAAATTTATTTTAATTATATTGAGGTACCTGCTAATATGATGTATAATGCTTGTTATATTATGTTGTTGATCATTTAGAATTGATTTTATGTATTTATTCCCACTAGTGGCTTGTATTGGTATTACACGTGGTATACTAATACTAATAATAATATTTACTGATATATAATATCAGGAGTCCTATATTATTAATAGGTGTGTTAGTTTGTTACTTTTGAAGATTAATGTTATATGCTAGTTTTACTGCTGTATAATACATTTATTGATTGTCAGATCAGAGCACTCTCACCTGGTTTCACCCGTATACCGCTATAGGATAGCTATTTGTTCCATTAAAATTGATAATCAATACTTATTTCCACACATATCTGTATTTCAAATATATCATCAGTACATCTAACAAAGCCGTTTATTTTTTTGCGGCTTCAGTTATTTATTGTATACTGTTTTTCATTGTATACATTGGTTGTAGATAACATTTCCACCATAATGATGGCCGCTCACATAGGAGTTCAACAATATAGAGCAAGAATGCAGCCATCCACAACAAAATGGTGACAGATCTACATAATAAATGATCCCTGAACAAAACCCACAAAAATCACAAGTAAAATGGCCGCTTGGTAACTTCCGGTTGTAACACATGAACCGCTGAGTCTAATAGTATACCCACAAGAAAAATGGCGGTTTCAGCATTTCCGGTTATACTACATATAAGGTAACATAGAACAGCCAATCCGGTTCCCCAGATGAAGACACGTGACGTGTCGTAACGCGTAGGGATTGGCTGGAGCGGCACACAGCTGTCAATTCAAGTGAGAGGGCGCTGAGAACGCCAGACTTCTCATCTGTCCTGTATTTTGCCTGACTTTTTATTTTTAATGTAAGAGCATATCAAATAAATATCCCCCTGGTTTTAAAAAACGTTAATACACTAGTGGAGCCTGCCTTCTCTCTCCCCCTCCCCTATTTCTATCTTGTCTGAGCTGCATCAGAGCGGAGGGAGCCGAGGGAATACAGGAGAAAATCCAGAAAGTCAACTGACACAGAAGGAGAAGTGTCTAAGCAGCGCTCCCATACTACATGGTTTTTACTTCCATTACTCGATTTGCACTATCTTAAGGTGAGAGTCCAGAGAGACTACACTAGAGGACATCACTGCAGGAATCATTCAATCATCATATAGAACACACACAGACTGGATTAGAAGGACTTTCCATCCACTCAATAGCGCCATCTATCTTAGACTTTATGTATTACACATTTCAATCTTGTAATGTTGCTACTCTGAGTTTTAAAGGCGCAGCTAGATGAATTAGTTTTACACTGAGTTTTTAGTGCACTTGTGATATCATTTTACTATTATTATTCACCCTTACGATGGATTTTACTTCATATTAATTTAGTTTATGTTATAAGGATTTTGTGATAAGATTTTTATACACTAGTATTGATTCACAGTCATCCAGTCACGGTTGCACTTTATATTTATTTTAAGGTCACAACACTTCACATAAGATTTTATTTATCTGGATCCGTTCACGGTTTTTATTTATATGGCTGCACTTTATTAATTTATTCATTGTTTAACACTTTATACAAGGGCTTTCACTCATTAGGATCCACCCACGGTTATTTATGTTACCATACCTTTGCTAGTTTTTCTCTAACATTTAGACACTGTTACTATTGGAATATTGCGCGAAATTCACCTAGTTATCTATCCAATAAGCGGTTGTGTGAGCACCATTAATTTTGCTGCAATATTCACATCTAAATATTTCACATCACCTAGAGTTTTATTTTTTACATCTACCAGCGCGAAGGAAATTCTTTATAATTTATACTTAGAGATCTCACATATCTACACCTTTGCAGCTAACATGGATGTATTTACCTATATTGAAAATAGAAAAGTGAACTTAGATGAAGTATTCAACCCACTAAATAAAACACGCAACACAGACCTCAAAAGTATGACTAGAAAATTAGGACACCATATGGAAAAAAAGATCAACCTATGGTGGGATACTAACACATTCGAGAGATACATTAGGGAAAATATGGTCCCTAGGAGATTAAGGTGGGAAGTACCACCCAATGATGGACTAACCGATAAGGAATCGATGCAAGAATGGTTTGCATTCTATAATGATAAAAGCATTGAAGGCTTAAAATTCCTACTTGGACGTAAGCATAAGAAAGCCATAATATTACAACAACAAATAGAAGAAATTAAACAAAAAATGGAACCATTTAAAGAAACAGCCGACTTCAAAAGATTGGCAACTCAGCTTAATAAGGATCTAATAACCAAAGACCTTGAAGTACAAAATCGAAAAATGAAAAAATACCAAAGGGATGTAACGGATTACAAAACCAATCAAGTTTTCAAATGGCAAAGTAAAGTTGAACCCGACCCTCCTTCATCCACATATTCAACTCCGGAAAGGGAAGTTAGGATCCAAGATCCCACAGCCACACATGTTCTTAACCCTCCTAGGTGGGAAGAAAAAGGTGGACGAATGGGAACACCACGTACATATACAGAGAGATCCAATACAAGCGGCCCCAACCATGGAAGAAGAGATGAAAGGGACACATATGGAGGCACACCAAGAACTAACTATAACCAAAGGAATAGCTATGGATACGGGCAACACACTCCAAAAAGAGGAGGAAAGAAACCTTTCAGAAAACCATTTAACAATAGGAACTGGCAACACAATGAAAGAAATACTAGAGACAACAGAACATCATCATATCAACATGAATATCATGATGGATATGGACGTTATCCGATCCCTACATACAATAGATTTGAGCCTATCAGAAACGATCAGGAATACCATTATGCGGATTCGTACCATCACGGACAGCAACAACATTATAACACACAAAGGCCTTTTTTAGAGAGAGAGAGGAGGGATTACTCACCACAAAGACCCCCTCCAGAGGAATACCACTCACCCAGGAGACGACCCCAAGAAGAACAAAGAAGAGACACCCCAGAACAAAGAGGGGACGAAGATCAGGGAAGAGATTCCAAAAGAAGAAGAATGTAATTGGAGAAAACGTAGTCAATATAAGTGGGAAACAAATAACAACAGAAGAGTTGGCAGTACTCGATAAAGGCCTAAAACATGCACCTAAAAGTAACCTCAACAAATTCAATACATACATTGGAATACAAAAATATATTCGGAAAATTAACATTAAAAAATACATGATGAACAATTTGTGGAAGCCAGAAAATTCAAGGATTGAAATTACACAGCCAGAAGTACATAGCACACTGCGAAATGCCTCATTATTCAATCCACAGATCACGAATAACCAGAATGTGGAAGTCTTCAAAAATCTGGTGTTACAGGACATAGATCAGATAAAGATTAAAAAAGCCGCAGACCCTATACATATAAGAAATGGTATAAAACGCCTGACAGAAAGGAAAGATATTGTAATCAGGCCGGCGGATAAGGGAGGTGCAATAGTACTACAGTCTAAAGAACAGTACCTAACTGAACTCAATAGGCAGCTACAAGATGAAACCACGTACACTAAACTACTTGGAAATCCAACTTCAAAATATAAGAAACAACTAGAAGCCATAGTAGATCTCGGAAAGAGGAAAAATATTTTGAACTCGAAAGAAAGCAAATATTTAATACCTGAAACCTGTCGAATACCGATAATCTATACCATTCCTAAAATACACAAAAATAAAGAGAACCCTCCTGGAAGACCAATAGTCAATAGTATTGATTCACTCACTTCAAGAATGGGAAAATACATTGACTACTTCATACAACCAGCTGTCCAACAAACGCAAGCGTATCTAAAAGACACAAAACACACATTACAATTTCTGAACGAAGTACCAGTATTAGAAGGACGTACATTACTGGCCACCGCGGATGTCACATCATTGTACACAATAGTACAACACTATGATGCGATTTCAGCCACAAAATGGTTGCTAAGGAAATATAGCACCTTAATTTGCAAGCAAAGAAAGTACCTTTTGAAGTGTTTAGACTTCTGCCTGAAATGCAATTATTTTTGGCACAACCAAACCTACTTTAAACAATCAGTGGGAATAGCTATGGGTGCCAAATTTGCACCAGGAGTGGCAAACGCATTTATGGCGCAGTGGGAAGAAACTGCAGTATATACAAACACCCCCGCCGAACTCACGCTATATAAAAGGTTCATAGACGATGTAGTGATAGTGTGGAATGGTGACAAAAAGAGTTTGGAAGCGTTTCTAAATAAATTAAATGATAACACAAAAAACATCAATTTGGTATGGAGAATTGAAGAGAAGGAAATAGACTTCCTAGACTTGAATATAAGTCTTGAAGGACAGAAAATAGTCACTAAGACGCATTTCAAAAAAGTAGACGCCAACAGCTATCTGTCGACAGACAGCTGTCATTTTAAACCGTGGCTATATAACATCCCTAAGGGCCAATTCACCAGACTGAAAAGGAACTGTACGAAAGAAGAAGATTATCGGAATCAAGCACAGGTCATTGGAGAAAGATTCAAAGCAAAAGGCTACAATGAAGATTGGATAAAAAACCAGATTGAACATGTCAATCTGCTAGATCGTAAGAAAATGCTTGAAGAACAACCAAAGACAAGAGTCCAAAATGAAGTACCAAGCATAGTACTAGATTTCAATACACAACATAGAGATGTAGCGAAAGTTATTCAAAAACATTGGCACATTTTAAAAAATGATAAAGACCTCAAGGAAATACTGCCAGAAAGACCTAATATAGTATATAAGAGAGCACCAACTATTAGAGATCTGATCGTCAAGTCCGTCCTTGACCCCCCTCCAACATCTACTTATACATTTTTTTCAGGTAAAGGCTTTTATCCCTGCCGTAATTGTTACGCTTGTCGCCATGCGAGAAAATTTCAGGGAAAACGTAAAGATTTTACAGCCACCAACACAGGACAAAATTTTGTCATCAGGGATTTTATAGGATGCCACACAGAAGGGGTAGTGTACGTGCTGCAGTGTAGCTGCAACCTCCAATATGTTGGCCGTACAAAAAGAGCGCTTAAAACACGAATAAAGGAACATGTACAAAACATAAAATCTGGCTTCCTGAAGCACAATGTGTCGAAACATTTTGCACTAGTTCACAATAGAGACCCCACGCACCTCCAATTTTGGGGAATTGAAAAACACAAGCCTATGTGGAGAGGTAGCCATCTAGTCCGAGATATTAGCCGCAAAGAATCCAGATGGATTCATACTTTACGCACATTGGTACCTGGGGGTCTCAACGTAGAGTTTGATTTAAATTGCTTTTTAAACGATTTTTAATATTTTTTAGACTTTTACCATATTTTATTAATTTTATTATGGATTCCTATACAATATATTAACTTATGAAGTTTCCGACTATACTATACAATAAATTTATTTTAATTATATTGAGGTACCTGCTAATATGATGTATAATGCTTGTTATATTATGTTGTTGATCATTTAGAATTGATTTTATGTATTTATTCCCACTAGTGGCTTGTATTGGTATTACACGTGGTATACTAATACTAATAATAATATTTACTGATATATAATATCAGGAGTCCTATATTATTAATAGGTGTGTTAGTTTGTTACTTTTGAAGATTAATGTTATATGCTAGTTTTACTGCTGTATAATACATTTATTGATTGTCAGATCAGAGCACTCTCACCTGGTTTCACCCGTATACCGCTATAGGATAGCTATTTGTTCCATTAAAATTGATAATCAATACTTATTTCCACACATATCTGTATTTCAAATATATCATCAGTACATCTAACAAAGCCGTTTATTTTTTTGCGGCTTCAGTTATTTATTGTATACTGTTTTTCATTGTATACATTGGTTGTAGATAACATTTCCACCATAATGATGGCCGCTCACATAGGAGTTCAACAATATAGAGCAAGAATGCAGCCATCCACAACAAAATGGTGACAGATCTACATAATAAATGATCCCTGAACAAAACCCACAAAAATCACAAGTAAAATGGCCGCTTGGTAACTTCCGGTTGTAACACATGAACCGCTGAGTCTAATAGTATACCCACAAGAAAAATGGCGGTTTCAGCATTTCCGGTTATACTACATATAAGGTAACATAGAACAGCCAATCCGGTTCCCCAGATGAAGACACGTGACGTGTCGTAACGCGTAGGGATTGGCTGGAGCGGGACACAGCTGTCAATTCAAGTGAGAGGGCGCTGAGAACGCCAGACTTCTCATCTGTCCTGTATTTTGCCTGACTTTTTATTTTTAATGTAAGAGCATATCAAATAAATATCCCCCTGGTTTTAAAAAACGTTAATACACTAGTGGAGCCTGCCTTCTCTCTCCCCCTCCCCTATTTCTATCTTGTCTGAGCTGCATCAGAGCGGAGGGAGCCGAGGGAATACAGGAGAAAATCCAGAAAGTCAACTGACACAGAAGGAGAAGTGTCTAAGCAGCGCTCCCATACTACATGGTTTTTACTTCCATTACTCGATTTGCACTATCTTAAGGTGAGAGTCCAGAGAGACTACACTAGAGGACATCACTGCAGGAATCATTCAATCATCATATAGAACACACACAGACTGGATTAGAAGGACTTTCCATCCACTCAATAGCGCCATCTATCTTAGACTTTATGTATTACACATTTCAATCTTGTAATGTTGCTACTCTGAGTTTTAAAGGCGCAGCTAGATGAATTAGTTTTACACTGAGTTTTTAGTGCACTTGTGATATCATTTTACTATTATTATTCACCCTTACGATGGATTTTACTTCATATTAATTTAGTTTATGTTATAAGGATTTTGTGATAAGATTTTTATACACTAGTATTGATTCACAGTCATCCAGTCACGGTTGCACTTTATATTTATTTTAAGGTCACAACACTTCACATAAGATTTTATTTATCTGGATCCGTTCACGGTTTTTATTTATATGGCTGCACTTTATTAATTTATTCATTGTTTAACACTTTATACAAGGGCTTTCACTCATTAGGATCCACCCACGGTTATTTATGTTACCATACCTTTGCTAGTTTTTCTCTAACATTTAGACACTGTTACTATTGGAATATTGCGCGAAATTCACCTAGTTATCTATCCAATAAGCGGTTGTGTGAGCACCATTAATTTTGCTGCAATATTCACATCTAAATATTTCACATCACCTAGAGTTTTATTTTTTACATCTACCAGCGCGAAGGAAATTCTTTATAATTTAATTCTAAACCTTCCCCTCTCTCCCTCCATCTCCTCATCCCCCCCTCCCCCCCAGCGCCCCGTCCTCCCCCACCTCCTCCTTCTCCTAAATACACACCACCCAAACTCCTTATTCTCTTAAACTCTATCTATCCCGTTCATACTCCAGCCATAACTTCCATACACTCCTATGTTTTTTTATGCTACCTCTCCTTCTATACCAGAATTCCTCCTTGATGATCGTATCCTGGACCTCTCTTCTCCATTCTCCTATCGTTGGGGGATCTATTTTCTGCCACCCCCGTGCTATAATTTTCCTGCCCTGAAACAGGCATCTTATAATTGCAGTCTGGGTGCCTTTCAACATATCGTTCATCTCAAATAGACTCAGAAGGCAAGTTCGAGCCTCCATTGCCAATGAGGATCCAAATATTGTGTTAATTTCCTCCACCAGTTTTTCCCAATATCTATATAACTTGGGGCAACGCCAGAACATGTGTAGCAGGTCCCCTCTCTCATCCCCACAACGCTGACATTTCGCATCCTGCCTCTTCCCAAACCTAAATAGTTTTACTGGTGTATAATAAAGTCTGTAGATCAAATATAAATGAGAAACCCCTTGTGATGGTGAGAGAGATACTCTTGGTCCCAATGCTAGATTGAACTTCCATTGTTCTACCGTTATTGTGCCAACCTCTTCCTCCCATTTAATTCTCCTCCTGGGCTCTACCTCTCCTTCCTGCCCCTCCCTGGTTAAACTCTTATACATTTCTGAGATCAACCCTCTGGATTCCATGCTGTTTACCAACTTCTTTAGCACGGGCATTTCACACCACTCTATCTCCTTGCCCTTAAATTGTACCTCCAGGGCGTGCCTCAATTGCAAATAGCCAAAAAACAGTCTATTGGGCAGTTCAAACTCTTCCCTTATCTCTTGAAATGATTTCAACCTTCCTGCCCTGTACAATTGCATCAAGCGATGGATACCCTTCCTATCCCATTCTTCTACTTTCCCCATCCCACTAGGCTCCTTTAGATTTTTGTTGTTCCACAGCGGAGAGAACTCAGAGAACCCCACATATCCCAAAATCTTTTTTACCGTCTTCCAGCATCTGATCATTAACTGGGCTGTGGGACAACTATGTCCAAAGGATTCAGCTTCTACTGCCTCCACCTCTGTATCCTGGCTATTACTACTAGTCCATAAGCTATTTCTTCCTGCCCTTTCTTCAGACGGGTTGCTGCCTCTCATAAACTGCATTTGGGCTGCTAAGAAGTAGCACCAGGGATCCGGTAGTGCCAGGCCCCCCACCTCTCTCGGCCGCCGCAACACCCTCAAACCCATCCTGGCCACTCCATTCTTCCAAATTAATTCCCTGAATAAACTATCCAGCTTCCTAAACCAATGCCTTGGAATCCAGACAGGGGAGTTATGTAAAATAAATAAGATTTGTGGCATCCATATCATTTTGAAAAGGTTGCATCTACCGGCGACCGAGAGAGGAAGACCGCCCCACACCCGGCTCTTCTGCTTCAATTTTACCATTAATGGTACTACATTACCTGTTATATACTGCCCTGGATCTCTAGTTATGTTTACCCCCAGGTATCTCATTTGATTCACAATTTTTATCGAGTTCACCTGACTTGGGAGCGGATTTACCAGGGGGTCTATCGGCAATAAGGCTGATTTATCCCAGTTGATCTTTAAACCCGAGAAGTGCCCGAATTCCTTAATTAGTTTCATGGCTGCTAACAGGGAGGTTTGTGTGTCTTTCAGAAATAACAGGATATCATCCGCATACATTGCGATTTTCTCCTCTATACCCCCATTTCTGAAACCCTGGATTTCCTGTGATTTTCTCAGAGCGACTGCCAGGGGCTCCAGTGCGAGGGCGAAGAGCAGGGGCGACAACGGGCACCCCTGTCTCGTCCCCCTCCCCAGCCGGAACCACTCGGAGCACTCCCCATTCACCCTGACCCTGGCTTTCGGTTTGTCATATAGAAGCCTCAGCCAATTCACAAAGTTTGGGCTGAATTTAAACTCTGCCAATACCTTCCACAGATAGTGCCACTCAAGGCTATCAAATGCCTTAACCGCATCTAATGATAGGATCGCCTTATTGCCTCCTCTCCCTGTAGGTACTTGTATGTTACCATACATTCTCCTGATATTTATGCTCACCGATCTCTCCGGTATAAAACCGGTTTGATCCGTGTGTATTACTGTAGAGATGATTTTTTTTAACCTGTTTGCTAGGGCTTTGGCCAGAATCTTAACGTCCGTGCATAATAGTGAGATTGGTCTATATGAGGCGGGATCTAATGGGTTCTTCCCCTCTTTCAAAAGAATTACAATCGTGGCCTCTGTCATGGACATAGGTAATCTACCTTCCACTATGGCTCCGTTCAGAACTTCTAATAATTTCGGGAGCAGAACCTCCCCATATTTCTTATACAGCTCTGCCGGTAATCCATCAGGTCCTGGCGTTTTTTGATTCGCCATTTCCTTTACCACTCCTTGTAACTCTACCAGTGTCAGCGGGGCTTCCAAGGTATCTCTCTCCTCCCTTGATAGCGGAACTATTCTTAGTTCCTCAAAGAACTCCCACATCTCCCCTTCTACATCTACCTGTGGGGCTTTATACAAACCTTCATAGTATTCTTTGAACACTTTCACCATACCAGGAGTATGTCTTATAATGTTCCCGTCCCCATCCCACACTGCTGGTATGGTAGATGAAGAGCCATTAGCCCTAGCTATTAGTGCCAAGGTTCTGCCCACTAATTCCCCTTCACAAAAAAATTTTTGTTTCTGAAACATTTTACTCTTTTCCTTTTTTTCCAGGGCTAATTTTCTGAATTCCTCCTGACCCTCGACCCAGGCCTCATATCTAGCTGAGGTTGGCTCCTCCAGATATCTATCTTCCACCTCCCTCACCCTTTCCCTGATTCTATGTTCCTTAATTTGTGCTTTCCTTTTAACATAAGAGATTTTCTGAATAAGAACTCCTCTAAGGTAAGCCTTTAGGGCATCCCAGGTTATACCTAACGGGGCAGATCCTTGATTCAAATTTATGAACTCTTTCAAATTGCTAACCAAACCCCCATCGTCCTCGATCACCTCAAGCCAGAAGGGGTTCAGTTTCCACTCCCCCCGACCAACACACCACCCCGTTTTAACTGAGAAAATCACTGGCGAATGGTCTGAGAGCCCCCTAGGTTCATAATCCATCCCATTCATCACTTTCAGAGCTTCTTCATTACAAAGCACCAAATCTATCCTGGATAGAGTGGCATGCGCCTTTGAGTGGCATGAATATTGCCTCCCCCCTGGATGCCACCTCCTCCAAATGTCCACCCACCCTACTTCCTTACAAAATTGGAGGAGCGGGCTCCTGGATGCCCCTCCAGGAGGTGACCCTGTCGGGAGTCTGTCCAAACAGTTGTTCATGGTCATATTAAAATCCCCCATCACTATAACTGGCACCCCAGGTTTATCTGCTATAAAACTTATCAATTTATTAAGTACCTCGGTTTTAAATGGTGGAGGTATGTATACACCTGCAAGAATACAGTCCCACCCTTCAATATTGCAATAGAGAAAGACATACCGACCATACTCATCCATTCTACTCTGCCTGCAGGAGAAAACCAATCCGGTATTTATTAGTATACTCACTCCCCTCGAATACGATGAATAAGTTGAGTGGTACTGCTCTTGATAACTCCTATTCCTTAGAGTATCGACTGAGCCTTTATCTAAATGGGTCTCCTGAAAGCAGAGTATCCTAATACCCCTTGTTCTGGCCATAGAGAAGATAGCTTGTTTCTTGCAGACATCTTTCACCCCTCTTACATTCCATGAACACACCCTCATACACTTAAATTTATCTATTTTTGTGCCTACCATTTCTTGTGTCTATAGCTTAACTCAAAATAATTCTTCATTCTCAAAACTGTTGTGGTTACTTTTTGGTAATCTGGTGCCTTTACTTTTTGTGTAACTTCCATACCATCCCATCCATCCCACTCTACCCCCCTACTCCCCCCCCCCCCCCATATCCCCATCCACACAACCTCACCCCCAACCCTTCCCAACCCTCCACCCTCCCCCTCTCCCCCTCCCATCCCCCCCTCCCCCCTCCCCCACCTGCCCCAACCTGGGCCCATTCCACCGAGCTTCTAAAGTGACCGTGATTAACCCTTAAACCTGGGTATGCCTCCTTCCTCCTTGTGCGTTGCAACCTGAACCCATTTATCAGAGGGGAATTACCCCCAACATGCTTAATTTGTGTACAATTTTTATGACTGCTACCCCCCTACACCCACGCCTCTAAAAAATGTATCCCTAGGAGAGGGGTGGAAAAGACAATACCTGAGGGAGAAGGGAGAGGGAGAGGAGAGGGGAGAAAAAAAAAAACAAAAAAACTAAATAAATATGAATAAAGGGAACAAGTAATCAATCTCCTCTCAAAGTGTACATCTGCCCATCAGACAGATAAAAAAGTGAAAAAATTCCCTAAATTCTAACCCCCTACTCCCTTCCCCTTTCCCTCTGGGGCTCTTCACCTGGCCGTAGCCCTCCCTCATTTTTTTCCAACCATGAAAACACCTCTGCAGGAGTGATGAAAACTTTCACCTCCCCGTTTACTGTTACCCGTAAACGGGCTGGATACAGCAGCGCATAACTGAGTTTACGCTGCTGCAAACTTCGCTTGCACTCTATGAACTTTGCTCTCTGTCTCTGCAGTTCAGGGGAGAAATCTGGATATAGAGATATTCTTGCACCATTATATATAATATTTTTCATCTCTCTTGCTCTCTGGAGGATCGTAACCTTATCTCTGAAAAACAGCAATTTAATTATAAGGGGCCTTGACTGACCCCCTGAACGTGGGACCCTCGAGGCGACTCTGTGTGCTCGTTCAATGGCGAACATGTTGGAGAGTGCGTCCTTGCCAAACATGTCTCTGAGCCACCCCTCCATAAACTCTACAGGGTTATTGCCCTCACTCTTTTCAGGGAGGCCCAGGACCCTCACATTCTTCCTGTGTGCCCTGTTCTCAAAATCATCCATTTTCTGAAGGCATGCATTTAGTTGTTCCTTCATCCTCTTAACCTCCTGTCTCAGTGGATTCACATCATCTTCCACCTGGCTGAGTCTCTCCTCTAAGACAGTGGTTCGGGTGCATACCTCCTGCATGTCCCTCTTCAACATGGCCAAGTCAGTTCTGATACCTTTAAGTTGATCTGCTAAATCCGCCAGTGTGATCTTACAAACATTTACTGCTAGGAGAATGTCCTTTAAGGATGGTTCCTGCTCTTGTATCTCCTTATCTTTTAGTCCCACATTGCTAGGGCCACTCAGGTCCCTCAGCTTTTCCAGATGAGTCTGTGATGCTGAATCGGTTACTGTGTGCACATGAGTTTCAGCTGGACCTTGACTTTTCCTCCCCCCAGGGTTACTACCGTGTGCCCCTTGAGCTTGTGCGCCCCCCACCTGGTTTCCTTTTTTTGGTGTACAGTTTGGCGTATGGGCGAAGCGCTCAAGCTTTGCGGCAGCACCTTGAGCTACTTTATCCTTGGGACCTCGCAAATTATGCGCCCCAACTCCCTCCTGTGCTGTGGCCTCTTCTGATCCTTTCTTCCTGGTCATCTTCTCTCCCCTCACCCCTTGGGGCTTCCGAGAGAAAAGGTTATACCTGTTGTTTTAGTCACTGCCAAAAAAAGATTTTTTCCTTTCTCAAACGGTATATGAATTTACTGTCTCAAAAACAGAAAAGCCTCCTCCAAAAAGAGCACCACAACCCCTGGGATGGGAGTACTGAGGGCAGTATCACAACGTCCACTCCAGCTTTAAATATGCCCCCTCCTATACATCATAGCAGGAACTCACCAAAAGATGTCGCTATGGGGGGGTTCCCCAGGTTTCCACTTTGCAGAAATGACACAGATGGATTTACCTTGAGGTACACAGTGCGGAGTGTACCTGGGTGATTCCTCCTTCCCTCCTTCTCCTTCTCCGGTCCGCTGCTTTGATCAGCAGCTTCCACCTGTCTGCAGACTTGTCCCCTTGTTAGCCAATATGAGCGCCCTGCTAGGGGATACGATACTGTGTGGTGCGGACTCCCGTCTCCGGGAAAACCACGGCGGCGGCGTCCGCCCGGACCTTGAGACGGCTGCTTGTCCCTTAATTCCCCTGCACTCCGACCGTCCTAGGCAGTGGGCAAGCCTGCTATGGCGTCCTAGGCATCCAGCATGGATGACGAGCGGCGGGTGTCGGGAAGCGCAGCTGGGTCCAGGTTCTCAACGCCCTCCCCTTCCCCTCAACCTCCGGTCACGCCCATCCCCCCGAGTATTCCATTCTTGGGGCTAATTATCTCCGTGGAAGGGATCAAGATGGATCCCCATAAGGTTGCTGCAATTCTTGACTGGCCAGCCCGTACTGACAAGAAAGGAGTCCAACGTTTCATTGGCTTTGCCAACTTCTATAGAAAATTCATTAAGGGGTTCTCAGCCATCATTGAGCCCATCACTCAATTGACCAAACAAGGGGTGCATTTTCATTGGTCGCCCAAAGCTCAATCCGCCTTTGAATCTCTCAAAAGACTGTTCACCTCTGCTGCTGTTTTGAAACATCCCGATTCCTCTTTACCACTTGTCCTGGAAGTGGACGCTTCTGAGAGTGCTGTTGGTGCGATTCTTTCCCAGCGACAAGGGACCAAAGCTCTGTTATACCCTGTAGCCTTCTTTTCTCGCAAACTATCATCTGCAGAAAGGAATTATGATGTAGGAGATCAGGAACTACTGGCCATAAAATCCGCTCTGGAAGAGTGGCGGTATCTTTTGGAAGGAGCTGCTCATCCTATTCTGATCTACACAGATCACAAAAACCTGGAATATCTTAAATCCGCAAAGAGGTTGAGACCGCGACAAGCCAGGTGGGCCTTGTTCTTTTCCAGGTTCTCCTTCCACGTGACCTATCGGCCAGGCTCCAAGAATATAAAACCTGACGCTTTGTCTAGGATGTTCCACAAGCCTCAAGAAACCTCACCTCCAGATACGATCCTTTCTCCTGGAAATTTTTTCCTGTTGCAAGAAGACCTACTTTCCCGGATTAAGCAAGCTTCAGTAGGGTTGGTACCTGCTATGAGAACAAAACTACAAGAAAAGGATGGTCTGCTTTGGTTCGGGAGTAAGATCTTTGTACCTGAAGGCCTACGGGTCACAATTTTAGAACTTTGTCATGATCACGCACTAGCAGGACATTTTGGTGTTACCAAGACGGCTGATCTTGTCCTGCGCACCTTCTGGTGGCCCCAAGTGCCTAAGGACTGTAAGAAGTATGTGGAATCCTGTACCATCTGTGCTCGGAATAAAGCCAGTAGAACCAGGGCCTGGGGATTACTGAAACCTCTACCTGTCCCAGACAGGCCATGGAAGATGCTGTCTATTGACTTCATTGTCGAGTTGCCTCCGGCTGAAGGGCACACTGCCATCTTTGTGGTGGTAGATCGGTTATCTAAAATGGCTCATTTCATTCCAATGAAGGGTACCCCTCTGCTCCTGAAACTGCACAAACGTTCATTAGAGAAGTGATTAAACTCCATGGAATTCCGGCTAATATCATTTCTGACCGAGGAGTACAATTCACTTCCCGATTCTGGAGAGCCTTGTGTAAAGCCCTAGGAATTGAACTATCATTTTCCACCGCCTATCACCCCCAGACGAATGGCCAAACGGAGAGGACCAACCAGACTCTCGAGCAATATCTTTGTTGTTTCTCTTCCTTTTCTCAAGATGATTGGTTCTCGTTGCTCCCCTTGGTTGAATTCGCCTATAATAATGCAGTCCATTCTGCCACAAAGCAAAGTCCGTTTTTTGCCAATTACGGGTTTCACCCTACTTTTTTGCCCAGCTCCATTCCTGAAAGTTCCGTACCAGCAGTCCAGGAAACAATAAATTTTTTCTCTGTCAATAACCAAATATTAGAGGAAACCATAACGATGTCCCAAGAACGTAACAAGGTAACTTTCGACAGGAAAAGACGTGGGGAATTGCTACTCGAACCAGGTGATCTTGTATGGTTATCCACTGTAAACCTGAAACTGACTTGTCCCTCCAAGAAGTTGGGTCCTAAATTCCTGGGTCCTTTTCCTGTAAAAAGGAAAATAAATGAAGTAGCTTTTGAATTGGAACTCCCGGACTCACTCAGAATTCATCCTGTTTTTCACGTTTCCTTGTTGAAACCTTTTGTCTCCAATCCTTTTCCTGAACGAAATCTGAATCCTCCAGATCCTGTAATAGTGGACGGTGAGGAAGAATTTGAAATGGCAGCCATCCTTGACTACAGGAAAAGGAACAATCAAGCCCAATTCCTGATCAAGTGGAAAGGGTATGGCCCGGAAGAGAACTCGTGGGAGCCTGAGGAGAACATCCATGCTAAAAGCTTAGTTCAATCCTTTAAGAGAACCCATCCTGAGAAATGGGCCCGGTTGGGCATCCGGAGGCTGCCCCTTGGGGGGGGGGAAATGTCAGGAAAGTCCTGTCAGTATCAGACGCCCTGTGCGGGCAGTCGCACGCATGCGCGCGCGCACTAGGTGGGCTATTTAAACTGATCTGTCACATGAGAATCTTGCTGTCTCCTCTACAGCGTTACGTGTGCACTTCCTGAGAACACTTCCTGTTTCCTGTACTAGACCCGGCTTGTTCCTGATTATCCTAGCTGTCTGCCTGCATCTGATCCCGGCTTGTCTCCGACCATCCCTGCTTTCTGCCTGCATCCGACCCCGGCTTGTCTGACCACTCTTCTGCCTGACCCTTTGGCTCATCTACAGTCCGCCTGGCTATCGATCCGGCTTGTCTGACCTTCCAGTCTGCTGCACCAGTGTTCCAGTCTGCTGTCCTGTGTGTTCCAGCCTGCTATCCAGTTCCAGTCTGCTGTGTGGTTCCAGTCTGCTGCACCAGTGTTCCAGTCTGCTGTCCTGTGTGTTCCACCCTGCTATCCAGTTCCAGTCTGCTGTGTGGTTCCAGTCTGCTGTGTGGTTCCAGTCTGCTGCACCAGTGTTCCAGTCTGCTGTCCTGTGTGTTCCAGCCTGCTATCCAGTTCCAGTCTGCTGTGTGGTTCCAGTCTGCTGCACCAGTGTTCCAGTCTGCTGTCCTGTGTGTTCCAGCCTGCTATCCAGTTCCAGTCTGCTGTGTGGTTCCAGTCTGCTGCACCAGTGTTCCAGTCTGCTGTCCTGTGTGTTCCAGCCTGCTATCCAGTTCCAGTCTGCTGCACCAGTGTTCCAGTCTACCTACCAGATCAGCTTAATCTCCACTGCACAGTGTTTCCAGAGTTCCAGACCTACCTCCTGCTGTTGATCCTGCCAGGCACTCGTGCCACTCCTGACTCTTGTGCTTCCTGTATACCCTACCAGGGCCCTCGAGTCGGAGCCGCAAGAGAGGCCATCCCCTGCAAGTCGGGCTCGTCCACAAGGTACGTGACAACTGCACATTAAGTCCTCCTCCTGCTCCCAGAACTCCGCAGGTACCGACACCACGTCTTCTTCTTCTGTCTGTCTCTTCACCGACGATGACACTGGACTAGAGGGTTCTGCATGTCCATAATCATCTTCGTATTTATCACTCTCACTGGTTCTCGTTAACCTTGTCTTTTGCGACCGTGTACAGACCGAGGTTGACCTTTGAGGTGACATCTGAGAGTCTGCTGGAACCCTCACTGCATCCGACAGCGGTAGCAAATGATTCTGATGCCACATCTTCTTTGGGCCAGTCTCTCCTTCCGGTCGAATCTGATACACCAGCAGCCCAGAGATCCGCTTACACACAACATAGGGTTGTGATCTCCATCTGTCTGGCAACTTGTGTTTCCCTGGTATGCCCAAATTCTTCAAAAGCACTCGGTCCCCTGGCTGCAGATCTTGGATCTTTACCCTGGCATCATAGTTCCTTTTATTTCTGGACTCCCTTGCAGCAGCATGCTCTATTGCTTGTTCATAGGCTTGTCTCAGATTTTTCCTTAGTCTGCTCACATACCCTCTATGCGAGGTAAGAGAGACATCGTCCAAAGACATGCCAAAAGCCAAGTCAACGGGGAGCCGGGCCTTTCTCCCAAACATCAACCTGTATGGCGAGTATCCAGTGACATCACTCTCAGTACAGTTGTATGCATGGACCAGTGTTGCTATATGATTTCCCAAATGTGCCAGAGTTCCTAACATGTTCAGCAAGGTCCTATTAAATCGCTCTGGTTGAGGATCACCTTGAGGGTGATAGGGTGTCGTGCGAGACTTCTTGATGCCCAAAAGGATACCCAGCTGATGTACTAACTGACTCTGAAAGTCTCTTCCTTGGTCCAAATGGACCCTCACTGGTAATTAGGGATGAGCCGAACACCCCCCTGTTTGGTTTGCACCAGAACATGCGAACAGGCAAACAAAAAATGAGTTTGAACACGCGAACACCGTTAAAGTCTATGGGGCTCGAACATAGATATTCAAAAGTGCTAATTTTAAAGGCTTATATGCATGGTATTGTCATAAAAAGTGTTTTGGGGACCTGGGGCCTGCCCCAGGGGACATGGATCAATGCAAAAAAAAGTTTTAAAAATTGACTTTTTTTCGGCAGCAGTGATTTTAACCACTTTCTGGGCACTTAAACCCCCCTCCTGTCCAGACCAATTTTCAGCTTTTAGCGCTGTCGCACTTTGAATGACAATTGCGCGGTCATACAACACTGTACTCAACAAATAGAGCTTTCTTTTGGTGGTATTTGATCACCTTTGCGGTTTTTATTTTTTGTTAAAACAATTGAAAGACCGAATTTAAAAAAAATATATATATTTATATTTTTTATATTTTGTTATAAAATTTTGCAAACAGGTAATTTTGCTCCTTCATTGATGTACTCTGATGAGGCGGCACTGATGGGCACCGATAGGTGGCAGTGATGGGCACTGATGGGTGGCACTGATGGGCACTGATGGGTGGCAATAATGGGCACAGATTGCTTACACTGATGGCAGCACTGCTAGGTGGCACTGATTGGCACCTCTCGTGGGCATTCATAGGTGGCACTTGTGGGCATTCATAGGTGGCACTACTGGGCACTGGCAGGTGGCAATGACAGATGGCACTAGCAGGCTCAGATGAGGCATATGTGCCTCCTTCCTCTTCGGGACCGATGTCCCTTTAACCACTTAAGGACCGCCTCACGCCGATGTACGTCGGCAAGGCGGCACGGGCAGGCAAAATTACGTACATGTACGTGATTTGCCTCCCGCGGGTGGGGGGTCCAATCGGACCCCCCCCCCCGCCGCCCGAGGCGGTCCCGTTTTGTCCCCCGGCGATCGGAGACGAGGGGGAGGCCATCCGTTCGTGGCCCCCCCCTCGCGATCGCCGCCGGCCAATAGGAACACTCCTTTGCTGCTGTATGCTAAACAGCAGCAAAGGAAGTGATGTCATCTCCCCTCGGGTCGGTAGTTTCCGTTCCGGCCCGAGGAGAGACGACATGTGAGTGAGTGCACCAACACACACACAGTAGAACATGCCAGGCACACATTACACCCCGATCCCCCCCCCGATCGCCCCCGATCCCCCCCCGATCACCCCCCCCTGTCACAAACTGACACCAGCAGTTTTTTTTTTTTTTTTTTTTCTGATTACTGCTAGGTGTCAGTTTGTGACAGTTACTGTGTTAGCACAGTTACTGTTACCCCCCTGTAGGTCTAGGGTACCCCCCTAACCCACCCTAATAAAGTTTTAACCCCTTGATCACCCCCTGTCACCAGTGTCACTAAGCGATCATTTTTCTGATCGCTGTATTAGTGTCGCTGGTGACGCTAGTTAGTGAGGTAAATATTTAGGTTCGCCGTCAGCGTTTTATAGCGTCAGGGACCCCCATATACTACCTAATAAATGTTTTAACCCCTTGATTGCCCCCCAGTTAACCCTTTCACCACTGATCACCGTATAACCGTTACGGGTGACGCTGGTTAGTTTGTTTATTTTTTATAGTGTCAGGGCACCCGCCGTTTATTACCGAATAAAGGTTTAGCCCCCTAATCGCCCGGCGGTGATATGCGTCGCCCCAGGCAGCGTCAGATTAGCGCCAGTACCGCTAACACCCACGCACGCAGCATGCGCCTCCCTTAGTGGTATAGTATCTGATCGGATCAATATCTGATCCAATCAGATCTATACTAGCGTCCCCAGCAATTTAGGGTTCCCAAAAACGCAGTGTTAGCGGGATCAGCCCAGATACCTGCTAGCACCTGCGTTTTGCGCCTCTGCCCAGCCCACCCAAGTGCAGTATCGATCGATCACTGTCACTTACAAAACACTAAACGCATAACTGCAGTGTTCGCAGAGTCAGGCCTGATCCCTGCGATCGCTAACAGTTTTTTTGGTAGCATTTTGGTGAACTGGCAAGCACCAGCCCCAGGCAGCGTCAGGTTAGCGCCAGTACCGCTAACACCCACGCACGCCCCGTACACCTCCCTTAGTGGTATAGTATCTGAACGGATCAATATCTGATCCGATCAGATCTATACTAGCGTCCCCAGCAGTTTAGGGTTCCCAAAAACGCAGTGTTAGCGGGATCAGCCCAGATACCTGCTAGCACCCGCGTTTTGCCCTTCCGCCCGGCCCAGCCCAGCCCACCCAAGTGCAGTATCGATCGATCACTGTCACTTACAAAAGACTAAACGCATAACTGCAGCGTTCACAGAGTCAGGCCTGATCCCTGCGATCGCTAACAGTTTTTTTGGTAGCGTTTTGGGGAACTGGCAAGCACCAGCGGCGTAGTATACCCCGGTCGTAGTCATACCAGCACTGCAGTAACACTTGGTGACGTGGCGAGTCCCATAAGTGCAGTTCAAGCTGGTGAGGTGGCAAGCACAAGTAGTGTCCCGCTGCCACCAAGAAGACAAACACAGGCCCGTCGTGCCCATAGTGCCCTTCCTGCTGCATTCGCCAATCCTAATTGGGAACCCACCGCTTCTGCAGCGCCCGTACTTCCCCCATTCACATCCCCAACCAAATGCAGTCGGCTGCATGAGAGGCATTTTTATGTCCTCCCGAGTACCCCTACCCAGCGAACCCCCCAAAAAAGATGTTGTGTCTGCAGCAAGCGCGGATATAGGCGTGACACCCACTATTATTGTCCCTCCTGTCCTGACAATCCTGGTCTTTGCATTGGTGAATGTTTTGAACGCTACCATTCACTAGTTGAGCTTGGGGTGTCTACTTTCCAAAATGGGGTCATTTTGGGGGGTTTTGTGCCACCTGGGCATTCCATGGCCTCCGAAACTGTGATAGGCAGTGAAGAGTGAAATCAAAAATTTACACCCTTAGAAATCCTGAAGGCGGTGATTGGTTTTCGGGGTCCCGTACGCGGCTAGGCTCCCAAAAAGTCCCACACATGTGGTATCCCCATACTCAGGAGAAGCAGCTGAATGTATTTTGGGGTGCAATTCCACATAGGCCCATGGCCTGTGTGAGCAATATATCATTTAGTGACAACTTTTTGTAAATATTTTTTTTTTTTTTGTCATTTTTCAATCACTTGGGACAAAAAAAATAAATATTCAATGGGTTCAACATGCCTCTCAGCAATTTCCTTGGGGTGTCTACTTTCCAAAATGGGGTCATTTGGGGGGGGTTTGTACTGCCCTGCCATTTTAGCACCTCAAGAAA
Organism: Lithobates clamitans; assembly: GCA_037952925.1. NCBI lineage: Eukaryota > Metazoa > Chordata > Amphibia > Anura > Ranidae > Lithobates > Lithobates clamitans. Next base: position 3,997,484 of record JBBGZY010000229.1, read on the forward strand.
TGACATAGGCAGTCATAAACTAAAAGCTGTGTAAATTACAGAAAATGTACCCTAGTTTGTAGACGCTATAACTTTTGCGCAAACCAATAAATATACGCTTATTGACATTTTTTTTACCAAAGACATGTGGCCGAATACATTTTGGCCTAAATGTATGACTAAAATTTAGTTTATTGGATTTTTTTTATAACAAAAAGTAGAAAATATCATTTTTTTTCAAAATTTTCGGTCTTTTTCCGTTTATAGCGCAAAAAATAAAAACCGCAGAGGTGATCAAATACCATCAAAAGAAAGCTCTATTTGTGGGAAGAAAAGGACGCAAATTTCGTTTGGGTACAGCATTGCATGACCGCGCAATTAGCAGTTAAAGCGACGCAGTGCCAAATTGGAAAAAGACCTCTGGTCCTTAGGCAGCATAATGGTCCGGGGCTCAAGTGGTTAACATAAGCCGGTGATCGGCTTTTTTTTCTCCTCACGTTGTCAGCGTGAGGAGAAAAATAAACCGATTACCAAGCTTTTGTTTACATCATGTGATCAGCTGTCATTGGCTGACAGCTGATCACATGGTAAGGGGCCGGGATCGGCCACTTACTCGGATCTGTGATCATCCGAGTCTCCGTGACTGCAGGGTGCGCGCGGCATGCGCGCACAGGGGAGGACGTCCCATGACGGCCTCCCGGAAATTGAGGTCCGCGCTGTGACCGTCATTCGGCTATGGCCCGGACCTCAAGTGGTTAATAATGCTTAAAGTGAAACAATAAAAGTGTAATATTCCTTTAAATTTCGTACCTGGGGGGTGTCTATAGTATGCCTGTAAAGGGGCGCCTGTTTCCCGTGTTTAGAACAGTCTGACAGCAAAATGACATTTCAAAGGAAAAAAGTAATTTAAAAGTACTTGCGGCTATATGAATTGTCGGTCCGGCAATACACATATAAGTTCATTGATAAAAACGGAGAGGGGTTTCCCCACAGGGGAACCCCGAACCAAAATTTTTAAACAAATGGCGTGGGGGTTCCCATAAATTCCATACCAGGCCCTTCAGGTCTGGTATGGATATTAAGGGGAACCCCGTGTCAAAATTTTTAAAAAAAGGCATGGGGGGTCCCCCTCAAAATCCATAGCAGACCCTTCAGGTCTGCTATGAATTTTAAGGGGAACCCTGCGCCAAAATGTAAAAAAAAAGGGCGTGGGGTCCCCCCAAAAATCCATACCAGACCCTTATCTGAGCACGTAACCTGGCAGGCCACAGGAAAAGAGGGGGGGCGAGAGAGCGCCCCCCCTCCTGAACCGTACCAGGCCACATGCCCTCAACATTGGGGGGGTGCTTTGGGGTCCCCCCCAAAGCACCTTGTCCCCATGTTGATGAGGACAAGGACTTATCGGAATCTGGAAGACCCCTTTAACAAGGGGGCCACCAGATCCCGGCCCCCCCTGTGTGAAATGGTAAGGGAGTACAAAAGTACCCCTACCATTTCACAAAAAAGTGTCAAATGTTAAAAATGACGAGAACGTTTTTGACAAATCCTTTTTTTAAATGCTTCTTTGTTCCATCTTCTTTCTTCTATCTTCTTTCTTCTATTTTCCTTTGGTTTCTTTCTCCATCTTCTTCTTCTTCTGGTTCTTCCTCCAGTGTTCTCGTCCGGCATCTTCCTCCGCGGCGTCTTCTTCCCTTCTTTGTTCTTAGGCCGCTCCGCATCCATGATGCGAGGCTCCTGCTGTGTGACGCTTCTTGTCTTCTGACGGTTCTTACATAGCGGAGGGCGGGGCCACCTGGTGACCCCGCCCCCCTCTGACACACGGGAACTTGACGGGGACTTCCCTGAGGCTTTCCCCGTGACATCAGAGGGGGCGTCAGAAGGGGGTGGGGTCACTGGGTGGCCCCGCCCTTTGCTACTTAAGAACCGTCAGAAGACGAGAAGCGTCACACAGTGAGAGCCTCCCATCATGGATGCGGAGCGGCCCAAAAACAAAGAAGGGAAGAAGAAGCCGCGGAGGAAGATGCCAGACGAGAACACCAGAGGAAGAACCAGAAGGAGAAGAAGATGGAGGAAGAAACTGAAGGAGTATAGAAGATAGAAGAAAGAAGATGGAAAGAAGAAGCATTTAAATAAAGGAATTGTCAAAAACGGTCTCTTGTCATTTTTAACATTTTTGACACTTTTTTGTGAAATGGTAGGGGTACAAAAGTACCCCCTTACCATTTCACACAGGGGGTGTGGGATCTGGGGGTCCTCTTGTTAAAGGGGGCTTCCAGATTCCGATAAGTCCCCCGCCCGCAGACCCCCACAACCACCGGGCAAGGGTTGTGGGGATGAGGCCCTTGTCCTCATCAACATGGGGACAAGTTGCTTTGGGGGTGACCCCAAAGCACCCTCCCAATGTTGAGGGCATGTGGCCTGGCACGGTTCAGGAGGGAGGGTGCTCTCTCACCTCCCTCTTTTCCTGCGACCTGCCAGGTTACGTGCTTGGATAAGGGTCTGGTATGGATTTTTGGGGGGACCCCACGCCGTTTTTAAAAAAAATTTTGGTGCGGGTTTCCCCTGTGGGGAAATCCCATGCCATTTTTATCAAAGAACTTATATGTGTATTGTCGGACCGACAATTCATATAGCCGCGAGTACTTTTAAATGACTTTTTTTCCTTTAAAATGTAATTTTGCTGTCAGACTGTTCTAAACATGGGAAACATGCGCCCCTTTACAGGCATACTATAGACACCCCCTAGGTACGAAATTTAAAGGAATATTACACTTTTATTGTTTCACTTTAAGCATTATTAAAATCACTGCTACCGAAAAAACGTCCCTTTTTGAAACTTTTTTTTGCATTGATCCATGTCCCCTGAGGCAGGACCCAGGTCCCCAAACACTTTTTGTGACAATACCATGCATATAAGCCTTTAAAATTAGCACTTTTGATTTCTCCCATAGACTTTTAAAGGGTGTTCCATGGCTTTCGAGTTTGCCGCAAACACCCCAAATTGTTCGCTGTTCGGCGAACTTGCGAACAGCCAATGTTCGAGTCGAACATGAGTTCAACTCGAACTCGAAGCTCATCCCCACATGGGTTATCCATAATGCACTTTGGCAACGGTACTAGCCTTCTGATCTTTCATGGGATAGGCTTGCGCATAGCGGGTGAAGTGATCCGTTACCACCAAGATATTACTTCTTCCACCTGTATCGGGCTCCAAGCACAAAATCAATGCCCACCAATTGCAGGGGTTCTTGGCTCTGTAAATGACCCATAGAGGCTGCCCTCACTGGTAAAGTCTTCCTCTGAATACATGTGAAGCAAGATTGACAGTAACTCTCAACTTCCTTTCGGAGACTGAGCCAGTAAAACCTATCCCTAATCAATCGAAAAGTTCTTTCTGTTCCCAGGTGACCATGTTCATCATGAAGGGACGCTAGAACAGTGGCAGATGTTTCTCTGGAAGGAACAGCTGCCACCTCTCTTCATTGTTTTCAGTGAGGCAACATTGATATAATACTCCATTTCTAAGCCTCAATCGGTCCCATTCTCTGTGCAAAGTCTTCGCCCTTGGCTCACAACTCTTTAGTAGCAACCTTGGGTCTTGATTCCTTAATGCCTGCGTTACTAGTTGGCTTAATGGATCTTCCTCCTGGTCCTTTCTTAAGGTCTCTTTTTGACAATTGCGGCAGGCCTTCTCCCCTCACTTGAGTCACTCCACAATAACGTCTAGGAATGCTGGATGGATGAACTCCTAAGTATTCTGCAGCCACTCCTCCTCTCTCCCTTTTGTCCAGATCCTGACACAGAGCTTGAACCCCTTCTTCAGGTACACAGGCCCATTCTGCTGGTTCTTCCTCCTGTCGGTGAGGTCTACGAGATAATGCATCCGCATCTCGGTTTCCAACTCCCGGCCAGTACTTCAGACTAAAACAAAACCCAGCCAACGCTGCTATACACCTGTGTCCCATGGCATCCAACTTGGCCATCGTCAAGACGTAGGTTAAAGGGTTGTTGTCCGTCTTCACAGTGAACTCGGTTCCATACAAGTAATCTCTTAACTTGTCGACCACAGTCCACTTGAGGGCCAAGAACTCTAGCTTGTGCACAGGGTAGTTCTTTTCCGATAGAGTGAGACTCCTACTCACATAGGCTATGGGCTTAAACTTTCCAGCCTGATGTTGGTACAGCAATCCCCCTTGAATCCACATGTATCTCGTAGGGTAAACTGGGGTCAGCGTAAGCCAAAACCGGGGCCTCTCTGAGGTTCTTCTTTAATTTCCGGAATGCCTTCTCGCATGCGTTAGTCCACTGACTCTGTACAGACTCTCCTTTCTGGCGAATGCCACTCCTTTTTCTCTTCACTTGTTCTTCACCTTCCCCCGTGATCTTATTTAATAACTCGTTGAGGGGTCGGGCAATCGTGGCAAAGTTTTCCACAAATCTTCGATAATAGGAGCAAAACCCCAGGAAGGATCTCAATTCAGTCACCGTTCTCGGTCGGGCCAACTAGTGACAGCTTCCAACTTCTGCGGGTCAAGGGCAATTCCTCCCGCTGAGACCACATGTCCCAAGTATGTGACAGAAGTCCAAAAGAACTGACACTTCTCTAATGACAGCTTCAGTCCCTCTTCATGGCGCCGAGAGAACACCTTCTCCAATCGAGCCTCATGCTCCTCCAGGGGTTCTCCCAAACACGATGATGTCATCAAGGTACACCAGGATCTCCACAAGGTTCATATCCCCCGACAAGCCCTGAGGCATTCGACTGAATTCATAGAAACCCAACGGGCATATAAACGCTGTCTTCTCTTGGTCTTCTGAAAGCATGGGGATTTGGTAATACCCACTCTTGAGATCCAACACACTGAATCACTTGGCCCTGGTGAGGCACTGCAAAGCATCTTCAATGCGAGGGGTGGTGTATTGATCGGGAATAGTGCATCGATTCAGCGCGCGGTAGTCAAAACAAATACGAAGGGATTTTTCTTTCTCACAACCACAATCCACAATCGGGGAAGCATAGGGGCTCTGAGACTCTTGAACTATCCCTGACTTTTTCAACTCACCCAGTTGTTCTCTTACGTCTTCCAAGTCACTGAGCGGTACTCTCCGGGCCCTCCTGAAGACGAATTCTGTGTTTAGCACTCCGTGCACATCCAACATCAAAGTAATCTTTGGCGAACAGTTTCTCCAATCGCTTCAGTTGGGTCTTTGCCCTTTCTTGCCAGGAGGGGGGCAGATTATCCGAATAGTATTGAAGCTCTTTCTGTAGACCCTGGATATTCGCGGCACTTTTTACTTCTTCTGGAAGAACGGGGGTGGCAGCACTCACCTGCCCCACTAACATCTGAGCCTCCAGTGTTATCGGTTGGTCAGTCACATTCTTCAGCTGGATGGGTATTCTCTTCCCTGTTTTGCGCAAGTCTCAAGTGGGAACCAGCTCTGGAACCATCTCCAATCCCATGGCTCGAGCCCTTTTGTTTGTTTCCAGTACTACAAACGGACCTGGCTGATCCCTTGTTAATTTGACAGTGGCCTTCACCTGAGCAACCTCTCCCGGCCATAGGGTTCTTTTCCGGGCTTCCAGTTTCCATAGCCGCCCTACTTATCCTCTCGGAGCCCTCTTCTCTCTCACCACCCGTCGACACGCCTGTCGTAACTGTGGGTGAACCTTATTGGGGGTGGACCCATCTTCACTCAGCACAGAGGACAACAGTCTTCTCACTAGATCCGTGTTTGTTCCCACCAATATGGCATTTCGCCAAGCTCCAGGGGGGTCTGGGGCACACCATTGCTAGTGTGTCAAAAGTCTCTTCTTTGCCAACAACTGCGGGCCCAAAGGAGATTCGGATGGGAATATAGCCATCATATGGACACCTGGTGGTCTCGACTCCCCAAATCTCTAGCTCCTCCAACTTGCGTATGGGGATGTGCCACAAGTGCTTGTCGTAGAAATCTAGGTACAACAATGTAACTTGTGCCCCTGTGTCTAACAGAGCCTTAGTATAGTTCCTTCTACTTGCACTGAATGGGGGGGGGGATGTCGCACTAGTCTCTCCTGACAACTCTCCAAATCTGTGTGACTGAACACAAGGCATTACAATGAAAGATGTAGTCGTTGATCTTCTGTCTTATGCTAGCTATTATACTGCAGTGATTTGTAATCCAAAGGTTTAACAAGCAAAGCAATAGTGTAGAATAATACTGGAAACCGTTCTTGCTGTATAACACACTTGTAACTGCCTCCAGTACAGTTGTATCTGAACCGCACAGTATCAGTTCTCAGCGAAGTATAGGCTTGAGGCCTGCTTAAACTCAGTCTGCTTGAATGAGACCCCTATGCGGAACTACAGATCTCAGCGAACACTGCGGTATAAGCCTATGTGTGTAAAGTGCGTTAAAGAACTGTGGGCATCTGCCCTCTCACCACACCAGGCCTGGATGAATGGATGCCTCTGTCCCACTGGTCTCAGTCCTGCCATCTGTCAGCACCGCCACGCTGCACCGCTCCGCAAGATGACAAAGACCTTCCAATGGCTCCATTAGGTGTCTCTGAATCCTCCCCGATCCGGTCACACTGTTTTTCCAGCACACAGGTGAAAGGCAGAGTCGCTGGTTGTTCCGCTCCGCAAGCTGTAGGCCGCGGCTCTCTGGACCACCTTCTCACAGATCCTCACAGGCAGGCCACGCATCCAGAAGAGAAAGAAAATGGCCGCGGTGGGCCTTTTATATCCTACCCAGCATGCAGTTCAGTTACTCAGTGTTCATGGGTAGGTCAATGAGCATTGTGGTTAGGTGAAACCTTTTACAAGGTAAACATTAAGTCACTTCCTGTCAGGCTCTGTCAATTTCCTTGTGTGAAAATAAGCAAAGTCTCTTTCACAGTTAGAGGGAGCCAAATACCAATTCACAATATTATTCATTGTTTAACATTACATGGCATTATAGGGCAAGAATACCAGCGCTACAAATATTTATCAACAGTACCTGGTTGATAAGTAATTCTCAACAGATAGTTTTGAAAAACAGTAAATTAGAAGTGGAATTCCTAGCATAGGGAGAAAAAAGTGTTTTATTTGATGTTACCTAATTCTTCTTAGGGTGCACCCTCCGTGTACTGTAGCAAGGAAAAAAAAATTCCCACCCTGCTAAAAATTCCTGATACAACAAAATAATTGCAGTCTCTGCCGATGAAATGCTGGTAAACCAAATGCCAGCTGGAATTCAGCTTTTCCAAAGAAAGGCTGTATTATGTGGGTTAGCTAATTTGTAGAGGGTCCCTCCAGGGTAAAGGGTCCCTCCAGCACCCGAGCCCCAGGCCTGAGGTGACCCCCCCCAGACTATGGGGCACTCTCAAGGGCCACCAATAGCCTCCCCAGTACTCCATCTCCATCTTCCACCCGACTGCCCATGCTGGCATGACTCATGCCTATTTATGAGGTGCCTACCACCTTCCAGCCCAATTTTGCTGGGGATTGATCAAGGACCTCATATATATGCCAAACAGCTCCCCCCTTACCTCCACCTACTACATCTGGAAGGTTCTCCAAGGTTCCAGAAAACAGGGGGTGTGGCACCAGAGGAGCTACTTGCTGAGTCACCCAGCCACCCTGAGTCACTCAACCCTGACCCAGATTCAACCCAGGCCTGGCTCTCTGCCAAACCAATTTTTCCTACACTAAAAAAAAACCATTGGCTCCCGCTGCTGTCAATCAAATCAATGACACGGCGTGCCAGGGGGCGGGGCCGAGTGATACAGTTGGCAGCTATAGCCGCCGACTGTATCACTGTATCACGGGAGCGCGCCCGCAAGCTAACCCGCGTCGGGAGAGCGCTTCCCAGAACGTGGGTTAGCTGATGCGGGGAGGAGCGGAGACAGCCGCCGAGGGACCCCAGAAGACGAGGATTGGGGCCACTCTGTGCAAAACAAGCTGCACAGTGGAGGTAAGTATGACATGTTTGTTATTTATTTATTTTTTTAAAAAGGAACTTTTACAACCCCTTTAATGTTTTTAACAAATACATTTTACTGATTTTTTTTTTTTAACCCGCTGCTAACACCAGCTAGTTAAAAACTACCTGCACATTTTCCTTTTTAGAGTTAATTTGATTCATGTACATGTTATTACTTAGCTTATGAGTTCACTTAGTTTATGGTTGGTATTCTTCAGTGAAAATTGCCTCTATTGATTTTATTTTGTATACTTAAGATTCTTGTATGCATGTTCAGCAGAAGTATTTTTCCACAATCTGTATACATTATAAAAGCACATATTGTAAATGACCTTTCAGATGAAGTCACTGACCTTGAGTGATGGGTACAGAGATAATAAAGAATGCATATAGGAAATACATCGTATCTGTTTTATAACTATAGTGCTGGATGTTGCTATGCAGTTGGACTAAAGGTGGCTGTACACACAAAGGCAGTTGTGGACTTTTTTTTAAGATTATTGCAAAATCATGCACATTCAGATAACCCAAGCTTACGTTTTATTGCCTTTGGAGGCAGGAGAAGGAGAGAATACAGACATCTCCCATGTCATTTCAGAGTGAAAACAAAGGCAATTGACTGAAAATGTCCAGTTTGGTTGCTTGGTATTTCCCTCAAGATCTGTGAGCTGCTGGTGTCCTGACTTGTTGGTTTATATTTTCCAGGAGGATTGTTGCCTAATCTGGCTGAAACTGGCTGCATCTCACATGTGTGTGTAAGTTTTTCAGGTCCTTTCAGAATAGGACCTTCTTTCATTGTAATTATTTTTCATTTGTGTTTTATTTATTTATTCAGTCATAGGTAAAGTCCATTTTTTCTGCCTACCCGCATTGTAAATAAGGGTGCATTTATTGATAAGAGGCCACCAACACTGGTCACACATAGTATATGGTTTTTAATGATGTAGGCATTCTGCTTTGTGCAGTACAGTATAGGATCTTCTCTCTAACAACCTGTACTGGGCATAGTACTTAGTACTTGGTACTTAGTAGTGAAGACCTGATTGTACCAGGGTTCAGATTGGAGTACTTTTGGCAAACTTTACTGAAGTTCGGATGCTGAATCTGAACTCCTTGAAATCAAAAGGAGCCAAAACCTACAAATCAATATTGCCCATTTTTTTAGGCTAATAGGCTAAGTGATTGTCAAAGAAATAGCATGGAAGGTTGTGTAATGTTCTGGGGGATATTTCCCATTGCCATTATATTTTTTTTTTAAATACTGTGTAGCACCCTTAGACCTCTTTCACACTGAGGTGCTTTTCAGGCATTTTAGCGCTAAAAATAGCGCCTGTAAAGTGCCTGAAAAGTGCTTCTCAAGCCACCCCAGTGTGAAAGCCTGAGTGCTTTCATACTGGGGAGGTGCGCTTGCAGGACAGGAAAAAAAGTCCTGGGGCGGTGTGGAAGCAGATTACACACCACTCCTCCACTGCCCCTGCCCATTGAAATGAATGGGCAGCACTGCCGAAGCGCCTGCAAAGTGCTTCGGCAGCACTGAAAAACATGTGCTATTAACCCTTTCCTCGGCCACTAGTGGGGGTTAAAAGCGCCCTGCTAGCAGCCGAAGAGAGGTGCTAACACAGCGGTAAAGCACCGTTAAAACTGGCCACGCTTTACCGCTAACGGACCCACAGCCCCAGTGTAAAAAGGGTCTAAGTGTACAGTGTAGGTAAATTTAGTTTGGCTCCTCTGTAGACAGAGGAGCTGGAGTAAATTTGTTTGTGTTTAGCTGTGCAGAGCTCCAAGGGCTGGGCCTCTGATACCTCCCCTTGGCTTCTATAACTTGCTGGATAGTTCAGGAAATTAGAGGGTTAAGGAATATTAAAGCCTGAATATTTATGGAGCCTCCACCAATCCCTGGGTAGGCAGGGCTCAGAAGGTGGGGAGATAGGCCAAAGATGTTCAGAAGCCTGGCAGGGAGGGAGAGGTGCCCAGGGTTCAGTTGCCTGGAAGGGACCCCTGTGATGGGTGGGCTCTGCCTCTAGGCAGAAGCAAGAACGGGAGAGAGCATTTGTGGAAAAGAGAAGGAGCAGCTGAAGTCTCACACCCTTTCCAGCCTCAGCTAGGCTTAGGTGAAGCTACCCTGACAGTCATGATCTAGGCCTGCATAGCAGAAAGCCTGTGCAGCAGCCTCTTGGACCTCAGGATTCACCAAAGAGGGACTGAGTGATTAACTTCTTTTCATCACCAAGTCTGGTCAGCAAGGGGTAATATTATGCATGCACATATATAAGGTTCCACTTAATGCTAGCTCATAGCCATCAAAGCCATCCTACATCTCTAGCTTGGGTTCAAGGCAGGCAGGTGCATCAGCAGTTCTCTAAGGATTAGCAACACGAGGAAAAGAGAGCACACAACTGCCTAGTGTAATCCAGTTTATTAAGAGCAACCAAAAAAACATAACTCAATACACTCACAATGTTTCATAGAAGATAAGCATGCCTACATCAATGCCAACCCTCCTCAATAGCCGCTGCAACATCTGGGTGAAATATTGCCTCTAATTGGGCTAGCTGACAGTTTGGCAACCATGACGTGTGTGTCCTCCTTCCTGCCTTCCTCTGTGCTATGGTCTCCTGGCTACCGAGCGTGGCGCTGGTTGGACCGGACACATGCACAGTAACACCTGCATGCGGTGCTGGGTATCAGCAACTCCCGGGGAATTCAAGCTGTCAGTTAGCCCAGTTGGAGGCAATATTCCACCTATTGGTATTGATGTAGACATGCTTATCTTCTGTTGAACAATGTGAGTGTATTGAGTTATGTTTTTTGGTTATTCGTAATAAACTGAATTATACTAGGGCAGTTGTGTGCTCTCTTTTCCTTGTGTTGTTACAGATTGTTTTCCATTTCCCATTGAGAGTACTAGAGAGCAGCAGCGCCATAATTATTGCCTAATCCTATTATGAGTGACTTTTTCACCAATAAGCCATGAGGGTGCATGAAAATCGGCTAGTATTTTGCTTGTGCTCTATGGAGTAGCATCTGCATTTATCAGTTGAAACTCTTTTCTATCAGTTTAGCTGATAGATTAGCAAGATTTTCATTCAAGGCATTCCATGCTTTCCTCCGTTTCTCATCCAAGTTTGCAACTGGATGAGGGGGACCAGTGGAAGAGTGTCTTTGGTGGACCAAACTAACATAGTGGGGGGAACCCTGTACTAGAGAGGAATAAGGTTAGTATTTCCCCTAAATTATCAACCTCTAAACAAAACACGCATCTAATCCTTTCAGTGTGGAGGTGGACTCACTGCAGGGTAATTTTTTCTGACTTTTAACCAGTATTAAACCTCAGACTAAAAATGTAATATATTGCAGCTTACCAATGATTAGATGTGATGGCTGCATTAGATTTATTTTCCCCTCTGTTTTCACCTGGAGATCTGGCCAGTAACACACTCCCTGTATTAGAGTGCCTACATTATGGATAAAGGAGCACAGAGACAAGTTTGAACAGTAGAATTTTTAGTCTGAGGGGAGAAGAGTGTTAGATATACCAGCAGAAAAAAGATATACAAGCAGATTTAGATACATCATGTGCCCCCTCTTATGCCAACCTTTACCTGTGGGGTGGGAGCATCAGCTATTTGCCAGGGAGGACTTGGTAATGTACCTGTGCCACATTCTATTGTGGCACAGGTACATCAACGATATCCTCATGGTTTGGACAGGTCCTACAATGCAATTGAAAACATTTCTTGACAAACTAGAGGAAAAACGCCTTTGACCCTCACTTTACACACTCTGCGTCTAACCAAATTACCTTTTTAGACCTAAATAACTCTATTGAGTCAGATGGCAGTCTGCAAACATCCCTATTCAGAAAGGAAACTGTGGGCAATACCATGCTTAGAGCCAACAGTGCCCATTCAAAACCATTGATAAAAAGCATCCCATATGGACAATATCTCTGCATCAAACGAAACTGCTCAGATCCTCGGGACTTCCAAAGAGAGGCCCTGGCTCTGAGAGATCGCCTATTGATGTGGGGATATAGTAAGAAATGTTTGAAAATAGGCTACCATAAGGCATGCAAATGTCCAAGCTCTAAACTCTTATTTAAACCTAAGACGTCAGATAAAGGGTTGGGAGACACAGTGAAGTTAATCACCACCTACTCCTATCATCATAATGAAATCAAAGAGGCTATTTCCAAATTTTGGTACCTCCTAAGCACAGACAAAATTTTAGGCAAATATGTGAAAACCATCTCTCGAACTAGTATATAGACCTAATAGGTTTTTAAGAGACAAACTGGTACATAGTCATATGACAGAGATTCCAATAGAAGAAGTGGGCGCACGGGGCGCATTGAAATGTGGAGGATCTTCTGAATGTCCATACATTAGGTAATGCACAAGATGTGTGCTCCTTAAAGGTCAACTTTTTCAATCTCAGTTTCACATAAACTGCGCCACAATGGAAAAACAAAACGCCCATTCCATAAGTGCATCCATGATCATATATATTATATACCCAAGCTCAATACTTCAATTGGATGCCATATACAGTAGGCTTGAAACATTGAAACAATTATGATGCTTCAGTGATGTAATTTATGGCACAAGTACCGTATATACTCGAGTATAAGTCGAATTTTTCAGCACATTTTTTTGTGCTGAAAGTGCCCCCCTCGACTTATACTTGAGTCAAGCACTTTTCTGCAGCAAAAAAATTCATTTTCCGAACCGAATTTGGGGCCCCGTATCTCAGGGCCACTTAGTGCTAGAAACCCCAAATTTGGTGTGCAAACCCAGTGGAACTGGTACCATAAAACATCTAAAGCTGGGGTTCCTAGCACCAAGTGGCCCTGAGATACGGGGCCCCAAACTGGTTCAGAAAATGTCATTCTCTGCTGCAGAAAAGTGCTTGACATTTTCTGAACTGATTTTTGGGGCCCTGTATCTCGGGGCCACTTGGTGCTAGAAACCCCAGCTTTAGAAATTCTATGGTGCTAGTTCCACTGGGTTTGCACACCAAATTTGGGGTTCTTAGCACTAAGTGGCCCCGAGATATGGGGCCCCAAATTTGGTCAACTGTGTCCATCTGCAGCAATGTCATTTCGGGACCCTTTGGGTTCAGAGACCCTAAATTTTGGCTGCCGCTAGGGGGCATCTAGGAACCCTTAACTACCGAGTTTGAAGTTCAGGGGACCTATGGCTGCAAATGGGCACAGTGAGGCATGCAAATGGGCACAGTGATGCTGCAAATGGGCATTGTTGACCCGCTTTTCCACTTACAGTAGCTGTGCATTTCTCACCCTCGTCTTATACTCGGGTCAATAAGTTTTTCCCATTTTTTTTGTGGTAAATTAGGGCATCGACTTATACTCGGAACGACTTATACTCGAGTATATACGGTACATGTTCAAGAGGACCCTGGTGGGGCAGTAAATTTGATAGGCAGATGTTCCAGGAGAAACAAGGTGGATACACCACCTTAAAGACACTATGCCTCTGAGATAAATAACAATATTAGTTGTGCGCCATTTTTGTAAATAGGCAAATATATACACTACACTGTATATGTATTAAATGTATTATTATTATTTATTTATTTATTTTTATAATTATGGTTTTGCTGTGGTCCTGTTGTTAATACATTTTCATTAATTATACTGAACACAAAATCATTGTTTTTTGATGTGCACTGCCACAGGTTCTCTTAGTTGTCCGGCAATGTGTGTGGGATCTGTAGAATGGGAGTTGGGAAGATCTGATTGGGGGCTATGGCACCAGTGTTGAACCCATCTTTGGGAACAGTTCTTTTAACAGGCACACATCCGGCGCCCAGGGGTCGCAGTTGTCGGCGCCATTCAGAATTCTGATTAAGAATTAAGTCAAGGTTATGGTTTACATATAAGAGTGCTTTCATAATGCCGTGCTACAGTTTGTCCACAGCAGGGGTTAAGCACACCAAACTTCCTGCATCTTTGATGCGCTTTCAGAAAACGCACCAAAAATTCGCAATCTAATAGAAGTCTATGGTAAAGCACAGATAACCCACACAAAAACTGTGGGTACGCTGCGCTAAACATGTCCTGTGGCCAAACCGCAGCCTGGCAGTTTTTAAACACCCATTTTTTGGTAAAAAGTTGGGGGTAGGTTTGGAACTTGCTTTTATGGGTGTGAAAATGTCTTGACATAAAATGGATGCAACAAAGTCAGCCACAAAATTGTCATTGCAATGTAAACTGACACCTCAAGCTCAGATCCTGCAATGACAAACTCCACCAGTCAGACATTGAAAAGATGGTTATACTGTACATATGTAATGGTATAAACTATTTATCTGTCTGTTTATTTACTGTATTTTTTGATACTAAACTTTTTACTAAACATCTTTGAGTGTCCATGGTCCTTTAAAGTCCCATTTTTTGAGGAACTTTTCTTCCTATTTTTTGCTCCATAAGACGCATCTGACCATAAGACGCACCTAGGTTTTAGAGGAGGAAAACAAGAAAAAAAATCCTGAAGCAAATGGTGTACTAAAATGCAGCCTGACCAGTGCCAATTAAATGCAGCCTGACCAGTGCCAATTAAATGCAGCCTTACCAGTGCCCATGAAATGCAGCCTGACCAGTGCCAATTAAATGCAGCCTTACCAGTGCCAATTAAATGCAGCCTGACCAGTGCCAATTAAATGCAGCCTTACCAGTGCCCATGAAATGCAGCCTGACCAGTGCCAATTAAATGCAGCCTGACCAGTGGCAATTAAATGCAGCCTGACCAGTGGCAATTAAATGCAGCCTTACCAGTGGCAATTAAATGCAGCCTTACCAGTGCCAATTAAATGCAGCTTTACCAGTGCCCATGAAATGCAGCCTGACCAGTGCCAATTAAATGCAGCCTTACCAGTGCCAATTAAATGCAGCCTTACCAGTGCCCATGAAATGCAGCCTGACCAGTGCCAATTAAATGCAGCCTGACCAGTGGCAATTAAATGCAGCCTGACCAGTGGCAATTAAATGCAGCCTTACCAGTGGCAATTAAATGCAGCCTTACCAGTGCCAATTAAATGCAGCTTTACCAGTGCCCATGAAATGCAGCCTGACCAGTGCCAATTAAATGCAGCCTTACCAGTGCCCATGAAATGCAGCCTTAGCAGTCCCATGAAATGCAGCCTGATCTGTGCCAATGAAATGCAGCCTTACCACACAGAGCTCTGTCACGTCATGGATTTGAATATTCCAGCGCCCGCCTTCTATGATACACGTCACACTGATTCAATGTATCATTAGATCAGTGTTCTATTTATCTAGGATGTGGAACTTTGTTACAGTGTTCCATCTCGCACAGACTGGCATTCCCTGGCGTGGACGTCATCACACCCGCCTGTCACTCAGATAGAAGACAGAGCAGCCAGAGCGGCCACAGCAGCCGTACTCCATTCGGCCACTTGGGCTGCTCTGTCTTCTTTCTGTGGCTGAGTGACAGGCCCAGCCGGGAGATCACCCGGCGCTCGCGGGAGACGGCCGACCCGGTATTGTAACATGGCGATGGTGACTGGGGGAGGCGGGCCTGGTCAGTAATTGCTCCATAAGATGCACAGACATTTCCCCCCATTTTTTTGGGGGGGGGAGTGCGTCTTATGGATACAGCATCCAGTGCGTCTTTTTGGATGCAGCATCCAGAAGAACAATGATCCATAATGTTTGGGCCTGACTAGAATATACAGGATGAGTTAGACATGCTTGTTCTGTATTGAAAACTTCTGGAAGTCACCTAGTCATTTAGTGATTTGTTTGGTTTTATTTGTTTGGTGACTATGGTCCCAACTGCTTTGAGATCATTCACAATCTCCTTCAGTGTAGTTCTGGGATGATCCCACACTTTTCTCATGATCATCCTTATCCCATGAGGCGAAACCTTGCATGGAGCACCAGACCGAGGGCGGTTGATGGTTATGTTATATTTCTTCAATTTGCGAATAATTGCTCTAACAGTCGTCTGCTTCTCACTAAGCTTCTTGCCGATAGTCTTGTAGCCCATTCCACTTGTGCAGGTCTACAATCTTGTCCCTGATGTCCTTTGACAGCTCTTTGGTCTTGCCCATGATGGTGAGGTTTGAATGGAAGAAAACGATTCTGTGGACAGGTGTCTTTTATACAAAGTTGTTGTTAGGAGCACCTTCTTAAATTGACAGGACTAATCTTTGTACCACATGAGCACATACTATAGCCAGTCTGTGGGAGCCAGAATAATTGTTGGTTGGTACGGGATCAAAAAATTATTTTACTCACTGAACTGCAACTCAATTTATAACATTTTTATCATGTGTTTTTTTCCGGATTTTTGGTTGATATTCTGTCTCTTTCATTTAAAATACACCAATGATAAAAAATTATAGACCCTTCATTTCTTTGTAAGTAGGCAAACTTATAAAATCTGCAGGGTATCAAATTATTATTTTCCCCAATGTAAATATGTAATGTTATATATAAACTATCTGTCTTTTTTTTTTAGATGCAGCATCCAGGAGAATAATGATCCATAATGTTTTGGGCCTGTACTAGAATATACAGGATGCCTTAGACATTCTACTTCTGTATTGAAAACTTCTGAAAATCACCAAGTCATTTAGTGAATACCATAGCAATACATCCATTTCCCCTGATCAGAGAAAATGTTGTCGTTTGGCCAAGTTTGCAGTTTAATTTAAACCTGAAGCTTGGTCATTTCTAGTGCAGAGTATAATTACTTTATACAGTGACAGAGTTTGTCTAGGAAAATGTTCATAAAAATAAATGTGCTTGCATGCATGTTCGATGCAGACTTTGTACTGTAATCACAACCGGTATGCAATAAACATTTGTTTTCACCTAAGCAGATGTTTATAAATAATTCATTCTTGTTCAAAATTGGCAAAAGTAACCTTCGTGCAAGTGATTCTACTAATCTACCGTTCTTGTGTGGTGATGGCCGTGTAAGAAGTAGCAATGTAGCTAACATATTTCTGTAAATATGTAATGTTATAAACTATCTGTCTGTTAATTTTTTTTTTTAGATGCAGCATCCAGGAGAATAATGATCCATAATGTTTTGGGCCTGTACTAGAATATACAGGATGCCTTAGACATTCTACTTCTGTATTGAAAACTTCTGAAAATCACCAAGTCATTTAGTGAATACCATAGCAATACATCCATTTCCCCTGATCAGAGAAAATTTTTGTAGGCTCATATGAAGGGATTAGTATTGTTCAGTTCAGGTATTCCTGCAGCTCCCAGCAATAAAACTAAGTTCTCACAACATGATATTATGTTCATTTACTGATCATTTTTATCTTGGGTTCTCCAATAATTTGCTCTTGGTTTCTATGCAAGAAAAGTGCTGTACTACAAATGAATAGTGTAATTTACATTTCATTCTTTAACTGGAGAGAGTGAAAGTTAAATCATTGCTCAAATTACCCAAACCATATCATTTTAATTTGTATAGGCTACATCATTTGCTTGATCTTCTGTCTATGCTACTTTGGATTCAAGAAGGCTTTTGTATACAGTTTACAAGGGCCACCTGAATGTTCTATACACGCAGGTCCTGATTTGTTTTCAGATGTTCCTCCTGCTTTCCAGGAATCCTGGTACTTAAAATAAATTAGTCAGAGTCTAAAGCCTAAAGCATTTAACTGTGTGTTATTCTTCAGTGCAGTGCTTCATAGAAACCGAATTAAACAAACTTTTCCAACTTCTGCTTCGTTCCTTTCCAATAATCATAAATCACAATAACAAATATTACTTACATGAAGATTAGAAGGGAATTAGGAAGTTAAACATAATAATTACATCTGCTCTACAGAAGTAATAAGTTAGCTTAAGGTCCAGGCAAACCAAGAATCCCTATTTCACTTGTTTTCCTTATTAGGAATGTAGTTGTTTGGCCAAGTTTGCAGTTTAATTTAAACCTGAAGCTTGGTCATTTCTAGTGCAGAGTATAATTACTTTATACAGTGACAGAGTTTGTCTAGGAAAATGTTCATAAAAATAAATGTGCTTGCATGCATGTTCGATGCAGACTTTGTACTGTAATCACAACCGGTATGCAATAAACATTTGTTTTCACCTAAGCAGATGTTTATAAATAATTCATTCTTGTTCAAAATTGGCAAAAGTAACCTTCGTGCAAGTGATTCTACTAATCTACCGTTCTTGTGTGGTGATGGCCGTGTAAGAAGTAGCAATGTAGCTAACATATTTCTGTTTATTGGCTGTTTTATAAATTAAAACAGTAATAAGCTCCCCAAAATATACACTGTACATATTTTATTGCAGCTTACCCCTATTGAGATATATAGTTGCTGAAATAATTTGCTTTTTTCTATGCCTGGTTGCATACAAATTGAAAGCGTTTAGCTTTGACCTCCTATTATATGGTTTTGGTAAATTAAAGGAAAATTGTACAAGAAAATTGTACATTGCATGGCCACCCTATATCTATGGGGTTGATTTACTAAGATCTGGTGCAGCTGTGCATGGTAGCCAATCAGCTTCTAAATGAAGCTTGTTTAATTAAGCTTTGACAAAAAAAATAAAAAATTGAAAGCTGATTGGTTTTCACTGACAAGGGTGTTTACAATGATCAGCTTTTATTTAATTTATGTAAAACCTTTATCTCAAAAGGAAAAAAAGCTTAAAGCTGAGCTCCAGGCTCCTTCAGTAAAAAAACTCAGCACTCACAAATACTGTAGCTGCTGACTTTTAATATTAGGACACTTACCTGTCCACGAATCCATCTGTGTCTTCACCCGAGCCGATTTTTCTGTCTGCTCTTGAGTGCTGCCGCTGCCATCGCGGCTAAGGGAAGCCTTGCGACTTCACAGCCAGTTCCCTACTGCACATGCACCAAGCACGCTGCGCTTTGTGAATGGCCCGGCAGCGGGGGAAGGAAAAGGGGGTCGAACTTCCAGATGAGTTCACAGTGGTGAAGTCAACCAGAAGTAGGAGCGGGTACCTGTCAGAACCAGGTACCCGCTCCCCCTCCCCCGCCACCCTGAAAGATGCCAAATGTGGCAGCGGAGGGGGGGAGGAGGCAAATAAGCAGAGCTTTGCTTTAAGCCAATTAACACCTTAAGACAGGAAATGTGTTACTGACTGAATCACCAAATGTAAATAAAGGATAAAAAGCTTAAACCTAGAAAACTGATGCAACCACCACATTTAAGGATTGCTAAACTGCAAAATGATATATCTCTCTTTTTTAATATTGCTTTGACCAGTATCTTGCCAAGAATACAAAGGATAGTTCGAAATTATAGCTGTCAAAAAGCACATCTAAAATTATTGGTGATTTGTAATGTACATATCTCAAGTGAATACAAGTGCTCTAATTAGATTTTATTAAATATGAACAATTCACAGCTTTTGTTACCAAACCTATATTATTTATCATCTGCTATCTTTCCAAGTTTGTAATACAATTACAAAGTCTTTTCTACTTACTTACTGAGAAACTCATAAAGGTGAGTGAATGTGTCTGGGTTCAGTTTGTGTGGAGTTTGTTGAACCCTGTTTTAACTTTTAAAAATTCTCAGTCTTGACCCACCCCGCCCCATTGAAACCTATGGGGGCAACTCTTGATAATAATTTCTACCAATTTTTTAAGGTTAATAGGCAAGGAATTGTCAAAAAAGAGCATGGGGAGCTGGAGACTGTCATGGGGGCACACTGAACAAAAATTTTAAAAATACCATTCAAGGGCAGAGGATCCTCCATTTATTGAAATCTTGAGGTTGACATGGGATAAACAACAATCTGTTAAATTACATGTTCAGGAGATTTCTTTGAAGTTGAATTAAAGTTACCAGTAATTTTTTTATTGTGCTCTACAGGTAAGATTATAGTAAGTTTTACCTATAGGTATCGTGAATATCTACTAAACTTATGCTGTTTAGTAGTAGATATTCACATCGGCTCCAGCCAAATAGGTTATGCACAGTACGCTCTGTGCTCAGGGCACACTGAGTGTGCCCTGAATGCAGAAAGTGCTGTGCCGCAGTAGTGACTCCTGTGCTGATTTCCTACAAACTGAGATATGTTATTTTAGATTCTAGTTTTGGTTGTAATACCTGATTATTTATTCAGCTGAAATAGAGCTGAATCGAATGGTGAAAGTAGGAGCTACAACAGATCTAAAAGCTATAGGAAATTTACTCCTAGAAAAAAATGTAAACTAAAGCTCTAAATGTTGTACACATAGTATAGTTGGTGTGTTTTTTTTAACACAGTGCCACATGCATTTTCTTAAATGAAGAGTGCACCAAAGCACTTCAAAACCACAACCTCACATTTCCCAAATCTCCTCTCCCATCCCCACATCTGCTAATATTCACAGAATATTCAAACTATAGACTTCAGGTAGCTGTTTGGTAGAAATTTACTAGCATCAAGACAGGACACAAGCACTTGAGTAAGCAGCTCATTGAAAATGCTCTGCAGGAGATTTCAAACACGGGTGCCTTTCCATTTTGGTCCTATATGCAACTCAAACACTTCCTCGATGCCCCGTCCCGTAGCGAGAGTTTCACCAAATCCACTACGACACTGGAATCACTTTGCTCCCACACGTCTCCCCAGAGCCATATCAACTGTCTACGCCTCCCTGTTCGGAAACCCCTCTGCACTTCTACACTCGGACCACACTTACTGGGAATCTTCTTTGGGAACAGAGATAGACAAGGATGACTGGGACCGTATAAATCTCTACATCCACAAGGGGTCCTTGAATGTCTCCGTGCAGGAAAAGGGCAATAAACTTTAAACGCACTGGTATAGAACCCCAGACCTGATTCACAAATTTTCCCCCTCAGTTTCTGATCAGTGCTGGCGATGTGGAAGGGAGACAGGCACGTTCCTCCACATTTGGTGGAGCTGCCCGTCACTCTAGCCATTTTTCTTTGTTTCTGTCATAAATTTTGCAAATTAGTAATATTTCTTCATAAATTTTGGACAAAATTTATACGGATACATATCTTTGGTAAAAATAACCTTAATTAGTGGATATTATTTGATCTTTGTGAAAGTTATAGAATCTACAAGCTATGGTGCCAATCATTGAAACCACATGTGTGAGACTTTTACACAGCCTGGCCACATACAGAGGCCCACCAGTGAAGTAGCACCTTCAGGCGGTCTACAAGCATAAATTACACATCTAATTTCTCAACCACCTAGCACCAGGACAATGGAAACACCCACAAAATGACCCAATTTTGGAAAGAAGACACCCCAGCGTATAATCTATGAGCCATAATGAGTCTTTTGAATGATTCATTTTTTTTTCCAGAAGTTTTTGGAAAATGTGGGGAAAAAAATGAAAACGCATTTTTTTCCAACAAAGTTGTCCATTTTTAAGATATTTCCAACACATAGCATGTGCATAGCAAAAATGACACCCCAAAATACATTCTGCTACTCCTCCTGAGTATGGCGATACCAAATGTGTGAGACTTTTACACAGCCTGACCACATACAGAGGCCCACCATTGAAGTAGCACCTTCAGGCGTTCTACAAGCATAAATTACACTTCTAATTTTCTGACAACCTATTATTTTTGAAGGCCCTTATATTTTTAACACATAGCATTCACATAACAAAAATTACACTCCAAAATAAATTCTATTGAGGAAAGGGTAAAAAAAAAAGTATAACCTGTGGTTTTAGTAGTGCCCCCGGAGGAGAGAATTGGTCCAGGCAGCAGGCAGCAGGCAGGGATGTGCTTAGCAACAATAGTAATTATCCATGCAGCAGGCAGGAATATTGTCTATAGTAAGCACAAGGATGTCATCAGCACAGCCAAAGCATTTGTCCATAGAAATTGTCCAGGCAGAGACAGCCAGCACAGCCATAAAATATTGTCCCTGGTACACAGTTACCTGCCTGCACTCATTATTGTACTGCTTCCCAGCCCTTCATAAACATACTGCCTCTTGCTACAGATAATTATTTCCAAAGTACAGGTAGCAGGCAGAGGTGTGGTCAGTTTATGCTGCAGGCAGGGGGATGGCAGCAGTAAGTCAGCAGCACGCTGAGGGCTGCAATCAGGTAAGACCTGTGCACAGGGGCACAGGGGTACAGGCTTCGACCCACCCAAATCTCTATGAAGCCTCCAAACTCCAGACCCTAATCTGGAAATTACGAAACCCGGAGACAACAAAAAAATTGTTTTCTCCATCCGGAAAAACATTTCTGGAGCCCCTCACATGTGAGACCCCTGTGTACTACAGTAGCAGGGCAACAGATCAATCCAAGGCAAAAGTATAGTCCTTAAAACAGGCAAGGGTCAGTTCACTTGCAAGCAGTCCAAGTGGTGGGCAGAAGTGTAGTTTATAAAACAGGCCAGCAACATTAAATGTAAAAATCCTTTGCTCCCCCCACCACTAAATTCCCCAAGATAGACAGCATTTTACTGCCAAAGGACGTTCAGTAAGGGTTTACATCTATTTTAAGAGTTCAATGCCTACACCATACTGCAGCAGAGCTTTCTATGCTTTCTCTATCACAGCTAAGACCACCTGACCTAAGTTCATGCAAGAAGTCCATAATTGGTAGTTAAATGCCTTGGTGATGCATGGGTGCATTTGTCCGCTGTTTCCCTCGAACTGCAAACTGTTTGGGTTTGCCTCACCAAACCTGAACCCAAATGAATACCCCTATGCCGCGTACACACGAGCGGACTTTACGGCGGACTTTGCCCGGCGGACTTTTCGACGTACTTTCCGACGGACTTTGTGAATGAACGGACTTGCCTACACACAATCCACCAAAGTCCGTCGAATTCGTACGTGATGACGTACGACCGGACTAAAACAAGGAAGTTCATAGCCAGTAGCCAATAGCTGCCCTAGCGTGGCTTTTTGTCCGTCGAACTAGCATACAGACGGCGGACTTTTCGACCGGACTCGATTTCAACGGATAAATTTTAAACAAGTTTCAAATCTAAGTCCGTCCAACTTTTGAGAAAACAAAGTCCGCTGGAGCCCACACACATCGAATTGTCCGACGAAATCCAGTCCGCCGGGCAAAGTCCGCCGTAAAGTCCGCTCGTGTGTACGCGGCACTAGTTTGCATACAACTTGGATTGATTGAATCAAACTAAGTTGAGTAAGATGAGTGTATTACTGAACTTCCTGAAGGAGTGAGGGCAGTTGAAGTCGCAATATAGCACTGGCATATATAACCTTAAAAAACTTGATTTTAATTTTGATCACATGGTATCAGAAATGATCTATGTATATACAGAGACTTTAAGCATAGTAATGTGATTCTTACTGGTTTTACTAGGAAACCAACAGAAACAAAATTGTATCTGTTTTTCTTTAAATTAATTTATAGTGCTAGCAGAACATTTTTTTTTTAAATTGTCACAAGACAGAATATAAAGCAAGAGACAACTACTTTGTTAGATTCAGAAATCGTAAAATATTTATTACCTTGTGTCACATGCAAGATCTAGCA
Source organism: Lithobates clamitans (assembly GCA_037952925.1). Lineage (NCBI taxonomy): Eukaryota > Metazoa > Chordata > Amphibia > Anura > Ranidae > Lithobates > Lithobates clamitans. The sequence continues at coordinate 4,020,907 of JBBGZY010000229.1, forward strand.
TTTGTACATTATTTATAGATTCAAAGGGACAATTTTCACAGCATGAGGCAATTTTTAAGAGTCTTAGATTTTAAGACAAATATTGATTATATATTTCTGCAAATGCAATCTTGGGATCTTAGCAGTACTCATAGTATCTGTATGACTTATAATGGATAATATCATTTTTGCAGTGGCAGAGCTAAAAACTTTGGTATTGAAGTGTATGTACTGTAGAGCCTAGTGCACACAGGCCGAATGCCGTTCAACTAAAACCGGCCGACATTTGTCCCGCGTGCATGGCAGCCAGTCCGTCAGAAGCCGACCAGCTCCCAATCAGCGCTCTCAGTCAGTGGCTGGGGATGTTCTGGCGGGGGGCCATCCCCCTGTCAGAACACAATAGCTCAGCGGGGGAGATCACTGTTCTGACATCGGTTAGTACAGCGTTTCTGACTGGAGCTGTCAGAAAACTGATAGTGGGTACCAGGCTTTAAGCCAGTACTTTTTTCTTTCAAAAGTTAAGGAAAGTAGGGGAGGGTTAAAATCCTTATCAGGTCATTTGTTTGCTGTCTGTGCACTAATGGGAAGATTTTCCTTCACTTTATATCCTGGGGATTCAACAGGAAATGAAAGAAGATTTTCCCAAAGCGAGAGTAATGCCCCGTACACATGGTCGGACATTGATCAGACATTCCGACAACAAAATCCTAGGATTTTTTCCGACGGATGTTGGCTCAAACTTGCCTTGCATACACACGGTCACACAAAGTTGTCGGAAAATCCAATCATTCTGAACGCGGTGGCGTAAAACACGTACGTCGGGACTATAAACGGGGCAGTAGCCAATAGCTTTCATCTCTTTATTTATTCTGAGCATGCGTGGCACTTTGTGCGTCGGATTTGTGTACAAACGATCGGAAATTCCGACAACGTATTTTGTTGTCGGAAAATTTTATAGCCTGCTCTCAAACTTTGTGTGTCGGAAAATCCGATGGAAAATGTGTGATGGAGCCTACACACGGTCGGAATTTCCCACAACAAGGTCCTATCACACATTTTCCGTCGGAAAATCCGACCGTGTGTACGGGGCATTAGACCCCATACACATTATACAACTTTTGTTGTCTGATTTCCTTTAGATTTACCAAAACCATGTAGTGCAAGGGCCTCCCTGATTGCGTACAAATTGAAACTCTTAAGGTTTGACCTCATATTATATGGTTTTGGTATCTGAAGGACAAAATCTACAGAAAATTGTATAGCGTGTATACAGCTTTATTCTCATATTAGACAGTTGTCCCTAGAAAATTTGTTCCCATTTGAAGATTTACTCTCAACTCTTGTTTTGGTACCAGTTTTGGAATTCCCCGCTTTCTGTCTGGTGAGACAGTGGGGAAGTGGGGACACAGAAATAAGAATTGACAGAAATTCTAGCCTTTCTGCACTCTATCCCAAATGGAAAAAATATATCTGGTGATGAGGAGTGTCAGCATTAGCAAAGTTCTTTATGCTAATTGTGGCAAATAAATGCATAGGGGGGTGTGTCCTGATGTGAGCAGCTCCGGAGACGTTGAAGAGGAGCTCCGGTAATCCTGCAAGCAATCCTTCACCTTCCGTGCACATTCCTGTCTGGTGATCGCTGATAATCCGCCTTGTTCCACAGCTTGTTCCTCTCCATCCCCTAGAGTGGTCTGGACTGAAATTGTGTCCTGAATTTGCCTGTCCGGCCCGGATCCTGGCATACAGATCCCTCACCTCCATCCACCTCCTCACTCTCCCACCTCCCAGCCAGGCTGAAATTAACCACCTAAGCCAGCCGTGGTCTCCTGAGGGCTGGTGATCTTTTGCACTGCTGTGCTCTGAGCCCTCCCTATCCCAGTCCTCAGTTGCCAGTCTCATTCATCATAGATTGTTCACTCCTCTGCCAGGGAATAGAAGGCTGCTGGGTAACCACTGACTGCCTTCCCTGACTGAGAGCTCCTGGGGCTTAGCAATTGTCTCCATCTCTCCGCTTGGATACTACCTTGAGCACAGACTGCTCTTATCTCCATAGGTCCTCCTCTGTGGCATAACCAGGGCAGATGTACTCCAAAAAAAGCTCTCTAAAGCTGTTATAACCACCACTCCACCCAAGCTGCCACTGCCTCCTTCCGCACAGCTGGACCCCATATTGATCGGGAGGCTCCAGGCCTTGCTAGCCAAATTTGACATGGAACCCAGGGAGATTCCACTGGCGGCGGAGCCAGCCCCTCTGCCTCAAGATAGTACATCCATGATCCTAGGTGCGATCTAGCAGAGTAGGACCTCGTTGCTGGTGCACATAGATCATCTTGCTGAAGAATGCAATTTAATACAGAATGACCTTGACAAAATAAGGGGCAGGATGACCGAGACTGAGTTCCGCATAACCGCCACCGAAGATCTTACATCCACCCACTCCACCACAATTGCTGAGTTGCAGCGCACAGTTCAGGCCCTAGCCGCAAAATCAGATGATGCCGAAAACCGACTGAGGAGCAATAATGTCAGAGTCCTGGGCCTGCCTGAAGGGGACCGCCCGACAGAACTCGCAAAGGAGTTCTTCAAAACCCTGCTGGGCCTTATAGATGTTCATCCTACCTATGTGGTGGTAAGAGCCCATCAGGTTCCCATGGGCGAGCCATCCCTGGGAATATTCCTAGGCCTTTCCTGGTCCGCTTCCTTAACTTTCGTGACAGAGACAGGATTCTTTCTGAAGCCCGTTGGCACCCCACACTCAAATACTTCAATACCTCTGTCCTTCTTTTCCCCGATTTTTCAGATGAATTGCAGAGAAAGAGAAAAATCTTCAACAATAGATAAACAATCTAAAAACATTAAATCCAGCATGCTTTACCCCAGCTGTCTCTGAGTCCAACACAATCGTACAGTCCATTTCTTTGATACCCCGGCGGATGCTGACAACTGGCTGACCACCTTGGGATGAGGATTCCTTATCTTGAAACTTCATCTGATGCACGGATTTTCCACATACTGGATTGCCTTATCCTACTTCCTATACTGCAAGTACCAGAGTTACCTTGGGAGTACCTTAACGCGTGGTACACACCTACCCCCCACGGTTTGTTTTCACGGAGACCAGCTGAAGCAGTCATGAAGGACCGTCAAGGTTCAATGGAAAAAAAGAAATATTGGTAACCACTAGGTCACCCATCGACTGTACTGCAGAATTTTGGTTATGTTTTGGGACTCAACTTGCCTTAGCCAGGTTATGTTGGGGTTTCGGCTAGGTGATAGGGCGTTCATTTGTTATACAGTTATACAACTGCTCAGCTTCTCTTTTTCTTTTATGGTAGTGGTCCCTGTATGGTTATGGTGGTCGTATTATTGTTAAATGGCACCTTCCCTGGCCTCATTTGGGTCCGGAGGGGACTCCTGGGTTAGCACCTGCCGATTTATATGAAAATTAAACTTTATTTCATGGAATACCTGTGGCCCCAATGATAAATTTAAAAGATCTTTACTTTTCAAATACCTCAACTCCTATAAACCACATATCTTGTTTCTTCAAGAGACCCATTTAATGGACAATAAAATTTTAGCCCTCAGACGGTCCTGGGTGCGTCAGGCTTTTCATGCCACATACACAACTTATGCCAGAGGAGTCACCATCCTTCTACATAAATAATTGCCTGGCACAGTGGAGAGAGTTATTACAGATCCCAGGGGTAGATTAATTATTTTACTGTTAGACATTCGTGCTACCTTGTGGGCTTTTGTGAATGTGTACTTGCCTCCTCCCTTTGACCATTCCATTCTGTACTACTACTAATATATATGAAAAACGTTACAGGCTGCCAAACATGTAATAGGGGGTGATTTTAATGCCATCCTGGATGGGACACTGGATACTTCCAATCCCACCCACTCTCCTCATCCTGCTTTGTCGGCATGGGCTGCTGGCATTGGCCTTACTGAGATCTGGCGATGGAAGCATCCAGTGGGTAAGGCATTTTCTCATCTCTTGGCCAGTCATGGTTCAGGATCCCGCATAGACTTTCTGTTTTGTGATGCTCCGGTCTTACCGGCTGTTGAAGTGGTGCAATATCTCCCAGCTGGCTTATCTGATCACATTCCCCTAGAGCTGACTTTGTGCATCCCTACAGAGAGGCAGGTGGCCTGTTGGCAACTGGCATTGCGCTGGATCCTTGACACCGCAGTGGAGGAGAATGTTTCTCCTAAAATTAAGCAATATGGGGAACAATAAAGCTTCTGCCTCTCATTCAATGGTCTGGGATGCGTTTAAGGCTACAGTCAGAGGGGATTACATCTTAGCTATTACAGCAGCTAAGAGAGATCTCTCTTCCCATACTAGGTCCCTGGAGCAACGAGAGGCCGAGGCAGCAGAGGCATTTACAGGGGACTCCTCCCCTGCATTGTTCTCCCTACTTGCTCAGGCGAGGCGTGACTTATTGATTCATTACACCTCTTTAACCCAGTCTGATGCCAAAATTATGACTGGTAAACTGTTTGAATCTGGGGATAAAAACGGATGGTTGTTGGCCAACCTGGTGGCGGAACCCCATATGCAAACTGTTATCCCTGCTATCATGTCCACTAGTGGAAATCGGCGTACTAATCCAACAGATATTTTGGCAGAATTTCATTCCTACTATAGGGCACTATATAGCCGGGCTATCTTCCCTTCTGACATGACCTTAACAGAAGAATTTCAGGCTCTATCTTTACCGTCCGTAGCTTTAGCAGACATGGAAAGTTTAGACGCACCAATCACAGTGCTTGAAATTGAAGCAGCTATTGGATCCCTTAACAACAATAAGACTCCGGGACCTGATGGTCTCCCAGGGGAATTCTATAAAACCTATGCATCCATAAAAGCCCCTAAGTTACAAACACTCTATTCCACATGTCTAGACATAGGCGCATTACCCCTAACCATGTACCAAGCCCACATTGGGGGTTATTTACAAAAGGGAAATCCACTTTGCACTACAAGTGCACTGCACTGGAAGTGCAGTCGCTGTAGATCCGAGGGGGACATGCAATATAAAAAAGAAAAAGAAAAAAAAAAAGAAAAGATAAGAAAAGAAAAAACAGTATTTTAGCTTGCACATGACTGGATGATAAAATCAGCAGAGCTTCCCCTCATTTCAAATCTTTCCCTCAGATCTACAGCAACTGCACTTCCAAGTGCACTTTCAAAGTGGATTTGCCTTTCGTAAATAACCCCCATTGTGTTGTTACCAAAACCGGGGGAAGACCTACAACAATGTTCTTCTTATAGACCAATCTCCCTACCAAACTATGACCTTAAAATACTCACCGAGGTTCTAGCCACCAGGGTGCTCAACCTGCTCCCCACCCTCATTCATGTGGATCAAACTAGATTTATGTCAGGTAAATCCACAGATATAAACTTACGAAGGCTTTTCACCCACCTCCAAGAGATAATGCAACAACATATCTAACTGGCATTAGATATTGAAAAAGCTTTCGACACAGTCAATTGGAGCTATATGGCCAAGGTTTTGGAGATTTTTGGATTTGGACCAAACTTTCGTAGGTGGATTGATATTTTATACCAGTCCCCCACAGCACAAATAAAATGATGTGGTGATCTCTCCCCTACATTTGCTGTGGAGAGAGGCATGAGACAGGGTTTCCCCCTGTCTCTGGCCCTATTCTCCCGAACCGATGGAACCTCTGGCCTCTTCCTTGAGACCTTCCTCCTTGCATGCTACCCTGCAAATTCTGGATAACTATGCTAAAATATCTGGTCTAAAAGTGAACTGGGGGAAATCCTAAATCCTACCCATATATGGGGGGGGGGGGGGGGCACAGGTGGTAGCTGACCCCGCTTTGCCTCTCACATGGTCAACATCCTTTAGATACTTAGGAGATAATGTTACATCCAATGTTAAGGATTTTGCTCCACTAAACCTATACCCCCTGTTACATACTACCAAGCAGGGACTAACAGCATGGGACAACCTCCCAATTTCTCTCATTGGACGAATTAACCTAATCAAAATTTAAATCCTCCTAGTTTTCCTGTATATTTTTAGACACTTCCCGGAGTGGATTGCTAAAAAGTTCTTCAAACAATTTGACTCCTTGCTCTCCTCCTTCTTATGGAAATCCACTCCTCCCCATTTTAGCAAGAAAACATTAGGTAGACCTTGGACACAGGGGGGGTTAGCGTGTCCAGATTTGTACTCATACTTGTTGGCAGCACTTCTTACACATGCCCACAGTTGGGCAATTTCCGATGACACTAATTCATCTGTTGTAGCAGAAGCAGCTTATTTGGGCTCCTATGAGTCTTTATGCCTCCTCCCTTACTGGGGACAGCGAATATCACACCCAATAACACTCTTAATGCAGGCAGTGCTCAGGGCTTGGCAGTTGAAGGTGCCCAAGCACCTTGCTGTTACTCGCCTTTGGTCTCCCAACACCCCCTTATGGTTCAATCCAACCCTCCCGAGTTCCAGTTCATTCTAGATCCGGCTGTCCGGGCTTCTAGGGGCATCTATACTCTTGGCCATGTATGTCCTGATGGTAAGCCGTTACCTTTTGATGACTTGAAAGCATGGTTTACCCTCCCCAATCACCTGTTCTTCAGGTATCTGCAGCTCCGCCATGCCTATTCTGCCCAGTTTGGCTCATCCCCAGTTGACCTGTACACCTCAGACATTGAAAATATGTTATGCGATGACATGTTAACTAAACCATTTTCAGAACTATACAAGGCTCTCCTGCCATCAGTTCATGTTGGTATGGAGACTCTCTGGGCTAGATGGCAGGCAGATGTTCTAGATATAGACAATGGAGATTGGGAAGCCTTGTGGGATTACCCCTTCTCTCAATTGGTTGCTAGTAGAGATAAGTTGTTCCAATTTAAATTGATACACAGAATATATCTGACACCTCACAGGTTAAATAAAATGTTCCCGGGTCTTTCCTCCCAGTGCTGGAGGTGCTCGGAAAAGCATGTTGACTTTAAACATATATTCTGGACATGTACAGAAATACAAATTTTTTTGGGCTGAAGTTACACAGTTTATTGCTACACTACAGTGGGGGTTCCTCTCACCATGGAAGTTTGCTTACTGGGTCTGGTTACCCTTCTAGCCCATCATAGGGCACTTAGAACCCTGCTTAGTTTACTTGTTTTTTGTGCCCGCAAAGCCATTATATTGAAATGGAAATCCAGGGAGGCCCCCACTGTAGTTTTCTGGCAGTCATTAGTGAATGCGGTATTGCAGTTATATAAAGCTACATACCTCTCCCGTGGATATCCTAATAAATTCCCAAAAGTATGGGATATCTGGCTTGAATCTGGCTTGAATCCCCCTCTACAGCTTCTGTCTGAGATATCAAGCTCTTTTCGACATAAGTACTTGTAGACTTAGGCTCTATAGTGACAGTATGAATTAACTGTGTGCCCAGTAGCTCGAAGGTGCTAATAATCCTAACAGATGGAACCTCAAAGATGACCGATACCTTAGATTATTATCTGCAACAATTTTGTACTTAGCGCTGAGCAGCTGTTTTGTTAGATTAGGTTATGTAATCTTATGTTTTCTTTTCTTATTGTTGTTTTGCCTTAAGCTGGGTAGGCTCAGGCTCTGATTTGTATTTTCTTTGCAAAACTATTAAACAGAATTTATAAAAACAATTAATAAAATATATGCATTAGAACTGGCAGTAATAATACCATGGCATCCTCACACAGCGGGAGCTGATCTGTGGGTATTATGGACTAGATGTCCGCCAGCAACCACCAATCATTAGGCAGAGAGCCAGAACGAAAATCTGAATATGTAAACAAGGCAAATCGTCGTTTTGTCAGTACAGTACTAGTAAAAACACTTCCCACACAATGCACAAACACTGGTTAGACACACAGTTAACCCTTTGATCGCCCCCAATGTTAATCCCTTTTCCAGACAGTGTCATTAGTAGAGTGACCGTCCATATTTTCATATTTTAGCACCGATCACTGTATTAGTGTCACTAGTCCCCAAAAAGTGTCAGTTAGTGTCCCGACTGTCCTCCGCAATGTCGCAGTCCCACTATAAGTCGCTGATCGCCGTCATTACTAGTAAAGAAAAAAACTAAAATGAAAACAAAATATCCCATAGTTTGTAGACGCTATAACTTTTGCGCAAACCAATAAATAAACTCTTATTAGGATTTTTTTTTTTTTACCAAAAATATGTAGTAAAATACATTAGGGATGACTATAAAATCTAAAGGCTTTAATGTGTGGATCTGAGATCAATAAAATGAAAACAAAAATGCTCAGGGATTTATGGAAGAAAAGGACTGGGGACTAAATCACTAATGATCCTTGGAGGATGCACAGTTTAAAGAATACGTTTAATTTTGAAAAAGAAAAAATATATAAATGCATTTTTGCAGGTAAAAAAAGTGTATTTATTATTTTTTCTCTCTTGGGAACCTGCAGAGCATTGCACCCGCAAACAACAGATCACGGGTCCAATGTCAGGCTCTTGCAGACTCTTTGTACAGCTGTCTGGCCATACCTCCCATACAGTAGACAGTTACTGAAGAGCAGTAAGAATCAATGAACTACGAGGCAGGGGAGGATCCATAGTCTAGTCTCGGGAGGGGCACTGCCAGAAAATAAAATTTTTTGTGGGCAATTTATCGGGCAAAAGGCTGGTGTTGGCGCTTCAATCATCCTGGCACCATGGTTGTTATGGTGTCAGGATGATTAAAGAGCATTATTTTTTATTATTACATTGTTATATAAAATGAAATCATTCATCTCACTATAATGCAGAATCAGTGGGAGACCAGGGCGTGTCACTTGCCACTGTCGCCTGCCACCAAATGCAAATTGTCACTTGCCACATCACCTGCCAGAAGTTGCAGATTGTCATTTGCTACGTCACCTGCCACACGTTACAGATTGTCATTTGCCACGTCACCTGTCACTAGATGCAGGTTGTCCCTTGCCACATCCCCTGCCACAAGTTGCGGATTGTCACTTGCCACTTGTTGCAGATTGTCACTTGCCAAGTCACCTGCCACAAGTTTCAGATTGTCGCTTGCCACGTCGCCTTCCACACGTTGTGGATTGTCACTTGCCACGTCACCTGCCACATGTTGCGGATTGTCGATTGCCATGTTGCCTGCCACATGTTGTGGATTGTCACTTGCCATGTCACCTGCCACATGTGATGGATTGTCACTTGCCACATCACCTGCCACACATTGCGGATTGTCACTTGCCACGTCACCTGCCACACGTTGTGGATTATCACTTGCCACATCACCTGCCACAAGTTGCGGATTGTCACTTGCCTGTTACAATTGTCACTTGCTGTGTCACTTTCCTGCTGAGGTGGGGATTATCACTTGCTGTGTCCCAGAGTGAAGTCAGGCAGCAGAGAGATGATGTCAGCAGAGAGATGATGTAATCTCTCTGCTGCCCGCGGCTTCCAGCGCAGTGAGGGTGGAACAGCAGGGATAAAGTGCAGGCGCGGGGCAGGGGAGCAGAGAGATGACATCATCTTTCACCGCCCGGCGCCCGCGCTGCATCCCTGCAGTTTCGCCCTCACTGACTGCCCGCTGATTGGCCAGCCACTCATTCACCCACCGAGCCGCCCAGATGCCCGCCCGCTCAGACCACAGAGACACTCGCACACTCACCTGTTCACCGATCTGCCCGCCCGCTCATCTACCAAGCCGCCTACACACTCACCCGCCCACTCACTCACCCACAATACATTTCTGGGGGGGCAATTGCCCCAATGCCCCCCCCTGGATCCACCCCTGCTATAAGGGCTGTCATCAATGCTGTTTTTGAATTGTGACAGCGGGTGCGGGGAGAAGGTTCCCTGCCCGCTGTCACTGGGAAAGAGGGGAATCCGGGGTGAGCAGGTTTGCTGCTTTAGTAACATTTTACACCCTGAATATGTGTGTAACATGTGACATGTTACTAAAGGTGGACATATCCTTTAAGGATTCCATTCGCTAAGCATTTAAAAATCCTTTCCAAAACATTTTTTTCTATGGCAGGTCTTACATTACAACTTGCCCTGGCCATGATACTAGTTTGTCACACTTTAACAGACTGGACCAGGGCCATCAGAAGAGATCCTGTTTCCCTACAAACGGATCCCCCGTTTGTAGAGCATTTAGATCTTGTGCATGTCTCCAGTGTTTTTTCTCGTATGAGTATCTTGTCAGTAAACGTGTGGTGGACTCTTTGGCTGATACGCTGGGCTGTAAGGGGAGTTCCTTTCCTTACTCAAAGGTCTAAACCTCAAAGACGAGACCCAAACCTGCTGCCCAGTTCAGCAGCAAAACCTGGGTTTCCAAAAACCCCAAACCAGCAAAAAGTCCTCTTTGGCAGGAAGGGGCATTCACACTTTCCAAAGTAGCTGCACGTCTGTTTGCTGTGGTGGACACCAGGATAGACAGCATTGCAGATTCCTGGGTATGGGAGGTGGTTTCAAGCGGTTATAAATTTGAGTTTGGCTCTCAGCCCCCTTAACAAATCATGTTGTCCAGCCTACCCATGGTAATGTACAAATTAGCATATCTCTATGCAGATTTTCTAGATCAAGGAGTTATTGTCCCAGTTCCTGAGGTGGAAAGGTTTCAGGGGTTCTATTCCAAACTTTGACAGTTTCCAAACCAAAAGAGACATCCACCCTATCTTGGATGTCAAAGCTCTAAATGTCATAATTCAGGCCTAGAAATTCCACATGGGAATCCACCAGGTCCTTGCTCTGCTTCAATAAGACTTTGTGGCCTTTGTAGGCATCAAGGATGCATACTTTCATGTCTGCATTTTTCCAAGGCATCAGTGTTTTCTTCACTTTGCTTTGGGTACAAAGCACTTCCAGTTCATAGCCCTGACATTTGACTAGTCTTCTGCACCCCATGCAATCACCAAAATTCTGGTCGCAGTGAGCACCCTGTTATGCTCCCAGGGCATTTCAATTGTGGGATATTTGGATGACTTTTTTTGAGAGAAGAATTGGCACGGAAAAAGACAGGAAAGTCCCGGCAAGCAATATGGCACTGATAGAGATAGAGGTCTGGAAAAAGGTTCAGTGGGATCCTGAAACTTCAGAGTTCAGTTTTTGAGACAGCTCATTGCATTGAGTTTCTGGATCTTATCTAGACACAAATCTAGCAATGCCCTGACTCAAACTCTTCAGTCAAACAGTTCTATAGTCTCTGAATCTTCTGTCCCTTAAATAAAAGATAAAATACCAGTTTTAAGTTTTTTTCCATCCTTTGTTGCTTCTTAGTGCTGCTGATCTCATGTAACCTTCTTGCAACCACCTTCTGCACACATGCACTCCAGAGATGGCTGCACTACAGTACATTTCCCAAACGAATGGTATATTTTTATTCAGGTTTTACAAACATGGGGTGCCAACTTCACACAGCTCATTTCCCATCCTAGGAGTCCACCATTCCTGATGGTGATAACAGTGAACCTTGTCTGTGTAAATGGTCTTAAGCCTGTCTGACAGGGTGACAATGAAGAAGAACAATTAAGAGTAATGCCCCGTACACACGGTCGGATTTTCCGATGGAAAATGTCCGATCGGAGCGTGTTGTCGGAAATTCCGACCGTGTGAGGGCTCCATCGGACATTTTCCATCGGATTTTCCGACACACAAAGTTGGAGAGCAGGAGATAAAATTTTCCGACAACAAAATCCGTTGTCGGAAATTCCGATCGTGTGTACACAAATCCGACGGACAAAGTGCCACGCATGCTCAGAATAAATAAAGAGATGAAAGCTATTGGCCACTGCCCCGTTTATAGTCCCGACGTACGTGTTTTACGTCACCGCGTTTAGAACGATCGGATTTTCCGACAACTTTATGTGACCGTGTGTATGCAAGACAAGTTTGAGCCAACATACGTCGGAAAAAATCCTAGGATTTTGTTGTCGGAATGTCCGAACAAAGTCCGACCGTGTGTACGCCCTAATAGAGTGCTTTCACCCTAAAACAGGAAATGCCTGAACTAGGACCTTAATGGCAGGATCACCAGGTATTATTGTAATGAAAGCTGCAGATTTAAATATGATGAAAATGAATTTTGTAATTACATGAACATGTTACAGCTCATATAATGAAAACCTGATGTAAAGAAAAAAAAAAAAAACCCCAAAAAAACAGTACTGAGTTTCTTACCGCCAGCTGCTGAATTAAACCTACCTTGGATGTCTTAAAGGGGTAGTAAACATTGCTGGGAAACTTGTACCCACAGGTAAGCTTATAATAAAGCTTACCTGCAGGTAGGAGTATATCTTAAACATGCAGCATTTAGGAGCTATTCAATGACATCATAATACTCATGCTACCCCTTCAGAGCTCTGTGAATCGGACGTGACTCCTGTGTGCATGCCATACAAACATCCAGAGCCCACGAACTTGGAAGGAAGACCGGGTGAAGATGGAAGCCCCATGAGCGCGCTGCTGGAGAGCTTCATTCTAAGATAAGTATTTTATAATGTGCAAGTATGCAATGCATACTAGCACATTATGCCCCTATCTGACAGGGGGAAAGTTTTTTTTTTAAATGCCACTGGTGGTACCAAAGGCTGTGTAGCACATGTGCAAGTACACTTCAAGTAAACCTGTAAGGAACTGCTTAGGGGTTTATTACAGTAACTTTTGTACAAATACAGTGGTTCCTGGATAGTATTTAAGGTGGTTGTAAATTTACATAGACGAATTGTACCTATAGGTAAGTCAATAATAAGGCTTACCTATAGGTACTGTAAATATCTCCTAAACATGCATGTTTAGGAGATATATACTGTATATGCAGTTTAAGATGCCATCGGCGCATACAGTTTGAAGGAAGGCCAACCGCGCCGTTCCTTCAGAGCACTGTGCCGTAACTGGCGGCTCCCACGCGCATGTACAGGAGAGACATTATGTGGCTCCGTCCAGTCACACAGCTGGAGTCCGTGGACCGGGAAGGAAGATGGATGCGGCCTCCAGCGGTGACAACACATCGGTGAAGGGCATTGTTTGCAGGTAAGTGTTACATAATGTTCTAGCATACTACCACATAATGCCTTTACTTTACAGGTCAGAAAAAAAATTAAATTCAAATGTGAATTCAAAAAAAGTCCCATAATGTGCAATGAAATTGGTAACTCCTTCCAGTAACACCACGTGAGAAAAAAAATCCCCCACCAGATAAATTTAATGCTTACCAGCAACAAGCTGGGAAACAGCTTATAAATAATCCAGGCACACGATCGTAATAGCGTCCTAATAAGATCAACAATATGGAGGGAGGATGACCAGAATAACCAGGCAGACAGGCAAATCAAGGTAGCTCCATCCGGAAGATCAGTATACAGGCAGCAGGGAGGACCCAAAAAGAATAAAAACATGGCTCTCCATAGCGCAAATCAGTAAGTATAAACAGTTTATCAAATAAAGTATTGCACTTACGTAGATAGCAGAATGTAAAAACATGGGTTAAAATAACAGCAGCCGGCCAGCGAACACCCGTCCGAGACGAGACACACAGTGATGATGTCAGCGCTCCAACCTTTCCGACTTACGGTTCCCTAGATGACGTCTTTCTAAGACGAAACGTATGTCGGTAGGTTGACGCGCTGACGTCATCGCTGTGTGTCTCGTCTCGGACGGGTGTTCGCTGGCCAGCCGGCTGCTGTTATTTTAACCCATGTTTTTTACATTCTGCTATCTACGTAAGTTATTCTGGTCATCCTCCCTCCATATTGTTGATCCTTTTAGGACGCTATTATGATCGTGTGCCTGGATTATTTATAAGCTGTTTCCCAGCTTGTTGCTGGTAAGCATTCAATTTATCTGGTGGCGGATTTTTTTCTCACGTGGTGTTACTGGAAGGCGTTACCAATTTAATTGCACTTAATGCGACTTTTTGTGAATTCACATTTGGACTTCATTAATTTATTGATTTGTTATTTTTTATTCATACACAGTTATATTTGTGTTTTTCTTTATATTATTTATGTGATCCTTCAGAGATCCATTTACAATCTGATTACAGCGCAGTTCCTACCCACCCACTATTCTATTTGATTGTGGATATCCCACAATTTAGAACTGCTGCTAATTTATATATTTTTTAGTTTTTGTGTTAGTGCGGTAAATTCTTTCTTTTTATGTTAAAAATAAAATTCAGCCTGAGGTTTACTTCCTCTTTAAACCTCATTAATTGGTTTCACTTGAAAGTAAACTGGAACTGAAACTGAGTTTTAAAACAGCAGTAACTAGAAATAACTGAAAATAATGTATAGAAACTCTGCTAATATTACCTGTTAAAGTGTTACTAAACCCAGGGCCATGCATTCACTAAATCTCATCTTACACAGTACACAGAACATGGAAATGCAATTATTTTACTAAATATAAACGGCTAAATACCTTTTTTCATCAGCAGTATATAGCAGTCTTGTGACTTCTATGAGTGTCTTGTTAAAGTTTGTAGTAGTAGTCATTCTACTCTGACTGTCCTATGAGGCTGTAGGACCCCTGACTCTCTGTCTGGACAGTGCTGATTGTACTGATCACATGTACCCTCCCAAGAGAAAAAAATCTCTAGCAATACACACCAAACTGAGCATATGCAGAGTGACTCCAAAGGCTCTGTCTTACCAGGAGATGGATTGGGGACAGTGAAAGAAAGGGAGGATCAGAGAAGACAGGATCAAATAGCCTTTGTTACACAATGCAGAGGATTAACCCCTTAGGTCCCACAGTGAGTATAACAACCTTGCTCTACTGCATATACATATTGATTTTACTGTTGTGGGTTTAGTAACACTTTTTAAAATGTATGTACAGTGGGGCAAAAAAGTATTTATTCAGCCACCAATTGTGCAAGTTCTCCCACTTAAAAAGACGAGAGAGGCCTGTAATTGTCATCATAGGTATACCTCAACTATGAGAGACAAAATGTGGAAACAAATCCAGACAATAGGGATGAGCCGAACACCCCCCTGTTCGGTTCGCACCAGAACATGCGAACAGGAAAAAAATTCGTTCGAACACGCGAACACCGTTAAAGTCTATGGGACACGAACATGAATAATCAAAAGTGCTAATTTTAAAGGCTAATATGCAAGTTATTGTCAATAAAAGTGTTTGGGGACCTGGGTCCTGCCCCAGGGGACATGAATCAATGCAAAAAAAAGTTTTAAAAACGGCCGTTTTTTCAGGAGCAGTGATTTTAATAATGCTTAAAGTCAAACAATAAAAGTGTAATATCCCTTTAAATTTCATACCTGGGGGGTGTCTATAGTATGCCTGTAAAGGGGCGCATGTTTCCCGTGTTTAGAACAGTCTGACAGCAAAATGACATTTTGAAGGAAAAAACACATTTAAAACTACCGCGGCTATTGCATTGCCGACAATACACATAGAAGTTCATTGATAAAAACGGCATGGGAATTCCCCACAGGGGAACCCCGAACCAAAAAAAAAAAAAAAAAAATTGATGTGGGGGTCCCCCTAAATTCCATACAAGGCCCTTCAGGTCTGGTATGGATATTAAGGGGAACCCCAGCCAAAATTTAAAAAAAAAATTGACGTGGGGTTCCCCCTAAATTCCATACCAGACCCTTCAGGTCTGGTATGGATTTTAAGGGGAACCCCGCGCCAAAAAAAAAAAAAAAAACGGCGTGGGGTCCCCCTAAAAATCCATACCAGACCCTTATCCGAGCACGCAACCTGGCAGGCCGCAGGAAAAGAGGGGGGGATGAGAGTGCGGCCCCCCCCTCCTGAACCGTACCAGGCCACATGCCCTCAACATTGGGAGGGTGCTTTGGGGTAGCCCCCCAAAACACCTTGTCCCCATGTTGATGAGGACAAGGGCCTCATCCTCACAACCGTGGCCGGTGGTTGTGGGGGTCTGCGGGCGGGGGGCTTATCGGAATCTGGAAGCCCCCTTTAACAAGGGGACCCCCAGATCCCGGCCCCCCCCCTGTGTGAAATGGTAAGGGGGTACTTACCCCTACCATTTCACTAAAAAACTGTCAAAAATGTTAAAAATGACAAGAGACAGTTTTTGACAATTCCTTTATTTAAATGCTTCTTCTTTCTTCCTTCATCTTCTTCTTCTTCTGGTTCTTCTGGCTCTTCTGGTTCTTCCTCCGGCGTTCTCGTCCAGCATCTTCTCCGCGGCGTCTTCTATCTTCTTCTCCTCGGGCCGCTCCGCACCCATGGCATGGGGGGGGAGGCTACCGCTCTTCTCTTCATCTTCTTCTCTTCTTCATCTTCTTCTTCATCTTCTTCTTCATCTCTTCTTCCTTCTTCTCTTCTTCATGTCTTCTGCGGGCCGCTCCGCAGCCATGCTGGCATGGTGGGAGGCTCCCGCTGTGTGACGGCGTCTCTTCGTCTGACGGTTCTTAAATAACGGGGGGCGGGGCCACCCGGTGACCCCGCCCCCCTCTGACGCACGGTGACATGACGGGACTTCCCTGTGGCATTCCCCGTGACGTCACAGGGAAGTCCCGTCATGTCACCGTGCGTCAGAGGGGGGCGGGGTCACCGGGTGGCCCCGCCCCCCGTTATTTAAGAACCGTCAGACGAAGAGACGCCGTCACACAGCGGGAGCCTCCCACCATGCCACAGCATGGCTGCGGAGCGGCCCGCAGAAGACATGAAGAAGAGAAGAAGGAAGAAGAGATGAAGAAGAAGATGAAGAAGAAGATGAAGAAGAGAAGAAGATGAAGAGAAGAGCGGGAGCCTCCCCTCATGCCATGGGTGCGGAGCGGCCCGAGGAGAAGAAGATAGAAGACGCCGCGGAGAAGATGCTGGACGAGAACGCCGGAGGAAGAACCAGAAGAGCCAGAAGAACCAGAAGAAGAAGAAGATGAAGGAAGAAAGAAGAAGCATTTAAATAAAGGAATTGTCAAAAACTGTCTCTTGTCATTTTTAACATTTTTGACAGTTTTTTAGTGAAATGGTAGGGGTAAGTACCCCCTTACCATTTCACACAGGGGGGGGGCCGGGATCTGGGGGTCCCCTTGTTAAAGGGGGCTTCCAGATTCCGATAAGCCCCCCGCCCGCAGACCCCCACAACCACCGGCCACGGTTGTGAGGATGAGGCCCTTGTCCTCATCAACATGGGGACAAGGTGTTTTGGGGGGCTACCCCAAAGCACCCTCCCAATGTTGAGGGCATGTGGCCTGGTACGGTTCAGGAGGGGGGGGGGCCGCACTCTCGTCCCCCCCTCTTTTCCTGCGGCCTGCCAGGTTGCGTGCTCGGATAAGGGTCTGGTATGGATTTTTAGGGGGACCCCACGCCGTTTTTTTTTTTTTTTTGGGCGCGGGGTTCCCCTTAAAATCCATACCAGACCTGAAGGGTCTGGTATGGAATTTAGGGGGAACCCCACGTCAATTTTTTTTTTTAATTTTGGCTGGGGTTCCCCTTAATATCCATACCAGACCTGAAGGGCCTTGTATGGAATTTAGGGGGACCCCCACATCATTTTTTTTTTTTTTTTTTGGTTCGGGGTTCCCCTGTGGGGAATTCCCATGCCGTTTTTATCAATGAACTTCTATGTGTATTGTCGGCAATACAATAGCCGCGGGTAGTTTTAAATGAGTTTTTTCCTTCCAAATGTCATTTTGCTGTCAGACTGTTCTAAACACAGGAAACATGCGCCCCTTTACAGGCATACTATAGACACCCCCCAGGTACGAAATTTAAAGGGATATTACACTTTTATTGTTTGACTTTAAGCATTAATAAAATCACTGCTCCTGAAAAAACGTCCGTTTTTAAAACTTTTTTTTGCATTGATCCATGTCCCCTGGGGCAGGACCCGGGTCCCCAAACACTTTTTATGACAATAACTTGCATATAAGCCTTTAAAATTAGCACTTTTGATTTCTCCCATAGACTTTTAAAGGGTGTTCCGCGGCATTCGAATTTGCCGCGAACACCCCAAATTGTTCGCTGTTCGGCGAACTTGCGAACAGCCAATGTTCGAGTAGAACATGAGTTCGACTCGAACTCGAAGCTCATCCCTACCAGACAATCACATTGTCTGATTTTTGAAAGAATTTATTTGCAAATTATGGTGGAAAATAAGTATTTGGTCACCTACAAACAAGCAAGATTTCTGGCTCTCACAGACTTGTATCTTCTTCTTTAAGTGGCTCCTCTGTCCTTCACTCATTAACTGTATTAATGGTACCTGTTTGAACTTGTTATCAGTATACAAGACACCTGTCCACAACCTCAAACAGTCACACTCCAAACTCCACTATGGTGAAGACCAAAGAGCTGTCGAAGGACACCAGAAACAAAATTGTAGACCTGCACCAGGCTGGGAAGACTGAATCTGCAATAGGCAAGCAGGTTGGTGTGAAGAAATCAACTGTGGGAGCAATAATTAGAAAATGATAGACATACAAGACCACTGATAATCTCCCTCGATCTGGGGCTCCACTCAAGATCTCACCCCGTGGGGTCAAAATGATCACAAGAACGGTGCGCAAACATCCCAGAACCACACAGGGGGACCTAGTGAATGACCTGCAGAGAGCTGGGACCAGCGTAACAAAGGCTACCATCAGTAACACACTGCGCCGTCAGGGACAAAGATCCTGCAGTGCCAGACGTGTCCTCCTGCTTAAGCCAGTACATGTCCGGGCCCGTCTGAGGTTTGCTAGAGAGCATTTGGATGATCCAGAAGAGGATTGGGAGAATGCCATATGGTCAGATGAAACCAAAGTAGAACTGTTTGGTAGAAACACAACTCGTCGTGTTTGGAGGAGAGAGAATGCTGAGTTTCAACCAAAGAACACCATACCTACTGTAAAACATGGGGGTGCCAACATCATGCTTTGGGGCTGTTTCTCTGCAAAGGGAACAGGACAACTGATCTGTGTACATGAAAGAATGAATGGGGCCATGTATCATGAGATTTTGAGTGAAAACCTCCTCCCATCAGCAAGGGCATTGAAGATGAAACGTGGCTGGGTCTTTCAGCATGACAATGATCCCAAACACACCGCACTGGCAACGAAGGAGTGGCTTCGTAAGAAGTATTCCAAGGTCCTGAAGTGGCCTAGCCAGTATCCAGATCTCAACCCCATAGAAAACCTTTGGAGGGAGTTGAAAGTCCGTGTTGTCCAGCGACAGCCGTAAAACATCACTGCTCTAGAGGAGATCTGCATGGAGGAATGGGCCAACATACCAGCAACAGTGTGTGACAACCTTGTGAAGACTTACAGAAAACGTTTGACCTCTGTCATTACCAACAAAGGATATTTTACAAAGTATTGAGATGAACTTTTGATATTGACCAAATACTTATTTTCCACCATAATTTGCAAATAAATTCTTTCAAAAATCAGACAATGTGATTGTCTGGATTTGTTTCCACATTTTATCTCTCATAGTTGAGGTATACCTATGATGACAATTACAGGCCTCTCTCATCTTTTTAAGTGGGAGAACTTGCACAATTGGTGGCTAACTAAATACTTTTTTGCCCCATTGTAAAGGGCTAGTATTTGAGACATACAGAAAAAATATTTATGCTAGCCATCCTCAGTTTGCGTTTTTTAAAGTGTATATACAGTATCTCACAAAAGTGAGTACTCCCCTCACATTTTTGTAAATAATGTGACCACACTGAAGAAATTACACTTTGCTAAAATGTAAAGTAGTGAATGTACAGCTTGTAGAACAGTGTAAATTTGCTGTCCCCTCAACACACAGCCATTAATGTCCCACAAAAGTGAAATGTCCACATTGGTCCCAATTAGCCATTTTCCCTCCCGGTGTCATGTGACCCATTAGTGTTACAAGGTCTCAGGTGTGAATGGGAAGCAGGTGTGTTAAATTTGGTGTTATCACTCTCACTCTCTTATACTGGTCACTGAAAGTTCAACATGGCACTTCATGGCAAAGAACTCTCTGAGGATCTCAAAAAAAGAATTGCTGCTCTACATAAAGATGGCCTAGGCTATAAGAAGATTGCCAAGACCCTAAAATTGAGCTGCATCATGGTGGCCAAGACTATACAGCGGTTTAACAGGACAGGTTCCACTCAGAACTGGGGGTATCGTCCCAGAAGGAAACCTCTTCTAAAGATGATGCACAAGAAAGCCCGCAAACAGTTTGCTAAAGACAAGCAAACTAAGGATATGGATTACTGGAACCATGTCCTGTGGTCTGATGAGACCAAGATAAACTTATTTAGTTCAGATGGTGTCAAGCGTGTGTGGCGGCAACCATGGTGAGGAGTACAAAGACAAGTATGTCTTGCCTACAGTCAAGCATGGTGGTGGGAGTGTCATGTTCTGGGGCTGCATGAGTGCTGCTGGCACTGGGAGCTACAGTTCATTGAGGGAACCATGAATGCCAGCATGTACTGTGACATACTGAAGCAGAGCATGATCTCCTCCCTTAGGAGACTGGGCCGCAGAGCAGTATTCAAACATAACGACCACCAACTCACCTCCAAGACAACCACTGCCTTGCTAAAGAAATTGAGGGTAAAGTGAGGTACTGGCCAAGCATGTCTCCAGGCCTAAACCCTATTAAGCATTAGGGATGAGCTTCGTGTTCGAGTCGAACCCATGTTCGACTCGAACATCGGCTGTTCGACCGTCCGTCGAATTGCGAACGATATGGGCCGTTCGCGCCAAATTCGTGTGGCGCGTCACGGCCCATAATTCACTGCGGCATCGCAGTGCATTGCTGGCTGATGATTGGCCAAGCATGCACTATGACCCGCATGCTTGGCCAATCACAGCGCCGTCAGTAGAGAGAGCTGTAATTGGCCAAAGCCAGGCTGCACGGCGGCCCTGTGTAGTGTGTGTTCCGGTGTGCTGAGAGATAGAGAGAGAGAGAGACAGTGTCATTTGATTTGAGTTAGATAGATTAGGCAGAACAGTCAGTCAGTTAGCTGCACTTACAGTGTATTGTGTATATATATGCATCCCAGGTGTTGCATATATATATATACACTGTATTCAGTTTAGCTAGATCCGTTCCTGTTATCTTCTATCTAGACTATTTACATTTAGTGCAGTGTGTCCTGCTCACAGTGTTCAGCTAGATCCGTTCCTGCTATTTACATTCAGTGCAGTGCGTCCTGCTCACAGTGTTCAGCTAGATCCGTTCCTGCTATTTACATTCAGTGCAGTGCGTCCTGCTCACAGTGTTCAGCTAGATCCGTTCCTGCTATTTACATTCAGTGCAGTGCGTCCTGCTCACAGTGTTCAGCTAGATCCGTTCCTGCTATTTACATTCAGTGCAGTGCGTCCTGCTCACAGTGTTCAGCTAGATCCGTTCCTGCTATTTACATTCAGTGCAGTGCGTCCTGCTCACAGTGTTCAGCTAGATCCGTTCCTGCTATTTACATTCAGTGCAGTGCGTCCTGCTCACAGTGTTCAGCTAGATCCGTTCCTGCTATTTACATTCAGTGCAGTGCGTCCTGCTCACAGTGTTCAGCTAGATCCGTTCCTGGTATTTACATTTAGTGCAGTGCGTCCTGCTCACAGTGTTCAGCTAGATCCGTTCCTGCTATTTACATTCAGTGCAGTGCGTCCTGCTCACAGTGTTCAGCTAGATCCGTTCCTGGTATTTACATTTAGTGCAGTGCGTCCTGCTCACAGTGTTCAGCTACATCCGTTCCTGCTATTTACATTCAGTGCAGTGCGTCCTGCTCACAGTGTTCAGCTAGATCCGTTCCTGCTATTTACATTCAGTGCAGTGCGTCCTGCTCACAGTGTTCAGCTACATCCGTTCCTGCTGTTTACATTCAGTGCAGTGCGTCCTGCTCACAGTGTTCAGCTAGATCCGTTCCTGCTATTTACATTCAGTGCAGTGCGTCCTGCTCACAGTGTTCAGCTAGATCCGTTCCTGCTATTTACATTCAGTGCAGTGCGTCCTGCTCACAGTGTTCAGCTAGATCCGTTCCTGCTATTTACATTCAGTGCAGTGCGTCCTGCTCACAGTGTTCAGCTAGATCCGTTCCTGCTATTTACATTCAGTGCAGTGCGTCCTGCTCACAGTGTTCAGCTAGATCCGTTCCTGCTATATACATTTAGTGCAGTACGTCCTGCTCACAGTGTTCAGCTAGATCCGTTCCTGTTATCTTCCTACTGACAGGCAGGCTTGTCTGGTTACAGTATATAAAGCTACCTGAAGAAAATTACAGGTGTTCTTTTTGATCCTATTAGTACCACGGTCAGGCAGCTAGACTATTTACATTTAGTACAGTGTGTCCTGCTCACAGTGTTCAGCTAGATCCGTTCCTGTTATCTTCCTACTGACAGGCAGGCTTGTCTGGTTACAGTATATAAAGCTACCTTAAGAAAATTACAGGTGTTCTTTTTGATCCTATTAGTACCACGGTCAGGCAGCTAGACTATTTACATTTAGTACAGTGTGTCCTGCTCACAGTGTTCAGCTAGATCCGTTCCTGTTATCTTCCTACTGACAGGCAGGCTTGTCTGGTTACAGTATATAAAGCTACCTGAAGAAAATTACAGGTGTTCTTTTTGATCCTATTAGTACCACGGTCAGGCAGCTAGACTATTTACATTTAGTACAGTGTGTCCTGCTCACAGTGTTCAGCTAGATCCGTTCCTGTTATCTTCCTACTGACAGGCAGGCTTGTCTGGTTACAGTATATAAAGCTACCTTAAGAAAATTACAGGTGTTCTTTTTGATCCTATTAGTACCACGGTCAGGCAGCTAGACTATTTACATTTAGTACAGTGTGTCCTGCTCACAGTGTTCAGCTAGATCCGTTCCTGTTATCTTCCTACTGACAGGCAGGCTTGTCTGGTTACAGTATATAAAGCTACCTTAAGAAAATTACAGGTGTTCTTTTTGATCCTATTAGTACCACGGTCAGGCAGCTAGACTATTTACATTTAGTACAGTGTGTCCTGCTCACAGTGTTCAGCTAGATCCGTTCCTGTTATCTTCCTACTGACAGGCAGGCTTGTCTGGTTACAGTATATAAAGCTACCTTAAGAAAATTACAGGTGTTCTTTTTGATCCTATTAGTACCACGGTCAGGCAGCTAGACTATTTACATTTAGTACAGTGTGTCCTGCTCACAGTGTTCAGCTAGATCCGTTCCTGTTATCTTCCTACTGACAGGCAGGCTTGTCTGGTTACAGTATATAAAGCTACCTTAAGAAAATTACAGGTGTTCTTTTTGATCCTATTAGTACCACGGTCAGGCAGCTAGACTATTTACATTCAGTGCAGTGCGTCCTGCTCACAGTGTTCAGCTAGATCCGTTCCTGGTATTTACATTCAGTGCAGTGCGTCCTGCTCACAGTGTTCAGCTAGATCCGTTCCTGGTATTTACATTTAGTGCAGTGCGTCCTGCTCACAGTGTTCAGCTAGATCCGTTCCTGCTATTTACATTCAGTGCAGTGCGTCCTGCTCACAGTGTTCAGCTAGATCCGTTCCTGGTATTTACATTTAGTGCAGTGCGTCCTGCTCACAGTGTTCAGCTAGATCCGTTCCTGCTATTTACATTCAGTGCAGTGCGTCCTGCTCACAGTGTTCAGCTAGATCCGTTCCTGCTATTTACATTCAGTGCAGTGCGTCCTGCTCACAGTGTTCAGCTAGATCCGTTCCTGCTATTTACATTCAGTGCAGTGCGTCCTGCTCACAGTGTTCAGCTAGATCCGTTCCTGGTATTTACATTTAGTGCAGTGCGTCCTGCTCACAGTGTTCAGCTACATCCGTTCCTGCTATTTACATTCAGTGCAGTGCGTCCTGCTCACAGTGTTCAGCTAGATCCGTTCCTGCTATTTACATTCAGTGCAGTGCGTCCTGCTCACAGTGTTCAGCTACATCCGTTCCTGCTGTTTACATTCAGTGCAGTGCGTCCTGCTCACAGTGTTCAGCTAGATCCGTTCCTGCTATATACATTTAGTGCAGTACGTCCTGCTCACAGTGTTCAGCTAGATCCGTTCCTGTTATCTTCCTACTGACAGGCAGGCTTGTCTGGTTACAGTATATAAAGCTACCTGAAGAAAATTACAGGTGTTCTTTTTGATCCTATTAGTACCACGGTCAGGCAGCTAGACTATTTACATTTAGTACAGTGTGTCCTGCTCACAGTGTTCAGCTAGATCCGTTCCTGTTATCTTCCTACTGACAGGCAGGCTTGTCTGGTTACAGTATATAAAGCTACCTTAAGAAAATTACAGGTGTTCTTTTTGATCCTATTAGTACCACGGTCAGGCAGCTAGACTATTTACATTCAGTGCAGTGCGTCCTGCTCACAGTGTTCAGCTAGATCCGTTCTTGCTATTTACATTCAGTGCAGTGCGTCCTGCTCACAGTGTTCAGCTAGATCCGTTCCTGGTATTTACATTCAGTGCAGTGCGTCCTGCTCACAGTGTTCAGCTAGATCCGTTCCTGCTATATACATTTAGTGCAGTACGTCCTGCTCACAGTGTTCAGCTAGATCCGTTCCTGTTATCTTCCTACTGACAGGCAGGCTTGTCTGGTTACAGTATATAAAGCTACCTGAAGAAAATTACAGGTGTTCTATCCCAGCTTAGTGCAGCTACAGGCCATTAGTATGTCTGGAAGGCCAAGAAGGAGAGGCAGACAGTCACAAGCCAATAAGAGAGGGCAAGCAGGCTCTGTGTCTAGTGCTGGTCGTGGAGACGGTGCATCCTCATCAGCACGTGGCCATGGGACACGCTTGGCCTTTTTTTCGGCAGCTGGCCGTGTTGAGCCGCAACATGCGGAAGACTTGGTCGAGTGGATGACCAAGCCGTCCTCATCCTCCTCATCCTCTCTCACCCATGCCCAGGGTGCTTTGTCTGGCAAAGCAGCGGCCTCTTCCCTCAGCTCAATGTCATCAGTGACTCCTTCCCTAGCTCCACCATGTCCTCATGAGGATTCCCTCGAACTGTTTGACCACAGTGTTGGGTACATGCTCCAGGAGGATGCCCAGCGTTTGGAAGGCTCTGATGATGATACTGAGCTCAATGAAGGCAGTAACATGAGCACGGACAGAGGGGGTGCCCAAGAAGGACAGCAATCTGGCAGTCATGCTCCCCCTGCTGCAGCATACTGCCAGGTTTGCTCCAGTGATGAGGAGGGAGGGGATGATGAGGTCACTGACTCAACGTGGGTGCCTGATAGGAGAGAGGAGGAGGAGGAGGAGGAGGAGGAGGAGGTGGCACATCACCAACTAGGCAGGATGCCCTCCAGGGGCCAGCCTAAGGGCAGCACATTGACTGCATCACACCCCAAAGCTCCACATGTGCAGGGCGCTGCAGTCTCTGCGCGTTATTCAAAAAGTTCTTTGGTGTGGGCCTTTTTTGAGACGAGTGCATCAGATCGCACCGCTGCTATTTGCAACATATGTCTCAAGCGTATCTCGCGTGGCCAAAACATCTCCCGCTTGGGTACCACATGCTTGACCAGACATATGTTGACCTGCCATGCAGTTCGTTGGCAAGCGTATCTAAAAGACCCACACCAAAGAACAAAGACGATCTCTCCTTGCTCCTCATCAGCTGAGATTTCCAACCCCACTAGACCTTCAGTCCTCTCTGCGACCTGCAGTGAGAGGAATGAAGGTGTAGAATTAGGTGTGTCACAGCCAAGTACTTGTGGGCAATCTGCTTTTGGTACACCGACGTCAGATTGTACCAGGCAAATTTCCCTGCCCCAGCTGCTGCACCGCCGAAAGAAGTTTGCTCCCAGCCATCCACATGCCCAGCGGTTGAATGCTAGCTTGGCAAAATTGCTAGCACTTCAACTGCTGCCTTTTCAGTTGGTAGACTCTGCCCCCTTCCGTGAGTTTGTGGAATGTGCGGTTCCTCAGTGGCAGGTACCCAAACGCCACTTTTTCTCACGGAAGGCGATTCCGGCTCTCTACCGGCATGTGGAAGGCAATGTCCATGCCTCGCTGGACAGGGCGGTCAGCGGTAAGGTGCATATTACCGCTGACTCATGGTCCAGCAGGCATGGACAGGGACGTTACTTAAGTTTCACGGCGCATTGGGTGACTCTGCTGGCAGCTGGGAAGGATGCAGGACAAGGTGCAGTAGTGTTGGAGGTTGTTCCGCCACCACGCCTCCAAAATGCTGATTGTGACACACCTCTCTCCTCCACCCCCTCCTCTTCTTCTTCCTCCATGGCCTCTTCCTCGGAACCAGCGGTGCTCCGTAGGCGTTCAAGGGGCTACGCAAGTACGCAGGCCAAAAGATGCCATGCGGTGCTTGAGCTGGTGTGCTTGGGGGACAGGAGCCACACTGGGGCAGAGGTTCTGTCAGCTCTGCAGGGGCAGGTTCAGAGGTGGTTGACGCCACGCCAACTTAAGGCAGGATTGGTGGTTTGCGACAATGGCACCAACCTCCTCTCTGCCCTCCGACAGGGACAACTGACCCATGTGCCCTGTTTGGCTCACGTCCTTAACTTGGTGGTGCAGCGGTTCTTGGGCAGGTACCCGGGCTTACAGGATGTCCTGAGGCAGGCCAGGAAAGTCTCTGTGCATTTCCGCCGGTCATATAATGCCAGTGCTCGGCTGACGGACCTCCAAAAGGAGTTTAACCTGCCCAAGAACCGCCTAATCTGTGACATGCCCACCAGGTGGAACTCGACGTTGGCCATGCTGCAGCGGCTGCACACGCAGCAGAGGGCCATCAATGAGTACCTGTGCGACTATGGCACCAGGACAGGGTCAGGGGACCTTGGTTTTTTTTCCCCACGCCAGTGGGCCATGATCAGGGATGCATGCACTGTCCTGTCACCA
Source organism: Lithobates clamitans (assembly GCA_037952925.1). Classification (NCBI taxonomy): domain Eukaryota; kingdom Metazoa; phylum Chordata; class Amphibia; order Anura; family Ranidae; genus Lithobates; species Lithobates clamitans. Next base: position 4,047,667 of record JBBGZY010000229.1, read on the forward strand.
TTCGAGGAGGCCACGAGGATGGTGAGCACTGACAGTGCATGCATCAGTGACACTGTCCCCCTTGTCCACCTGTTGGAGCACACGCTGCGTGGAATAATGGACAGGGCACTTGAGGCAGAACAGAGGCAGGAAGAGGAGGACTTCCTTAGCTCTCAAGGCCCCCTTTATCCAGACAGTGTTCCTGCGTGCCCGCCGATCACACAGGAAGAGGACGAGGAGGAGGAGGAGGAGGAGGAGGAAGATTGTGTCAGTATGGAGGTGGAGCCTGGCACTCAGCATCAGCAGTCTTTAAGGGATCAGTCCCAAGGAACACATGGACTTGTACGTGGCTGGGAGGAGGTGGCTGCGGACGTTGTTGTCCTTAGTGACCCAGAGGACTCCGGACCGAATGCCTCAGCAAACCTACGCTGCATGGCCTCCCTGATCCTGCAAAGCCTGCGTAAGGATCCTCGTATTCGTGGTATCAAGGAGAAGGACCAATACTGGCTGGCAACCCTCCTTGATCCACGTTACAAGGGTAAGGTTGCGGACCTTATCTTGCCATCGCAGAGGGAGCAGAGGATGAAACATCTTCGGGAGGCCTTGCAGAAAGGTCTGTGCAACGCGTTCCCAGAGACTGGGAGGTTACAAACTCCTGTTTCTGGACAACGTGTTGCTGAGGCTTCGGTCAGTCAAAGAAGGAGCGGTGGAGAAGGTGGCCGTCTGACCGATGCGTTCAGACAATTTTTTGGTCCGCAGCCCCAAGGTATGATCGGTTCCAGCAACCATCGCCAGCGTCTGTTTTACATGGTGCAGGAATACCTAGGGGCAAGATCAGACTTGGACACCTTTCCCACCGAAAATCCTCTGGGTTACTGGGTCTTGAGGATGGATCACTGGCCAGAGCTTGCACAGTATGCAATTGAGCTACTGGCCTGTCCTGCATCCAGCGTTCTTTCGGAACGCACATTCAGTGCTGCTGGAGGCGTGGTAACCGATCACAGGGTGCGTCTGTCCACCGACTCGGTCGATCGGCTGACCTTCATAAAAATGAATCAGTCTTGGATCACCACCAGCTACCAAGCACCTGATGCAGATGTAACCGAATAATTTTTTTTGAAATCTCAGATCCCTTCAAAGACTGCCTATGCTGATGCTGAGTGACTATCCCTGAGTAATTATCCTCTTCCTCCTCAATCATCACGCTGATAGCTTGTAAGAACATTTTTGGTTCTGGGCGCCACCACCAGTGCCTAAGGCACAATTTTTCAGCCCCTGTTTAACAGGGGCGTGTAATTACAATTTTTGATGTAATACTTTGCAGCAGGGCTCGTTCCTGCATTCCAACTAGAGTGTCTGTGAGGGGTTGCAGTGTTGTGGCACCAGCACCAGTGCCTAAGACCCAATTTTTCAGCCCCTGTCTAACAGGGGCGTGTAATTACAATTTTTGATGCAATACTTTGCAGCAGGGCTTGTTCCTGCGTTTCAACTAGAGTGTCTGTGAGGGGTTGCAGTGTTGTGGCACCAGCACCAGTGCCTAAGACCCAATTTTTCTGCCCCTGTCTAACAGGGGCGTGTAATTACAATTTTTGATGCAATACTTTGCAGCAGGGCTCGTTCCTGCGTTCCAACTAGAGTGTCTGTGAGGGGTTGCAGTGTTGTGGCACCAGCACCAGTGCCTAAGGCCTAATTTTTCAGCTCCTGTTCAACAGGGGCATGTAATTACAATTCTTGATCTAATATTTCACAGCAGGGCCCTGTGAGGGCTTACAGTGTTTTGGCCACAGCAACACCTAAGGCCCAAATTTCTGCTGAGTATATAGGGCAGGACCCTACTTTCAAACATCTAACTTACAAACGACTCCTACTTGCAAACGGAAGGAGACAACAGGAAGTGAGATGAAATCTACCCCTAAGGAAGGGAAATTCTCTCCTGTAAGAGTTAATATGGGAAAACAATTTCTCCTTTCCACTGATGCTTTCCAATTCTTGTTCCACAAAAAAACCCAAATTTTCCAAAAACATTTTTCATTGGGACAAAAAAGTGAGGTGAAATCTTCTGAAGAGGAGGAAAGACGCAAAACAAATGTCACAGGGGTGATAACCCTTCCCTATGTTTTCCAAAAAGCTTAGAAAAGATTTTTTGGCTGGAGCTAAACACATTAAAAATGTTCAAAATTACAAACAGATTCTACTTAACAACAAACCTACAGTCCCTGTCTTGTTTGCACCGCCTGAATACTGCTGTTCAGAGTATATAGGGACCTTTCCTTATTTTAATTTGGGTGCGGGGTTCCCCTTAATATCCATACAAGACCCAAAGGGCCTGGTAATGGACTGGGGGGTACCCATGCCGTTTGTCTCACTGATTTTCATCCATATTGCCATGACCCGACATGACATTAAACCCGCAAGCAGTTTTAAATGAGATTTTTTCCTTTAAAAATGACATTTGGTGCAGGGACTGTTCTAAACATGGGAAACACGCGTCACTTTACAGGCATACTATAGACACCCCCCAGGTACGATATTTAAAGGAATATTTCACTTTTTTTTTTTTACTTTAAGCATCATTAAAATCACTGCTCCCGAAAAAACGGCCGTTTTTAAAAGTTTTTTTTGCATTGATACATGTCCCCTGGGGTAGGACCCGGGTCCCCAAACCCTTTTTAGGACAATACCATGCAAATTAGCCTTTAAAATGAGCACTTTTGATTTCGAACGTTCGAGTCCCATAGACGTCAATGGGGTTCTAACGTTCGTGCGAACTTGCGGTCCGTTCGCGGGTTCTGGTGCGAACCGAACCGGGGGGTGTTCGGCTCATCCCTATTAAGCATCTGTGGGGCATCCTCAAACGGAAGGTGGAGAAGCGCAAGGTCTCTAACATCCTCTCCGTGATGTTGTCATGGAAGAGTGGAAGAGGACTCCAGTGGCAACCTGTGAAGCTCTGGTGAACTCCATACCCAAGAGGGTTAGGCAGTACTGGAAAATAATGGTGGCTACACAAAATATTGACACTTTGGGCCCAATTTGGATATTTTCACTTAGGGGTGTACTCACTTTTGTTGTGAGCGGTTTAGACATTAATGGCTGTGTGTTGAGTTATTTTAAGGGATAACACATTTACACTGTTATACAAGCTGTACACTCACTACTTTACATTGTAGCAAAGTGTAATTTCTTCAGTGTTGTCACATTAAGAGGTAATAAAATATTTATAAAAATGTGAGGGGTGTACTCAATTTTGTGAGATACTGTATAGACATTTTTTTTTAAATTTTCGATTTAATATGTAATGACCCCAGACCACAGAGATACTGCAAGAAATAGGAGATCTCACAATTAGATGTGTTGCCATATGCATATATTATGGTAAAGCCTGGAGTGGTGACATTGCCCATAGGCTTTAACAGGCCATCCGTTTTCAGTGCTCTCTCCTCTCCCATACAGCCACGCTGGCTGACACAGGGGAGGTAGATTAGGTGGCCAGACCAGAGTGAGCTGAAAATAGGTAAGTATGTATATACATCTTTTTAACAAAGGTTAGACAGCATTAGACATGTGCAATTTGTTTTGTTCCAAATTCGTTTTCGAATGACATTGGGCATATTCATTAATGCAGAAGCACCTTAATGAACGAAAGACTCTTTTGACGAATGCATACGAAAGCAAATTTTCAGAAAGAACGAAAATCTGAAAGAACAAAAATTTGAAATCAGAAAATCTAAAAGAAAGAAAATAAGAACAAAAATCCTAAAATTTGAAAATTCAAAATAGCAAAAAACGATTCAACCTACGAGCTTAACAAAACGATTACATTCGGATAATTTCGTTTTTTCATATTTTCTATTATAATTAAATTATTAACTATTATTATAGTTTTTATTATTATTATTAAAAATAATAAATAATAATAATATTAATAATAAAAATAATTAAAAAAACTATAATAAACTATAACTTTTAAATTATAAGTATTTGAATTTCCTTTCAAATTTGCCTAACTGTTAGTGAACTTAACAAATGCATCTGAATTTACAAATTATCCAAAGTAACGAATACCGCATCGAAACGAATGGAATGGAACGAATACGAACGCTTTCTGAAGTTACAAATGATCAGAAGTAATGAATGCCGATCATAACGAATGATCGGATAAACAAAAAAAACAAAAACGAATGAAACCAAAAGTCAGCATAGGAGGGGGCAGAGGACAGTTTTCAGACTAGTTAGGGTTAAGCTGGAATTCCACTTTAACTGCAGCAGGGATAATTAGGTCTCCTGCCTTGTCAAACACACCTGTGCTGTGTGGCAGAGCTGTCTACATCTCAGGACTGGATGGACAGAAATATAGATTATTTGGCAAGTAAAACAGCATCATTATATTATTTCATATTTGTATTTATTTGTTTACCTGAAATTCAATTTTAAAGTTTGGGAATTTATATTCAGAGCCTAACTTACTCCCAATGACGGGAAATGTGTGATGACAGGCTGTTGGCGGAAAATCTGACCGTGTGTATGCTCCATCGGACAATTGTTGTCTGATTTTCTGCAAACAAATGTTAGATAGCAGGTTTTAAAATTTTCCACGGACAAATGTCTGTTGTCGGATTTTCCGAGCGTGTGTACATAAGTCCATCGGAAAAAAGTCCAAAGTACAAACACGCATGCTCGGAAGCAAGGATGAGCCAGAAGCGGTCGGTCTTGTAAACTAGCATTCGTAATGGAGAATAAACATTCGTGACGTGACTAATTATGAAATCTCGAAATACAGCGCACAATTCTCTTCTTCTTTAACTGCTAGCCGCCCGACGACCATCATATGATGGCCGGACGGCACGGCTCCTGTTCTGGGTGGGCGTCATATGACGTCCATCCATTTAAACAGGGCATGCGTGCGATCGTGTGCGCTCAGCCCTGTACTGTCAGTGGCGGCGTGTCATGGAGACAGCGCTCATCACCGAGGGGGGTGAACAGCCATTGGGCATGGCTGTTTACCACCTGATCAGCTGTGATGAAGTCACGGACGATCACAGAAGTTACCTTCCCACTTTGCGCGGCGCATGCGCGCAATTGTGAGCGCGCACGTCGGTAGCAGCGTGTTTCAGGGAACACTACTCATTAGTGACGCTGGCCAGCAGCTGTTTACCACGTGATCAGCTGTGATCCTTTCACAGCCGATCACTAAATGTAAACACAAAGCGGTAACTAGCTGATACCAATGTGAGGAGAGAAGAGCCAGGAGCGGTGAATTACCGATCTGTGTTCTGTAGTGTCTGCACCAAGCACAACACTTGTCCCACCGCCCCCTCCATTGTCATCTGTCACCCAACAGTCACCACAGTCACCCCATAACGTGCACATGTCACAGAAGAGACTGCCATCAGAGACCGTCAGAGGTGCAACTGTCACCCATCAGTGACCGTGCACTGTCACCTGTCACCCATCACCCGTCATCCATCAGTGACCGTCAGCAGTGCACCCGTCACCCATCAGTGACCATAGCCTGTCATCCTTCACCTGTCACCCATCAGTGACCGTCAGTGGTGCACCCGTCACCCATCAGTGAACATGCCCTGTCACCCATCACCCGTCACCCATCAGTGACCGTCAGCAGTGCACCCGTCACCCATCAGTGACCATAGCCTGTCACCCATCACCCGTCACCCATCAGTGACCATAGCCTGTCATCCATCACCCATCAGTGACCGTGGCCTGTCACCCATCTGTGACCATCACCCGTCACCCGTCAGTGACCATCACCTGTCCCTGTCTGTGGCCTGTCACCCATCAGTGAATGTCACCTGCCACCCATCGCACAGCCCATCAGTGACCGTCACCTGCTACCTGTCACACAGCCATCAGCGTCATGTCCAAAAGATTATATACTAGTGATGAGGCGTTGTAGATCCTATCCATGACTGATGAGAGCAGTGGGGAGTTCTCATCAGATTCCAATTCTGAATCCAAATCAAATTCGACATTTGAACCGATTGAGAATAGTGAATCGGCAAATGATTCGGAGGAAGAATGGGTCCCTCCTAAAAGGGCATGGCACTCTGGAAACCAGGCAGCCACCAGCAACCAGGATTATATTCCCAGGCCCAGTACCAATGCTGCCGTGAGCAATAGGCCCCGGGAACAAATGGTCAGTACCAGTGCTGCCGCCGGTGATAGGCCCCAGGAACAAATGCCCAGGCCCAGTACCAGTGCTGCCACATCACACCTGAGTACCAGCACAGGAGATTCAAATCCCCCAACTACTGGAGCGTCACGTCCCCCAAGAGCCAGGGCCTCTACATACATGCCAGATGGTCTTGCCAACCCAACATGGCCGGCTAAGAATAAAACAATACATTTCTAGCAAAAGGGCCAGATACGGAGTAAAATTTTTCAAGCTCTGTGAGAGAGTCACGGGATATCTGTATGAAGGAAGAGATTCCCAGCTCCAGCCCCCTGAGTGTCCGGCCTACATGGGCACAACTGGAAAGATTGTATGGGACCTGGCATACTCACTTCTGAACAAAGGATATCACATATATCTTGACAACTTCTACACCAGCCTGCCCCTTTACAAACACTTATACATCGCAAAAACCCTGGCCTGCGGAACCTCCAGAAAGAATAGGAAGGGCTTCCCACAATCACTAGTGAACAAAAAGCTGCAAGGGGGAAAGAGCAACATTGAGATGTAATGAAGTGCTGGCCTTGAGGTGGAAGGATAAAAGGGACGTGCACATGATGTCCACCATCCATGACAACACTATAATTGAGGTTCAAAGAAGACAAGGTCCCACTGAAAAGCCAACATGTGTCCAAGATTACAATCTTTAAATGGGGGGGGGGGGGTGGATTTCAATGATCAAATGATTCAGCCCTATTTATCAATAAGGAGGTCCCGATTCTGGTACAAGAAGGTAGCAATTTAACTCATCCATTTGGCCATTTATAATTCCTACGTAGTCCACACAAAATCCATTGAAAGCCCCGCCCCCTTCCTAAAATTCATAGAAGAAGTTGTCACGTCCCCCATCTATCAACAAAGATCCTCCCCAGAAGACCTTTGCTTTGATGCTGTTAGCCGACTTCATGAGCGCCACTTCCCATACGTACAACATTCCACCATAAGAAGCAGGCTGAAGACGGCAAAAAAAAATGTTGCGTGTGCAAGAAAAGGGGATTTCGAAGAGATACCAGCTACCATTGTCCCCAGTGTCCCTCCCAACCTGGCCTTTGCATTGGTGAATGCTTCCAATTTTATCATACATCCCTAAAATATTAGCCCATATTTTTAACCATTTCCCCATTTTCATCATCTGTGCTGACCATTTTCCATGCTTCCCCAAATAACCATGCCACTGCCTTCCACGTGAACTGACCCTGGCCTGTTTTTTGATTATGCCTCTGTCTACCGTTTGGACTGCTTCCACGTGAACTGACCCTGGCCTGTTTTGTGACTATGCCTCTGCCTACCGCTTAGACTGCTTGCATGTGAACTGACCCTGGCCTATTTTATGGACTATGCTTTTGCCTACCGCTTGGACTGATCTGTTGCCCTTCTAATGTAGTACACAGAGGTCTCACATATGTGAGGAGCTCCAGAATTGTTTTTCAGAATGGTGAAAACATTTTTTTTTGTTTCGAAATTTCCGGATTAGGGTCTGGAGTCCGGAGGCTTCATAGAGATTTTGGTGGGCAAAGCCTCTACCCCTGTGCACAGGTATTACCTGATTGTGGCCCTCAGCCTGCTGCTGGCTTACTGACATCATGCCTCTGCCTGCCGCATGAACGGACTACACCTCTGCCTGCTACCTGGACTATGCAAATAATTAGCTGTAGCAAGAGGCAGTATGTTTATGAAGGGCTGGAGAGCGGTACAACAATGAGTGTCTGCAGGTAACAGTGTACCAGGACCAATATTATGGCTGTGCTGGCTGTCTTTGCCTGGACAATTTCCATGGACTGTGTTGTGCTGACAATATCCTTGTGCTGACTATAGACAATATTCCTGCCTGCTGCCTGGACCAGTGCTCTCCTCTGTGGACACTACTAAAAGTACAGGTAATGCTTTTCTTTTGTTACCCTTTCCGCAATAGAATTTATTTTGGATTATAATTCTTGGTATGTACATGCTATGTGTTAGAAATATGAAGGGCCTTCAAAAATGATAGGTTGCCAGGAAATTATATATGTAATTTATGCTCCTAGAATGCCTGATGGTGCTACTTGGATGTTGGGCCTCTGTCTCAGACTGTGTGAAAGGCTCACACATGTGGTATCGCCATACTCAGGAGGAGTAGCAAAATGTATATTGGGGTATCATTTTTGCTATGTATTTGCTATGTGTTGGAAATATCTTATAAATGGACAACTTTGTGTAAAGAAAAAAGTGTTTTAATTTTTTTCCACATTTTCCAAAAACTTCGGGAAAAAAAAGAACCATTCAAAATACTCATTATACCTCATAGATTATACATTGGGGTGTTTGCTTTCCAAAATGGGGTCATTTTGTGGGCAATTCCATTGTCCTGGTGCTCCAGGGCCTTCAAAAGTGTGGTTAAGAAATGAGATGTGTAATTTATGCTCGTAGAACGCCTGAAGGTGCTACTAATGTTGGGCCTTTGTATGTGGCCAGGCTGTGTAAAAGTCTCACACACGTGGCATCGCCATACTCGGGAAGAGTAGCAGAATGTATTTTGGGGTGTAATTTGTTGCATGCATATGCTCTCTGAGAGAAATAATCAGCTAATATGACAATTTTGTAAAAAAAAAAAAAAAAAATCTTCATTTTGCAAAGAAGTGTGGGAAAAAATTACAACATAACAAACTCACCATGCTACTTACTTAATACCTTGGAATGTCTACTTTCTAAAAAGGGGTCATTTTAATATACACTAATTTGGGTTATTTTTTACCAAAGATATGTAGCAGTGTAAATTTTGGCCAAAATTTTACGAAGAAAAATTACACCTTGACTTATACTGGAGTCAAGCACTTTTCTGCAGCAAAAAATTTCATTTTCCGAACCGACTTTGGGGCCCCGTATCTCAAAACCACTTGGTGCTAGGAACCCCAAATTTGGTGTGCAAACCCAATGGAACTGGTACCACAACATTTTTAAAGCTGGAGTTCCTAGCATCAAGTGGCCCTGAGATACGGGGCCCCAAAATTGGTTCAGAAAATGTCATTCTCTGCTGCAGAAGTGCTTGACATTTTCTGAACCGATTTTGGGGCCCCATATCTCAGGGCCACTTGGTGCTAGGAACCCCAAATTTGGTGTGCAAACCCAGTGGACCTGGTACCATAACATATCTAAAGCTGGGATTGCTAGCACCAAGTGGCCCCGAGATATGGGGCCCCAAAATAGGTTCGGAAAATGTCATTCTCTGCTGCAGAAAAGTGCTTGACATTTTCTGAACCGATTTTTGGGGCCCTGTATCTTGGGGCCACTTGGTGCTAGAAATCCCAGTTTTGGATATTTGTTGCTAGTTCCACTGGGTTTGTACACCAAATTTGGGGTTCCTAGCACTAAGTGGCCCCCAGATACGGGGCCCCAAAGTCGGTCAACTGTGTCCGTCTGCAGCAATGTCATTTTGGAAAACTTTGGGTTCAGAGACCCCAAATTTTGGCTGCAGCTAGGGGGCATCTAGGAACACTTAACTACCGACTTTGAAGTTCGGGTTACCTATGGCTGCAAATGGGCACAGTGAGGCATGCAAATGGGCACAGTGAGGCTGCAAATGGGCATTGTTGACCCTCTTCTCCACTTACACTAGCTGTGCATTTCTCACCCTCGTCTTATACTCGGGTCAATAAGTTTTTCCCATTTTTTAGTGGTAAATTAGGGCCTCGACTTATACTCGGAACGACTTATACTCGAGTATATACGGTAACGTTTTTTTAAATTTATAGCACAAAAAAATAAAACCCACTAGTGATTAAATACCACCAAAAAAAAGCTCTATTTGTGTGAAAAAAAGGATGCAAATTTCATATGGGTACAGGGTTGCATGACTGAGTAATTGTCATTCAAAGTGTGAGAGCGCTGAAAGCTGAAAATTGGTCTGGGCAGGCAGAGGGGGCTCTATAATTAGGCAAGTTAGGCGGTCGCCTAAGGCCTCGCCCTCACAGGGGCCTCGCGGCCGCCTAATTTGCCTATTGCCTATTGCAGTGTTTAACAGTGGTGGTTTCCCAGTCTGTTATGCCGGAAAGTCACCGGCTCTACCCGTCAATCACAGGCAGCTGACGGGTAGATCGAGTATCGGCCGACATGCAGAGTAGCGTGGGAAGCAGCTGTAATAAGTCCTTACTGTCCTCTCTCATGTCGCGCTGCTCCCCAGCGGCCCCTCCCCTCCCCTCCTCTCTTCTCGTCCATTCCAGGTGATGTCACAAGCATACAACGAGAGGAGAGGAGGGGAGGGGCCACCGGGGAGCAGCGCGACATGAGAGAGGACAGTAAGGACTTATTATAATACAGCCGCTGCCCGTGCTACTCTGCATTTAAAGGAAACTGAAAGGAAAGTGTACCCTGCTGTGCCCAGTATTCTGACGTACACCATACCCTATGTCCAGTACCCTGATGTGCCCAGTACCCTGATGTGGCCTGTACCCTGTGCCCTGCCATGTCCAGTACCCTGATGTGCCCAGTACCCTGATGTGCCCAGTACCCTGATGTGTCCAGTACCCTGATGTGCCCTGTACCCTGTGCCCTGCCATGTTCAGTACTCTAATGTGCCCCATACCCTGTGCCCAGTACCCTGATGTACTCTGCTGTGCCCAGTGCCACATACCCTGTGCCCATACCCTGATGTGCCCTGCTGTGACCCATACCCTGATGTGACCAATACCCTGCACCCTGCTGTGCCCCATACCCTGCGCCCAAACCCTGATGTGCCCTGCTGTGTTCCATTCCCATATGTGCCCCATACCCTGCGCTCGTACCCTGATGTGCCCTGCTGTGCCCCATACCCTGTGCCCAGTACCCCGATGTGCCCAGTACCCTGATGTGGCCTGTACCCTGTGCCCTGCCATGTCCAGTACCCTAATGTGCTCCATACCCTGTGCCCAGTACCCTGATGTGCTCTGCTGTGCCCAGTGCCACATACTCTGTGCCCGTACCCTGATGTGCCCTGCTGTGACCCATACCTTGTGCCCAAACCCTGATGTGCCCTGCTGGGCCCCATTCCCTGATGTGTCCCATACCCTGCGCCCTGCTGTGCCCGTACCCTGATGTGCCCTGCTGTGCCCCATACCCTGTGCCCTGTTCCCATGCCCTGCTGTGCCCCATACCCTGTGCCCTGTATCCTGATGTGCCCAGTACCCTGCTGTGTCCTGTACCATGCACCCTACTGTGCCCTGTACCATGTACCCTTATGTGCCCTGTACCCTGCTGTACCATGTACCCTGCTGTGCCCTGTACCCTGCTGTGTGCCCTGTACCAAGCTGTGTGCCCTGTACCCTGCTGTGCACCCCATGCCCTGCTATGTGCCTTCTGATAAGCCTTGCTGTGTACACCATGTTATGCTGCTTGCCCCATGTTGGGCCCCATGCCCAGTCATGAGCCCCTTAAAGTGCCCCATGTTCTGCTTTGAGCCCCATGATGTACCTCATGTTTTGCTGTGTGCCCTGTGATTTGTCCCCTGCCCTGCTGTGTGTCCTATGCCCTGCTGTGAGACCCATGACGTGCCCCATGTTCTGCTGTGTGCCCCATGATGTGCCCCATGTTCTGCTGTGTGCCCCATGATGTGCCCAAGGTTCTGCTGTGTGCCCCATGATGTGCCCAAGGTTCTGCTGTGTGCTCCATGATGTGCCCAAGGTTCTGCTGTGTGCCCCATGATGTGCCCAAGGTTCTGCTGTGTGCCCCATGATGTACCCAATGTTCTGCTGTGTGCCCCATGATGTGCCCCATGTTCTGCTGCGTGCCCCATGATGTGTCCAAGGTTCTGCTGTGTGCCCCATGATGTGCCCACTGTTCTGCTGTGTGCCCCATTATGTGCCCCATGTTCTGCTGTGTGCCCCATGATGTGCCCCATGATGTACCCAATGTTCTGCTGTGTGCCCCATAATGTGCCCCATGTTCTGCTGTGTGCCCCATGATGTGCCCCATGTTCTGCTATGTGCCCCATGATGTGCCCTATGTTCTGCTGTGTGCCCCACGATGTGCCCAATGTGCTGCTGTGTGCCCCATGTTCTGTGTGCCCCATGATGTGCCCAATGTTCTGCTGTGTGCCCCATGATGTGCCCAATGTTCTGCTGTGTGCCCCATGATGTGCCCCATGTTCTGCTGTGTGCCCCATGATGTACCCAATGTTCTGCTGTGTGCCCCATGATGTGCCCCATGTTCTGCTGCCTGCCCCATGATGTGTCCAAGGTTCTGCTGTGTGCCCCATGATGTGCCCACTGTTCTGCTGTGTGCCCCATTATGTGCCCCATGTTCTGCTGTGTGCCCCATGATGTGCCCCATGATGTGCCCCATGATGTACCCAATGTTCTGCTGTGTGCCCCATAATGTTCCCCATGTTCTACTGTGTGCCCCATGATGTGCCCCATGTTCTGCTGTGTGCCCCATGATGTGCCCCATGTTCTGCTGTGTGCCCCACGATGTGCCCAATGTGCTGCTGTGTGCCCCATGTTCTGTGTGCCCCATAATGTGCCCAATGTTCTGCTGTGTGCCCCATGTTCTGCTGTGTGCTCCATGATGTGCCCAATGTTCTGCTGTGTGCCCCATGATTTGCCCAATGTTCTTCTGTGTGCCCCATGTTCTGCTGTGTGCCCCATGATGTGCCCAATGTTCTGCTGTGTGCCCCATAATGTCCCCTGCTGCCCCCCCCCCCGTATTGTCTCCTGACCTCCTGTGCTCTACCCTGCTGTCCCCTGTACACTGCTTATCTCAAGTTAAACCCAGAACTGAGCGTCTGTGGAAAAAAAAAAGCACAAGTTTCACATAAAATAGGTAAGCTCTAAGATTTGTTTCTATTATTTAAAGGGGTTGTAAACCCTCATGTTTTTTCACCTTAATGCATTCTATGCATTAGTGTGAAAAAACTTCTGTCACTCAGCAGCCCCCCAGCCCCCCCATTTTACTCACCTAAGCCCGTTCGTCCCCCACGCCGGAGACGCGCTCTACCTCTCTGGACAGGGGTTCTCGGCTCTTGACTGGATAGATTGATAGCAGCCCAGCCATTGGCTCCCGCTGCTGTCAATCAAATCCAATGACGCGGGGGGCGGGGCTGAGTCTGGAAATTCTGTGTCTATGGACGCAAATGCTGGAAAAGGGAGTGTGCCCACAAGGTAACCCCCAGGGAGAGCACTTCTCCTAGGTGGTTTCCCAATGCGGGGAGGAGCCGCGAACGCCATTGGGGGACCCCAGAAGAGAATGTTTGTTCAAAAATGAACTGCACAGTGGAGGTAAGTATATGTTTGTTATTTTTTTTTTTTTTTTTAAAACAAGGGTTTACAACCCCTTTAATGCTATATTTTTAAATGTTTTTATAACACAGCTCACTGATCATGCCAATGTTCCGTGAGCTGTAGATCTGAACACTACAGGTTGCAGCACACCTAAATTGTTAGCCCCGCTCCTGAACTCCCAATGATTGCCTTACCCATACCCCAGTTCATTTTTAGTATTTTTCCCATTATGGGCGTGAGTGGGGCCTCATGTCCAAGTTTTGCCTAAGGCCTCTCAAAGCCTAGAGCCGCCTCTGTGGGCAGGAAGGGGGTGTAAGTGCCCTGTATTGAGGTGGTTATTGGGATAATAATGAAGCTGCTTTGCTGGTGATACTGATGAAGTGATTGCAAACAAATTTTCAAAGGCTTTTTTTTTCTAGTGATATCAAAAATAATATTTTTTTTTTTTTGGGCAAGTTACCACAACATATAGTATAAAAGAATTTCCGCGCTCACAGACTAAAAAAAGGTTTGCAGCCTCCCCTTACACACCCCCAGAGGGGTGAGATATAGTATCAAGAGCTTATAGGTAGGGGCGAGTGGCGCTACCTGTATTGAATACCTGGTTGGATGTGTGCTCGTATATAAATATATAAGGTGGGTGTGTGCCCAGTGGGGTTAATATCCCGTGCTGCTGTGTGCAAGACCAGTGCCTCCTAATTCTAGGATATAAATGGCTACCCTTCCACCCAAATGTGAATTAATCCAGTAAATTATATACCTAAATAAATCAATTAATCAATAAGCATTCCCTCTAGTGTGTGAAGAGGAATAAATAAATATATAAATTTCTAAATGCAAATCCTCCTTCTCATAATTATACCTGTGCATTAATAATTTTGATCTGAAAATGCATCTTGACACCCAATAATTCATGCAACCCCCCCGTGCTCTCACCTACTCTTAATGGGTGAAATCATTATATCCATGTGTATAATATACAATTACCCTATTAGGGGGTCAATATTCACCATTTACATGCCATTATCCATACATATATATATGTGTACATATACCCTGTCATGAATATAATGATTTCACCCATTAAGAGTATGTTTCCTTTATGTATGATGTTGTCAATTTCTCAGTCCAGTACATGATAGTCAACCTAGGGCATAAATATGGGATAAGGAAACTAATAATTGGTTTATATTGATTTATAATATTAGCTCATAGCACACACCAACTGCCAACTGTGTAGACTATGGGAAAGAGCTAATATATACCAAAAGGGTTAATTATAAATAACTAACATCAGCCATAGAGATCTCAATTATGCCCTTCCCCCTACACGTCCTCCCCCCAGCTTTTGTAATCCTTATATACGGATTGAGAAAATGGTACCACCCTGTGATTAATTTAGAGTATTTTACAGAGTGCTATTTGTATAAACAGTTACATGTACTGTATAAGAGCATCGTTCAATGTATATGTCTGTCCTTAATGATAGCAAGCGGGAGTATCAAGCCTTTGAATTGAGACATTAATAACAATTAGCCCCATATTTTGGGAGTAGTTTAACCCGGCAGGGAAGCCTCGTAATACATCAAGGGGATCCCGCCCATGGGAGGAGATACATTCGCTTGCCTTCAAAAAGCCCTGCACTAAGCACGTCAGTCACGCCTTTGATAACGTCGATGACGAAACGCGTAAGGCGGGGCTACGTACTTACGTCACACACGGAAGTCGGAGGGAGCTTGGAGCGCAGCTGAGGCGCACGCCGCTCAGCTGAGGGAACACATCCATGAGCTCCTCTCCGGGCTTGATCCCTTTACGCAGTGTGATTGCCAGGCTCCTGTAGCAGGAGTTTGGAACTTTCTATATACTTTTTATTCGTTTTGTTCTGGTTTAACTAGCTTTTTAAATAAATTAATTTTACGGTATCACACTACGAGAGCCCTGTCTCTTTCTTATGAGGACAACCAGGATCACTTAAGGAGATACCATATCTGGAGGGGAACCCCCGGGGACAACTCTACTGGAACCCCAGATGTCATCCACAGCCTGATACTACATGCCTATTACCCCTGCAGGGGTGTAGGGAGCCGGTGAGTGGGGATCCTTGAGGGGGAGCACCGCAAGTCACTGGATACAAAATTGGTGTTATCACAAAAGTCACTATCCACAGGAATCCTATTCATGGTGGAACTTCATGCAATTTATGCAATTATATCTATGTTGGAACTTTGTAATTTGGGACTTTTTCATATACGATAATTTTTATTTTTTATTTTTATTTTTTATAGGTTCCCATTTTTTCAATTTCACTAGTATTGTACTTTTTTAATGTGGGAGTACTGTATTTTGATTACACCCTCCACCTGCTCAGTCATACGGGTGAGAGCACGGGGGGTTGCATGAATTATTGGGTGTCAAGATGCATTTTCAGATCAATGTTATTAATGCACAGGTATAATTATGAGAAGGAGGATTTGCATTTAGAAATTTATATATTTATTTATTCCTCTTCACGCACTAGAGGGAATGCTTATTGATTGATTGATTTATTTAGTTATATAATTTACTGGATTAATTCACATTTGGGTGGAAGGGTAGCCATTTATATCCTAGAATTAGGAGGCACTGGTCTTGCACACAGCAGCACGGGATATTAACCCCACTGGGCACACACCCACCTTATATATTTATATACGAGCACACATCCAACCAGGTATTCAATACAGGTAGCGCCACTCGCCCCTACCTATAAGCTCTTGAAGTTACCACAACACCATTATCCCGTAGTTTTTAAGATCAAAGATACAACTATGTTGGTGTCCCTCGTCAATTTTACATTGTATTTTTTTTAAATGTAACTGCCTACTCCCAAACTGTCATTTGGAGTAAAACACATAGCCAAGTATTATTCTACACAATTTTTTTATTATGCATTAACTTGTTCAGATCCACGCTATAGCTGAATGATGGCTACAGCGCGGACCTGTAGGGAGGTTGTAAATAGACGTCCTCCCCGTTATGTAAACAGAAGCTCGGTAATCGTTTCTTTTTTCTTCTCACGCTGACAGCGTGAGGAGAAAAAAAAAGCCGATCACCGGCTTCTGTTGAAGGAAAATCGGTCCCGAAGAGGAAGAGGCGAAGCCGCCTCATATGTGCCCAACAGTGCCACCTGCCAGTGCCACGAATCAGTGCCCACCAATCAGTGCCTACAGTGCCCACCAATCAGTGCCCACCAGTACATAAGTGCCAGCAATCAGTGCCACCTATCAATGCCCATGAATGCCACCTATCAATGCCTACCAGTGGTGCCAATCAGTGTCACCTAGCAGTGCTGCCTATCAGTATCACCTACCAGTGTCGATCAGTGCCCATCACTGCCACCCATCAGTGCCTATCAGTGCCAGCTATCAGTGCCACTTATTAGTGCCCTTCAGTGCCACCTATCTATGCCCTTCAGTGTCACCCATCAGTGCCACCTCTCAGTGCCCACCAATACCACCTATCAGTGCCCACCAGTGCCACCTCATCTGTGCCCACCAGTGCCACCTATTCGTGCCCATCAGTGCTGCCTTATCAGTGCCCATCAGTGTCGCCTTATCAGTGCCCATGAATGCACCCTTTCGGTGCCCAAAAGGGGAGCCTATCAGTGCCTATCAGTGCCCATCAGTGTAGCTTCATCAGCGTACATCAATGAAGGAGAAAAATTACCTGTTTGCAAAATTTATTAACAAAATATAAAACGGTTTTGTTTTTTTTTGTTTTTTTTAATTCTGTCTTTTTTAATTTGTTTAACACAAAATAAAAAACCCAGAGGTGATCAAATACCACCAAAAGAAAGCTCTTTTTGTGGGAAAAAGATGCTAAATAATGTATTTGGGTACAGTGTTGTATGACCGCGCAATTGTCATTCAAAGAGTGACAGCGCTAAAAGCTGAAAATTGGTATGGGCATGAGGGGGGGTTTAGGTGCCCAGTAAGCAAGTGGTTGAAAAAAGAAAACACATAAAATTAGACATGCTATCTGCCAATAGAACTTAACCAAAAAGTGCATTCTATGCATCCAAAAATATAGAAAATATACCAAATCAAATCATTATTCAACCAAAAAAATAATGGCAAAGCAATAACTCCAAGGCCAATAATAAATAACACGTTATCTCCTCCGATTCCGCAACATGGCTGGTTGACGAACGGCAGTTCAGAAACAAACTGAAAAGCGTGAAATAAAAAGCGTGAAATGAAAAGCGCGAAATGAAAAGCGCGAAATTAAAAGCACAAAATGAAAAGTGCGAAATAAAAAACGCGAATCAATACTCCCCAAACTTCTACTAACACGAAATTAGCAGAAGGAGTGCAAAGGGTGGCACTACCATGTAGTACGTCACTACGTTCGCATTTGTTGGCCAACAATTGCGTGCCGTTTGTATGCAAGACAAGTTTGGGCCAATGCCCTTCGGACAAAAGTCCACGGTTTTGTTGGCCAACAATCCGATCGTGTGTACGAGGCTTTAGACTAACCAGAGCTAAAAGGATATAGTTTTAGAGGTTTGTGCATTTGATAAAAATGTATGCTTGCTTCCTTTCATGCCATTGCCAATGTTTCTGTTCGAATGTACAAATGAACGTAGTAATTACACACCAAACATGTGCAGACTCTGCTGTCAAATACAGCTTCATGCTTCTAAATGGACAAATGTGTTGCTGTCTTACACGTGTTGCTGTCTAGATATTGTAATACACCTTATTTAAAAGTCTAGCATTGGTTTTCCATGCTGTTGAAGGTAAACTTGCATATACCCAGCTATGCAGAAAAAAAAAAAAAACTTTGCTTATCAAAATAGTAGAAATGTTAATTGACAGTTCTAAGAATTCATATCAACAGCTCAATGACTAATTCAGAGAAAAGCTAAAGTTAAGAATACCAAATGCATATGTTTTCAGGCTCCTAGGGTAATGCAAACTTTCAAAGGTATGTTTAAAGAAACTAAAGAAAACCTATTTAACATTAGACAGGAGCGACAATTGTGCTATAAGGCGGCATATGCAATACCTTCTAAGAAATCGCTTTTCCTGGAATAAACATGTTTATAACCAACAATAAAAACAAGTGGAGAGTCTGATTGGCGGACAAGGATCAGATACACAAAAGCGTAAGTACAAATAGTTCAAAGTACAAAAAAAATATTATACAAACTTCTGTTTTGTTGGGCTCGGAAATGTATTTTGCAAAGTCTTAGGTGTATCACGTTAGCATGAACTATATTTTCTAGGAAGAACACAATTCAAGCTACTTGAGAATCTGGCAAGCACTAGGTGTATAATGCATGGGAAAAGCAAACTTTTATGTGCGCTGAATTTCTGTAATAAACAGCAGCTGGCCTTACACAAACGATCACATATAAAACCTGGCTATTACTGGCCTTGTCTTTGTGAACCGGTTAATAGTGGTTTTCAGCCCTAAACCCAATACAGTCATTATTAATAAAAAGTAGAATCTGCAAGAAAGACCTCCTAGCTTCTGCTTTGTACTAGTTTGCTGCAGATATTATTATATGATTGGAATGTTTATCCTAATTTTTATCTTAATGCATTCTCTGCATTAAAGCGGTTTTAAACCGCTGGACAGTTTTTATTTTTTTCTTACCTGCAAGGAAAAGGCATAATGTGCTAGTATGCATCGCATACTAGCACATTATGTGAAACTTACCTGAAAACAAAGCTTTCCAGCCATGCGATGTCACCGTTCAGCTTTCATCGTCACCCATCTTGCCTCCGGGTTCGCGGAATCTGGCTCTGTGACTGGCCGGAGCTGCGATAATGTCACTCCCGTGCATGCACGTGGGAACCACCGTTTTTGGCACAGGGCTCTGAAGGAACGGCGCGGGTGCCCGTTCCTTCAGAGTGCATGTACCAGTGATGTCACTGGCTGCATGTACAGTAAATATGTTCTAAATAGCTTACCTATAGGTAAAATTCAAAGATGGAAGTTTACTTCCTCTTTAAGGTAAAAAACTTTCATAGGCTACATGGATAGGCATTGGAAGGCCATACTGATGAGCACTTATAGGCAGCACTGATGGGCACTGATAGGCGGCACTGATAGATGGCTATAATAGGTAGCACTGATGAGGAGGCACTGGCAGGCATTACTGATGGGCACTGATTGGCACCTCTATTGGACACTGATTTGCACCTCTAATGGGCACTGATTGACATACCTGGTGGTCCTGGGTGGGCATCACTGGTGGGCATCCCTGGTAGGCATGGGTGGGCATCCTTGGGGGGGCTGCACTGATAATCAATCAGTGCAGAACCACCCTGTCAGGAGAGCAGCCAATTGGCTCTCCTCTACTCGCGTCTGGCAGTACGAGTGGAGAAAAAGACGATAAAAGGCTTTTCCTGTTTACGCTGTGATCAGCTGTGATTGGACACAGCAGATTACGCGGTAACGAGCCTACGTCATAGGAACTTTACCGAGATTGGCGATGCGGTGTGTCAGACTGACACACCACACCAACAATTGCCATGCTGCCCACCTCGGGGGTGGGTGATCGCGATGTTTACTGCTGGACGTCATATGATGCCCAGTCAGGATAACTTAACCACTTTGCATGCTTCATTCTGCTATATGGTGGGCGGGAAGTGGTTAAACACTTACCTGACACCATAGGCACGCGCAGGGGGTGTGCCCTATTGTGCGGTGCCGATTCCCCCCACTGCTCAGGCTTCCCCCTGTGTTGCGCCCCCCCTCCCCCACCTCAGTGCTGCTGGCTCCCCCCCACGGCTACTGCAGGGGATGCTTCAGGAAGGAGAGTAGGGAAAGGGGCTAATCAATATGTCCTTTACTGGCCTCTTCCTTTCAATATGTCCTTTACTGGCCCCTTCCTTTCAATATGTCCTTTACTGGCCCCTTCCTTTTCTAAATGAACACAGTGAACACACTCACTCACTGTGTTCAATCATAAATGAAGTATAGTAAACTATGTCTGCTATGCTTCAGTGTGTAAATGAACAGGAAGCCGCTCAGCACAGAGCACTTCTCATTCATTCACTATCCAATGCAGCTGAGGCTGCAGAGAAAGGCACGTGTGTGTTTAGGCTTTGGGGTGCACACCCTAATGCAATAGGCTGCACACACCTATGCCTGACACTACTCTCGATCCAGTGCTATCCCTGCCAGCAGACCTGCTCTCTTCTCTTCCTGCATTCTCAGGCTTTAATGAGAGCAGCAGGAACCATTGGTTCTTGCTGCTGTCAGTCAAATCCCGTGAGGAGAGAGTGGGGGGTGGAGCCAAGCTGTGGGTGTCTATGGACGCACACAGCCCTGGCTTGGGATCAAGTCCACATGAGTGCCCCCATAGCAAGCAGCTTGCTACAGGGGCATTCGGAGAAGAAGAAGAGCCAAGATTGCCAATGGGGGACCCCAGGAGACGAGGTTCGGGGCCAGGTAAGAATCACATGTTTTTTGGGGTTTTTTTCAATAATTTTTTATTAAGGGCCTGTTCGCACCATAGAAATGCAGTCCGGATGAGTTTCTGTATGCCCATTTTTGATGCGTTCTGATGCATTTTTCCCCTCTTTTTATCTTGACCTTAAATAAGGATGTTCGTTCTGGTGCGTTTTTTGGTGCATTTTACCGCGTTCCAGTATAGTTTAGTGCAGAAAATGCAGTATACTCTACTTTTTTTCTGGAACTGGAATGCAATGGTGTGAACTATGCTATTGGAAACCATATAACCTACTAGTCTTAAAGTGGTATTAAACCCAAAAATGTAACATATTGCAGCTTACCAATCCTTAATTTGATGGCTTTATTCGTTTTCTTTTCTTTTACGATTGTTTCTTAACACAATTTCAACATTCTGGATGCGTTTTTGCATGTGCATTTAGATATTTTTTGATGCATTGTTGACGCATTTTCAATGCGTTTCAGTGTGTTTTTTTGTCCTCTTTTTATATTGACACTTGAAATCTTAGGAGAATAGTTTCTATGTGAGGTCTGGTGCGTTTACATGTGTTTACACACCTTTTGATGCATTCCATATTTAAAAAAATGCAGCAGGTGGCACTTTTGTTGAAAGCACTTATTGCACTGGTGTGAACTAGGGCCATTGGAATACATGGCAGTTACTGTACATGTTTTCCAAGTACAAGGTAAAAATGCACTGGAAAGCATGTGTTAACCAGCCCTTAAGTGTTTTTCCTTTACTTTAAAATCTAGCCAGTAACAAACTTCCTGTCTGAGGGTGGCTGTACCATTGGAAGAGCAACAAAGACACCTTCGGACAGCAGTAATGCCAGTCTGGGAAGTCCATCTAAATCTACTAACCCTACCCTAGATTTAGCAGATCAAGATGAACTTAACTAATTAAAGCTTACCTCCAACTGACAGCAACAGTTTTTTTTTTCCTTTCGGGAGAAAAGCTGCAAAGCTGACCATGTAGGTACTCCTGTCAGTGTTAAATGGTTTGTCTCAACCCTCTAATTACCACTTTTGCTGGACAGCTTGGTCTGTTAAAAAAATAAATGATCTAGTGGCTGATCTCCGGGTGAAAACAAAGGGAAAAAGCCTAAAAAGGGAAACTAATGCAGCTACCACATCTAAGAATTGGTAAGCTGCAATATGCTAAATGTTTGTTTTGGGGTGTAATACCACTTTAACCTAATAGTAAAGCATTTATTGTCTTTAAGAGGAAAAGCCTTCACTAGCTACACAAAAAGTCACATTAAAAGCTCACTCCCAGCAAACATTAAAATACTCATAGATGTCATGATCCCCATGCCTGAATGATCCTGATCCAGAAAACCAATCCAGCAGGAGAATAACATTGCACAGCAAAGAATCATGCAACAAGAGGTCGCAGTCCTTGTCAAAGCACATTGTGAAGCCTGCTAAAACTTCTAAAAGGGATTTTATAAAATTCTAATTAAGGATGTTGGTGGCCTTTCTGATTTGAATTAGGTCCCCAACCAATTTTTTTCTTAATTTTGGAAAGAATGGAGAAGGCTTAACCACTTCAATACTGGGCACTTTTGCCCCTTTCCTTTCCAGGCCAATTTTCAGCTTTCAGCGCTCTTGCACTTTCAATAAGAATTGCGCGGTCATGTAACACTATACCCAAATGAAATTTTTATCATTTTGTTCACACAAATAGAGCTTTCTTTTGGTGGTATTTATTCACAAATCAGTTTATTTTTTGTGATATAAGCGGAAAAAAGAGCGGAAATATTAAAAAAAAAGAATATTTTCTACTTTCTGATTTAAAAGAAATCCAATAAAATCTAATTTTGTCATAAATTTAAGCCAACATGTATTCTGCTACATGTCTTTGATCAAAAAAATCCTGTTAGGTGTATAATAATTGATTTGTGTGATCACGGACATATGTACGCAGATGATCATGGACATATGTGTGCAGATGATCATTGGGACATATTATTTTACTGTTACATATGTGGGGGACAGGTGTTTTTACTATGTGGGGACATGTGTGTGTGGGGACAGTGGGGACAGTGTGGGGACACTATTTTGGAGACATTGTGATTTTACATTGTGTGGGGACACTGGGCTGGTGATCAGTGTGTAAAAAGTTGAAGCCAGATAGTGATCAGTGAGTATGAGCTGTTTTTACAGCTCTTTACACACTGATCACCAGCCCAGTGTCCCCACATGGAAGTTGTCCGCTCTCCTCTCCTCACTGACAACTTCCGTGTGAGGAGAAGAGAGCCAATCGCCAAGCAACCGGCTCTCTATTTACATCACATGACAACTGTGATTGCACACAGCCTTCAGGTGATCCGAAAGGCCCAATCACAGAGCCCTCCTACTGATCGAAGATGCGCCGTGTCCGAGTGACACGAGCGCATCGTGATCGCACCACTGCAGGGGTACGCGCGTGTGCGATCCCCCTCCTTCTGAGGGACGTTCCTGAACGTTCCTCAGAAGGAGGAAGCGCCCTTCCGGCTGTATATGTGCAGTGGCCGGGTGGGAGGTGGTTAAAATCACTGTCAGGTTTTTATAGCTGCTTGCAGTGCCAATTGGGGAGACTTCCCATGACTAAATGTTATGCCATCAAAACAGGAAGTGAGGAGAATTGCACTAGTTTATACTCTTTGCATGTCTCTGCTCGAGAGACTACTACCTGTTGTGATAAATTGACTTAGTAAGAGCACAGACAGCAACAAAAATTTGACAGTGGTTTTAACCCTTCCCCGCTGAATTCAAAACAGACAAAAATGTATGTGGTATTTTGGTGTAACATATCCAAAGCCAAAACTAAAAATGTATAAATTGCAGTTTACCAGTCCTTAGATGTGCTGGCTTCATTCGTTTTCTTTTACCTTTATTTTCACCAATTATATCAGGAATATATTTTCACCAGATATAATCCCAGGAAATGGATACAGAAGCACGTAATGACCTCAACAGGAGCTTGAACTGAAATTCAACTCAAATTTGACAGAAACGCGTCAACTCAAGCTCCTGTGGAGGTCATTGCATGCTTCTATATTAATTTTCTGGAATTATATCTATTTTTGATGATTTCTAACAGCGCTGTTTCTTCCAATTTTGTGTAAGTGTTTTATACATTTTAATAACCTTTTAAGCCATGGTTTTACACTATGTGCGGATGCCTAATGTTTCCATGTATATCCATGAAATTGGAGACTGATCTCTGAAAGTGGGGTTCACCCATACTGGGCTCTTCTGGATTACTTGGATGTGTCCATAAGAAATGCACAGATGAATTCCACCCTATGTGATTTGAAATCACACTAGCTTTGTTGACTCATTGCCTAATGGTATTTGGGTTTATATTTTCCGGCAAGCGTGCCTTCACTATTATCGATGGTGGATTACTACACTGCGGTGGAATTCACGGAGTGATGATTTACAGACACCTAATGGTGGTCACCTATATTGACTCATAGATTTGGGGGTACACATTGGTGGCCCCCAAAGTGGAGACTCTATCTTTCAAGATTCTTTTGACTTTTGTTGTTTATTATTATTTGCACTTTGGCAGTTTATACCACTATGTATATCCAAATATCATTCACATCATATTTCAGCGCAGCACTTGTTTATTATTAGATAGATAGGGTCAATGACTGTGCTGCTCACTGCTATTTGGAGCCCAGTCAGAAAAGTTACTGCTTTACACTTCACCAAATCTCAAGACCTTCCAGGGGAGTTAGAGAATCTTCACTTTTGTACATCAAATACATTGTACACAATTTACATGTTACAAGGTTTGGAACAAAGCCAAACAACTTCAAAAGATGAAAGGCATTACCAGCTATGCCCCTATTTGGTACAACCAAGCCAATCCTGAAATGGTGAAACTCCAATGTACCTCCAAATAGTGATCATGGGGACTTACCAATCTTTGTCATATTTTTAAAGCAGGAACCTAGATCTCCTTTCAGGAGTTGCAATCCATATTTCATTTTCCAAATTCCATGTATTTTTACAACTCAAACATGCAGTAGCCACACAGGGACCCTCTTGGGACTGACACTTATCCCCCACCCCCATTTTCAATTTTGTTCAAAACGCTAATTTTTCTAAGAGATTTATTTCCTAATGCTATAGAATGCTTCTTCGATCAAACTTGCAGGGCTACCAGAATAAAGTGATGGAACAGTAGGAAAGGGATGTAGGAACTTTACACTAGGACCAATGGGAACATGCTTTAGAATCTGTGTAACATGCCGACTCTCTCAATGATATAGTATAATGCAAGCTCAATATACCCGCTCCAAATTGTATACAATGGGTCTTCTGGACTCCCTCTTTTCAGTAGATGCTATACAAATTGAGGAAGTCTCATACGTATACTCTGGGGCTGCCCAAAACTTCATAGGTCCTAAATATCATAAACTTGGTCTTTCAAAATAATGTGCCAACAGACCCCAAGAAATGCTTGCTGGGAATATTAGATGTCTTCCAGTTGACAGAACACTCCAAGCCATTGCTAGAGCACTGTTCTAAGCTAGAAACCTTATACTGTAGCAATGGAAGTTGGAGTATCCACAATATACCAGGAATGGATAAGACATATGGGGCATATTTGTGGGCAGGTAGTGGTTAACACTGCCCCAGCTGAGAAGTTGGGAGTTAATTGTGTTTACCGAGTCTTTCTTGGCGGGTTTTTCCTGGGCCCGACTCCCCAGTCCTGTGTGCTATAAAAAGGATGGGGGCCCAGTCCCAAGGGGTTGCCTAGGGGTTCTAGTTTCTGTTCTCTCAGTTCGGTTCCAGCTGGTTCACTTTGGTCAGACCCTTTCACTGTCATTACTGGAGTCTGAATTTCCAGTGGCATGCCGAGGTCAGAAGTCCCTACTGTGTAGGAGGATTGCTGGAACCTGCAGTCCTTCCTGAAGATACCATCCATGGACTCTACAAAGAATGGACTCTTTTCTATGCAGGTATGCGGGGGCAGCCACAAGCCTGAAGTTAGGGACTAGGGATGTTAGGGAAATTACTGCAATTTATTATGGACTGTTTTCTGTCTCTGTCACTATGTTAATTTATTCAAGTAAAGTTTTAAATCTTTGCCTTTGCCTGCTCTGATGTTACCCCTAGGGGTGTAATGCCAGTAACTAGTCTGCAGCTTGGGTCACTAAACACATTAGGGTATTAAGATAATGGTACAAAAGTTTATACAGTGTGAAGACACAAATGGTTACAAAGGGTAACAAAGGTCTCTCTAGCAGCCTGTTGTAAGTGTGTACATGTGGCAGGTGAAATAGCCCCTTGCAGCAAGGAAGATGTTGTCGGCACTCCTTCAGCAGCTGCCAGTCTCCTATAACAGATCTGCACCACTGGGGCCCTCATCTTGTACACAGGTACAGAAGAGAAAAAGTTAGGTGAACTGCACGCATGTAGTCCACACTAGGTACATGCTAGGACCCGATACCATTATTAGGAGTAAGGTAGCAGTGATACACTGGAAAGGTGGAGAGGGCAAGGGCTCTGTGTCCCTCCTAATTGCACAAGTGATCGTGGTGATGTACAGTAACATCAAGAGAGACCTACCCCACCTACCCTACGTATTGACCTTGTAATGGATAGACTTCTATGACTTGTTCAGTCTTTCAGCTATGTGCTTGAAATGTTGTTAAACTTCACATAATACTGGTTATTTTGAAATTAAGCACAGATTTTTCTCTGCCTTTCTCTTCAAACAGGACCTTTATATTTCTCTGTTTGATGTACCTATGCTGTCAATTTACTGTACATGCTCAATGGTTGTTAACTTATTCTGAATGACTATGAGATATCTTCAATAAATCTTACCTGATTTAAAAACAGAAAAAAAATATTACTGCTAACACTCCTTTTATACGCATTCCATTAACTCAGAGAATTCTTGGTAAACAAAGCATGGCAAAGATTTATTGTTATAGATTCTAGTTTCATGATTATATTTGGCGGTGCCATTTAAGGATAGGGTGTAAATAAGACTGAATGTTAAGCTTCTAGGTAGTTATGTGTGCCAACATGCCATAATGAATGAGCTTGACAGGTTAAGAAGATTTATGTGGCATCTGAAGAAAATGAGTAATTTGATGATTGTGAGACTACCAATAGACAAAGCGTGGAATGCCAGTTAATGCCCTCCTGGCACCAAGCTGTTTTAGTAAGAACATAGTGGGTAAATGAAAACAAGTCAGTAATTCTGTACTAATCCTTAAAGATTGTGTTCCAGTGGAAGACCTCAGCCAGAAAATACTGTATACTGTGTACATTTAATCTCTTTAAATGAAATATAGTAACCTTTGCACAAACTCTACCTTTTAGTGAATAGGAACACACCCAGCCTGGCACTGAGAGCTTATTTGCTTACTCCCAATACCAAGCTGGCTAAACATATTTAATCTCCTACTGGCACAAGATGTTCAGTTGTATTTAGTCATCCTAATTGTGTAACTCAAACGTGTTTTTCTTTTACTGAAGTCATAAAATGTGACTACCCTGCTGTATGACAGGATGACTTTTTTCTTCCCTGTCTTTAAAACAAACCAGTAAGAACACCATGCTGGATCATCGGCGATATCAGCTGCTCAGTTACTGGTGGAATCATGGGTACATGAAAATGCCTCTTGTTAAAGTGTATCTAATGTCAAACCACAGTCAGGTTTGTATTGCTATCTATGTCCCTGTTGGAGAGATTGATCCACTGTCTTGGTTACCACTGTCACCACTGATGAGGGAAAATCCATAATTTTGGGTCGTCTCTGGAACAGAAAGAAATGGTACACTTGTGGTGGCAACTGCCTTAGAGAGGATATCCTCTCGCTTTAGAGAGATTTCCTCTCGCTACCTGTTATGTCCACAAGACAGGAAGTTAAAGTAGAAATATGGGCAAAACATTTTTTAAATTTTGGATAGAACAAGAGGGGGTAAAACCCCAGTCAGTTTATTTTTTGCCATCTGTGTCCCATTGGGGAGATTTCCCTTCACTTCCTGTCCCATAGTCAAAACAGGAAGTGAGAAGAAATCTTTGCAAATCAAGTGAATCCTTTGGGGCCCTTTAGGTCACCGGAACTAGTGTTCCCATTGGAAGATTTCCCTTCTATTACTGTTCTAGGGACAACCCAAAATTTGGGATTTTTCATTTACTTTCACTTTCAATGATAACGGTAAACAGGACAAATAGAGAGGGTGAATCTCCCTGAGAGGTGTTCTAATTCTTTAAGGGAAATCTCCCAGTGGGATTCAAATGGCTAATAAAACCTGACAGGTAAATTCTGAATATACCCCGCGCTCTAATTAACTCAAAATGTGAAAAACAATTATTACAGAATTAAATTCATACAATACTGTAATCCAGTGCTGCTACTTTAAATATTAAGCATAAAACTAAGTGAAAATACAAAAAAATAATTATGACTTATAAATCTAAGTTCACAGTAGCGCAAAACTTCTATCACCAAACCAAATCAGTCATCACAAAAACATAAATGACAGTGCACAAAAAGTCGAATAAAAGTCCTTTAAAAGTGATTTCATGGTCCCCAGTGATGTCCTATTGAGAATACATCACCCAGAATTCCACCACCGCTGCATGTCACATCAGACCACTCCCATGAGTCAGCAACTCACCAAGTCCTCTTGCTCCCTATTATCATGAGTGGGCAAATACGTTTAAGGATCAGTTGTTGAAAATCTCATTAGTAAGCTGCTTCACTTCTCCACCCCTCTTGCGGTATGGATACACATAAATGGGTATATAGAAGAGAAAGGAAAGGCTCCACTAGTGTGATATTGTCATCACTCAATCTTTTATTAAAACATTATTCATAATCCACTCACATGTTCCACATCTTGCATCTGGTATTGCACATGATGGTAATATATCAGCGTATTGTAGTGGTCCCTACTTGTCTCACCAACTCCACGCTGGCTGACGACCATTCCAGGGAGACACCAGTTGTTCTTGCAATGTCGAAGTGACACTTCCGGTTGCCGTAAGTCACTGATGATGCATAAATGTAGAACAAAAAAAATTTAGACAATGAAATACAAGAAACTGATTAATAATACATAAAAAGGATACAAATGCATTGTCTTACCGGTTCTGTATCATAGAACGAAACAAACAGAGAAGAACATGGGGGCTGGTGTCATGGACCTGGAGGTTAGAAAGGTTAGAAAGTCAGAGTGCAGTCAAAAATCCTGATTTGGATACTTGTTCTTGGTATGTAAGGCAGACACTGGATTGGTGTGACGATATATTCCAGAATACAGTAGTCTAGTAAAATGCAAATAAACCACAAGCTGCCATTTAGGGCTATAACATTTTTATGGTATTGATATGTGTTTGTTTTGTGCCAAATTAATTGATTCAAATTGATTTAAAGCCTACCTGAATATTATTTTGTTTTGTTAAAAGCATTTCAGTGATACTGAACTCCTCCAGCCCTTTTCAACCACTTCCTGTCTACATGCACTTGCTCCACCTTTGGTTGCACATCATTGCTTAGGATCATTTCCATGATGGTGACAATAGTGGACCTTGGCTGCTCAATGTGTGCCAGCATGACCACTGCTGGTGCTAACCAGGGAGGAATGTGGCAGGTGACTATGCAATTCTTTTCATTCTTTTCATGAAAACTGAATATTTACAAAGATTGAAAACAACTTTTAGAATGCATTAAGTTGTTAAAGCTTGTATGTGATTTAAGTTGTTAAAGCTTGTATGTGATTTCAGTGATTACGTTTAGATCTACTTTAAGTACGTATATTTTTATTTTATAGGTTTTTCTTTAAAAGATAGAAGCCAAGAAAGTATTTTTCCCAATGCTAATTATATGTAATTCACACAACCCCGGGTATTTACCTGAAATATCATCCAGAAAGTAAAATTGCCATGCGCATTGATGAAAAAAATATTTGTATAATTTGTCACCATAACATTGAGATAGGATACAGCAATTTTCACACAAATGTAATTACAAAAATAAAGAAGAACATTGTGCATTCATACATTTGCTGGTACTCAGGCAATAAGCAACAGTCATTCAGCCTACCCAATGTGTTTTTAGGAACCCTGGGGTTATGTTTAGTTTTTTTATTCCTGGAACTTTTATTTTTTTTATGTTTTGGCTTCTTAAACATACAAAGTCATATTACCTGATCTATGTAACAAGCTGATTCCATTTTGGCCTTATCTTTGGGGGAAAGGAACAACTGTCTGGAGTCTTCTAAGATAACGGGCATAGAACTTGTCAACAGCCTGCTGAAATTAAATTATCTCAATTGGTTGACAACCTAATATCTTTGAATTTAAAAGAATTTTAACAATCAGTATGTAAAAACGCTATAAAGAGCAATGATCAATGATTCTTTTCTAAGGACATAGTACTTCATTAGTGCTTTATAAAGAGAATAATGAATAATAACCCAAGTCAGTTCCCATAAAGTATGGAAGGGCTAAGTGGGAAAGCAGAAAATGTAATAAAATGAGTCATGTAGCCATGTGCTTAAACGCAAATTATATTTAGAAGATGTGGTCAGGCATAAAAGGTCAGGCATAGATGAACGCAGGCAATCAGCCTTGTAGTAGTTTAAAGCTATTCACAGACAAAATGTTCTTATTGGCCAAAGAAACAAGTGGCATTTTTAAATAATAGGTGCAAAATCTTTAATTCTTAGGTTTAGTAACCCATGGCAATTAATCAGAAATCATAATTGACTTCAGCAGAGGGAATCTTCAATGGGTATTTATAAACAACCACTCTCATAAAAAAACATTTTGAATTCTAATGACTGCAAAGGGTTAATACATGTTATGGTAGCATTATGGTTATGGCACATTTACATACAGGACAAGCTTTATAGCAAAGGCAATTTGTGGCAATGTCATGCGTGCTTATTTTACTGACTTAAAAAGACTCTGCCCGTCACTTTGCCTGTTGAAGTCATTCCCTGGCCCACTTATATTCACTTTTGCAGTAATCCCTCAGGAAATCTTAACCCTCGCTAGCGGCCGAATAAAGGATTAAAAATGCCTGCAAACCGCTGCTGCTGAATCACTTTGCAGGCACTTTGGCAGCGCTGCCCATTGATTTCAATGGCAGGGGCAGTGGTGGAGCGGTGTATACACCGCTCCCTTACCGACCCAAAGATGCTGCTTGCAGTACTTTTTTTCCTGTCCTGCAAGCGCACCGCCCTAGTGTGAAAGGACTTAGGCTTTCACACTGGGGTGGCTTGAGAGGCACTTTTCAGGCACTTTACAGGCGCTATTTTTAATGCAAAAACACCTGAAAAGCTCCCCAGTGTGAAAAGGGTCCAACTGAGTCAGAACTTGCAGCAGGCTTGCAGGATGTTTGCAAAGAAAGTTGATCTGGAGTCATGCAATGCGGACTTGCTGCAATTGTGCAACAAACTTGTGAAGCCTGGCAAGTCTAGCAATAGCTTAGCAAGTCATTTTCAAACTTGCAGCTCAATTGCTTGCTATTTGGGATTGTAACGTTCAGGTCTGAGTGGTTAATTGCCAGACTTAAACATTGTCAGGTGATGGCAAAGACTTACGTCATCAACTATGAGCTCTGACATCTTCCTACATGGTGGTTTTGTAACACTTCAAACAATCATTGGAGTGGATTTACAAAAGCAGAACGTTTTTTTACTTAGCTCAAGAAATCTGCATTCACTTCATCAATCATGTGCTAAGGAATTGTATTTTTTCATCAGTACATGATTGGTCTTCACTGTGATGTTCAAGGAAGTTTATTGGTTCCTTTAGAAAATCATCCCATATGTGTTTACCTTGTTCACCTGTATAAATGTTTTACATATAAAGCATAGTATCACCTCTAAAGGTATATATATAGAACTGGTTCACATGAGTTATTCATGGTGGATGATGCTGGTTTGGTATGAGCAGAAATTTGGATAAATTAGTCAATCTGTGCTTTTTGCAAGCCAGTTTACTCATGTGAACTACTAAAAGGGTCCAAAGGAACACTTACCAGTTCACTTTCCTGAACTCATTGGGACACGCTCATGCTCTCCCAATCCTAGGTAACTTCTAGTCATCCACTTAAATCCAATAGGGATCCCCACTTTAAAGTTGCAGGGGCCTATGGTGTGGTAATCCTTGTCCGTTGTGGTTTCATTGACCTAATACATAATTTTTATTTTTATTAATTAGATGCTATTCTAGTTAGGAAGTACAATATTCTCTTATGAGGGTAGTATTGTCACAAAGGGGCATTCCTTTGGTGGGAGCCCTCTTTCCTAGCGGGCCCAGGGTAATTGCCCTTTATGCTTTATATCAAAACTGCACTACCTAGATCCCGCTTCTCTTCTGTTTGCCACACTGAGGTGATATGACTGTGATAAATTAGGCTGATTTACTAAAGGAGTTGAGAATGCTCACACGTATAGGTGTAAAGATTAATTTCAATGATCTATTTATGTATAGATAAAATAAGTAGACACAAACGACAAGATAATTGAAGTGAATGTTCACACAATTTACTGTGTAAACATTCTTAGCTCCTTCAGTAAATCATTCTCAACATATCATCTTATAATTGCCTCAGTGTGGCAAACAAAAAAAGAAGCGATAAGTAGTATAGTTGGTGTGTTGGTGCGCTGCAGTGTAATTGATTCTGAATAGCAAACCCAATGCACAAAGGCAGCGCGCACCTGCACTGCTGTCAATAGCAATGCATTGCTTTGAAGAAAAAGAGTCAGTATGGTTTTAGCTGCACCAGGTGTGCATTTGCAGCCCATTCATTCAAATATCAATAGCCTGCCCACAGTTTTAGTTTGAGAGATACACAACAATAATTGTTATTAGGGTTGCACCAATACATTGCTAAGCATTTGCACGGGTATCGGTACTCGTGCAAAGGCTCCGATACCCGAATCCGATACCTTCTGGCTCAATTCTTTTAGCTGTCAATGGGATTTCCCTGCTAACTCCCTAACAACCCCCCCCCCCCTCTTCCAAACCACCCCTCTAACTACTCTTCCTAGGCAATAAGTATTGGTAATCAATATCAGCGAGTACTTAAGAAAAGTATAAGTACTCGTACTCAGTGTTAAAAAAAATGGTATCGGTGCATCCCTAATTGTTATTATTATTAGGCTTATTCACTAGGGTAAAGAGGAACGTGAATATTGCAGGAATCAACAGGAACCGAGTAGAACATGGTTTTACTGTGCCGACAGAAGAGTGACACTTTTTTTTATTAGCGCAGCATCCAGCTGGAAGAATGTAATTGGAGTATTTAATTATATTACATAATGTGTATGTATTAAGAGTTCTTAACTTTGTGTGTAAAAAAGATTCACGTTACAAAATAAAAATTTAGCAGAGGCAATAGAAATTAATCACTCATTGCCATGATTACATCAAAGCTGAACTCTGAGAAAGCTAAAAGTCCTCGCTTGCAGTGGGCCCGCCCCTCACTACAAGGGTTAACTGTCTGTTGGACTTTTCGGCATCAAAGGTCCGACGGTCTTTCCGCTGGACTTTCAACGGACTTTGACGGACTTCCGACGGACTTTCGAACAAACGGACTTGGCTACACACGGTCACACCAAAGTCCGACGGATTTGTACCTGATGATGTACGACCGGACTAAAATAAGGAAGTTCATAGCCAGTAGCCAATAGCTGCCCTAGCGTTGGTTTTCACCCGTCAGACTAGCATACAGACGAGCGGATTTCTCGATAGGAACTGGGTCCGGCGGAAAGATTTGAAACATGTTCGAAATCTAAAGTCCGTCTGATTTTCGACCGAAAAAGTCCGCTGCAGGTCCGATGAAGCCCACGCACGGTCGGATTGTCCGACAGATTCATTCCATTGGACCAGTCTGGTCAAAAATTCCGCCCGTGTGTACACAGCATAAGGAGGCTAAAAGGCACTTTTACTTACCTGATCTTTGTTCTAGCAAGGAACTGTCCCTCAGCATCCTCAAGTTCAATGCAGGGCTATGGTCCCTGCATCAATTCTGATGATGTCAGAAGACCTTAGACCGTGGGAGTGCAGGGGAAAATAGGTTGCAAGGACTGGTTTAGTAGTACAGAGGAGCCAAGGATCCGATAAGAAAAACTTTTTTTTCTTAGACCACAAGGGATAAATAAGCAGTTAACCCTGGCAGTACAGGCACAGCCCCATTGAAAGAGATGACATTTATGCCGCGTACACACGAGTGGACTTTTCGACCAGACTGGTCCGACGGACTATCCGACGGACTTTCGGCGGACTTCCAACAGACTTTCCCAATGAACTGACTTTTTGATGTCCAATTACCACCCATGAATCTTGGATCCAAGTCCACTTGGTAAAGCTCCGGCGGGCTATCTTCATACAGGCTTCCCCTGATCCTCTGTAGTGGGGGACCATGGGGCTCTGGTAAGCGGCCAATCATTTTCACTGGTGGTGGATTGAACTCAGCACTTGCCACGTTATAGAGGACTACACATGTCTTCATCTGTTTATGGACTTTTGTTGAAGTCATTTATTTGTTCACGGGTGTTTGGTTCAGTTTACATCTGGATACACTATTTATATTTTCATTTTGCATTTATTTAATGTAACCTGGTTTATTCAATATTTTGTGACATTTAATTATGTTACATACATTTATGTCATACGATTATTAATATTGCCTTTATACACATCATTGAGTCAATGTGTTAGCGCGGTTCTAATATTTTCTTTTTCAATTTGTCACTGTCTTTGTTGTGCAGAAGAATCGCTGCTTTATCATCTAGTTTGTTCACGTTTTAACATTCATTGTGTCCTCAGTACACACTCATTACACCTTAGCGCAGTTTTTTTCTCTTTTTCTTTGATTTTGATCAAAAAAGTCAGCTGCAGGTCCGATGAAGCCCACACACGGTCGAATTGTCCGCCTAACTCGGTCCGTCGGACCAGTCTGGTTGAAAAGTCCGCTCGTGTGTACATGGCATTAGCTTTCCCAGAGTTCAACTTTAAAAGGTGTGTTTATCAAATCTAAGAGCCCTTTCACACTGGGGCGGTTTGCAGGCGCTATTGCGCTAATAATAGCGCCTGCAAACCGACCCGAAAGTGCCGCTGCTGTGTATCCAGTGTGAAAGCCCCGAGGGCTTTCACACTGGAGCGATGCGCTGGCAGGACGGTAAAAAAAGTCCTGCCAGCAGCATCTTCGGAGCGGTGAAGGAGTGGTGTGTATACCGCTCCTTTACCGCTCCTGCCCATTGAAATCAATGGGACGGCGCGGCTATACCGCCGGCAAAGCGCCTCTGCAGAGGCGCTTTGCGGAGGTATTTAACCCTTTCTCGGCCGCTAGCGGGGGGTAAAAACGCCCCGCTAGCGGCCACATACCGACGGTAAATCGACGCTAATAATAGCGGCGTTTTACCGCCGACGCCGCCCCCCGCACCAGTGTGAAAGGGCTCTTATACTTAAGCCTTTGGTAGATGCTGGCTACAGTTGGACCACCTGAGAGTTTCATAAATATCTTGGGGATAGAGATATTTACACGTCATCTGCCATAGATATTAGGAGAGTGTTCTACTTTCTCTTTTGGATCTTATTTTTTTTATATCATGGAGAATGCAACAGGAGGAGCTGGAGCACAAAAAAAAAAGTGGTTGAGAATTCCCAGGTGAACAGGAATGTCATGGAGATCTTGCCGCAGGAGTACTGAAAACATATAACAAACAAGGGACTGACATAGCCTACCAGCTTCCACATGTACCAGGGATTTCCCCCAGTAACATAAAAAATTGTCAGAAATAGCAGTAGCAGAAGTAACAAATTGGGGACCAATGCTGGACCTGACAAAAATGCTTGCCTCCACCCTCCCATTGCAGAAAAGGACAATGTTTTCAAATGTGCTATATGGTATATGCATAAATAATTGTTG
This sequence comes from Lithobates clamitans, assembly GCA_037952925.1. Taxonomy (NCBI): domain Eukaryota; kingdom Metazoa; phylum Chordata; class Amphibia; order Anura; family Ranidae; genus Lithobates; species Lithobates clamitans. Next base: position 4,083,432 of record JBBGZY010000229.1, read on the forward strand.
ATCTAAACCAGTTTTGCCAGCCCCCCCGAAGTGCAATTTACTGTCCAGACGCTCAAAATTTACAAACAGCACCCATTTTTTACTGACAAAAATCATGAAATGTACTGACAGAGTCAAATTTTTTACTAACACTACAAAAAAGTACATTTACATAAAGGTAAGGTTAATATAGCAAAGGACGGTATAGAGGTGTATGGGCAGAGAACGGTATGGAGGTGTACTGGCAGAGGACAGTATGGAGGTGTACGTCCAGAGGACAGTATGGAGGTGAATGGGCAGAGGACAGTATGGAGGTGTACTGGCAGAGGACAGTATGGAGGTGTATGGGCAGAGGACAGTATGGAGGTGTACAGGCAGAGGACAGTATGGAGGTGTACAGGCAGAGGACGGTATGGAGGTGTACGGGCAGAGGACAGTATGGAGGTGTACGGGCAGAGGACACTATGGAGGTTTACAGGCAGAGGACAGTATGGAGGTATATGGACAGAGGACGGTATGGAGGTGTACGGGCAGAGGACAGTATGGAGGTGCATAGACAGAGGACGTATGGTGTATAGGCAGAGGGTGGTATGGAGGTGTATGGGCAGAGGACGGTATGGAGGTGTATGGGCAGAGGACGGAATGGAGGTGTATGGGCAGAGGTAGGTATGGAGCTGTACGGGCAGAGAACATTATGGAGGTGTACGGGCAGAAGACGGTATGAAGGTGTATGGGCAGAGGACGGTATGGAGGTGTATGGGCAGAAGACAATATGGAGATGTACGGGCAGAGGACAGTATGGAGGTATATGGACAGAGGACGGTATGGAGGTGTACGGGCAGAGGACAGTATGGAGGTGCATAGACAGAGGACGTATGGTGTATAGGCAGAGGGTGGTATGGAGGTGTATGGGCAGAGGACGGTATGGAGGTGTATGGGCAGAGGACGGAATGGAGGTGTATGGGCAGAGGTAGGTATGGAGCTGTACGGGCAGAGAACATTATGGAGGTGTACGGGCAGAAGACGGTATGAAGGTGTATGGGCAGAGGACGGTATGGAGGTGTATGGGCAGAAGACAATATGGAGATGTACGGGCAGAGGACAGTATGGAGGTATATGGACAGAGGACGGTATGGAGGTACGGGCAGAGGACAGTATGGAGGTGCATAGACAGAGGACGTATGGTGTATAGGCAGAGGGTGGTATGGAGGTGTATGGGCAGAGGACGGTATGGAGGTGTATGGGCAGAGGACGGTATGGAGGTGCATAGACAGAGGACGTATGGTGTATAGGCAGAGGGTGGTATGGAGGTGTATGGGCAGAGGACGGTATGGAGGTGTATGGGCAGAGGACGGAATGGAGGTGTATGGGCAGAGGTAGGTATGGAGCTGTACGGGCAGAGGACAGTATGGAGGTGTATGGGCAGAAGACGGTATGAAGGTGTATGGGCAGAGGACGGTATGGAGGTGTATGGGCAGAGGACGGTATGGAGGTGTACGGGCAGAGGACAGTATGGAGGTGCATAGACAGGGGATGTATGGTGTATAGGCAGAGGGTGGTATGGAGGTGTATGGGCAGAGGACGGTATGGAGGTGTATGGGCAGAGGACGGAATGGAGGTGTATGGGCAGAGGTAGGTATGGAGCTGTACGGGCAGAGGACAGTATGGAGGTGTACGGGCAGAAGACGGTATGAAGGTGTACGGGCAGAGGACGGTATGGAGGTGTATGGGCAGAAGACAATATAGAGATGTACGGGCAGAGGACAGTATGGAGGTGTATAGACAGAGGACGGTATGGAGATACGGGCAGAGGACAGTATGGAAGTGTATGGGCAGAGGACAGTATGGAGGTGTATGGGCAGAGCATTGCTTTGCGTGGATGGAAGTATCTGTTAGATTTCTTTCGGTCAGTTTGTAAGCTGCATGTATGACCAGCTTCAGAGGATTTAGATCTGCTTTAAAATAAATACCTTTACACAATGTAATGTAGCACAATGTGCTATTTACATTTTTTTTTTTACATTTACTTTTTTTTCTTTTTGTTATACTGCGGCAGGTTGGCTCGGCTGCGCGAATCGCCATAGCTGTACGTCGGGCTCGTACGCGGTGATCTGTGGGCACGCATGCGCTGATTGCCCATTGGGGGAGCCAATCACTCAATGTCAGCCAGCCACCCACGATCGTTCCCCGCAGTGTCAGAACGGGGATCTGCCATAGTAGACAAGGCAGATCTCCGTTCTAACAGGGGATCACACAGAGATCCTGTCTTTCTGCTATGCAGGAAGACGAACCTGTGTATTGTCCCAGGCAGCCCATCCCCCCACACAGTTAGAAACACACTGAGGGAACACAGGTAACCTCTTGATTGCCCTTGATGTTAACCCCTTCCCTACCAGTGCCATTAGTACAATGTCAGTGCATATTTTTAGCACTGATCTCTGTAATGATATCACTGGTTCTCAAAAAAGTGTCAAAAATGTCAGTTAGGTGTCCGATCTGTCTGCCGCAATGTCGCACTCCCGCTAAAAATCGCTGATCACAGCCATTACTAGTAAAAAAATAAAAATTAAATAAATAATAATAAATCTATCCCCTATTTTGTAGACGCAATAACTTTTGCGCAAAATAAACGCTTTTGGGATTTTTTTTTACCAAAAATATGTAGCAGAATACAAATTGATGAAGAAATACATTTTTTAATTTTTTGTATTGGGTGTGTTTTATAGCAGAATATAAAAAATATTGTTTTTTTTTTTTTCAAAATTTTTGGTCTTTTTTTGTTTATAGTTCAAAAAATAAAAACCACGGTGGTGATCAAATACCACCAAAATAAGGCTCTGTTTGTGGGGAAAAAAGGACATCAATTTTGTTTACGGATGGTTGGCAACCCTGTTCTAAACCCAATCACTAAAATCTCATGTAAGTTTTAAAGAAAACCTGGCAGGTCTTTAAAAAGTAAAACCATTAGGTCCATTATTTTCACCCTCCTGCAGTCCAAGTGTCCTACACCCTTCGGTTTCTGTGCTGCATCCTCCTTCACATTTATTGACATTTGATATTTCTGGGAGAGTTGGATGCCTGTGTCCTCTGCTGTTTTATGCCTCCGAACCCTACATCACTACAGGACTCAACAGTAATGTAAAGTCCACAGGAAAAAAACATGGTACATAGCTGATGGAACAGGCATCCGACACTCCTGAAACCTGTTAAATGCCCAATAGAATGACCCAGCACTGGAACGGTGGGCAGGTAGCACACATGGGCTGCTGGAGGGGTTTAATGACTCTTCTCTTTCAGGGATCTGATATTTTCATTTCTTTAGAGGCTTGTCAGGGTCTATAACCGCTTGCCGACCAGCCGCCGTCATTATACTGCGGTAAGTCGGTACGATCCCGCGAACCATTGTAGCTATCTGGGGTGCCGATGCTCATGACCGGTGGTCGTGATGACCGCCCACCACGAGCAATCACGGGCACGAGAGGCAGAACAGGGACATGTGTTTGTAAACACACACATCCCAGTTCTGTGAGGAGAGGAGAGAGAGATCGTGAGTTCCTATGAGCTGGGAACCACAATCTCTCATCTCCTATAGTCAGTCCCCTCCCCTTACAGTTAGAACACACACCTAGGGAACACAGTTAACCCCTTGATCGCCCCCTAGTGTTAACCCCCTCCCTGCCAGTGACATTTATACAGTAATCAGTGCATTTTTATAGCTGTATAATTGTCAATTGACCCAAAAATGTGTCAAAAGTGTCCGATGTGTCCGCCATAATGTCGCAGTCTCGATAAAAATCGCAGATTGCCGCCATTACTACACACTCTCCACAGTCCTCCAAGACTGAACATTCACCAGCCCACCTGGATGACTTCTCAGGAGATCTCCCAGACATGCTGACCTGCTCCTGCTGTCCTCTCACTTGCTCCTGTGCCTCCAGGATAGGATTCCTCTATGTGTTGTAGAGGGTCCCTCTAGCATCCGAGCCCCAGGCCCAAGGTCACCCCCCTGACTAGGGAGCACCCCTAAGGGCCACGACAGCCTCCTCGGCACTCCAACTTCATCTTTCACCTGACTGCCCCTGCTGGCATGACTCATGCCTTTTTGCTGGGGATTGGTCGAGGACCTCATAAATATGCCAAACAGCTCCTCCTAGTATCCACTCACTACATCTGGAAGCTTTTCCAGAAGGTTTTAGAAACAGGGGGAGGCACCAGAGAAAATGCTTGCTGAGTCACCCAGCCTCCCTGAGTAACTCAACCCTGACCCAGATTCAACCCAGGCCTGGCTTTCAGCCAAATCAATTTTCCTACACTAACCTTTTTTTCATCTATCACACTAGAGAGTGCTACACCAGAGGTGGGCTTTAGTGGAAAAAACACAGAGCAGTTGTTTATAATACACAATGATTTACAGCTACCTAAATGGTATGATGTCTAAATTCACATTGTACACTGGGGCTCACAAGAGGTTAGTATAACTCCCTGCTTAAGTCTTTATTTTGAGACATTTCAAGACTTTGCAGTGTAAAGTGCACCATTAGCTCACTCACATACTCGGATAAACGTTCCCACAAACTGAACTGGGACTTGCTACAGTATGTGTTCCAAAGGAGAACAATTGCATTTTACATTTCCAATTTTTCTGATGTCTAAATTGTTCTTTTACATTATCAACTAATTGTAAGATTCAGTTTTGAAATATGTACAACCATATCTACAGATTTTACAGTGACCCTCAGACGTACAGAAAAAGAAAAAATGTGTTTATGATACACTGCTGTTTCCATTGAACTTATGTGACATTGAAAGCCAGGAATGAATCACAAAGATGACAGTTCAAGATACACTTAGGAGTGATTCATATTGTAGTCTTCCTAGAAATTAAGTTTCCAGTGAACTGTCAATTTAACTCTTAAAGTGTTTAATTCAAAACCTTTCAAGATAATAAAAAACAAAAGCAGCGAAAGGCATGTTTTGGGTTACAGCAATATATACCCCTGGCTTCACTTCACTAGTAATAAAAATAGAAGCAGTTCTTAGAAAAACTCAACAGGAAATGAAAACTTACTGTGCATGGAAATAAGAAATAACACAATCATTTGTTACGGCTCTGCAGTCTTGATATCTTACTGAATAAATACAACCTGAAACATTGATCTACTTAAGGTAATAGATTGGATGAAAGCACATTTTTGAGTTATTTCCCTTCTGGGTTTGTTTTATTCGGTATTTTATAGGCAAGTATGCAGCGTAACAGGAACTCTGAATTTTTCACTGAGGTCGTAAGACATTTTTATAAGAAAGGAGCAGTTGATGAAGCAAAATTCCACATGCCTTGCAAGCTTTGATTAAATAAAGCCATGAATAGTCAAACTGTACACAGCAGAGCTGTAAAAAGGTGACATTGAAATTGAATTTATAGTTCTGTGCAGGGCTTTTTCTCATCTGGAACTTGGTGGAACTCAGTTCCACTACCTCTGGCTCAGGCCCTCTGGTTCCTGCTCAACACTATCACTTGAAAACACAGAAGTTTGGCTTCTGGGTTTACAAGTGACAGCTTGTCTCCCAACAGCTCCCACAGATCTGATCTCCTGAGCGACTCCCACTGAGTGCATGATGGAGACAAGGGAGGTGCAGGTGCTGACACCCCCAATAGATGTTCTCCCTGCAAGTGAGAGAGGCAGAGCCACATACAGTGTGCGGGTAGGTACTAGAGCCCCCTGGGTGCTTCAGTTTAATTCAGAAACACAATTAAATGGTGGAGCTTTTTCCACTTGGAAGAAGATAGGGGCAGTGGAAGGGGGGTTGCATGCAGCGGTCAGAGCTGAAGAGGGGTGAAAGTGAGATGTGAATAGGAGATGCTGAGGTAGGCAGCTGTTGAAGAAGACTAAGCCATGCACTCTGCATAGTGCAGCACACCCCTGAACTCTGCACTCTGTGTGTAACAACCCCCGAACTCTGCATTCTGTACATAATGCACTCCTGGTATTTAATGCCCCTTTAAGACACTTCAACTGTTAGTGAAATTTGACCACATCCACTATTTGATGTGGTTTGGAGGGTGTGTGTGTGTGGGGGGGGAGGGGGGTTCATGGTTGAGTTTCCGCACCTATTTTCTGAGAAAAAAAGGCCTGCGTCTGTGAGCCAGTTACTAAAACGGAGCTCCAGACACAAGTGAAAAACATCAGTGGGAACGGTTTACTTGCCAATTGTTTTTCAATTAGTTCATTTATGTGCATTGCAATTCTGTTTAGCCGGTACTGTGGGCTAGGCAACATAGTTAGGACATCTCATTTTAATGCAAGTTCACCTTGTTTGAAGTGGACCTTCATGCCCAAAATACACTTTCTACCATTCCAACTATCCCCAACCACACTCCAGCTGCCTCTTTGGATTTCTATGTATTGAAGTGCTTCCTTTTCAGAGGATGGACAATGTGTACTGTGATTTCATAGTTCACTTTTTTTTTCATGGGATAAACAAAAGCACTACATTACAGAGCTCCTAAAAAAATAAAGAATAAAAAAATTAACATCAAATATCCCAGGCAGCATCAGCTTACAGACAGTGGCTGGAGGAGGGATAAGAACCCACCCCAACTTCCCAACTGGAAAGTGAACAAGTAGTTGCACACTGATAAGATCATCTCTGCACTGTCCCCTTACGAAAGAATGTTCACGGTGCTAGAATAAATAGCTGACCATACCTGTCCAACTCTACAAGGCTTAACAGAAGGGTAAAAGAACCCTGGGTGATAGTTATACTAGCTGTGTTTAAAGGCTAAGTTCACCCGTAAACAATAAAAAATGCACATGATTTTGCAGGTGAAAAAAACATGCATTTATAATTTTTTTTAGAAAAACAAAGAAAAAACTGCGCTATAACATGAATGAATGCATAAAAATCAATTGATGCAAAGAAAAAATGTGCAAAAACATCAAAATACATCAAAACATAAGTGTGCAAAATAATGTTATATAGAAAAGTCCATAAGTCAGAAATCCAATCTTCTAGGGAGATAGGGAGAATCCCCTCTTAGCTCTTCATAAGGGCCAATGTGGAAAGGTAGGAAATAGAAACACCCCTCACAGTGATCCTCCACCACCTAAAATGCACGCTTACCAGATTGTAAGCACAACAGGCACGTAGATAGACCGAACCCCAGGTATGCAGTTAGTAATGAGGCATCCCTCTGTACAGCACAACGGATAGCAGGCAAACCGGGCACGTAAGTGAACTCAGATCCGGATGTCCAGCCAGCAATGAGGCATCCCTCTATGCAGCATGACTGCGGGCATGTGGATGGACGGTACCGCAACCCAAATCACAGACATAAGGGCAAAGAAAAAGTGGTCATAGTGTAAATCCAATAAAACAATTTATTAAAATAGAGGTAGAAAACTTATAAGATACCAGTGTAAAAAAAGCAATTCACCGGCCGGCTGGCGAGCGCCCGTTCGAGACAAGATGCGATGACGTCAGAGCGTCAACCTCCCGACGTACGTTTCGTCTGTAACTGACATCGTCTGGGGAATGGGCGACCCTCTGAGTCATCGCAAGAAATAGACAGATGAAACCATGCCTCGCTGTGATCTCTCAAAGGCGTAGAATGTAAACAACAAAACTATGAAGGGGAGCGGACTAAAAATTACCCAAACAGCAGGAAGTTTCCCTTAAAGCTGTAAAACGTAATCATATACAATAAGGATAAAAGAAGGAAAACTAAAATAGGTGTGTTGCATCCTTAGAGTACTAAACAAACTAAAATTAGCCACGTGGGTACTTGGCCAATGAGTGAAAACCCATACTGGCACATACCCACATCAACATGAAATGTAATTTGAAGCGACATAGCGCCATCTTGTGGGGAAAAACAAAGAAGACAAAAAAAGAAAAAATAGAAAGAATATTATATTAATAAGTTATGTTTGGGTAAACCCCCATTGGCAACCATACAGGCATGGAGCATATGGTGCACCTCCCCACGCCATCTTATGAGTCCATACGGGACTGTCACTTCTAAAAAGTGGTCCGATGATATTAAATGGATAAAATAATAAACAGTAGGTGTATCCTGCAAACCAAAAAAACTTGTTTTATAAAAATATATAAAACAAAAATAAAAAATATGATAAAAAATATATATATATTAAAAAGATATATATAAACATATCAAATAACGCCCTTGGGATGTCACAACGAGTTCACATGAACATAAAATATGGCACCAACATACATTATTAATAGGGTGTACAGTACGAGGGATGGCATTATTAAGCATTATCGATAAGCGGATTAAAATCTGTCTCCACATTCAATCCAAACGGTGTGTAACACTTAATCCTATATATCCATGCCATTTCGAGGCGCTATATACCTCGCACTAAGGAACCACCACTCCAAGGACTGGTGAATTTGTCTATCCCCAGAAAAACCGTTTTATCTGGATTCCTATTATGGACTTCCAGATAGTGCCTAGACACAGGATGCTTGGGGAAACCATTCAGAATATTTGTCACATGCTCATTGAGTCTAACCATAAGGGGTCGCTTAGTCCTGCCCACATACTGTAACCCGCAAGGGCATTGGAGCAGGTATACGACCCCCTTGGTGGAGCATGTGACAAAAGGCCTGATCGCAAAGTCAACCTGCGTACTATTAGATCTAAAGGAATGAGTTCTCCTATGAGTGCACCTGTTCAATGAGCATATCCTGCATCTCTTACCTTGATAAAATCCCATAAGGCTATCAAAAAATCCCCTTTTGATAATAGGAGGATCGATAATATTGTTAGCAACTGTACCTCTGAGGGAGGGTGCCCCTCTGTAAACCACCTGAGGTTTGGAAGGGAGAATGGGTTAAGAGTAGGATCACTGGTGAGAATGTGCCAATGTTTTTTAATCATTTGGCCAACCTTCCTATGCTGGATGGAATATGTTGTACCGCCCTCCTCCCCTTCTGCTTTCACAGGCAGCTTCTGCTTTTTGTATTTTGTGTTTTCAGTCATCGTCTTGGAAGTGCTGTCCTTCCTTCCTTCCTTCCAGGGAGCTGTCTGGAAGAATGGCTTCCCAGAAAAGCGTCCCTTTCTCAGCTTAGGAACGCCAAGACGCAGCTGGAGAGCAGATCCTACGCAACAAAGAACTTTACACCTTGATGGCCTCTGCATGCATGGACCACCTGAGACGTACAGTAAGTACTACAGACAAACGAGTGACCATTTGCCACGCAGAAGATTCCCACTATAGAGGTCCATGAGTGTCACTTTCTTGGTCCACACCCGAGGCTAGGGTTACACAGCCACATGCCTGCTTGATCTCCCGAAAAGAGATCTAAGGAGTCGGTAAGGGGCCATCTTCTTACATAGGTGGAGGAGCTTTTCTGTCATCACTGAATCCCGGGTGATCTAGCCATATGCCATACACCATTCGGATGCTCACCACTCTCTCCCTGGCATAAATCTTGCATTTATATGAACTGTACACTTTTGTGCACTCTGCATTTTGGACTTTACGTTGTTTATTAGCAATTTTTCTTTGGTTATTATTGTGTGGGTCATATTATCACTGTTATAATTCACGTACAGATATTTACATTGTACTCTTCAGGATGTACTCACTATTTTATTTGTTTTATGTCACTTATTGCAGCGCAGCCTTTTAATTTTTTGATTTGTACAACAAATGGATGTGTCTCACATTGCATGGTTGCAGCTTGTTCACATATAATTTTTTATTTAATTTGGGGATAGCGCAGTATTTTTTTCAGCTTACATATTTTTGAGGAGTGCATTCGAATAGCCCTTTTGGTCAGAACATCTGCCTGCATGAGAAACTCACCCCTATCGGAACAGTTATGTCTCAGGCGGACATACTGGCTCTTGGGCACCAACCTAATCCAAGCCTCATGGTGGCAGCTGCTGGTAGGAATATAAGAATTATGGTCGGTGCTTTTTATAATTTTTTTACACTGCAGCCTGCAAAGCATTGCATCCCTGGTCAGTGGATCGTGAGTGCAATGTCAGGCTCCTGCACCTCCTGTACAAGCAGACAGTTACTGAAGTGCAGGAAAAGTCAATGGACTACAAGGGTGCCCATAAGCACTCCTGTAGTTCTTAGAGATCTACAAGTCTTCTGCCTCGGTGGAAGATGGGACTTGTAGTTCATTCATTCACAGATCTTTGTGAATTAATAACATGGCTGTGTGGGCAGAGCTTTACTTGAACATCTTGGCATAACAGTAAAACAAAGGCAACAGTATTTCCCTAAACTAAGCCCTGACTCAGGCTTGTGGCTGCCCCAGCCTACCTGCACAGGATAGAGTCCATAACTGGCTGAGTACATGATGGTAGTGTAGCACTTTCCTAAATAGGTGCTAGGAATTAGATAGTTACCATTAGTGTGTGTTTTTGAAAGGTAAATGTAGTTGCCACACTGTAGTTAGTATGGCTGTATTGGTTTGTTAGGTAAAAGCGTAGTTTGCTCACTGTACTCAGTGAAGTTGCAATCTGCTAGTCAGGTCTGCTCATTGTGCTCAGCTGTTGCCAGTTTGTCTTCCTCTGTATCAAGGGAACCTGAGAAATTTCTGGATGATAGGAGTCTGTCCACAGAAGATCTAGTCTGGTATCGCCAGAGTAAGGTGACGCTTGGAATTTGAAAGTAGGCAACCAGCTGTTCCTTGGGCCTTGTATGAGTACAGACATTCTGAAAGGGAACTTTGGGGAACTTTGTGCTTTTGCCAGCCCTCTGGTGCTAGAGAGAGTCAGCTATGGGTCTATTTAAAGGGGATGCTGGCTGGTTTCCTGAAATGTCTGGGGTTATGGGGTCTGGTGATAAGAGATGGGGCTGGGATTTACCATGTCTCTGTGGTGGGGATTATAAGTGCTTGTTGTATTGATGAGACAAGGGAGTAGGTTACCAGGTTATTTCCCATTCTTTTATGGATTTCCAGTGGTTTCCCAATAATGAGGTATAGTTATAGGATGTGCTATGTCCCAGGGGCAGGATAGGCACTTCCGGTTTCCCACTGGCACAGAGAAACCAGAAGTGCCGCCGTGGCTCAGAGGAAAGCACTGCCCATGTCCTACGGTGGTGCTAATAGAAAATAACACAACAGGAGAATGACTACAATATGGTAGTGTTGCACCCCATTGCTTTGCCCCACAAGGACTGCCAAAAGCAGCCAAATGAAGTGTTTCGCCTGCAATCACATGATAGCATAGACGTCGCGCTGCCCATACGGCACGTACACAGTGCAATTAAAAGGACCTTTTTTTGTTTTTTAAAGGACCTTTTTTTGTGTAGCTTTGGGGGGGCGCGCGCGTGCACCCCTATGGACGGGCCACCACTGTAATCTAACCACTGGCAAGTGGTTAGTCAGGGCCAATTGATTGTAACAAGGCCTCAGTTAGCTGTACACTTCTTACCATACATCTCGGTATACCTGTGCATTAAGTACTATTTTATTGCTGCTTATTAGGGATGAGCTTGATTTACGGGTCGAACATAAGTTCAACTCGAACATCGAACTTATCCGAGCACCGCGGAATGATCCATAATGCACTGCAAGATCGCAGTGCATTGCTGTATGATGATTGGCCAAAGCATGCACCTGACCTGCATGCTTTGGTCAATCACAGTGCCCTCTGCTGGTTGGGATGGTTTTCAGTTCCCAGAAACCCAAGAAGTTGTACGTGGCTGGGAGGAGGTAGTTACAGATCATGTGATCCTTAGTCACCCAGAGGACTCAGAATCGAATGCCTCTGCAAACTTATGCTGCATGGCCTCCTTGATTCTGCAAAGCCTGTGAAATGACCCTAGGATTCGTGGTATCAAGGAGAGGGATCAATACTGGCTGGCAACCCTTCTTGATCCACATAACAATGGTAAGGTTGCTGAACTCATTCTGCCTTCGCAGGGAGCAGAGGATGAAACATCTTCAGGAGGCCTTGAAGAAAGGTTTGTGCAATGCATTTCCAGACCCTGGGAGGTTACAATTTCCTGGTGCTGGACAAGGTGTTGCTGAGGCTTTGTTCAGTCAGAGGAAGAGCAGTGGAGAAGGTGGCCGGCTGACCGATGCCTTTAAACAATTTTTCAGTCCTCAGCACCAGGGTCTGATCGGTTCAAGCAACCATCGCCAGCTTCTGCATTACATGGTGCAGGAATATCTAGAGGAAATAGCAAACTTGGAGACCTTTGCAACAGAGCATCCACTGGGTTACTGGGTCTTGAGGATGGACCACTGGCCAGAACTTACTCAATATGCTATTGAGCTACTGGTCTGTCCTGCATCTATCCTGCTTTCTGAACGCACATTCAGTGCTGCTGGAGGGTTTGTAACATATTAAAGAGTGTGCATGTCCACACACTCTGTTGATAGGCTCACATTCATAAAAATGAATCAGTCTTGGAACAGCAGCTATCAAGCACCTGATGCTGATGTAACTGAGTGAATTTGCTATGGATGTGGGATCCCTTGAAGGCTGCCTATGCTAACTATCCTATTCCTAATCAATCTTGTTGATGCTAGCTTCCAACAATATTTTTGGTTTAGGGCACCACCTCCACCAAACAAAGGCCCAATTTTTCTGCCCCTGTTTATCAGGGGCATGTAATTACAATTTTTGATCTAATATCTCAACGCAATTTTTCAACGCCCAATTTTTATGACCGTTTAACAGGGGCATGTAATTTCAATTCTTATATAAAATTTTACAGCAGAGCCCATTCCTGTGCCCAGCAAGAGTATCTGTGAGGGGTTACAGTGTTGTGGCACCACCACCACCACCTAAGGCCCAATTTTTCTGCCACTGTTTAACAGGAGCATGTAATCACAATTTTTGATCTAATATTTCAACGCAGGGCCTATTCCTGCACCCAACAAGAGTATCTGTGAGGGGTTACAGTGTTGTGGCACCACCACCCAAGGCCCAATGTTCTGCCCCTGTTTAACAGGGGCATGTAATTACAATTTTTGATATATTATCTCAATGTAATTTTTTAACACCCAATTTTTATGACCCTGTTTAACAGGGGCATGTAATTTCAATTCTTGATATAATATTTCACAGCAGGGCCCGTTCCTGCGCCCAACAAGAGTAACTGCGAGGGCTTACAGTGTTGTGGCACCATCATCACCACCACCAAAGGCCCATTTTTTCTGCCCCTGTCTAACAGGGGCATGTAATTACATTTTTTGATCTAATATTTCTACGCAGGGCCCGTTCCTGCACCCAAACAAGAGTATCTGTGAGGGGTTACAGTATTGTGGCACCACCACCACCAAAAGCCCAATTTTCCTGCCCCTGTCTAACAGGGGCATGTAATTACATTTTTTGATCTAATATTTCTACGCAGGGCCCGTTCCTGCACCCAAACAAGAGTATCTGTGAGGGGTTACAGTGTTGTGGCACCACCACCACCAAAAGCCCAATTTTCCTGCCCCTGTTTAACAGGGGCATGTAATCACAATTCTTGATATAATATTTCACAGCAGGGTTCATTCCTGCACCCACCAAGAGTACCTGTGAGGACTTACAGTGTTCTGGTACCACCACCACCACCAAAGGCCCAATTTTCCTGCCCCTGTTTACCAGGGGCATGTAATTACAATTTTTGATCTAATATTTAACAGCAGGGCCTGTTCCTGCACCCAATAAGAGCATCTGTGAGGGGTTACACTGTTGTGGCACCACCACCCCAGGCCCAATTTTCTGCCCCTGCTTAACAGGGACATGTAATTACAATTTTTGATATAATATCTCAACGCAATTTTTCAACGCCCGATTTTTCTGACCCTGTTTAACAGGGGCATGTAATTTCAATTCTTGATATAATATTTCAGAGCAGGGCCCATTCCTGCATCCAACAAGAGTAACTGTGAGGGCTTACAGTGTTGTGGCACCATCACCACCACCACCAAAGGCCCAATTTTCCTGCCCCCGTTTAACAGGGGCATGTAATTATGATTCTTGATATAATATTTCACAGCACGGGCCCATTCCTGCACCCAACAAGAGTAACTGTGAGGGCTTAAAGTGTTGTGGCACCACCACCAAAGGCCCAATTTTCCTTCCCCTGTTTAACAGGGGCATGTAATTAACATTTTTTATCTAATATTGCAACGCAGGGCCCGTTCCTGCGCCCAACAAGAGTATCTGTGAGGGGCTACAGTGTTGTGTCACCACCACCTCCAAAGGCCTAATTTTCCTGCCCCTGTTTAACAGGGGCATGTAATTACGATTCTTGATATAATATTTCACAGCAGGGCCCGTTCCTGCACCCAACAAGAGTTACTGTGAGGGCTTACAGTGTTGTGGCACCACCACCACCAAAGGCCCAATTTTCCTTCCTCTGTTTAACAGGGGCATGTAATTAACATTTTTGATCTAATATTGCAACGCAGGGCCTGTTCCTGCACCCAACAAGAGTATCCAAAGTCAACTGGATTATCTCTTAGTGGTAGTGTAACAATGTTGGGTGGATATACCCCATATTTGCTATGAAACTGCTGCTCATTCCAGGAGGCTGAGACGTTGATATTTGAGTTGGATATTAAGTAGGTGATGACGTTACTCTACTCTTATGCTTTTAGATCAAATACTATAATTATATAATGTCAGCACTGTTAAGATACTACCCCTTGTAATGTCAATACATTGTTCTCACGTGTACTGTTTTTGATATTTCAATAAAACACTCCTTCTGTTAAAAAAAAAAAAAATGTGATCCAATATTTCAATGCAGGGCCCATTCCTGCGCCCAGCAAGAGTATCTGTGAGGGGTTACAGTGTTGTGGCACCACCACCACCAAAGGCCCAATTTTCCTGACCCTGTTTAACAGGGACATGTAATTACAATTGTTGATATAATATTTCAATGTGGGGCCCATTCCTGCGCCCAACAAGAGTATCTGTGAGGTGTTACAGTGTTGTGGCACCACCACCACCGCACAAGGCCCAATTTTTCTGCCCCCGTTTAACAGGGAGATGTAATTACAGTTTTTGATCTAATATTTCACAGCAGGGCCCATTCCTGTGCCCAACAAGAGTATCTGTGAGAGGTTACAGTGTTGTGGCACTACCACCACAAAAGGCCCAATTTTCCTGCCCCTGTTTAACAGGGGCATGTAATTACAATTCTTGATATAATATTTCACAGCAGGGCCCATTCCTGCGCTCAACAAGAGCATCTGTGAGGGGTTACAATGTTGTGGCACCACCACCCAAGGCCCAATTTTCTGCCCCTGTTTAACAGGGACATGTAATTACAATTTTTGATATAATATCTCAATGCAATTTTTCAACGCCCAATTTTTCTGAACCTGTTTAACAGGGGCATGTAATTTCAATTCTTGATATAATATTTCATAGCAGGGCCCTTTCCTGCGCCCAACAAGAGTAACTGTGAGGGCTTACAGTGTTGTGGCACCATCACCACCACCAAAGGCCCAATTTTCCCACCCCTGTTTAACAGGGGCATGTACCATATTTATCGGCGTATAACACGCACCCCAAGTTTAGGAGGGAATTTTAAGGAAAAAAACTTTTAGGAGGGAAGTTTAAGGAAAAAAAACTTACATTTAAATGCCCATCAATGCAGCGTTATCGTGTCCATCTGCAGCCTTGTCAGTGTCAGTGCAGCCTTGCCCCAGTGTCCATTGCAGCCTTGTCAGTGCAGCTTTGCCCCAGTGCAGCCTTGTCAGTGCAGCTTTGCCCCAGTGCAGAATTGTCAGTGCAGCTTTGCCCCAGTGCAGCCTTGTCAGTGCAGCCTTGTCAGTGCAGCTTTGCCCCAGTGCAGCCTTGCCCCGGTGCAGCCTTGCCCCAGTGGTCAGTGCAGCCTTGCCCCAGTGCATAAACCAAGTGGACTGCGCTAGCAACTAATTGTGTAAGATGTATAAGCAAAAAAACCCAAAAACACCAAAAGGTGTTGGTGAAGTGACAAGTGAGTAAAATTGTGGATGTGTCAGAGAACTGGACCTGCAGCTCGTGCACCCGAGTCAGCACTCAGTGTGCATGCACTCCGCCGCAGCACCAGAGCTCCAAGACCCTCCACACAAACAAAATCAATTGGTGTAGAAGTGACAGGATCATAGGACGATGCACTATTGGAACAGATGCATCTATCAAATCTCAGAAATTGGCATACAATAATATAGACAAAAATAAATATATATGCAAGTAAAACTTGACAATTGTGCAGAAAGTAGAATAGCTTGGAGCGAACCACTCAGCACATTCCAGATAGCACAGAGAGACCATAAAATGTCATCTATAATATAGATGCTCCTTCATGAGGCAAACATTCACATGATGAACGGGCTTCACACTTTTAATCTTGGGCCAATGGTGTGGTGATATAAAAAGGATACCTCATACAGCCATGGAAGCACACGTTCCACCGAAGGAGAGAAGAGAAGTATATGGCATAAAATCTTTTAAAACCAGAGGTCACCTGCGCATAAATGCGCTACTCACGGGACCAATAAGGAAAAGCAGGCATTCAGATATATCGGTCGGTTCGCCGCTCATGGCGTGCGCTCCACCGCCAGGAAGTGATGTCACTGGTACAGGTCGAAAAAACGTGAACAGGATGTTGCGTCGACGCGTTTCGCCCCTCCCCCAGGGCGTTATCAAAGACTCAACATCCTGTTCACGTTTTTTCGACCTGTACCAGTGACATCACTTCCTGGCGGTGGAGCGCACGCCATGAGCGGCGAACCGACCGATATATCTGAATGCCTGCTTTTCCTTATTGGTCCCGTGAGTAGCGCATTTATGCGCAGGTGACCTCTGGTTTTAAAAGATTTTATGCCATATACTTCTCTTCTCTCCTTCGGTGGAACGTGTGCTTCCATGGCTGTATGAGGTATCCTTTTTATATCACCACACCATTGGCCCAAGATTAAAAGTGTGAAGCCCGTTCATCATGTGAATGTTTGCCTCATGAAGGAGCATCTATATTATAGATGACATTTTATGGTCTCTCTGTGCTATCTGGAATGTGCTGAGTGGTTCGCTCCAAGCTATTCTACTTTCTGCACAATTGTCAAGTTTTACTTGCATATATATTTATTTTTGTCTATATTATTGTATGCCAATTTCTGAGATTTGATAGATGCATCTGTTCCAATAGTGCATCGTCCTATGATCCTGTCACTTCTACACCAATTGATTTTGTTTGTGTGGAGGGTCTTGGAGCTCTGGTGCTGCGGCGGAGTGCATGCACACTGAGTGCTGACTCGGGTGCACGAGCTGCAGGTCCAGTTCTCTGACACATCCACAATTTTACTCACTTGTCACTTCACCAACACCTTTTGGTGTTTTTGGGTTTTTTTGCTTATACATCTTACACAATTAGTTGCTAGCGCAGTCCACTTGGTTTATACATCTTTAAAGTACAGTACTTTCACCCTGCTGCTGCAACAAAGTTCCATTTCTTTTCTTTTTTTTGGTTTCACAAAAGTTTTTGTTTGATATTATTGATTTGCAAGCGCTGTATTGTATGATTTCACATTGCCCCAGTGCAGCCTTGCCCCAGTGGTCAGTGCAGCCTTGCCCCAGTGGTCAGTTCAGCCTTGCCCCCAGTGTCCATTACATGATCGCCGCCGACATACACAAAGCGTGTAGTTTTATATATGGCGCCGCAGAGTTCGGAGGGACTCGGTGACTGGGCGGAGCTGAGATACACATAGCTAAGTATACTCGGCTCTTCTCGTTGCCGCTCACAGTCACGCCTAGTCCCGCTCTATGATGGACATAACATAGGTCCATCGGCGGGACTGGACGTGAATGTGAGCGGCGCCGGAAAGAGCCGAGAACACTCGGCTATGTGTATCTCGGCTCCGCCCAGTCACAGTGATCTCGGCGGCGCTCGTTCAGCTCCGCCGAGTCCCTCCGAACTCCGCGGCACCATATTTAAAACTACACGCTATGTGAATGTCGGCGATCACCGCCGATAGATCACAATTAGCGGGGATCGGCGTATAACACGCACCCACGATTTTCCCCTGATTTTAAGGGGAAAAAAGTGCGTGTTATACGCCGATAAATACGGTAATTACAATTCTTGATATAATATTTCACAGCAGGGCCCGATCCTGAACCCAACAAGAGTAACTGTGAGGGCTTACAGTGCTGTGGCACCATCACCACCACCACCAAAGGCCCAATTTTCCTGCCCCTGTGAAACAGGGGCATGTAATTACAATTCTTGATATAATATTTCACAGCAGGGCCCGTTCCTGCCCCACCAAGAGTACCTGTGAGGACTTACAGTGTTCTGGTACCACCACTACCACTAAAGGCCCATTTTTCCTGCCCCTGTTTACCAGGGGCATGTAGTTACAATTTTTGATCTAACCCTTTCCTTCCCCTTTCATTTCAATGCAGGGCTTGTTCCTGCGTCCAACAAGAATATCTGTGAGGGGTTACAGTGTTGTGGCACTACCACCACCAAAGGCCCAATTTTCCTGTCCCTGTTTAACAGTGGCATGTAATTACAATTTTTGATAAAGTATTTCACAGCAGGGCCCATTCCTGCGCCCACCAAGAGTAACTGTGAGGGCTTACAGTGTTCTGGTACCACCAACACCTAAGGCCCAATTTTCTGCAGAGTATATAGGGCAGGCCGTACAGTATATATACTGCTGTTCAGAGTATATAGTGCCTGGGGGACCCCCACACCATTTTTTTTTAAATTTGGGTGTGTGTTTCCCTTAGTATCCATACCAGACCCAAAGGACCATGCCATTTTTTTTCAATGATTTTCATCTATAATGCCGGGACCCGACAATACATTACAGCCGCGAGTAGTTTTAAATGACATTTTTTCCTTTAGAAATGTCATTTTACTGTGGTATTGCTCTAAACACGGGAAAACTGCGCTACTTTACAAGCATACATTGATAAATGTGCCCTAGGGCAGGGCCCGGGTCCCTAAAAACTCTTTATTTGGCAATAACCTACATATAAGCCTTTAAAATTAGCACTTTTGATTTTTCACGTTCGTGTCCCATATACTTTAACGGTGTTTGTGTGTTTGAACAAATTTTTTGCCTGTTCGCATGTTCTGCTGCGAGCCGAACCGGGGGTGTTCGGCTCATCCCTACTGCTTATAGTGTTGTTTCCTGTTCACCTAGTTCATTTGAGGCAAGTTAAAGAGAATAAACTCATTGCATTTGCTTTATCGTGTGATCACATTTTACTTTCCCTATTGTATTGTTGAAGTTATAATTTCTACTATTGCTTTGCTGTATTTCACATGTAGGGGTAGTTGCTGTGTTAATAAACTCCAGATAGTTACTATTGGGGCACTGGAAATGGTAGAAGAACCCAATATATCCGGGAGTTCTTTTGGTGATCATTGCCAGAAGTGTGTTTAACGGATCAAAAGGGAGCAAATACGAAAAGTTCACTGTTCACTGTTTACACTTTTACAGAATCCTGGAGATTGTGTCAATTTGTGCCATTCTTAGCATCAAGTTCTTATTTAATGGAATTCATTGTTCAGTTTTTAACTGTACATGCCGACAGAATCATGCTGACTATAGTAGCATCACAGTAAAAAATGAGTAAATACACCAAGTATAAGCTTTATTATTTGCTAGAATAAACCACAGAAGTTAGCCATCAATTGCACCAGTTCATAACAAAATTTGTTTATCACACTTGCTGCAAATGACAGGTAAAGCCATCTTGCTCTAAATTACTGTCATTCCCAATGTGTTGGCAGCACTTTAGACTGCATTAAAAGTGCACATTTTATTGAACCTGATAGATTGTTATCTTTGACAAATTCATTTTCACCCTGTTTACACCTTTTTGAGCCCTGTTTTTTAAATTCACCTTTGGCAAAGATGTATTTTCCTTGTAAACACGTATGTTTGTTATCTAATGCCTTAGTGCTAGTTTGAGACATTCTACATTATGTTACAAGTTCAAGATGATCTGCAGTGCAGCCCCATCTTCTGGCTGTGCTTAAGATATAATTCATGATACAAGGAATGCTTGACTTTAAATGGTGAAGGATAGCAATAATTCTCTTTACGTTGGCAAGCAGACCTTATGACGAAAACATGGAGTCGAATTTACCTTGTCAATAGTAATGATTAGGGTTGTATCGATACTGATACTAGTATGGGTATGGGTGCCGATACAGAGCATTTGCATGAGTACTTGTATTTGTGCAAATGCTCTAATGCTGCCTTGACCCGATAATTCTGCAGGGATGATCGTGCGGCGGTGGGGGTAGTTACAATCACCAATCTCCCTGTATAGCTATTCTGACAGCCGCTTCTCTTCCTCTCCCTCCCGTGGCTGTCAGGGAAATTGGTGCTTTTAACTGCCCCCACTGCTGCACCAATCACCCCTGTCTATCCACCTCTATGCCCCCCAGGTCCTTCTTTGGGTCCCCCTCTGTGCACCCCATGTCCTGCTCCAGGTCCCGATCTGTTTTGTCCTCTGAGTCCCTCTCTGTGTCATCCTCCGGGTCCCCCTCGGTGTCATCCTCCGGGTCCCCCTCGGTGTCATCCTTTGGGTCCCCCTGTGTGTCATCCTCTGGGTCCCCCTCTGCGTCATCCTCCGGGTCCCCCTCTGTGTCATCCTCAGGGTCCCCCTGTGTGTTATCCTCAGGGTCCCCCTGTGTGTCATCCTCTGGGTCCCCCTCGGTGTCATCCTCCGGGGCTCCATAGTATCATCCTCCAGGTCCCCCTCTGTGTCATCCTTCGGGTCTCCCTCAGCTCTTCATGTGCTCCTCTGGTCCCACACTGTTCTCCTCTGGTCCCCCATCTCCCGGATCTTTCAGGACAGGGAGAGGAGGAAGTAGTGTTGCCAACCTACCAGATTGAAATTTACTGACAAGACACCCAAAATTTACTGTCACTGATAAGTTTTTACTGGTATTTCCAAAAGTTACAAAACTACAGTTTTAAGTGCAAATTTCAGTAATTTGGCTACAAACAAGACCAAACTGGAATTAGCAATGTGCTTTAAGGGAGATATTAGGGCAAGAAACATATTTCTTATTTTATTTTCGATATAGTAAGTAGCTCAGGGACAGGACTCAGGAGGGCAAGAAATTAGAATGGGCAGACGCACACACATGAAATTGACTCTCACAGTGACACTCACAGCAGTGTGCAGCAGCACAGATCACCAACACGACACATCCCCTCCTGAGTCACAGTGACAGTCTCTCTCCACGTCAGGTGGTCCCTTCAGTTCAATCCGGTCCAAACAGCACCGACAGTCCCTCTCCCAGCTTTCCTTGCTCCCAACCCACATGCAAGGCTCCAACTGCTCCGCTCAGCTCACTTGCATCATGACATCACATGACACATGCTCAGGCACCGCTTCCACCAGGCCCGCCCCCTGCCAGCGCCACCCAAACACACTGTAGTAGGCACTCAGATGGTCCGCCTCGGACTAGAACTGCGCAAGCCAAGTTTCACAGCCATATTTTTTACTGGCAACCTTTTCCTGTCACTGGCATTTACTGGCAGGAGAAAAGTGCCAATTTTTTTACTGGCTGCCAGTAAAAATACTGATGGTTGGCAACACTGGGAGGAAGAAGCCAGCAAATCTGTCATTTACCGGCTCCTTCCTTTTCTGAATGGACAGAGTCACTAACTGACTGTCAATTTATACCTGAAACATTAATTTTCAAAAAAAAAGAGAAAACATTGCAATAAATATTTCAAAGTTAAATTGAAAATAAGATAAAAAATAAAATAAACACTGACACCATCCACTCAAAAAAATAAAATTAAAAAAACACTGACACATGTGCCACTGTCACATGTCATTTTAAAAAAAAGTATCAGTAACTGGTATTGGTAAGTACTTGATAAAAAAGTATCAGTACTTGTACTCGGCCTTAAAAAAGTGGTATCGGTGCAGCCCCTAGTAATGATGATGCAATCAAAGCCAGCTCAGTGAGACGCTCCTAAACAACATGCTGATTAGTACCCAATTTGGCAAAGACTAGTAAAGGAAATGTTCACCCAATGATCATTTCCAAAGGAACTTAAAGTGTAACAGCATTTTCTGACTGCTCATGTACTAACAATATTTATAAGGTTCAATGGCAATTGTGTAGCTGTGGCTAAAGAAAAAGAAATTCAAGAGGAACTACAGTCTGCTCACATAATTTGTAAAAAAAACATCTTTGCCATTCTGAAGCTTCCCTCCAACCACTTTGCATATTATTTTACTGTGATTCTGTACTTGCCAAATATGCTGCAGAAATCTCCTACCACTGAGTCTGGCTGCAACCATTTAATTGTGGGCAGCTGAAGCTGCTGCCTGTTCACTTCCTGGATTTACAGACACACAGAGGTAAACCTCCAGCTCTGCAGCTTCACAATGCAGGTGGATTCTTAGCAAAGTGCCATGAGGGTCATGAATCATGTGTGTGTTGTCAAAAAGCATAACTTGTTTTCATGCAGAGTCAGGATTGGCAAACTCTGCGTGAGAAAAACCTTTGACAGCTCAAGGGAACCCTACTGCACCTCTGCTGCAGACATCTCAACTCTCCCACGAGTTGCTGGAGTCTCCCACATTTGGGTGCAGGCTCCCCATCCCCCATGGAGTACGGCCGCTTGGGCTGCTCTGTCTGTGGCTGAGTGACAGGAGGCAGGGCCGGACTGGGCTACCGGGACATTTCCCGGTAGGCTGCCTTCCCTGGGGCCGCTTTGGGCTAAGCTGTGGCTGCCTGTAGCGCTCCCCTCCTTCCTCCTCCCCCCTCCTCCCCCTCCTCCCCCTCCTCCCCCTCCTCCTCCACTACATGTCACACACAGCGGTCAGAGCTGAGTGTAAAAAACTTTGGCCGCGCTGTGACAAAAGTCCTGCCTTCCTCCTAGATCAGCTCGTGTGATAGACAGAACACTGCGTCTATCACACAAGCTGGTCTAGGAGGAGGGCGGGACTTTTGTCACAGCGCGACCAAAGTTTTCACACTGAATTCCGAGACACAGCGGGGGATGCTTGCTGCGTGTAATCCAGGCACTGACCGTAGTGAGGCTGCGATTATGGGCATGGTAAGGCTGCGATTATGGGCACTGAAAGGCTGCGATTATGGGCACTGTAAGGCTGCAGTTATGGGCATGGTGAGGCTGCAATTATGGGCACGGAATATTGGAATTTGGTTATTTGGTATAAAATGATCAGTCCCCAGTTGATCCTTTGTTAACCTGACCACCACTCTATTCCATTTATTTTTGGCACGCTTCCCAGATAATTGATATTTATATTAGTTCCGAACAATAGAAGATTGAAAAAAAAAATCCAAATCTGACAAACAATTAGCAGCATTACCATCAGTCTCCTAAAGTGGAGCTAAACTCTGAAATCTGTGCCCAAAAAGGCAGTCATAGGGCAAGGGACAAGTCCCCAGTATTGCCTCATTCTGCAGTGTGTCTCTGTGAGGAGGTGGCCATCTTGATAGAGGCAGGGGTTTGCTTTCTTGTGTCTCCAGCTAGGTGTTAGCAGCACAATAGAGACATTACCAAATCTCATCCTAAATCTCCTAAACCTAGATGGTCAACTCCAGACATATGTATTACAACACAGATACATATAAAAATTAGACAACAGGTGTACAAAAAAATAAAAATAAAATATATATATCATACATATACATAAAAAGGGGAGAGCTAATCCCCAAAAATACAAGACAGTGATACACATACAGTATATATTGCATAAGAGCAAATGATGGCCGACATGTTTCGCGGTTGTAATCTATAGCCGATTCATCAAGGCTTGGTTACTGTATAGTTTAGTCAACATCTAAAACAAAAAATACACAAAGTATACAAAGTGCATACATATATGCATTACAATCCATACAAAAAAAAGGGGGAGAAAGGAGAGGGAGGGAGTTGGGAACAGGGGAAGGAAAGATAAAAAAACAAAACAAAACAGCAAAAATATATCTACCTAGTGGCCATCTGAGGCGTCCGGACTAAGGGGAGACCAAAATGCACAATACATGCCATGCTCAGAGTCCGCACTTTGTGGACAATACCTCCCGTTAATAAGGCTATTGGGGTAATTCCTGAAAGGATATATCCAGAAAGCCAAAATATAATGACAATACTAATACATATATGTAGATTGCGGGTATCCGGTAGTAGTAAAATATGCCAACCTTGACACACAGTAGTAATCCGATACTGGGTTTCCAGAAATTATGAAATATAATGCCACACAATGTTCACGAAGATCCAACAGCCTCCAAACAGAGGTGAGTCCTATAACATGAATAGGGCACACATAAACAAAGGCAAAAAAAGCCAAAAGGTATTGGGAAATGCAGTTAAGGTTCAAAAAGCCAGATCTAATCCTATATAACAAAAAGTCAGGCTTACCTGCTGATAACAGCAAAGACAGGTGGTCTATAGGCTATCACCTGAGTGACATGTCAACCACATAGGAACATAGGAGCTGTTCCCTCCAGCAAGGATTCAGTTAGGCATATTAAAGATCTGGGTCTCCCGAGGATCCCGAACCCTAGCATGAAGCCCCATTGCGGACCTCCATCTCTATATAAACAGTACACAGAGGGGAGGATCCACAGGATGCTGGACGGGTCCTCTCTCCATAGGACCAATAGTATCACAGGATAACAAAAAAGGGTGCTAAAAAATAATAAGTAAGGTGGACCTTGCACAAACAGAACAGCCCAGAGCTCCACTGTTTGTGCATAGTGAATCCGCCAACATGCATCCCGATGCCATACCACAAACCTGAAGTGACCTCAAAACCAGAAGTGGCCCCAAAACCAGAAGCGATCTCAAACCAGAAGTGATGTCGTGCCGCCGCACGTGGGTCTAGGGGCTAATATTGTAAACAATGCCAAAAGAACAAACAAAAAAGAAAAAAAACAGAAAACAACAAAGCAACACAAACAGAGGCACCGCAGCAACAACAAAACTGCAGGGCAAACCAAATTTCCCTGGAAGAATGGACCCATATACCCAAATTCAAAAATAACCCATGGAGACCTAGTTCCAAGACCTCAAAGGGAAAAAAAGGCAAAAGAAGAAGAAAGGGGAGAAAGGGAAAAGAGGAAAAAATTTGAATTGTATCTATACAAACTTAATTGGAAAGAAAAGGAGCATAACTAATAAATCCATTAAGGCCTGGGGCATGGTAATGGGGACAAAATCCCCATTACATCATCACTTTGCTTGGTATATTTAAGAACGGGTCTGGTATTGATATGCTCCAATCTCTTCTCGTCCTGAAATAGTAATAGGTCCCATGGGCTTTCAAGAGCCTTCTTATATACTCGTTTAAGAGCCTTTTGGCTATAGCCCCTCAGTAAAAATCTATTCCTCAAGGCATCCGCCTGTATTTTAAAGTCCCCATCATTGGAACAGTTACATTTGATTCTCAGATACTGTCCAACGGGTATGGCCCTAATTAGGTGTCTGGGATGGGTGCTTTTAGCATGAAGTAAAGAATTTCCAGCCGTGGGCTTTCTAAAGAGACTAGTATTAATGGACCATCAGCCGATTTGCTGATGGTAAGATCCAGAAAGGGAATAATCGTTCTATCTACGTTTAACGTGAAATACAGATTAAATGAATTGTCATTCAGTTCTTGGATAAAGCTAGCAAGTAGATCCATGGGTCCTGTCCAGAATATGAGGATATCATCAATGTACCTCCGCCATAAGGAGACGTGGCGGAAGTACCCTCGATAAGTCCTCAGATCCAAAAATCGACCGCTCCCACCCCCCCCAGGTACAGGTTCGCATAGGAGGGGGCACATGTGGTCCCTATAGCCACCCCCTACACCTGGAGGTGGTGGGAGCCGTTGAATGTGAAAACATTGTGGGTAAGAGTAAAAAGAAGAAGGTCTAATACAAATGCATTGTATTCATATTCATCTGTACTTCTCTCATTCAAGAACTGACTAATCATGGTTACACCCAGATCATGAGGTATACTAGAATATAATGCTTCCACATCAACTGACAGTAATAGGGTCTCAGTTCCAATGTTGAGGCCATCAAGGATCGTCAATAAGTGTATTGTATCCTTAACCACTTCCGAACCGCCACACGCTGATATACGTCCTCACTTTGAGGACGGATATCGTTGTTATGGTAGCTAACTCCCATAACCCCGGTATCGCCGCGTTCGGCCGGCGGTCCGGTACAAGATAAAAGTGGTCTCTGCGGCGGATTCACTGTGAGATCACTTTTATCGGCGGCGGGAGAGGCCCCCCCTTCCGCCGCGATCCGGTGCCGTCGGCAGCGGCGGAGGCAATCGGATCCTTCCCGTGGCTGTGCATGGAGATGAGTGAGGGGAAGATTGCCCCCACCCGTCTCCATGACACTGCAGGGCGGAAGCGATGTCAAAAGCTCACTTCCGCCCATAGCTCTTAAAGGGCCATTTTTTTTTTTCTTCATTTTTTTAAATGACAACATTTTTTTTTATTGCATTTTAGTGTAAATATGAGATCTGAGGTCTTTTTGACCCCAGATCTCATATTTAAGAGGTCCTGTCATGCTTTTTTTCTATTACAAGGGATGTTTACATTCCTTGTAATAGGAATAAAAGTGACACTTTTTTTTTTTAAACAGTGTAAAGATAAAAAAATTTAAGGTATAATAAATAAGAAAGAAAAAATTTTTTAAACGCGCCTCGTCTCACCGAGCTCGCGTGCAGAAGCGAACGTAGTGCCCGCATATGAAAACGGTGTTCAAACCACGCATGTGAGATATTGCCGCGATCGGTAGAGCGAGAACAATAATTCTTGCCCTACATCTCCTCTGTAACACAAAACATGCAACCTGTCAAATTTTTTAAATGTCGCCTATGGGGATTTTTAAGGGTAAAAGTTTTTCGCCATTCCACGTGCGGGTGCAATTTTGAAGCGTGACATGTTGGGTATCAATTTACTTGCCGTAACAATATCTTTTACAATATAAAAAAAAGTCTAACTTTACTGTTGTCTTATTTTTTAATTTAAAAAAGTGTATTTTTTAAAAATAAAGTGCGCTTGTAAGACTGCTGCGCAAATACTATGTGACAGAAAGTATTGCAACGACTGCCATTTTATTCTCTAGGGTGTTAGAAAAAAAATGTGTAATGTTTGGGGGTTCTAAGTAATTTTCTAGCAAAAAAAATGTTTTTAACTTATAAACAACACATCTAAAAAAGAGGCCCGATCCTTAAGTGGTTAAGATAGGTGGGCAAGCTTTCTACATGGGGGCATAAGTATTCATCCACCAAAACACTGGCTTGTGAAGTGATACTCCTAATATCAGAAATTATAGGACAACCTAGAGGATTGAGACCAAAGATGTGGCACACCTTTCTAGTCTACTCTCTGTCAGATTTTCTTGTAACCTGGAGGATTGTGTACATTCTTATGCGTCTTTGGCAGCACATAGAAAGTCGGTGTCACAGGGTGACTGATAATCAAAAAAATCTTGGTGTCCTTACTGATAAAACCCTGTTCGTAAGCTCTGCCTACTAAATTATGAAATTCCTTTTGAAAGGAGGTGTCATTAGAGGTGAAATTTTTTTGTACCAATCCTTGTTGGATAAAATATCCTTGCATATTTTAATGTACGAGGTTTGTGTCATAATGACAACATTACCACCCTTATCAGAGGGCTTGATAATGATGTCATTAGTTTTCAAAAGGTTGGGCAATGTTAGTGTCTGAAGGTTATCACGATGAAATCGTCTGCCTCTCTTTCTTATGAGATTTTTAAGGTCCCTCATAACTGATTGGAGAAAAAGGCTGACCCGTGGATTGGTTGAGGTAGGAAACTTTGTAGATTTATTTTTGTATTGTTTGGATAATGAGATGGATTGAGTCATTGTATCTGGATGTCTCGATCAAAGAGGGCATCAATGTTGACCTCCCCACTTTCTTGTGCCAGTTCATTGAGTGTTTTTAATGCTCTATATTCAACGCGAGTGAATTTGCGTGATTTGAGAACCTTCAAACATTCATGACATTTAAGTTTCAGTTTCCGAGTGAATAAATTTAGATCCTTGACCATATCAAAAAAGGTCCATATTGGTTTTGGGGCAATAATTAAGCCCCAAGCCAAGGAGTGATATTTTCTCAGATGTAAAATGATGGAGGGTTAAATTGATTACATCCAAGCCATCCCCTACTAGTGCCTCTAACGGGTTATGTAAACATCCATCTTGCCCTGTACCGTATTGGTTTGAAGTAATTGGTCTGTGGGTGTGAGGTCCAAACGGGCCTCGTCCGGGACTAAATGGGACATTGAAGGGGGTGCTAAAGGGCCAACTGCACCCTGCATGCCTCTATTTGTGGGAAATGTGTTTGATGGACTTACTGGCGGGATCTTCCCCTGATGGAGGATCCTTTCGCTTGGTTGGAAGGGGAGTCCGGTTGAAATCGCCCCGTGACTCACCGCCACCTGATCTGCCCCGACGACCAAGAGAGCAACGATGGGAGCCACGTCCTCCAAAGTTAAAATGACCTTGGAGAGAGAAAGCTGAAGAAACAGATGAGTGGTCAGAGTATTCACTGTCAGAGTCCAGATCTGTCTTCTGATTAAATTCACAACCTCGTCTAATATTTTGCCATCTGTAGCCTCGTCCTGTTTCAAAAGCAACTTTATCCATTGTGAATTTCTTGTCTTTATTACGGATAATATGTTGATTGAAACATTCTAGATTTTCCTTGAGTTTAGCATTTTCTTTTTTGTATATTGACGATTCAAAATGGCCCCCATTCTTGCCCAGAATGGTTTGAACCTCCCTATCAAATCTACTAATCTACTTCCTCTTCATGATATTGCTTCAGTATCCCAATCATACTTAGAGAACATGCTGTGAAATTATGTTCCCATTTGTTTTTAAGTTCTTGAGATGGATTAGATATGGTAGGAAAAATTTGAATTCTCATGCCTAGGGGGATAACTTTCGCCTCCAAATATTGACAGAAATAGGAGGCCTGCCAGAAAGCCCTTGATTTTTGCTCTAATACATTTTTGAGCTGTGCAAAGTATGTAATGATTTAATTCTCTATTTTGGAGGGGCCTGCTGTGCTAGCCTTGAGTCTATCATGTGGGCACTGTGACTATTGCCGCTACATCCAGCCGGGCAATAAGCACTTTAACATAGGACCCACCTCGATTGAACCTAGGCACTTTGTTAACTGTGAGACAAGGGGGGGTGGTCTATTTACTCACAGGTAGGTGCAACACCTTTTATGTTGAGAAGACCAGACGTATGCTCTGGCAAAGAGTAGAGAAACATACAGCAGACATTAGGGACGAAATCCCTTGTCCATCCTGCAACATAGATACTTTGAGATTCCGAGTACAGCAGGGTCCCCGGGTTGGTGACCTTGACAATCTTGTCGCTCAGAATCTCAATGGATCTTCACACTGAGGGCTAACCATGCCCCAGGCCTTAATGGGTTTATTAGTTATGCTCCTTTTCTTTACAATTGAGTTTGTATAGATGCTATTCTAATTTTTTCCTCTTTTCCCTTCCCCCCACCACTTTTTTTTAATAACTTTTTCTTCTTTTCCCTGTTTGGCCCTTTGAGGTCTCGGTACTAGGTCTCTATGAGTTAATTTTGAATTTGGGCACATGGATCTATTCTTCCCTGGTTATCATGGAATTTTGGTTTGCCCTGCAGTTTTGTTGTTGCTGTGGTGCCTCTGTTTGTGTTGCTTTGTTGTTTCTGTTTTTTTCTTTTTTGTTTGTTCTTTTGGCATTGTTTACAATATTAGCCCCTAGACCCACGTGCGCCGGCACAACGTCACTTCTGGTTTGCGTTGGCGTGCACGTGGGCGGATTCACTATGCACAAACAGTGTAAGGCTATTCTGTTTGTGCTAGATCCGCCTTACTTATTATTTTTTGGCGCCCTTTTTAGTAATCCTGTGATACTATTGGTTCTATGGAGGACCCACCCAGAATCCTGTGTATCCTCCCCTCTATGTACTGTTTATATAGAGATAGAGGTCCGCATTGGGACTTCATGATCCTCTGGAGACTCAGTCTGTGATGATTAGTATGAGAATAGCGAATATTCATTATCATACTAAATAAGAACACTACCACCCTCTGACAGAACCACTCATAGATAAGGCAGGCAGTTTAATGAACTACCAGGACCCTCATCAGTGCCTTTGTAGGTCATTGAGAACTACCAGCCGTCAGCCCTAATGGCTGTGTAAGGACCTCTGACAGAACCTCTCATAGATGGCAGGCAGGCAGATCAGGAAGATTAATGAACTACCAGGACCCTCATCAGTGCCTTTGAAGGTCATTGAGAACTACCAGCCGTCAGCCCCAATGGCTGTGTCAGGACCTGGGCTCAAACCTGGGAACTCTTCAGTGTCTGGCATTGACTCATTCCACTGAGCTATCTGGGATGCTGGATAGCTCCCTGCCTGATCTATTGGACAATCCTATCTGATCCATTGGATTACCTTGCCTTGTGTCTTGATTGCTGTTGAACCTTGAACTCCTTGCTCCTCCTTCCTATATAAGCCTTGTCTCAGCACTTCCTCTTTGCCAGGTTATTGTGCCTTCTCAGCCAGTGCCTTGCTCCTGTCTTCCCTGCTGCCGTCTGTATTTTGCTACCACTCGTGATCGACCCTTGGCTTGTTCCTTGACTACTCGACTGCCTGATCCCAACCTGCAACTACTCGTTACTGACCTTTTGGCTTGTTTACTGACCACTCTGTTGTTTGATCCTGATCTGCTCATCCGCTTCTGGACCCCGGCTTGCTCACACCCTCCTGGGACAAACCTGAGGACCGTGGCCTGGTACTAGCACGCAGCTAAATCCATCTCCACCATCAGGAGCTCTGGTGAACACAGGTTAGTACTCTGCACCTAAGGTGAGCCTGTGTTATCTGCCAGGGTGACTGCCTGTGTACCTATTCTGCTGGTCTGTGGTAGTCCTGCAACTGCTATAGCAACTTGTCTTCAAGTCTGATCGTTACAAGCTGACAGTACTTGTAGTCTATTCATACACAGGAAACTGTGAATGAATGATGTGGCCATGTGGGGGGAGTCTCGCATGTCCATGCTGTTTTCAAATTGTGACAGCGGGTGCGGGGAGAAGAACCCCCGCCCGCTGTCATAGGGGAGAAGCTGCAGATGCTGGAACATGTTAAATGTTCCTCCTTAAAAACAAGTGGAACATGTAACATGTTCCAAAGGTTAACTTGTCCTTTAACCACTTCAGCTTTCGGAAGGTTTACCCCCTCCTTCATGACCAGACCATTTTTTGTGATGCAGCACTGCATTAATTTAACTAACATGGTTGTTCGACACTGTATGCAAATAAAATGTATGTCAAACACTAAGTGACACCTTTTAAGGACCTGTCACTGTACTAATGACACTGGCTGGGAAGAGGTTAACATCAGGGGCGATCAAAGGGTTAAACGTGTTCCTAATCTATGCTTGTGTACACTGTGTGAGGTGCTTGTACTATTGGGAAGGCAGAGATCTGTGTTCCTGCTTCGCAGGAACACAGGATCACAACCTTCCCTTCTCACAGAACGGCGATCGTCCTTGTTTACATAGGCAGACCACTGTTCTGCCTGTGTCCCGAAGGATCGATGGGTCCAGCGGACACCGTGTCCAACAGACCTGCTGATTGGCTCCCGCTTATCCAATCACAGCAGGAGTGGGTCGCCAGCGGTGCACATGCCAGACCCGGAAGTGCAAGATCACGTACGGGTACGTGATCCTGCTTAGGAGAACCACCTTGCCACTATATATATACAGTTGGCAAGCGGTTAAATAAACCCAAATTCACTTTACATTTTTTTAATTCGTTCTAGTTTAATCTCAGCCCAATTTACCTCATTTCACATTATCTCACACTTTGCTAAACCAAGCCCTGGATATTGCGAATGTATTCACCCCATGGAGAGAGCTGCTTTCACCATGTCCCAGATGCAGACTGATGGAGAAACATCAGTGTAGCTGCAGCTGTCAATGCACAAAGAGTACTCTGTTCAAGGAACACAATGGTGTGAAATAAACTAGATGGGTTTACGTAAAACAAGCCTCTAAGCAGCATTAATATAAATGAGTTCATTTTGTTAATCAGTCATTGGAAAGTCTAGAGTAAATTAAGGTCAGACAAATAGTTTTAGTATGACCGGGGGTAATGCTGCACCTGTGTAATAGACTTTTACAAATATTGTCAAAGCAGCACATTCAGAATTTATCAGATGCATTATTGTAAACATAAAATGTACAACCTTATTCAAAAATGAGTTATGTGAAATATTCTTAAATCTTATGGAAAATGACTTTGTATGTCCCTTTTTGCTAAAAAAACTTCTTTCCCATGTTTTTTATTTGGACACCAACTGTGACACAAGCGCAATACAGTGTAAAGTCATGGCATCTCCAAGTTACATCATTGGTGGCTCCACAATAGACCAGCTAATCAGAAGTCATCTTAATCTGACTTGAGCACAGTGAATTAAAATTGGTTGGTAGGACTTATTCCGCGTACACACGATCTGATTTTCCGACGGGAAATGTTGGATTGTGAGCTTGTTGGCGGTAAGTCCGACCGTGTGTATGCTCCATCGGACATTTGTTGTCAGACTTTCTGCCAACAAATGTTGGCTAGCATGCTCTCAAATTTTCCGCCAACAAATGTGTGTTGTCAGACTTTCCGATCATGTGTATACAAGTCCGTCGGTCCAAAGTACAAACACGCATGCTCGGAATCAAGGACGAGCCGGAAGCGCTCGGTCTTGTAAAACTAGCGCTCGTAATGGAGATATCACGTACGTCTTGTACGTCACTACGTTCGTAATTGTTGGCCAACATTTGTGTGACCATGTGTATGCAAGACATGTTGGAGTCAACACCCTTCGAACAAAATGCCACAGTTTTGTTGTCGGAAAGTCTGATCGTGTGTACGAGGCTTTAGAGTTAATATGTGTATAAACTAACGCTTTTGAAAAAAAATGCTCATGAATCTACAAACAATGCTAAACAAGAACATTTGTATGTATCAATAACCTGTTTACTACCCATTATATATTTACATTCTTGTTTCCTTCACTGTATATTTCTTTCTTGCTAGACCTTTGTTGAAAATAGTTGAAATGTACCAAATAAGTAGGCAAGGCTGCCTGAGGCCTATCCAGGAACAGAAGAAGCAGCGTAGGGTTGGGAGGGGTAGCTGTGGAAGAGCTCAGGGGATCCAGTGACGACTGGGATCTGGAAGTCTAGTGAGAGACTGGGAGCTAAGTGAATGAAGATCTACACTGGGATACTGTGAGATAAGTAAAGGACTGTTCTGTGTTACCAAGAGTTGTGTACAATTACCGTTAGTGACTGTTGCAAGATTAGTTGCCATAGGAGACAGCGGTCCTACCTATACAGAAGTGTTATCTGGCTGGAAGCCTTCTACTGTATAGCTGTCTACCTATAGAAGTCACGGAGTCTGCCAATTACCATTGCATCTACTCAAGGGTGTCCTGGCCCTAACCCTCTCTCCCACAGTTCTATTAATAAATCTCTTGTTCGAATTCAAAAAGTGACTGGCGCCCATAATTCTTCTTGCATCACACCCACCATGCCTGGTAACCCACTCTACAAGGAAGGATGTCAGCTTTCCCTAACCCTTGAGGTCACATTTAGGCCTCTGGGGCCCCAGGACCTTGCTACATATGGATGAAAGCCACAGGTGCACTGTCCAGCCCCACTGCCAGCAGCCAGTAAAAGTCTATGAGAGGCTGAAAGCGGCTCGGCTGCACTGGGCTGAGCACTGTACTGAGTGATACTAATGTTTAGGACCATACAGGCAGGGCCGGGACAAGGGGTGCGCAGAAGGGATGGCTGCCCTGGGCACTGTGGTTTCATGTGAAATGGGAGGGCGCCGTGAGGAGATTGGGGCGAGGGGATTTGTGTTGGAAGGGGGAAATTGGGGAGCAGCAGGGGGTAAGAATTGCTCTAGGAGCAGAAATTTGCGGGGTGTGGTAGGAGTACTTATTTAGAGGGATATGTCTTGGGAAGGGGGATGGGGGAAAGGACTTGTGCTAGATGGGGGGAATGGGGGTTTTGTGCTAGAAGAGGTGATATGTGGGAGGGAGGGGGAATTGTGCTAGGAGGCAAATATTTTTTGGGGGGCAAGGGATTGGAGCTAATAGGGATGATGGGGGGATTTCTGCTAGGAGGGGAAACTTGGGGATTGGGGAGAGATTTGTGTTGGGGGGCATGGGGGGTGATTTTTTTGGGGGGGGGGGGCATTTGTGCTGGGGGATTTGGGGTATGAGGCCAAAGATTTGTTTTTAGGAGAGGGGGATTTCATGATAAATTTCAATGCCTGCAAGTTGAACAGTGAAACTGTTTCAATTCTGGTACCCTCTCCAATCCCAGAAACATCCACCGTTCTGAGATGTTTTTTTCCCTGAACCTGGATAACAAACAACCCTTTTGGGAATGCCTCAATCTCTGACACACCAAGGCTAAAAAAGGGGTTTATTTGGCCTACACACCCAATGAGGCAACAAACACAGCAATAAATAGTCAATGACCATGTATATCTGGAACCAATCTGTTCTAGGTACTTGAATCCTAAATCTAGAGGGGTCTTAACTAAAGTCAATACTTGCCTAGCGACCGAAAGGTCCTAGAGTCTAATCAAAACCCCCCACTGGTCCATATGGTACTAAACGATGGGGTCCAGAGTCCTGCATTGCAACGCTCAAGGAAATTTAAGGTCCTGTGGTAGGTGGTGTAAGTCCCCAAACACCAAAGGTTGCAGCCAGTATGAAGTTTGTTGAAAAGCCTTCTCCCATTCTCTGGTGTCTGAAACCTTAGACGTTTAAGGGGTGCTTCCCACAGAACCAATGGCATTGGTGACAACTCTGGAGGCTGTAGCAGCTATCTCTTAAGAAGCCAGTGACACCCCTCTCCCCTGCTTGCTGGATCTCGCCAACGGCAGCAGCCTCCAAGTGAATGCGGCAGCAAAGCCCACTCGGATACAGTGGTGAACATGGTTAACAAGCAGCATCTCTGACTTAGCAGCTCTCTAACTGTCTCTTCTCACTCCCCCTGTGAGACTGCCCCAAGCCCTGGCTTCTCCCTTCTTTTCCTCCTCTCTGCAGCACACTGTGCTCCTGGGATTTTTAGTTCCATACAGTTCTCCACTCTCCACACTGTTGGCTGATGTCACTCAGCTGGTCCTGGCTCTGGATCTTAACAGTTGGGATCTACCCAGATGTGTGTACTGGTAACTGGCTCAGCCTCTAAGCGAGACATCTAAACCGAGCCAGCTGCTCCTGCCCCTTCATAGTCCTGTGCTCCAGTGGGTGATGGAGGGGCAAAGCAGGGAGCTGATGACTGACAGTCACTGGCTCCCTGCTCACTGAAGACTGAGAACCGAGGAATAAGTGGTCATTGATTGCTCAGTTCTTAGTCTTAGTAGCGACAGGGGACAGACCCACCTGGGATTGGTGCTGCATCCACCTAGGTGAGTATCATTTATTGTTTTTAGTAAACCCATACTTCTCTTTTATAGAGGCTGTCTCCTGGAGACTACATCCCACATAGTTCCAAGTGCCTTCAAGCAGTCTTTCAAAATTACCTGGGTAAGCTCTTCCTTTCCCAGAGTGCTCTGCAGCCAATTACAGTATCCTCTGGATCCTGGGTGATGGGCAGGGCTCTTTTTGTGGCTGTGGATGAAAAGACAGCCCTGTCACAGTGCCTGTGTCCTTTCTCTCCCCCAGTCTCACCACAAAACCACATCACAAATTTCACTAGCAGCTGGGGAGAGGGAAATGACAGCTGCTGTGTGAGGGCAGCGGTGACAGTTCGGTCTATGTGGCTGTTGTCTGGGGAGTGCTAGGGTTACACTAACTATTGCAACCACAATTTAAAGGGAAGGGAACCACATTTATGCTATATACTGTATATGGTGCCTGTTTTACCTTCAAAATGGTTTGTAGTTTTGTTCTTTTGAAGGGACCAATAGTAATGGGACAGATTAACAATGATCCATCAAACTTTCACTTTTTATTACTTGGTTGCAAATCCTTTGCAGTCAATTACAGCCTGAAGTCTGGAACGCATAGACATCACCAGACGCTGGGTTTCATCCCTGGTGATGCTCTGCCAGGCCTCTACTGCAACTGTCTTCAGTTCCTGCTCGTTCTTGGGGCATTTTCCCTTCAGTTTTGTCTTCAGCAAGTTCAATCAGATTCAGGTCAGGTGATTAACTTGGCCATTGCATAACATTCCACTTCTTTCCCTTAAAAAACTCTTTGGTTGCTTTCACAGTATGCTTCGGTTCAGTGTCCATCTGCACTGTGAAGCGCCGTCCAATGAGTTCTGAAGCATTTTGCTTCAGAACTCAAGTCATATTCAAAGTATACTTCAGACTTCTTATCCAAAGTTCAGAATATTAAACTGTCGGCCGATTCTATCCTGGTATCATGGGACGTTTCTAGTTTATTTACAATTATCCCGATTGATTTGGGGGTGGAAGCATGTCGGCGGTTGTTAACCCAGTCAGGCAAGTATAACATACAACATATCAGGTTTTTACTTGATCTACTTAAAATCCTACTTGAGGAGAATTATTTTCTTTTCAAAGATACCTATTTTTTACAGCTAAAAGGGGCTGCAATGGGTTCTAACATTGCACCCCCATACGCAAATTCGTTAATGAACATGATTGAAACATCTGCTGTCAACTCTCAATATGAGATCCAAAGAGCTGTCACTATCAGTGAAGCAAGCCATCATTAGGCTGAAAAAACAAAACAAACCCATAAGAGAGATAGCAAAAACATTATGTGTGGCCAAATCAACTGTTTGGAGCATCCTTAAAAAGAGAGAATGCACCGGTGAGCTCAGCAACACCAAAAGACACGAAAGACCACGGAAAACAACTGTGTTGGATGACCGAAGAATTCTTTCCCTGGTGAAGAAAACACCCTTCACAGCAGTTGGCAGCAAACTTTTCTACCAATTGACATTATTATTCCTATACAGTAAAACGTTGGATTGTGAGCATAATTTGTTCCGGAAGCATGCTTGTAATCCAAAGCACTTTTATACCAAAGCAAATTTCGACATAAGAAATAATGGAAACTCAAAGATTTGTTCCACAACCATTTATCCATATAAGTTCTTCCGTTTATAGTTCATATAAAAATATTATAGCAATGTGATAGGTTGTGTAACCATAAAATGTCCATCCACAAATGGAAGACCCCACAAGGGGATTAGAAGCAAAATCCAGCAGGAGCTACGGAGTATAAAAGAGAAGAGAGGGGCCTCTAAGTGTAGCAATATGGTTACATTTAATGAAGGTACAACATTTAGCAACTTACATGGTTGATAATTAACAGAGGCACATCTAAGTATGCAGGCATCTGGGGTAAAGCTGTCTGCAATTGTGACCGGGAAGACTACCCTGCATTAGAGCGTTCTGAAAGCAAGGCTTGAACTGCTCGTGGAGCGCAGAGTGGAAGGGATGGCGTCAATTTACCCCAGATGCCTGCATATTTAGATGTGCCTGTTTTAATTACCAACCACGTGAGTTGCTAAATGTTGTACCTTCATTAACTGTAACTGTATTGCTACACTTAGAGGCACCCCTCTTCTCTTTTATACTCAGTTGTGACATGACACTACTTGTATATCAAGACATTGCTTGTATATCAAGTCAAAATGTATTAAATTTTACTTGTCTTGCAAAACATTCTCAAACCAAGGTTTTACTGTACCTCCGGCAATAAGTATTTTTCAATACTTCTTTTTTAACCTGGTATATGACATTTTATCACTATAGAATGGGCACAGTGTCAGTGCAGTAGTGTTTTTTGGTCATGTCTCTATATGGTTCTTTGCAAAATAGCTCAAGCTCTGTCAGATTGGATGGAGTGCACCCGTTAACAGCAATTTTCAAGTCTTGCCACAGATTCTCAATTGGATTTTGGTCTGGACTTTGACTAGGCCATTCTAACACAATTATGCTTTGATCTAAACCATTTTATTTTAGCTCTGGCTGCATGTTTAGGGTCGTTGTCCTGCTTGAAGGTGAACCTCTGCCCCAGTCTGAAGTCTTTTTCAGACTCTAACAAGTCTTCTTCTAAGTGTAGCAGCCTGGAGTTTAGGC
The DNA here is from genome assembly GCA_037952925.1 of Lithobates clamitans. Classification (NCBI taxonomy): domain Eukaryota; kingdom Metazoa; phylum Chordata; class Amphibia; order Anura; family Ranidae; genus Lithobates; species Lithobates clamitans. The sequence continues at coordinate 4,121,535 of JBBGZY010000229.1, forward strand.
AGGGTTGCTTTTCACAAATTTACTTGCCAGGAATAATTATCCTGGTTAAATGTTAGAGATCTATTGATTTATCCCTAAGTTTGGCCTTGTTTCACTTTTCTCTTCTACCACTAGGTGGCCGGATACTTGGTGGTATTAGATTTGAGAAGGGCAAATTAAGGTCAGGTTATGGGTATATGGGGTATCTCAGACAATGGGCAGGGGTTTTCTTGGATCCCTTGGCCTGCTGGGAGAGCTTATATGTTTGGGTGGAGTCAGGTGATCTGTGTTCTGTGCCACCTGGATGGCTGTCTGGGTGGATGTGTGTTGTACTGCCTGGGCTGCTAGGCCAGAGATGAAGCCTATCCCGGGCAAATCTGGCTGCTAGGGTGTCTGAGGGCCTATCCAGAAGCAAGAGAGCAGAGCAGGGTTGGGTCTGCGGCTTGCAGTCCAACCAGAAGTGACGGTTCTGCCGGCTGGAGAACCTGTTGTGGTCGGAGGTAGAGGGGAAGCTGTCGCCACTAAGGGACCAACCACCTTATTACCAGAGACCACAGTGAGTAACTGAAGCAAGTACCGGAGCAGCATTCTCACCAACCAGCGACGGTGAAGAATCGGGAAACTTCAGTGGGTATCAACCAGAAACTCCGCCAGCGGAGGTGACGCTTGCAGAGCAGCCTTGTGTGTCAAGCTAGGGACTGAGTAGGCCAGTGGGGTGAAGCTTGAGCAGTATCTTGAATGGCAAGCTAGGGACCCAGCAGAGAAGCGGGAGGTGACGCTTGAGGAAGATACCACAGTGAAGATTGGAGGAGCTCAAGGCATTCAGTGGCAGTGAATCAGTTGGCTGAAGAACTGTAAGGAGTGATTGTAGTGAAAGTAAAAGAACTGTTACGTTTGTGTTAGGAACTGTTAAAGACTGTTGCCATAGGAGACAGCATACCTGCACATGCATTTGTGGTGTCTTGCTGGATGCCTTTCCCTGCATGGCTGTCCTCCTATTGAAGTCTCGGAGTCTGCCAATTAATCTTGCAACTACCTAAGGGTGTCCTGGCCCTAACCCTCTCCCCAAAAGTTTGTTAAGAGAAGTAAACTTTAATGAAACAAGAAAAGCCGCTCCAGGTGAGTGAGTCTCTGGTTAATCCCCACACACACTAGTCATGTGCTAGCCCAGCTGGCATGCTGTGTAACATAAGGAAATGATTCCAGATGGCTGCACTTCCAAAAATCCTGTTGAAGTTTCATATGACCGATGGAGCAGGGGACAAAGAGGTAGACGTGTTTTTCATGCAAATTTGCAGTTTGTGAGAAGCCAGGTGGGGACACAGCACAGGGCCATCTTAATAACATCATGGGCCCCTGGGCAAAGTAATGCTATGGGGCCCCTACAAGCTTCCCTTAATTTACGCACCTACTCTCAATAATGAAATTACAATATTTCTACTTTACAGCGTGTCACTTGCCACCCGTCCCCTGCCACCAGATTCAGCGTGTCACTTGCCACCCGTCCCCTGCCACCAGATTCAGCGTGTCACTTGCCACCCGTCCCCTGCCACCAGATTTAGCGTGTCACTTGCCACCCATCCCGTCACCAGATTCAGCGTGTCACTTGCCACCGGTTCCTCTCCAGAGACACAGCCGGTCTCTAACCACTGCTGACAGGAAGAGGAGGATAGGCAAGAAATAGAGCCCTCTTCTGACAGTGGCGGCTCGAGGGGGGAGGGGCAGCACAGCTTTTTCTCTTTAGGCTCGCTCATCATTGGCACTTGAGCTTCGGCACCCCCCTCTGCCTTAGTTCGCTCAGTCACTCAGGGAGGCTCAGGAGAGGTGGCGGCGGAACCAAAGATGCTGCCGCACACTGGACTGCCTGTGCCCACTTAGCCTAACTCTCTTGTCCCACTGCTAGTACTATTTGTCCGGCTCTGATGGGGCCAGGGCCCGTGCAAGACTATTTTGTGCCCTAGGCAAGACCAGCTACTTGCGGCCCCCCAAAAAACAAAACTTTTGTACCTCTAAAATATCATTTTTATACGGTATAGAAAGGGTGAAAAATAGTCTAGCACAGGCCATGTCTATACCCCCCTGTGATGTTTGTTGCCCCCGCATTGAACTGCCATACAAAGTGAGCATAGTTGCCAACATTTAAATTTTTTTTTTTTTTTTTTAAGAGGACTGGGTGACAGCAGGGGGGACTGGGTGACAGCAGAGGGACTGGGTGACAGCAGAGGGACTGGGCGACAGCAGGGGACAGGGCGACAGCAGGGGACAGGGCGACAGCAGGGGACTGGGCGACAGCAGGGGACTGGGCGACAGCAGAGGGACTGGGTGACGGCAGAGGACTGGGCGACGGCAGGGGACTGGGCGACGGCAGGGGACTGGGCGACGGCAGGGGACTGGGCGACGGCAGGGGACTGGGTGACAGCAGGCAGAGGACTGGGAGAAATTGGGTTAAAAATTTACAGTGAGGACAGCGCTACAGAAGAAAACAGATACCATCTTGATCTTTGTCAGCTAACAGAAATTTTTTACTTATATGTAAAAGTCTAAAGATAGAACTAATAAAGTTGACAGAGCTCAAGATGGTATCTGGTTTTTCCTGTAGCACTGTCCTGAGTTTAAGAAATCAAGCAGAGCAGTTTTTAACCCAATTTCTCTCGGTTCAGTGGCTGCATAAGAAAGAAAACCGCATTTTTAGAGCCTTTTTTACCTCCATGTTGCTCTGCCCAGAAGGACCGTGCGATCATCCCTGAGGCCGGCAGCTCCACCCCTCAATGACAGGTGGGGTCACCCCTTGCCTGGCCACACCCCCTTACAAGTCCCAACCATTGACAATGAAGGAAGGCGGCCAGCTCCTCGGCATCAATCAGAGCTCTGAGCCGCCGAACAGCTCTGCAGCTGGGGAAGCTGGGGGAGGGATCTGTCAGTGTACTGCATGCGATAGTTCCCTCCCCGCGCCCCTGCACGATCCCCGGCAGCAGACATTCCCTCTCCACCTCCGGTACACACTCCTGCAGGTAGCGACGCGCCGGCCCTGGAAGGGGCCCGGGGCCAGGTGAATGGCCCAGTGGTGCCCGCTCAGAAAGACGGCCCTGGTGGGGGGGACCCCCCAGGCAAGTGGGGCCCTCGGGCAACTGCCCAGCGTGCCCATACGAAAAGACGGCCCTGACACAGCAAACATGTGGAAGAAGGTGCTCTGTTCAGATGAGACCAAAATAAACTTTTTGGCCTAAAAGCAAAATGCTATGTGTGGCGGAAAACTAACACTGCACATCACCCTGAACACACCATCCCCACCTTGATACATGGTGGTGGTTGCAGCACCATGTTGTGGGGAAGCTTTTCTTTTCAGCAGGGACAGAGAAGCTGGTCAGAGTTGATGGGAAGATAGATGGAGCCAAATACTGGGCAATCTTAGAAGAGACGTATATGGTGGTGTTCCGCGCTTAGGACGGGCTTGTGACTGAACTGCAGCCCCCCAGATAAAGAAAGCCCCAAAGGTGCGATCCAATAATAGTAAAATCTGAATTAGGGGATTGGCGCTGTTCACTAGTATGAAATAAATGAATCCACTATAAACAAACTGCTACTACAAGGAAAGCCTTTTACCCCAACTATAAATGAATGAAAAGTGTAACACAAGTGCTAGGAATGGTCACAAAAATGTGCAGACTACCCAAGGTAAAAAAGAATATAATACATAAAAAATATAAAAAATGGAACTCCAAACAATGAGTGATCGATCAAGTGTGTATAGAAAGTGATTGTCAATGTCCACTGAAAATGAAAGATGTGTATGCAAAAAAATGCGATAAAAAATATAAGTGAGTGATACCTAAAAATGGGGACAAACACACTGTTGCCCACTATAAATAAGTGTGTATACTGGTGTAGCTAAATATTGAAAAAAATTTGAAAAAAATTTTTGTTTGGAAAAAATGTGTGAAAAAAATAAAAAACAAAAAACAAAAATAAAAATAAAAAAGAAAACATAGGAAAAAAACAAAGTCCAGGTAACCACAAAATAGTTATCAACAAGCAGCACAAAAACAACAAGTGCCGTGAATATTAGTTCTGTCGTTCAGTAAAACAGTTCTAGTGCAACAGGCTGGTGCATCTTCAGAGGTTACAGGTAAGTCCGTCCCAATAGTTGTGTACTGTCCAGTGTGGAGTCCCCTCTAGTGCCCCCACTCACCAGAGCGCCCAACCCCTGCAGGGGTAATGAGCATGTAGATCCAAAGATGACGTCTTGATGACGAAACGCGTAAGGCGTGGTCTCTTGGTACGCATACGTCTTTTTATCCTTTCGTTTTTGTCCTGCACTTCCGGCATCGGCAGACGGCTGTGGAACGCACGCCGCTCACACTGCTCTGTCTGCGGCTTCTCACGTGGAGTCAGCCGGCAGAGTGCCATTTGTTTCCATTTGTTTTTAATCTTTGGATTTTATTTATTCCTGCTGTGAGCTTGAGCTTAATAAATTTACTTTCGGAATTACACTATGAGGCTCTTCTCTTTTCCCTGCACATGGTAACTGGTCCGGATGGATGTCCTTTGAGAACGATCTGGTGACACAAGTGATAAAAGGTGGTGAGGGGGACACCGACCGATTGGATCATCAGATTTGGATCTACATGCTCATTACCCCTGCAGGGGTTGGGCGCTCTGGTGAGTGGGGGCACTAGAGGGGACTCCACACTGGACAGTACACAACTATTGGGACGGACTTACCTGTAACCTCTGAAGATGCACCAGCCTGTTGCACTAGAACTGTTTTACTGAACGACAGAACTAATATTCACGGCACTTGTTGTTTTTGTGCTGCTTGTTGATAACAATTTTGTGGTTACCTGGACTTTGTTTTTTTCCTATGTTTTCTTTTTTATTTTTATTTTTGTTTTTTGTTTTTTATTTTTTTCACACATTTTTTCCAAACAAAAATTTTTTTCAAATTTTTTTTAATATTTAGCTACACCAGTATACACACTTCTTTATAGTGGGCAACAGTGTGTTTGTCCCCATTTTTAGGTATCACTCACTTATATTTTTTATCGCATTTTTTTGCATACACATCTTTCATTTTCAGTGGACATTGACAATCACTTTCTATACACACTTGATCGATCACTCATTGTTTGGAGTTCCATTTTTTATATTTTTTATGTATTATATTCTTTTTTACCTTGGGCAGTCTGCACATTTTTGTGACCATTCCTAGCACTTGTGTTACACTTTTCATTCATTTATAGTTGGGATAAAAGGCTTTCCTTGTAGTAGCAGTTTGTTTATAGTGGATTCATTTATTTCATACTAGTGAACAGCGCCAATCCCCTAATTCAGATTTTACTATTATTTAATCTTAGAAGAGAACCTGTTCGAGTCTGAAACATTCTTCAGACCGGAGTGGAGGTTCACCTTCCAGCAGGACAACGACCCTAAACATACAGCCAAAGCTTCAATGCAATGGTTTAGATAAAAACATATTCATATGTTAGAGTGACCCAGTCAAAGCCCAAAGCCCTAAATCCAATTGAGAATCTGTGGCAAGACTTGAAAAAAAGATCTGTGGCAAGACTGTGAACAGCAAAAAATTGCTGTTCACAGACGCTCTCCATCCAATTCAATCTAACAGATCTTGAGCTATTTTGCAAAGATGAATGGGTAAAAATTTCACTCTCTAGATGGGCAAAGCTGGTAGAGACATCCCCAAAAAGACTTGCAGCTGTAATTGCAGTGAAAGGTGGTTCTAAGGTAGTACATTGAGATCAATCTTAATTTATTCCAAGTAGATCCAACGCAGTGAATATAAGATGTTTATTTCTTAATTTGCAGGTTCCTGGAAAATTTGGGCAATAGAGCTTTATTGAATCAAAATTATGTGGGTGTGGCGCTGTCCTTGTGTTTACAAGTATAGATATACAAAATTGAATGTTTAGGACCAATTGCATACGTAGTGCCTTAGCAGGCCTTAATAGATTATTCCATATGGTGTGGGGGAAAAATGAGTGCAGAATCAATGTGATACACTAATTTGCGATGGATATGATGTACTATACCATATGTAACTTCATAAAGTGCAAAGTATATAAATACTACTCCATCTAATATAAATACAAAAGTGGTGCAAGTAAATGCGATAAAGTACCAATAATTCCTAATACAATAAATCAATGCAATAAATATACCAAAGTGACTTTTTGCTTTGTGCAAATATAAGTGGTTAATTTTCCAAAATAACTAGCGACAAGTGCTCAGTGCAATATTGGCAATCTTGAGTTTCTTGGCATTTGGAGTAACCAGATGTATCCACAGCCCGCTTGCTGTTTGAATTTTTTGAAGTGCCCGGGTGCTTGTGTCTCGAACCCTAATCATGCAGACACTCACGACTCTCATAACTGCTGCAGGGGTGACGCGCAGTCACAGTGTAAGCCCCTGTGCGGCAATCCTTGGCGCTTTCACGGTCGGGAAGTCATATGCACATAGAAGACAAAGGGGATGCCCATAGCGTAAAACCATAAAACCTTTTATTTAAGACAAATGATGGAGCGGTACTCACATTTAATTGACTTGTATAAGGCAATCATAAAACATCCGTGGAACCATCAGATACGAAGTTTGTAGTCATTGGGAGATGATGCAAGGCGTCAGAATTAGACCACGCCCTACGCGTTTCATCAGAGGACGTCTACGGGAGCTTTATTGTTACTTGATGCTTGATAGCATAGAATGGGATTTTCTATGGTACTATTTAGAGAAGTTTGGATTTGGACCCCAATTTATAAGTAGGATACAACTCCTTTATACTGCTCCAGTGGCACGAGTTCAGGTAAAAAAATTGGTTTGCGGGTGACACCAGACCTTTTCCTTTTTGTCGAGTTCAGGTAAATGGACATGTATCAGCCCCTTTCTCTTTACAATGAGAAACGAGACAGAGCTGTCCATTATCTACTTTTCGCCCTGGCTCTTGAACCTTTGGCTGCTGCTACCCATCAACTATTATTGGATTCTGTAGACTCTTAGTGGAGGACAAGATTGCCCTATATGCTGATGACATGCTTCTAGACACATTGCCTTCCTTAGTAACAGTGATGTCTTTAATTAACACATATGGCTCTTTTTCAGATTTACAATAAACTGGGATAAATCAGTTATTTTACCTGTGGACCCCTTGGTGACCCATCTGCCAATGTCAGTGTCTCAAATAACTGTAGTCTCTACATTTAAATATCTAGGCATCCAAGTGAGTATATATGTAGAGAGGAATTTAGTTCCACTACTCAAGCGCTTTAAACCAGTGGGGAAAATTTGGAGTAAGTTAACAGTAGTCGGCAGAGCCAATTTGATAAAGATGGTTTTGATTCCACAACTACTATATTTTGTACATAATTGTCCTGTATGGTTGCATTAGAAATGTTTTAGACAAATAGATTCTTTGTTTAAAGACCTTATTTGGAGATACAAACACCCTCTGATTATATTAGGAACTCTACAGTTACCTAAGGATGAAGGAGGTTTAGCTGTTCCCAATGACAGACTATATTATCTGGCATTACAACTTCAGCAACTATATGGTTGGAATTATATAAATCAAGATGACCCTATATAGCACATTATATTTTCCCAACTGCCGATGGATCCACCATTGCAGCTAATAGTAGCTTATAACTTTTATAGTAAATGTTGTTTTCCCACATTTCATTTAATTCATAAAATTTCAACTAGAAACTCTCAGGAATATACCCAATCTATGCCTATATGGAAAAATATGCAATTACCTGAGGTAGCGAAACTCGAAAATTTTACCTCATGGAAAAGAGCTGATATTGTGTTACTTCATCAACTTTTTGATAATGAGTTTTTACAACCATTTGATAAACTGGCAGAGAAATATCATCTGTCTAATAAATTATTTTTTCAATATCTACAATTACGGCATGCTCTGCAGAATCAGGCCACGACTTTTCTACTAAAATATACTCCATCTTCAATATTAGCCATGGCAGTAACTATAATACACTCTAAACAGCGATTTATTGGGGATATATATTCTTTGCTACAAAGGACAGCAGGAACTAGAATACAAAATGGTAGTCTTTGACGATGGCGTAGGGATTTAGAGACCCTTAGTGATGAGGAGTGCAAGCAATCTTTGAAGAATTTATTCAGAGTATCCTTATGCATCTGCCACACTGTCTGACCCAACTATTTATTATTCATAGATCCCACTATACCCCCTTAAAATTACATTCTTGGGGTAAAGCGACTACATCAAATTGCCCAAGGTGTACTAAATATACAGGTACACTTATACATATGCTGTGGCGATGTCCTAAATAGCATTGCTCCTGGGAGTGTGTATTTGATACTTTTAAATACCCTATGTTCTACACAGTTATGCCCCTTACACACAGTTGGATTTTCCAATGAAAAATGTTTGATGGGAGCTTGTTGTCAAAAATTCCGACCATGTGTAGGCTCCATTGGACATTTTCCTTCGGAATTTCCATCACACAAAATTTGAGATCTGGATCTCAAATTTTCCGACAACAAAATCTGTTGTCGTAAATTCTGATCGTGTGTATACAATTCCGACGCACAAAGTTCCACGCATGCTCGGAATCAAGCATGTGTTGTACATCACCGCGTTCTTGATGTTCGGAATTTTCGACAAGATTTGTGTGACCGTGTGTATGCAAGACAAGTTTGAGCCAACATCCGTCGGAAAATATCAATGGATTTTGTTGTTGGAATGTCCGATCGTGTATACGGGGCATTACAGTCTAACCCAAAAATAGCATTGCTAGGGATTGTACCAGAAGACACCCTCCCGGTCAAAAATGCATGTGATGTGGTTGAGATCTATGTATATAGCCGTAAACTCATATTACAAAAATGGATATCAAACTCTCCACCAATAATAGCGCAATGGTCCGAAGTGATTATGTTTAATCCAAAACGGGAGGAATTAGCATATAAACATAGTTGAAGCCCTAAAAATTTTTTTAAAATTTGGTCCTGGTGGTTAGTTTCCAACTTAGCTGAGTAATCAGGTAAACATATTAACCACGGAAGATTTGGCTGCTCAATGACTAGGCCATTTTTTGCGATATGGCACTGTGTCGCTTTAACTGACAATTGCGCGGTCGTGCGACTCTGTACCCAAACTAAATTGATGTCCTTTTTTTTCCCACAAATATAGCTTTCTTTTGGTGGTATTTGATCACCTCTGCGCTATAAACAAAAGAAGAGCAACAATTTTGAAAAAAACACAATATCTTTTACTTTTTGCTATAATAAATATCCCACATTTTTTTTCAAATAAACACATTTTTTCCTCAGTTTAGGCCGATATGTATTCTTCTACATATTTTTGGTAAAAAAAAATTGCAATAAGCATATATTGATTGATTTGCGCAAAAGTCTACAAAATAGGGAATAGATTTATGGCATTTTTATTATTTTTTCTTTTTTTACTAATAATGGCGGTGATCTGCGATTTTTTTTTTTTTTTTTTTTTATTGGGACTGCAATATTGCGGCAGACAAATTGGACACTTTTGACACATTTTTTGGGACCACTGACAATTATGCAGCGATCAGTGCTATAAAAATGCACTGATTACTGTATAAATATCACTGTCAGGGAAGGAGTTAACACTAGGGGGTGATCAAGGGGTTACCTGTGTTCAATAGGTGAGTTCTAACTATAAGGGGAATGGGACTGACTAAGGGAAGAGAGAGATCGGTGTTCATACTTACTACGAACACATGATCTGTCTCCTCTCCCCTGAGAGAACCGGGATCTGTGTGTTTACACACACAGATCCCAGTTCTCGCTCTGTCATGAGCGATCGCGGGTGCCCTCTGGGCACTCACCTTAGCTCCGGGCACATGCTGCGGACGCGCGTGCCCCTAGTGGCCAAAAGGCGAAGCAACGTAAGGTAACGTTGATTTGCCCAGCCGAGCCAACCTGCCGCAGTAAAACAGCGGTGGCTGGTCCGGAAGTGGTTTAAGATGTTGAGGAAACAATGAGATAGTTCTTTGGTTCTTTGGAGGGGGACAATTGTAATGTGTGTGTATATATATATGATGTTAAGGTGTAGTGATCAGATTGAATATAATGGTTAGATTTATATCATCATTAACCCTATGTAGGGAGAATGTCATCATTAAGTTTGATGTGATAAAAGGTTTTTAGTAATAGTCAAGGTATAATCTGGAATGCGCAAAAAAAAAAGAAGTGTTTTTTCTTTTTCTTTTTTGTGCTGTTTTGAAATAAAATAAAAAATGTACTTGATTTTAAAAAAAAAAAAAAAAAGGTGGTTCTTGCACGCCTTACATTTGTAAGATATTTGTTTGTAAAAAATGTTGAAAACCATTTATCATTTTCCTTCCACTTCACAATTATGTGCCACTTTGTGTTGGTCTATCAAATAAAATCCCAATAAAATACTTTTTTTTTTTTGGGTTGTAACATGACAAAATGTGGAAAACTTCAAGGGGTATACTATTTCAAGGCACTGAATATATATATATATATATATATATATATATATATATATATACAGTGGGGACGTTAAGTATTCAGACCCCCTTAAATTTTTCACTCTTTGTTATATTGCTGCCATTTGCTAAAATCATTTAAGTTCATTTTTTTTTCCTCATTAATGTACACACAGCACCCCATATCGACAGAAAAACACAGAATTGTTGACATTTTTGCAGATTTATTTAAAAAAACCCCTGTAACTTGGCCGCATTCATCTTTCCCTCGATTGCAACCAGTCATCCTGTCCCTGCAGCTGAAAAACACCCCCGCAGCATGATGCTGCCACCACCATGCTTCACTATTGGGACTGTTTAGGACAGGTGATGAGCAGTGCCTGGTTTTCTCCACACATACCGCTTAGAATTAAGGCCAAAAAGTTCTATCTTGGTCTCATCAGACCAGAGAATCTTATTTCTCACCATCTTGGTGTCCTTCAGGTGTTTTTTAGCAAACTCCATGCGGGCTTTCATGTGTCTTTGTCAGGAAAGGCCAGCCAGTACCCAAGATAGCGGCCGGAGAAGACGACGCGCACACGCGCGCATGGCCAAGAAGGGCATGCCAGTACTTAGGATGGGATTCCAGGACAGTCTGTTTGTTCAGTTAGAATGCCAGTGCGCCGGCACGCGCGCACCTGTGACAGCTTTTGGCGCCAGGCTATTTAAACTCCGTCTGTGCTTTAACCCAGTGCTGTCCATTCTACAGCGTTCCTGTGTTCCTGTGTTCCTGTTTGCCTGCACCTGATACCTGTACCTGTTATCCGACCTGGCTTGCCTCCGACTCTGCTGTCTGCTGCCTGCATCTGACCCGGCTTGTTCTGATCACCGCATCTGCCTGCTCCTTCTACTACCTCGCTGCCAGCCCATTACCTACCCGGCCTGCATCCTGACTATGCCTTTGCCTCCGCACCTGCTCCTGACGTACCCGCCAGTGTCTGACCCGGCCTGCCTACCTGCCTCCTCTGCTAGCTGGAGAATCCTGCTGAACCACCGTGCCACCTGCGGATATTTCCAGTCCCACGGTCTGCGACCTGTCAAGCACTCGTGCGACTCTGCACTCCTGCGCCTCCTGTCTGCTCTATCAGGGGGCCTGAGTCAGAGGAGTAAGAGAGGCCGTTCCCTGCATATCGGGCTCTACCATCAGGTACATGACAGTCTTGCACTGAGGAGAGGCTTCCGTCGGGCCACTCTGCCATAGAGCCCCGACTGGTGGAGGGCTGCAGTGATGGTTGACTTTCTACAACTTTCTCCCATCTCCCGACTGCATCTCTGGAGCTCAGCCACAATGATCTTTGGGTTCTTCTTTACCTCTCTCACCAAGGCTCTTCTCCCTCGATAGCTCAGTTTGGCCAGACGGCCAGCTCTAGGAAGGGTTCTGGTCGTCCCAAACGTCTTCCATTTAAGGATTATGGAGGTCACTGTGCTCTTAGGAACCTTAAGTGCAGCAGAAATTTTTTTTGTAACCTTGGCCAGATCTGTGCCTTGCCACAATTCTGTCCCTAAGTTCTTCAGGCAGTTCCTTTGACCTCATGGTACTCATTTGCTCTGACATGCACTGTGAACTGTAAGGTCTTATATAGACAGGTGTGTGGCTTTCCTAATCAAGTCCAATCAGTATAATCAAACAAAGCTGGACGCAAATGAAGGTGTAGAACTATCTCAAGGATGATCAGAAAAAATGGACAGCACCTGAGTTAAATATATGAGTGTCACAGCAAAGGGTCTGAATACTTAGGACCATGTGATATTTCAGTTTTTCTTTTTTAAGAAATCTGCAAAAATGTCAACAATTCTGTGTTTTTCTGTCAATATGGGGTGCTGGGTGTACATTAATGAGGAGAAAATTTGAACTTAAATGATTTTAGCAAATGACTGCAATATAATAGAGTAAAAAAATTTAAGGGGGTCTGAATACTTTCCGTCCCCACTTTATATGTGTATATGTATAGTACTATGTACTGTAGTGCTATGTACAGTATAACTGCAACAAATGGTGTATTTTACATCTCTATGGTGTTTGGCTTTAAGTACATATGAATATTCTTTAGGAAATATCTAGTTTTCCATGTGAAACCTGCGATGGATAGAAGGACTGGTAATAGGGTTAATGAAATAGAAACTGTACAGGGTCATAGCTGCTGCAATCCCCAATCTTAATGACTTGTTGAAAATCAATTGCTGGCATGTGAATTCCCATTACGTCTACAGGGCAAATAAGGACAGGGCACAATAACAGGGAACAAAGTAAACTGACTACATTTAGGAGTACAATAGAAAACAGAGACTTTTGTTTGCTTGAATTATCTACAGTTATATTCAGTAGCTGAGTTCCTATTACCATTTCTTTTTATTAATTTATACAGTACATTATTGTCTACTAATGTTCAGTTTATGGACTGAACTAACCTTTCATTTTAGCAGTGGCGGCTGGTGCTCAATATTTTTGGGGGGGTGCCAACAAACTGAAAAAAAAAAAAAACATCAATTGCAGCTACTGTGCCCATCAAACGCTGCCACTGTGCCCATCAAACGCTGCCACTGTGCCCATCAAATGCTGCCACTGTGCCCATCAAATGCTGCCACTGTGCCCATCAAATGCTGCCACTGTGCCCATCAAACGCAGCCACCGTGCCCATCAATTGCTGATATTGTGCCCATCAAACGCAGCCACTGTGCCCATCAATTGCTGATACTATGCCCCATCAGATGCTGCCAGAGTGCCCATCAATTGTCGCTACTGTGCCCCATCAGATGCTGTTAGTGTGCCCCATCAGAAATCTCGCCAGTGTGCCCCATCAGATGCTGCCCGGCACTTACCTGTCTCGAAGCGGGTCAGCGGCAATCTCCTGCATGTCCTCCATGTCTTCTGTCCTCTCTCAGGTGTCCAATCACAGCGCCTGACGTTTCAGCCAATCAGGTGACCAGTAACAGACTCAGCAACCTGATTGGCTGAGAGGCGGATTCAGTTTTAGCAAAGCGAATTCCTTCACTTTGCTAACACCCAGCTGAGTGAACAGTGAACGCACAGCATTGAGCCCACTGTTCACATTTTTGGGTGCCTATTAGAGCCTATGGCTCTAATCAGGTGTTTCCAAAAAACACCCCCGCAGGTGTAATTCAGATGCCCGGCACCCGAAAATGGGCCGGGCACCTGAATAGGGGGTGTCAGCAGCGACCATAGACAGATTCATGCAATGCATGAATCTATCTATGGTGATTAGAGCGGTGCAGGAGAGAGGGTCCGGTGCTCCTGCCCCTTTATGGAGGCACCGCCACTGCATTTTAGTGAAGATTTATTTAGGTTATGTTGTAATATCTTTTCTGAATTCATGTGTTCACCACTCCCTAAAATGAGGTCAGTTTAATAACAAGGTGAATAGAGAGGTGTATGTAAGCAGCTATTGATACTGTTTACAAGTTTTGCAAACACACCCTCATAAAGGAGCTATCTGACTGGATGGAAGCACCTTTGTATCGTACTCCTCATTTCAATTAAATTTATAACAATTCAACTTTATCAATGCATAAAAAACAATTGAGTATCTGGTTAAACAATTAAACTCACGGGTCTCTTACTATTTTAGTTATGATTTTATAGCCAATATAGTTCACACTTTCAGTGAATAAAAATCTTATGTTAGAACTTCTTTTATGTAAAATCATATGTAGTTTTATGATTTTATTTCAGTTTGAATTTACCATATCCATACACATTTTTCATATTTAAAGCTGAACTCCACCCAATTTTTTTTGTTTGAAAGTGGAACTACACTTTGGTTAAAAAAAATATATTCTAATAAAGTACATATGTATTCTTAACCCATAAAAATGCCTTCCATTGCTCACCGCCTCTTCCAAATCACCAAATTCCTTTTATTTTTTTTTACCTTAATGAAGAGAATGCATTAAGGTACAAATCCTTAAACCCTTAAAGCCTTTAGATTTATGCCCTGTACACACGGTCGGATTTTTACGATGGAAAATGTCCGATCGGAGCGTGTTGTCGGAAATTCCGACCGTGTGTGGGCTCCATCGGACATTTTCCATCGGATTTTCCGACACACAAAGTTTGGAGAGCAGGAGATAAAATTTTCCGACAACAAAATCCGATCGCGTGAATTCCGACCGTGTGTGGCCTGTTCCGACACACAAAGTGCCACGCATGCTCAGAAGAAATTCCAAGACGGAACAGCTCGTTCTGGTAAACTTAGCGTTCACAATGGATACAGCACTTTCGTCACGCTGCAATGTTAAAAATGGTTTAATACAGCGCACTCTCTTCTTCTTTATAATGTGACAAGAATTAAGTAGTTTTGCTGCTCATATTCACACACACTTCTCACAAAGTTTTTTATTTTTGTTTTTTTATTGGAATTCCCTGAATATATTGTTATTAGTTGTCACATCTGACATAATTTTTTTTTTTTTTTATTTAATTTTTTTGGGGATTTTAAGCCTTTTTTTTTGGATTTAATGTTTGTATTTTTTCAAAGGCTGATCTTTGTTCAATGTTATTATTATTTTTACTACAGAATATTTTTGTGTGTGTTTTGTGTGTCAAGTTACCCCAACACCATTGATATCTTTTTATTATTTAATCTCCAGGAGATTGTTTGTTGTTGGTGTCCCTTGTTCATTTCACATTGTATATTTGAAATGTACCTGAATCCTCACAAAAAAACTGTCATTTTTGAAGTAAAACACATAGGAGAGTATAATTCAAAACAAAAATCCTTTATGAAGGGCTCAGAACCAAACAAAGAGGAAGGCAACACTGGATCAACAGGAGAAATTAGCGAAGCCTGGGACCCCCGCGGCAAACATCAATTCTTGAACATCAAAATTGGTGGCCTGAGGAGTCCATATGTAAGGGAGGGCAGTCTGGTCCAGAATTCACAGAGATCCTGATAGCAGCAGATGACATCTGTGTCCCCAGGCTGTGGTACCACAAGAGGCTGCATTTTTTGGCC
Source organism: Lithobates clamitans (assembly GCA_037952925.1). Lineage (NCBI taxonomy): Eukaryota > Metazoa > Chordata > Amphibia > Anura > Ranidae > Lithobates > Lithobates clamitans. Next base: position 4,137,019 of record JBBGZY010000229.1, read on the forward strand.
GACCAGACTGGATCCAAGGTCCTCACTTTCTGGTCTTCCTTTCACGCTTCCTTCCGAGCTGTGGCTGTGCAGTTGGAGATGTGGCAGGAGGAGGAGTAGGACCTGGAGGAGGACTGGGAGGACCTGGAGGAGAGGGAGGACGAGGAGGAGGACCTGCAGGAGGAGGACCATCGCAAAGGTGTGTCTGAGCTGTCATTTGGCCCCTCATAAGAGCCTCCAATATGAGCGCCTCACACAAGACTTGTTGGCCCTCCTCCATCCTCTGCATTTTATATGCAATGACGGCAGCAATGTCCTCCTCCATGGTCTGTCGTGCTCCCAGGACCTCTGTAGCCCTCCAAAAGAGTCCTCCGTTAGCCTCCTCTAGGGCACTCCTCCTACTGCCACTTTCTCTTTTCAGGGGGGGTGGAGGGACCTGCAGATCAGCCAGCCGGCTTGGCCCGGCCACCTCCTGGCTGAGACTTCCCTGTGTATGAAAAAGGGACATGGTTTGAGTTGTTGCTACATCAATCACAATCCTAAATTAGTACTCCCAACTAACATCTAGTTAACATCATTGATTGTACAACCAGAAATATTTAGAGGAATGCTATACCTGGCTCAATCTGGGCTCCTCCACATGTGGCCTGGAAGGCCCAGGTTGGGCGTCAGAAGCCTCAGCCGGGGGGGAAGGAAGCATGGAAGGAAGACTGGAGAGGGATGGCCTGGGTTCAGTCTGGCCTGCCAGAAAATGCAGCCTGTCATAGTACAACATCCTGGGGACATAGATGTCATCTGCTGCTCCGGATCTCTGTGAATCCAGGACTTTCTTGCGCTCCCTTAGTTATGTACTCCTCAGGCCACCAATGAAGATCTTTAAATAGGTGATGTCTGCCGTGGGGATCACCTGCTCCACAATTTCACACAATTGCACCAGTGCTGCCTTCCTCTTTGCTTGGTTCTTGAAATGGGGGTGTTTAATCTCCCACAGACAGGGCAGCTCCCTTAAGATATCTATGAATACTGACATGAAGTCATTGTCTTTCACTAAGATATCCATGTTGACTGCAAGACACAACACAAGACAAAGCCTAATGTCAGACAAAACTCTCCTAATCTTGTTACAATATAGGCTTCAATGTAGAAGCAGTATAGGCACAAGTTTGTCTCTTACCTTACGTTCTTACGATCGGCGCGTCCAATGCTCCTTCCTCCGCTCACAGATCGTACGTAATACGCACGCGTGTTAGGCTTTATACACACTGCGCATGTGTGTAACTCCGCCCACCCTTTACGTTCTTTCTAGTCTATTCCCCGCCCCTTTTCGTTCGGCGCAGTGGGTGAAGAGCACATGGTGGAGTCAGAGCAGGTGCTTGCTAATTATAGCAACGAGGAGGAGTAAAGCCCGGATGCGGACACGTCCTAATCCAGAAGGAGACGTTTTAAGGCCACAAATATGTCCTTTGGGGAGATGTTGGAGATGGTCGACATCATGAAGAAGTCTGACTATGACGGAAAGTATGGGCCTTACCCCAACCCCAATATCAGAAAGGCCAAGATCATGGCGAAAGTGATCAAAAGCCTGCACAAGAATTTTGGGGTACGACGATCGAAAGATCAGCTCAGGAAGCGGTGGTCGGACCTGAAATTGAGAGAGCCAGAGCAGTACAGAAAGATCCGGAGAGTGCTGCAAAAAAGTAAGTAGTTGTGCTGTGTTCCTATTCTTTCTGTCTTTATTGCGTTCATGCTGCTCCATATGCTTTTATTAATTGTAACGTTTAAAAGGGCAACTTTAATGTTCATGGGCCCATTATTCGTTCGTATCAAACATTTTTCTTTCGGCCTCTAAAACACCATTGTTTAGGCCATATGCATTTTCCCACATTTTTTTGGGGCCTACTTGGATGCCAAATAGTTGTTTGTGTAGATGGGTTTGTTACTAGAATGAAATGCCAACTAGATTGTGTGTAAGGAGAGGACACTGAGCAGCTATTTTCACATCTGGACCCTGGAGCACTAGTGTGGGACACAAGAACACCATTTTTATTAGGGGGCCACACAGGTGCTCCAGTGTATGGGGGGTCTCCATCTGTGAAGCTTGTACTAAACAGGTAAAGTATTGCAGCTTGACAAAGGCCAATAAAAAAAATACATCTTGGAACTCGGCTAAAATAGACAATTGTACACCACTTCCAAGCAATGTTTCCTATTTCTAGTTCTGCCATCAAATATCTGTGTGCTAATTATACCATTTTTGTTTTACATGGGGGAGAAAAGGACACCCCTCATACGAGGAGACCACAGACCCCCCACCTATGGAAGAAGGTGAAATCCCCCCAACCCAAGAAGAGCAGGAGGAAGAAGAAGATGTGGTGGAGATTGGCACCACAACAGGTGAGTGTCTGCGACCACAGACTCAGGTAAAAGAGATGGATGGTGGCAGATTTTTGATACCTGTTTTTGTTTTGTTTCTCTCTTTTTAGGTGATCGTGATCCAGAACGTTTCACATCAGAAAGTGCCCAGATCCTGATCGGGGAGATCATGGGGTGTAATGTAGAACTGCAAAACATACAGCAAAAAATCAATGATGTTATTAAAAAAAATAATAACATCATTGATGTTTTGGGGCGAATTTAAAACCCCACAAAATCACTTTTTGGATTGTGGTCCAATCTTTTAATTATTTTTGCAATGTTTTGAAAAGCCAAATTTGGAGGATGCACACAGTGTGCCAACATGTGCTATCTGCCATCACGGGAGATCAATGGACGCATTTTGGGGGTGCAACCCCTTCCTCAATTATAAAGTAGCGTTGAGGAAGAGCTTGCTCCCCCAAAACACGTCCCTTGATCCCCCCCTGATGGCAGATAGCACATGTTGACATTTGTAAATTGGTGTGCATCTTCCAAATTTGGCTTTTCCAGGGGTGATTTCTCCCATCTGAACGCTATATCAAACCCAGTTCCTAAATACTGATGTCTGATATAGCCTTCAGGTTTTACCTAATGTGAACTTTGTAAGTTCAAGTTTTTTGGCTTTCTTGTTGGTTTTACACAGGCCTGTTTTATCTGAAATGGACATTTCGAATTTTTGATAATGCTACTGCAAAAATTGTTATACAACAAACATGTTGGTTTGTTTTAAAAACCTTTGGTAAATGCACATGTGATTGTGCAGGTATAAAAAAGTTGCTTACTCAAGAATGTGTGGATTATTGTCTCAACACTACAATACAACACTTTTGTGGTGATGTAATTGCTGTTTTCTGCAAAAATGGATGTTATTTCCTAAGGGCAAATCCTCTTTGCACTACAAGTGCAGTTTCAGTGCAGTTGCAAGTGCACTTGTAGTGAAATGTGTTTTTGCATTTAGGAAATAACAGCCAACAGTGCTTTGTATAAGGTTACACAATCACGACATTTTCTGGACTCAACACATTTCTGTCAGGGTCAGCTAAAACAAACACAAGCAGTAAATGTCCACCAAGAATTTATTTATTTTTTTTATTATAAAAAGGCTTCACAGATTGTCTGGCATATTGATAGCCCCCTACCCGCAAAGAACTCCAGGTAGCGTAACCGGACATCACGGGCACTCAGGGAGGGCAAGCCAGGACGGCCACTTTCAAGCGCCGTCAGTGTGGTTTGATGTAGGATTCCGGCCTCAGGCCCAACTGAGCCAGCATAGTTGGCCGAGTGTTTCCTTAAAAAGTTATGGAGAACACAGCACGCCAGTATAATATGGTTCAGTTTATACTCCGCCATATGGATGGGTGTCAGAAATAGTCGGAACTGGCTGGCCAGGATTCCAAATGTGTTCTCCACCACTCTTCGGGCTCTGGCCAGCCGGTAATTAAAAACCCTCTGTTCCGAGGTGAGGGTCCTCATTGGGAATGGCCGCATCAGGTGGTCCCCCAGCGCAAACGCTTCATCAGCAACGAACACAAATGGGAGTCCTTCCACATTGTCCTCTGGAGCTGGCAAGTCCAAGCTGCCATTCTGGAGACGCCTGTAGAACTCCGTCTGGGCGATGACTCCACCATCGGACATCCGGCCATCCTTCCCCACGTCCACATACAAGAAGTCGTAATTAGCTGACACCACCGCCAACATAACTATACTATTAAACCCCTTGTAATTATAATAGTACGACCCCGAGTTGGGTGGTGGGATGATGTGGACGTGTTTCCCATCAATTGCCCCTCCGCAGTTAGGAAAGTCCCACCGCTCGGCAAAGTGGGAGGCCACAGTCTGCCATTCGTGTGGCGTGGAAGGAAACTGTTGAGAAAAAAACAATAAACATTACTATTTTTACTCAGAAACATGGCAAGCAGATTAGACACAAACATTATGGGGCAACCTCCAGATAGCATTTATTAAGGGGAATTTAACAAGGGCAAAGTATAAGGTACACCTATCATATTCCCCCTCTCCCCCTCTCGTGGGCCATTTCTAACATTATAGGGGGTGCGTGGAAATCTTGGACAGGTAACCCTCTTCACTTCATTGAGAGATGAATGCCTAAATAATGGGTATTACTTTGAACAGACCCTCCTTAGTTACACTATTGGCAGACCACTGGACAGGTAAAAAGTGTCATAATACAAAGATATAAATACACATTGTACACATTTGAGGACATTTGGACATTCTGCTATTACCCATCAAGATAATTATAGGATACAAAAACTTTAAACTGTACCATTTGAAAGTATACAGGCAGGCCCTTGCACTACATGCTTTGGGGAATTCATCCATAAATCTGACCACAAAAGAGATGGGTATAGTGTGTATGGGTTTGGCAAAGTCAGCAGATAGATGATTGAGGATAGATAGAGAATTGGAATCAGCTGACTTAGCAGTTGGGGGAGGGAGGGTTACTAAAAATTTTTGGGGGACACCACCAAAACAAAAAACTCTGGCACTCTGCCTGAATTTAAATCAAAAATAACATTTCCAAACATTTTAGGGGGTGTTTGGGGTAAAGCACTACTATGGAGCTGATAAAATACATTGTTAAGTGACTACATGAGGTGAATATAGGGCAGGAGACACCATGCTGGGGAGGTTAGTGAAGGGCAAATATGTATGAAGGACCTAAAATAATAATTACATAAAAATCCAGCATGCATGAGAACAAAGGGGACATTCACAGCATATTCCAATCATGGTAATTAGGGAATGAGGAAAGAAATACAATATATTAGCAAACATTCAATACAATAAAATGTGATATAAAAGGATAAAAATCTTACCTTCATATACTCCTTCTGCAGGACCTGGATGATGGCAGAACAGGTCTCTGGGATAATGATCCCCAGAGCCTGGGGGGAGATGCCTGTCGAGAACTTTAAGTCCTGCAGACTTCTCCCTGTCGCCAAGTACCACAGGGTAGCGACCAACCTCTGCTCCGGAGTGATGGCTTGCCTCATGCAGGTATCCTGCCTGCTGATATAGGGGGTCAGCGAAGCCAACAAACGGTGAAACACGGGGTCCGTCATCCTGAGAAAGTTCCTGAAATCATCAGGATTATTCTCACGGATCTCACAGAGCAAAGGCATATGAGAGAACTGGTCACGCTGAAGCAACCAATTCTTGGTTCATGAACTCCTCCCCACCCTGTTCATGGACTGGACTTGTGTCAAGGTCAGGACCCCAACACCAAGCCCCCGCACAGCACGAACTCTACGAGGAGTACGCATACGAAACATGGCTAAAAAACAGTCGGCTGCTCAGAACGAAGTAACAGAACGCACTGAAGAACAGCAAGGCCTGTGAAGAGCGACCTGAAAAACAGCAACGAGCGGGCAAGATCGCACAGAAAACTCCGATACGAACTGACTGCATGCACTGAAGAGCAGATACAAAACCACAAGCACAAACTGAACGGCAGAAAACGTTCTGAAAGCCACGAGTCTGAAAAAGCGCGAATCGTCTCTCACCAAACTTTTACTAACACGAGATTAGCAAAAGGAGCCCAAAGGGTGCCGCGCTTGGTTCTGAACCGGCCTTTTCTAGTCTTGTCGTACGTGGTGTACGTGACCGCGTGGTTGGCGATCGGAAATTGCGACAACTTTGTGCGACCGTGTGTAGACAAAATAAGTTTGAGCCAACATCCGTCGGAAAAAATCCTAGGATTTTGTTGTCGGAATGTCCGAACAAAGTCCGACTGTGTGTACGCCCTATTAGAGTGTTGAGGGTTTAGAACCACTGTCAGGTGTTAATTGCTGTCTGTGTCCCCTTTGGGAAGGTTCACCCACTCTAGAGTCATGATTACCAAATTCACTGGGAATAAACTTGAGGGTAAATGCAAAATTAGAGTTTAGATTTAAATTGTTTTGATGGTGTTATATTGCTGGGACCATGGAATTATTTCATAGTCCCAGCAATATAACACTAAATGGATAACTTCTCTATGCACCATCCATGACATACCTCATGCCAGAAATGAAAACTCACTGATTTCTTGACCTAAGTCAAACAAGGCTCATGTGCTTCAAATTTTTTATGTCCAAGATCACAGCCAGTAACCGACTCTCAACTGCAAGGGTTATTTCCACTTCAATAAGGCCTTGTTAATCACCCTCTTAATTTTCAGATAGAAAGAAAAGGGTCATCCATAGTATAACCAGCAATCTTTTACAATTGTGTAAAAACCCTAAAAATGAATAGCGCTTTGTACCAGCACTCATATAACACATAAATTCTACTCCAATACATGCTACTGGGGTAGAGCATCTTTGTGTATGCAATGACATTACTCAGATCCTGTACATGCGTGCCACTGCACATTTTGTGCAATTGGGCTTCCTGAGGAGGTCTTTAAATAAGCATTAAATGGAGCTCTTTCCACATTATCATTGCATGTATTTAGATTTTTTGGTATCGCTGTATATATTTGTTTGTGTGTTACTTAATCTGCTTCAGATACAGCTGCTGTAGGGGGAGTTTAAAGGGGTTGTAAACCCTCGTGTTTTTTCACCTTAATGCATCCTATGCATTAAGGTGGAGAAACTTCTGACACTGCCCCCCCCCCCCCGTTTTACTCACCTGAGCCCGTTCGTTCCCACGTTGGAGACGTGCTCAACCTCTCTGCCGGTTGTCTCGGCTCTTGATTGGATAGATTGATAGCAGCGCAGCCATTGGCTCCCACTGCTGTCAATCAAATCCAATGACGTGGGCGCTGGGTGACGGGGCCGAGTCCTGAATTCTGTGTGAATGAACACAGAAGCAGGACTCAGGAGTGCGCCAGCATGGGTGTCCAGCTTAGGAGAGCCTTCTCTAACGTGGGGAGGCTCGATGCGGGGAGGAGCTACCAGCGCCACCGGGGGACCCCAGAAGTCGAGAAACGGGGCCACACTGTACAAAACGAACTGCACAGTGGAGGTAAGTATGACATGTTTGTTATTTTTTAAAAAACGAGGGTTTACAACCCATTTAAGGTTAGAATAGCACATTTGTTTTGTTTTTCTTTTCTTTCTTTTTTCTTTTATTTGCAGAGTTTTTTCAATACATTTTTAATTTCATAAGACAGAGGTTACACTTTTTTACAGATGAAGCAACAGGATATTGCTCTAAAGAAGTTTCTTTCATGAAAATTAAAAAAAGTAAATTTTTATACAGAATGCTAAATTGCATTGTGGCAAGAGCTTGAGCACTCTACAGGTCCATTCCTCTTATAGAGTTTGTCCTCACTTTACCTGCTATGTGAGATGTTTAACAAGTACTCATGCACTCATGCATTTTCCATGATCTGGAGTCTTTGATCATACAATTTTTCAGCACTGGGATAATGTAAAAAAAAAGAAAAAAAAATCAGCTCTCAAACATACTGTTGGCAGGGTTGGTATAGGGCTAAGAAATGTATTTCTTAGCCCTATACCAAAGTTACCAGCATTCTTGGTTCCAAAATAACTATACTGGCAAAGTCTACCCTACTACTATCTTGTAATTTGAACTTGTCCTTCAGTTGTTTATGGGCTAAAATGTTTAATTCCACGTGTAAGACATGTGAATATATAAATAATATAATGGGAGCAGGGGAGGACTGAGAACTTTTATGCCCTGTGCACACGACTGGTTTTGCCGTCGGAATAAACTCCGACGGAATTCCATTCAAGTGGTCTTGTCTACAGACGGTCAAACCAAAGTCCGTCTGTCAAGAACGCGGTGACACTTACGACGGGACTAGAAAAGGGAAGTTCAATAGCCAGTAGCCAATAGCCTCTGTCTCATACTTGCTTTAGAGCATGTGTTGTTTTTGGTCCGTCGGAACAGCATACAGATGAGCGATTTTCCCAATAGGAATTGGTTCCCTCGGAAATATTTAGAACATGTTCCATTTCTAGGTCCGTCAGAATTTTCGAGAAAGAAAAAGTCCGATGAGGCATACACACGATAGGAATAGACAATGAAAAGCTTCCGTCTGACTTTTTCTGTCGGACATTCTGCTCGTGTGTACGCGGCTTTAGCCTGGGGAGGGAGGAGGGCAAACACAACCAACTGGCTTATTCCTGATAGAAACAGATTGCTGTAGGTTAAAGATAATGTAGCTATGTGTGCCCTGATGCTGCAAGGGTGTGGTAAAAAAAAAAATTGGTATCCCCAGGAGTATGATTTTTTTTTATTACACACCTTTTCACATCTTCCAGCGTAACTTCATTTGTGTCTTTCTGCATATGGTCACACGACATCTGACATATTAAGATGGTACTGGAATACTTCCCTTTGCCAGATGCTGTGACTGCAAGTCTGAAGGGAAGGCAGGTAGTTACGTATATAATACCTGTCTTATATCACTTACTGCAGATCCCGCACTGAGCAATATCAGAATGGCAAAGCATATTAACTCAAGACCACCAGCCTGACATATCTTTTTATTAATGCTTGCATGCCCACAGCAGAGCAGTGACAGATGCCCTCCTCCCTTTGTACAGCAATGTCTGAGCTTTTAGTAAGAGATGTCATGCCTGAAAAGAGATAGCTACTGCTATTCTCTCATTCTAGCAACCCCATGGTGCTCTGGAGATCCTTTGCTTTGTATATTATTGTTGTGTGTGTTTACGTATACAAGACATGAAAACAAGGCTAAGTGGCTAAACTATGCACGAAAACATAGGAACTGGGGTGCAGAAAAATGGCAAAAAGTTCTCTGAGTTCACTGATGAGTCAAAATTGTAAATATTTGGATGTAGCAAAAGGCAGTTTGTTCGCTGAAGGGCTGGAGAGAGGTACAATAATGAGTGTCTGCAAGCAACAGTGAAGAAATACAGGCAGATACTTATCCATCATGCCATACTAACAGAGAGGTGTGCGATTGGCCCTAAATGTATTCTGCAGCAGGACAATGATCCCAAACATGCAGCCAATCTCATTAAGAACTATCTTTAATGTAAAGAAGAACAAGGAGTCCTGGAAGTGATCGTTTGGTCCCCACAGAGCCCTGATCTCAACATCATGGAGTCTGTCTGGGATTACATGAAGAGACAGAAGGATTTGAGGCAACCTACATCCACAGAAAACTTGTGGTAAGTTCCCTGAGATGTTTGGAACCAGCTACCTGCCGAGTTCCTTCAAAAACTGTGTGCAAGTGTACCTAGAAGAATTGATGCTGTTTTGAAGGATGGTCACACCAACTTTTGATTTGATTTGGCTTCCTCTTCTGTTCATTTACTTTCCATTATATATATATATATATAGACAGTAGGAGATGCTGTAAAAATGGTAGTTTGGGGGACACAGGGTGTGCACATTTGCTTGGTGCAAGACTGCAGGGCATAGATGTGGACTGGAGAAAACTGCTTTCACAGCTTTCTCCAGGTTTTGGTATTTCGTCATGGGGCTCTGTAGTTTGGAGATTCCACAGTGTCTTGGGTGGGATGGGATCTCCAACCCTGTGTCTAGATTTTGCAGATGAAAAGCAGGGTGTGTGCTCATGTGAGCACAGCCCTTATAATGAGTTTATGGGAATACCTCAGGGCTCCCAGTTGGCTCCCAGTTGGTGACTGCTCCACACCAAGAGACAGGAGATCTCCAGGAGTCATAGGGGCTGCAGGAGGCAGCCAGAACATGTGTGACTGCAAGAGGCAGTGAAACAGTCTGAGGACTAAGGGTAGAGCGGAGCTGTGGGCGCTAAAGGAAAGCCACCCACACTGTAGGATCCAGTGGTCTGTGTGAGCAGGATAAAGAGCAGGAGTACTGCTACGGAGAGCCAGGTGGGCTAGCATTTTCGTGGGAAACCGTTATCTTATGGACTTTTATTTGCCTTTTTAATAAAAATGGGTTACCATTCCCTAAAATACAATTCCTGACTGGTTTGGAATCACTGGCAAAGGCATCTACTACGAGAGCTAAACAACCCCCTAATGTTACTATATATATATATATATATATATATATATATATATATATATATATACACACAATATCTGTCTTAAAGTGAGTACACTCCTCAAATTTTTGTAAATATTTTATACCTTTTCATATGACACTTTGCTACAATGTAAATTAGTGAGTGTACAGCTTGTATAACAGTGTACATTTGCTGTCCCCACAAAATAACTCAACACACAGACATTAATGTCTAAACCACTGGCAACAAAAGTGAGTACACCCCTAAGTAAAAATGTCAAAATTGGGCCCAAAGTGTCAATATTTTGTGTGGCCACCATTATTTTCCAGCACTGCCTTAACCATCTTGGGCATGGAGTTTACCAGAGCTTCACAGGTTGCCACAGGAGTCCTCTTCCACTCCTCCATGATGACATCACGGAGCTAGTGGATGTTTGAGACCTTGCGCTCCTCCACCTTCCGTTTGAGGATGCCAACATTTGAGGATGCCCCACAAAAGCTCAATAGGGTTTAAGTCTTGAGACATGCTTGGCTAGTCCATCACCTTTACCCTTAGCTTCTTTAGCGTGGTAGTCTTGGAGGTGTGCTTGGGGTCGTTATCATGTTGGAATACTGCCCTGCGGCCCAGTATCCAAAGGAAGGGGATCATGCTCTGCTTCAGTACGTCACAGTACATATTGGCATTCATGGTTCCCTCAATGAACTGTAGCTCCAGAGTGCCGGCAGCACTCATGCAGCCCCAGACAATGGCACTCCCACCACCATGCTTGACTGTAGACAAGACACACTTGTCTTTGTACTCCTCACCTGGTTGACACCATCTGAACCATCTCTACAGCAAAGCTGGCAGCACTCATACATCTATTTCCCAAAAACAACCTCTGGATATGATGCTAAGCATGTGCACTCAACTTCTTTGGTCGACCATGGTGAGGCCTGTTCTAAGTGGAACCTGTCCCATTAAACCGCTCTATGGTCTTGGCCACCGTGCTGCAGCTCAATTTTAGGGTCTTGGAAACCTTCTTATAGCCTATGCCATCTTTATATAGAGCAACAATTCTTTTTTTCAGATCCTCAGAGAGTTCTTTGCCATGGGGTGTCATGTTGAACTTCCAGTGACCAGTATGAGAGAGTGAGAGTGATAACACCAAATTTAACACACCTGCTCCCCTTTCACACCTGAGACCTTGTAACACCAATGAATCATATTACACCGGGGAGAGAAAATGGCTAATTGGGCCCAATTTGGACATTTTCACTTAGGGGTGTACTCTTTTTTGTTGCCAGCGGTTTAGACATTAAAAGTGTAATTTCTTCAGTGTTGTCACATGAAAAGATATAATAAAATATTTACAAAAATCTGAGAGGTGTACTCACTTTTGTGAGATACTGTGTGCATATATATATATATATTACAGTGGGGACGGAAAGTACTCAGACCCCCTTAAATTTTTCACTCTTTGTTATATTGCAGCCATTTGCTAAAATCATTTAAGTTAATTTTTTTCCCGCAATAATGTACACACAGCACCCCATATTAACAGAAAAACACAGAATTGTTGACATTTTAGCAGATTTATTAAAAAAGAAAAACTGAAATATCACATGGTCCTAAGTATTCAGACCCTTTGCTGTGACACTCATATATTTAACTCAGGTGCTATCCATTTCTTCTGATCATCCTTGAGATGGTTCTACACCTTCATTTAAGTCCAGCTGTTTTTGATTATACTGATTGGACTTGATTAGGAAAGCCACACACCTGTCTATATAAGACCTAACAGCTCACAGTGCATGCCAGAGCAAATGAGAATCATGAGGTCAAAGGAACTGCCTGAGGAGCTCATAGACAGAATTGTGGCAAAGCACAGATCTGGCCAAGGTTACAAAAAACATTTCTGCTGCACTTAAGGTTCCTAAGAGCACAGTGGCCTCCATAATCCTTAAATGGAAGACGTTTGGGATGACGATAACCATTCCTAGAGTTGGCCGTCCCGCCAAACTTAGCTCTCGGGGGAGAAGAGCCTTGGTGAGAGAGGTAAAGAAGAACCCAAAGATCATTGTGGCTGAGCTCCAGAGATGCAGTCGGGAGATGGGAGAAAGTTGTAGAAAGTCAACCATCACTGCAGCCTTCCACCAGTCGGGGCTTTATGGCAGAGTGGCCCGACGGAAGCCTCTCCTCAGTGCAAGACACATGAAAGCCTGCATGGAGTTTGCTAAAAAACACCTGAAGGACTCCAAGATGGTGAGAAATAAGATTCTCTTTTAGAACTTTTTGGCCTTAATTCTAAGTGGTATGTGTGGAGAAAAACAGGCACTGCTCATCACCTGTCCAATACAGTCCAAACAGTGAATCATGGTGGTCACAGAATCATGCTGTGGGGATGTTTTTCAGCTGCAGGGACAGAACGACTGGTTGCAATCGAGGGAAAGTTGAATGCGGCCAAATACAGGGATATCCTGGACGAAAACCGTCTCCAGAGTGCTCAGGACCTCAGACTGAGCCGAAGGTTTACCTTCCAACAAGACAATGACCCTAAGCACACAGCTAAAATAACGAAGGAGTGGCTTCACAACAACTCCGTGACTGTTCTTGAATGGCCCAGCCAGAGCCCTGACTTAAACCCAATTGAGCATCTCTGGAGAGACCTAAAAATGGCTGTCCACCAACGTTTACCATCCAACCTGACAGAACTGGAGAGGACCGCAAGGAGGAATGGCAGAGGATCCCCAAATCCAGGTGTGAAAAACTTGTTGCATCTTTCCCAAAAGGACTCATGGCTGTATTAGATCAAAAGGGTGCTTCTACTAAATACTGAGCAAAGGGTCGGAATACTTAGGACCATGTGATATTTCAGTTTTTCTTTTTTAATAAATCTGCAAAAATTTCAACAATTCTGTGTTTTTATGTCGATATGGGATGCTGTGTGTACAATAATGAGGAAAAAAATTAACTTAAATGATTTTAGCAAATGGCTGCAATATAACAAAGAGTGAAAGATTTAAGGGGGTCTGAATACTTTCCGACCCCACTGTGTGTGTATATATATATATATATATATATATATATATATATATATATATATATATAAAATTGCCTCCATGGTTTCCTTTCAGGAGAAGCTGGCTGCTAAAGTGATTTCTGATACCCAAATCATTACAACAATACAGCCATTCTGTGTTATCAGGTAAATAACCTGCTACAACCTGCTTTCCAGAAATTCAGATAAATTAGGGTCATGAACAACAGGCTGTTCAAGCAACTACATTGTTTGCTAATACTTAATCATTTTTATTGGAAAATAAAAGTACATGTTCTGTTATGGCATTGACACTGACTCCAGGTAAAACCATGTTGTTGACAGCAGTTAATAAGAGTGATGGATTTTCATGCCCAGAATAGAACTGCCTAAGCAGCCACCAACTAGATCATTATTACGCCAATGTACATTCACCGGCTTTTGTCTCTTTAAACTAACTGTGTTGACAGTTCCTCAGAATGGATAATCCAGCATGATTGTTAAGATACTTTAGTGGAAGCCTATTAAGCCTAATACAATTCAGTTGAGACCTTTACATTGTGTAAAATTCATTGTGAGCAATCAATCTCTTACCAGTGTTCTGAAACCAGATATTGATTTGTTGCAGGTTATTACTCTTTGCAAAAACATAATTTTTAAATGCGGTAGTAAATACATTTTCTGTTATACATGTAGTAATTTTGTTTCACAAGCCCTATCTAAAAAACAGACAGCTCAGAATGACAAGTATGACAACTAAAATATTGCTTAAAACCTAAACTTTACAGCTGCTCACAATTCTGCCCTTGCAATGCCCCCCTCCTGTAAAATATCAGCCTACTAGAGAAGCTTTTCTAATGAGTCCCATGACAATTACAATAAATAGGCCATAAAACTAAGAGATGACCATTTGACAATTTACGTGCCTATGGACTGGGATATATTATTGCTTATGACTCCGATGTTCACTTGAAACCATGCATATTGTTAAATAATTCACAGGGCCAATTTGAGTGGTGGTTATTTTATAAATTTTTGGACTGAGAGGAAAACCATACTTACATGAAAGAGAACATGCAACTAAATGCTGCTACCAGGACCCTAGAACCTATTTAGCTATCACCGTTACTTATCTTAAGAAATAAAGAGTTCTCTGTAATTGTTAATTCTTAAAGTGACCATAAACCCACATTATTTTACATCAATTCTAAAATATCAAGTATTTAAAAAAAAATCTACTACTGTTGTGTTCAAACCTTTTTTTTGTCCTGTGCACTCTTTCAAATCTCCGCTGATGCAACTCACAGCTACTAGTGTACAGCGAGCAGTGCCGTTATTTCTGGCCACATGCTCCACACTATGCATACTACAATTCCCATAGCACTCAATGCATCTGCACGTAGATGTGTAGTCCATCTTGGGGGTGAGTAGAAAAAGGTGGCTATGTTCACATACAAAAGGGGGGCATAGAGAATGAATGTAGCCACTGTAGAGCAGGAAACCTGAGAAAAGTGTGCAATAAAGCATGTCTACATATATTTAAACATATTGCATTTATTTTATTTTATGAAAAATGTGAGTTTAGTGTTATTTTAAGTGCAAACTAATAAAAATGAAATCAGAATTCATCTTGCTCTGCTCTGAAATCAACTGAGGGGGACCCCACGCCATTTTGTTTTTTTAATTTTGGCCGGTGTTGCCCTTAATATTCATACAAGACCTGAAGGGCCTGGTAAGGAATTTAGGGAGACCCCCCACGTCATTTTTTTTTTTTGGTTCGGGGTTCCCCTGTGGGGAATTCCCATGCCGTTTTTATCAATGAACTTTTATGTGTATTGTCGGACCGGCAATTCATTAATAGCCGCAAGTAGTTTTAAATATATAAACGAGAACTAATGCGCAAAACCACAATGTAGGCCAGGAAATTTTGAAACTGACGGTGAACCACCCGATGGAGAGCCGCCAACATAGACAGGTCCACTCTATTCCCCCAAAAATCAATTAAATATAAGATATGTGGCGCTAATCCATCAATCAGTGTTACCACTACAAATATAGAGTGTAATGGGCAGATCAAAATCCCACCTTCTACAATATATGTCCTGGAGGAAGTACCCAACAAGTGTTATCATACACAGATGGATAAAAATTGGTAGAGGCACAATTCTACAGCATGGAAAAATTAATAAAAATCTATGAATATAGTATCAATGCTTAATAAAAATATTCCCTCATTAAGTGAAAACAAACTATTAAGCAATGTGAATCTGTGAAAAAATATAGAGCTGACTTCTCAAATAAAATAATCAGAACCAAAATTCATGTAGAAGTGATGAATCAATGCCTTACAGATAGATCATTACCTCATAAATGATCACTGTAAGTGAAATAAATATATTACTGTTGATGGTGACTAATATAATACAGTGGCCCTTAGACGTGAGCTAGCATAAATAAATATTAAAGTGCCAAATGGTGCAAAAAAATTCATAAATTCAGCAAAAATGTGCAATAATTGATAAATAACCTGATGAAAATTCCAATCGTACCATAAATAATAATAAAAAGTGATGTACAAATATTAATTATTTATGTTAGGGCAGCCAATCCCACCACAGAGATGCTGTCCCAAACGGTGACAATAGTGCAAATAAAGTCCATAAAAAGTGCAGTAGTGGTGAGTGTTTTCCACAGCAAAGTCTTTAAACACAGTGCAAAAACATGTGTGGTGACTGGTGATTTTTTCTTCTATGCACATTTAGTGCATCTCCCAGATGTTTCCCCCAGCCTCTCACCTCCAGAAGCGACCCCCAATGGGCCAAGTAGAGCGGGTGGATAATAACTAGGAGAGGATGTGTTCCCTGCAGCGTGTCTTTAAGCCTCAAATGAGTCTGTCTCTCATCCACAGCTCCCAGTGCTCTCAGCGGTCCCAGCAATATAATCAAGAACAGAGGAGAGGTCTCATGGTGTAGTATTTAAAACCACATTTATTTGGAAAAAAAACATAGTAACTTACATTAAAATAAGCAGCAAACGGTAGATGTGAGCAAAGCTTCCGGGTTCGGCCGTCCCCGAGAAGCGTCGGCACCTGACTCCTCCTACCCTGACGCGTTGCGTCACAGCACGTGACTTTATCAAAGGGATCCCTTTGATAAAGTCACGTGCTGTGACGCAACGCGTCAGGGTAGGAGGAGTCAGGTGCCGACGCTTCTCGGGGACGGCCGAACCCGGAAGCTTTGCTCACATCTACCGTTTGCTGCTTATTTTAATGTAAGTTACTATGTTTTTTTTCCAAATAAATGTGGTTTTAAATACTACACCATGAGACCTCTCCTCTGTTCTTGATTATATTGCTGGGACCGCTGAGAGCACTGGGAGCTGTGGATGAGAGACAGACTCATTTGAGGCTTAAAGACACGCTGCAGGGAACACATCCTCTCCTAGTTATTATCCACCCGCTCTACTTGGCCCATTGGGGGTCGCTTCTGGAGGTGAGAGGCTGGGGGAAACATCTGGGAGATGCACTAAATGTGCATAGAAGAAAAAATCACCAGTCACCACACATGTTTTTGCACTGTGTTTAAAGACTTTGCTGTGGAAAACACTCACCACTACTGCACTTTTTATGGACTTTATTTGCACTATTGTCACCGTTTGGGACAGCATCTCTGTGGTGGGATTGGCTGCCCTAACATAAATAATTAATATTTGTACATCACTTTTTATTATTATTTATGGTACGATTGGAATTTTCATCAGGTTATTTATCAATTATTGCACATTTTTGCTGAATTTATGAATTTTTTTGCACCATTTGGCACTTTAATATTTATTTATGCTAGCTCACGTCTAAGGGCCACTGTATTATATTAGTCACCATCAACAGTAATATATTTATTTCACTTACAGTGATCATTTATGAGGTAATGATCTATCTGTAAGGCATTGATTCATCACTTCTACATGAATTTTGGTTCTGATTATTTTATTTGAGAAGTCAGCTCTATATTTTTTCACAGATTCACATTGCTTAATAGTTTGTTTTCACTTAATGAGGGAATATTTTTATTAAGCATTGATACTATATTCATAGATTTTTATTAATTTTTCCATGCTGTAGAATTGTGCCTCTACCAATTTTTATCCATCTGTGTATGATAACACTTGTTGGGTACTTCCTCCAGGACATATATTGTAGAAGGTGGGATTTTGATCTGCCCATTACACTCTATATTTGTAGTGGTAACACTGATTGATGGATTAGCGCCACATATCTTATATTTAAGTAGTTTTAAATGACTTTTTTCCTTTGAAATGTCATTTTGCTGTCAGACTGTTCTAAACACTGGAAACATGCGCCCTTTACAGGCATACTATAGACAACCCCCAGGTACGAAATTTAAAGGGATATTACACTTTTATTGTTTCACTTTAAGCATTATTAAAATCACTGCTCCTGAAAAAACGGCCGTTTTTTAAAACTTTTTTTTGCATTGATCCATGTTCCTTGGAGCGGGACCCGGGTCTCCAAACACTTTTTATGACAATAACTTGCATATAAGCCTTTAAAATTAGCACTTTTGATTATTCATGTTCGTGTCCCATAGACTTTAACGGTGTTCGCGTGTTCGAACAAATTTTTTTCCTGTTCGAAAGTTCTGGTGCGAACCGAACAGGGGGGTGTTCGGCAATCCATAAACCTAATACAGTGCAAGCAGGTACAGCCTACATGGGAATGACAACTCTGCTCTAAATTCAGGAGCAATGCAGCACTGTTGCCCAGCACAGGAAGCTGCATTAGGTGGATTTTACTGCAGGCTCAATGAGTATTTGAAGGGCTTTGCAGTAGTACTAAGAGAAAACTGTAATTGCAGATTCACCATTAATTAGGTGCTGCAGCACATATTTTGATAGAGTCCATAATTCTACTTTAGGAATAAGAACTCTTTATGGAGTAAGTATGAAAGGGCCCAGCACCCCTATTTTTCACCTGATGTGACCAGATCATATGTGCCATTTTTTACTTTTTTTGTCATTTTACATTATCTTTTTACTCACAGCTTTGAAAGTTAGTAAGAGACCCCACAAACCATATATTCTGAAAGCACAAGAAGCCCAGAAAAAAAATGTTAAAAAATAATAGTTCAAATGTTTATGAAAACTATATTTTCAATTTTAAAAATACTAAAATTATTATTGGCACACACAAATACAACATGGCTTCCAAAATTCATACTAAATGTAAAAGATTAAAGTGATACTAAAGTCTATTTTTTTTTTGTTTTAAAATGAAAACATGTCATACTTACCTGCTCTGTGCAGTGGATTTGCACAGAGCAGCCCAGATCCTCCTCTTCTCAGGTCCCTCTTTGGCACTCCTGGTCTCTCCCTCCTGTTGAGTGCCCCCACAGCAAGCAGTTTGCTATGGGGGTACCGGAGCCGAGCCACAGCTCCCAGTATCCATTCAGACACTGAACCAGGGCCCGGCCCCACCCCCTCTCTCTCCCCATTGGCTCACTGACTTTGATTAACAGCAGTGAGAGCCAATGGCATTTCGCTGCTGTCTCAGCCAATGAGGAGGGAGTGTCCCAGACAGCTGAGTCACTCGTGCAACATTGCTGGATTGGAGGGAGCTCAGGTAAGTATTAGGGGGGCTGCTGCACAAAGAAGGCTTTTTATCTTTAAGCACAGAAAAACCTTCTGTCTTTACAACCACTTTAGACTGTATTCATGGTAAATATTAATCAAAAATATTTGCTAAAACCGTAAATAAGTAAATTAAAGTAAACCTATAGACAAAAAATGTGTTTCCTTTACATACACTATAACCCGTTACCACTGACCGACTGAAAGCATATATGTAGTGGCACGGTGGTGGGCTTTATGCCATGGCACCACATATACATATGGCAAGGCACCACATATACATATGGCAAGTGTCGCTGTTTTGTGCCTGGAGTGTGCTTAATTGCTCACTCCCAGCACTGTGATCAAGCTGTAGCTGACTGCTCCAGGTCTCTCAGGAAGCCCAGTAAATGCCTCCTGGGTTTAAGACCCCATGAAAAGGGTAACAGGCTCCCCTCTCATGCACTGATGCTTCATGTGCAACTTAATTGAACACCCAATATTGAACGAATCGCCCCCTCTTGTTCTCAAATTAAGGACAGTACTGTTGCCATATCAGGGGTGTACAGACGCCTGACATCTGCTCTTTTGACAGGGACTGAGGACAAAGATTCTCCATTCCTTCTCTCAGCATTGAAGATGAATGGACAGGAGACAGAGGCTCCTGCCCATTCATAAACTGAAGCAGAGTAAACACAGGTTATTCTGCTCAGTTATCACAGGACACAGGAGTGATCGGTAGCAATCGCTCAGTGTGTCCAATTCAGAAAATAAAGGGGCCGGTAAATCACATATCTACCGATCCCTTCCTCCGCTCTCCATCCTGACACATCCCCCGACAGCAGCTGGTGGGAGAGGAGGAAAGCCGGATTCAGGGGGGGCGAGGGGGCGGTGGAGGAGGAGCATGACATGGGGCCAAAGGAGGAGGAGAACACGGAGGGGGGCCTGGAGCAGAGGGGTCTGGAGCTTGGAGGAGGAAGACACGGAGGGGGGCCGGAGCCCGATGGAGGACACGGGGACAGTCGGGATGATCGATACAGTGGGAGGGACAGCTACAAGCACAGATCTCCCTGTATGGCATTTCAGCTGACAGCTGTGGGAGGGAGAGGAGGAGAAGCGGCTGTCAGCTGTTATCCTGAAGGCTATACAGAGAGATTGGTGCTTGCAACTGTCCCCCCCTCCGCACCAATCATCACTGACTGTCAACCAGGGGATCAGCCATGTGTGCAGTGTGGGTCACATTGTATTTCAGTTATTTCTAGCCTACTCCTGTTAATCTTAAAACAGTATTAAACCCCATACCAAAAATGCACAGTGCCTTTAAAAAGTATTCATACCCCTTGACATTTTCCACATTTTGTCATGTTACAACCAAATACAAATGTATTTTATTGGAGTTTTATGAGATAGAACAACAAAAAGTGGAACATAATTGTGAAGTGGAAGGAAAATGATAAATGGTTTTCAATTTTTTTTTTTTTTTAAAAGGGTTAGAGTTAGGTTAGGTTCAGGTTAGGTTTTAAAAAAACATCCTAAGCTTTGAACATCCCACAAAGCACTGTTCAATCCATCATCCTAAAATGGAACAACTGCAAACCTATCAAGACAAGGCCATCCACCTAAACTCACAGGCCGGGCAAGGAAAGCATTAACCTCTTCCCGTCCGCTGGCCATCAAATGACTGCTGGGTGGCACAGCTCTCCTTCTGGGTGGACTTCATATGACGGCCACCCAGAACAACTGCTCCCGCGCGCTCCTGGGGGCATGCAGTGCATCTATCGTGGCCTTGTCGTGTTGCTAGGACACGGCACGACCCTGATCTGTGTAAAGAGCCACGGCTGTGACTCTTTAACCATGTGATCGGCTGTGTCCAATCACAGCCGGTCACATGTAAACACGGAGATGCCGGTAATCGGTGCTCATCATCTCACACCGACAGAGTGTGAGGAGAGGAGAGCTGATCAGTGGCATCTCCTCACAGAGGACATCTAGGAATGTAATCAGGGCACTGATCATCAGTGCCCTGATTTCAATTAAATGCCACCAGTGCCAGAACTGTGTGCCAACCAATGCCTGCAATCAGTGCCAATCTGTGCCCACAATTGCCACCAATATGTGCCCACAAGTGCCAGCAATCAGTGCCCACAAGTGCCATCAATCAGTGGTCATTAGGGATGCCAGTCAGTGCTGGCTATAAGTGCTGCCCATCAATGCCCATCACTGCTGCCCATCAGTGCTCATCACTGCTGATCATCAATGCCACCCATCAATGCCCATCAGTGCCGCCTATCAGTGCCACCTATCCGTGCCGCCTATCTGTGCCCTGTGCCCACCAGTGCCACCCATCAGTGCCACCAATCAGTGCTCATCAGTGTCACATATCAGTGCCACCTATCAGTGCCCATAAGTGCGGCATATCCGTGCCTCCTCATCAGTGCCACCTAATCAGTGCCCATAAGTGCTGCCTCATCAGTGCCCATAAGTGCCATCTCCTCAGTGCCCATCAGTGCAGCCTATCAGTGCCCATTAGTGCTGCCTCATCAGCGCCCATCGGTGAAGGAGAAAAATTACTTATTTACAAAATTTACTGACAGAAACTAAGAAAAACTTTTTTTTTTCAACAATTTTGGTATTTTTTTTTTTAGGAAAAAATAAAAAACCCAGGAGTGATTAAATACCACCAAAAGAAAGCTCTATTTGTGTGAAGAAAATGATAAAAATTTCACATGATTACAGTGTAGAATGACCGTGCAATTGTCATTCAAAATGTGACAGAGCTGAAAAATGGCTTGGGCAGGAAGGGGGTGTAAGTGTCTTGTATTGAGGTGGTTGATCAGAGAAGCAGCTAAGTGGTCCATGGTAGCTCTTGAGGAGCTGCAGAGATCTACAGCTCAGGTGGGAGAATCTGTCCACAGGACAACTATTAGTCATGCACTCCACAAATCTGGCCTTTATGGAAGAGTGGCAAGAAGAAAGCCATTGTTGAAAGAAAGCCATAAGAAGTCCCACTTGCAGTTTGTGAGAAGCCGTGTGGGGGACACAGCAAACATGTGGAAGAAGCTCTGGTCAGTTGAGACCAAAATTAAACTTTTTGGCCTAAAAGCAAAACGCTATGTGTGGCGGAAAACTAACACTGCACATCACCCTGAACACACCATCCTCACTGTGAAACATGATGGTGGCAGCATCATGTTATGGGGATGCTTTTCTTCAGCAGGGACAGGGAAGCTGTATGGAGCCAAATACAGGGCAATCTTAGAAGAAAACCTGTTATGCCCCGAACACACGGTCGGATTTTCCGACGGAAAATGTGTGATAGGACCTTGTTGTCGGAAATTCCGACCGTGTGTAGGCTCCATCACACATTTTCCATTGGATTTTCCGACACACAAAGTTTGAGAGCAGGATATAAAATTTTCCGACAACAAAATCCGTTGTCGGAAATTCTGATCGTGTGTACACAAATCTGACGGACAAAGTGCCACGCATGCTCAGAATAAATAAAGAGATGAAAGCTATAGGCCACTGCCCCGTTTATAGTCCCGACGTACGTGTTTTACGTCACCACGTTCAGAATGATCGGATTTTCCGGCAACTTTGTGTGACCGTGTGTATGCAAGACAAGTTTGAGCCAACTTCCGGTTTCGGTAGCTAGGTTGGTGGAACGCACGCCGCCACCTCGCTACCCCAGATACCATCCGCTTTTGTTTTGTTTGTTAGGGGAGTATTGTTAGCTCCCGTTTTTAACTTAAACACCTATTTTTTGGCAAATAAACTTTGAGTTTTTACGCTATGAGGATTCCTTGTTTCTCCATACATATGTTTTTTTTCCGGTGCATACTTATATAAAGAACACTGTGGATCTAGAGGGAAGGAGCTCGCTGAACCTGAGAGGGGGATTCCGGGCGTCCAGGATTCCGGCCACAGGATCTATCCATGCCCTTCACCCCTGCAGGGGTTGGGCTTTCTGGTGAGTGAGGGCACAAGAGGAGGCCTGCTAAACACGGACACATTATTACTGAAAATTCGTTGGGGATTACACATTTGTTGGATATACCTACCATCTGTGTAGAGGGATCTCCGTCACATTCATTGGACAATTTACATTGGACGATCTTGTTTGTAGCACATACATTATTTTATTTATTTTTATATATATATTTTTTTGATCGTACCTATTTATCATCACTAAATACTTTTTTTCTTTGATCATCTTTCTAATACATACCCACATCCTGTTTGCATTTTTTTACGATTTATGTTAGAGGGATTACAGATGTTTATTAATATTTGGAATATTTACATGTATTTTTCATGTCACTGGGCACATGAGTGGGATCTTTAAATATTGATATAATGTTCTATGTCACCTTCATTTATTTTTTATTATGTATGATTTTGCAATTCTTTCACCAATGCTAGTGATTTGCACACCCACACCCCATGCAATATACGCTATGGAATAGCTTGCAGGGTTCTAGTAAGAATCTTTCACTTAGTTTGTTGTGGACTCTGGTGCACACCTCACATTTATTGTCCATTCTCTTTCCCAATATTTTTCATATATATTTTTTCATTTCACTTTTTTTTATTCACATATATATATTTTTTTGGTGTTTTTTTGTTTTGTTGGTTTTTTGATTTTTCTATAGTTTGTGAACAGCGCCATTCCCCTATTTAGAACACAAGTTTGAGCCAACATCCGTCGGACAAAGTCCGACCGTGTGTACGGGGCATGAGAGTCTGCAAAAGACTTCAGACTGCGGCGGAGATTCACCTTCCAACAACACTAAACACAAGGACAACAACACTAAACATACAACCAGAGCTACAATAGAATGGTTTAGATGAAAGGATATTCATGTGTTAGAATTGCCCAAAGTTCAGGCCTAAATCCAATTGGGAATCTGTGGAAGGACTTGAAAATTGCTGTTCACAGATGCTCTCCATCCAATTTGACAGAGCTTGAGCTGTTTTGCAAAGAAGTATGGGCAAACAATTCACTCTCTAGATATGAAAAATAGGTATAGACATACCCAAAAAGACTTGCAGCTGTTATTGGAGCGAAAGGTGGTTCTACAAAGTATTGGCTCAGGGGGGCTGAATACAAATGCACGCCACACTTTTCAGATATTTATTTGTAAAAAAAATTGAAAACCTTTTATCATTTTCCTTCCACTTCACAATTATGTGCCACTTTGTGTTGGTCTATTGCATAAAATCTCAATAAAATACATTTACGTTTTTGGTTGCAACATGAAAAAATGTGGAAAATTCCAAGGAGTGTGAATACTTTTCAGCTAACACGTTATAAGCAGTTAATGAAAATAGTGTTGTTTCTTTTGGGATAAAGGTTTTACATAAATAAAATAAAAGCTGATCATTTTTAGCACCCCTGTCACTGGCAAATGGTTTGTCTCAATCCTGCTACAACTGCAGGACAACTTGTTCTGTTGAAAAATAACAGAATTACTGGACAGATTACCAGGTGAAAATAAAAGAAAGAAAGACGCAACATTTAAGAATTAGTAAGCTGCAACATAACCACTTAAGGACCAGGCCTATTTTTCAAACTTGTTAAAATAATTTTTTTTTTCTAGAAAATTAAAAATCTCAATAGGCTACGTTTAAAACTGTCTACAGGTTACCACTTTTGAGTTACAGAAGAGGTCTTTTGCTAGAATAATTGCTCTCGCTCTAATAATCGAGGCGATACCTCACATGTGTTTTTTGAACATCGTTTACATATGCGGGCGCAACTTACGTATTTCTGTGCACAAGCACGGTGGGATGGGCGTTTTACATTTTTTGTATTTTTATTATTATTTATTTTACATTTTATTTTTTATTTTTACACTGTCCATTTAAAAAAAAAAAAGGGGTACTTTTATTCCTATTACAAGGAATGTAAACATCCCTTCTAATAGAAAAATTGCAGACAGGACCTCTTTAATGAGAGCTCTGGGGTCAAAAGACCTCAGATCTCACATTTACACTTAAATGCAATAAAAAAATTAAATACATTTTTTTTCAATAAAAAAGATTTTGCCTTTAAGACCATTGGGCGGAAGTGACATTTGACACTGCTTCCGTCATCCAATGGTATGTAGCCGAGTGGGGGCCATCTTTCCCTCACTTGACTCCATGCCTCACAGGAGAAAGGACTCGATCGTCTCCGCCGCTACCGATGGCTCCGCTAAGCGGCGGAGATGACATGAACGCAGCTGGAGGGGGGGTGCCCTCTCTCTCCCCCAATAAAGGTGATCACATGGCAAATCCACCGCAGAGAAATATGCCCGCCGTATTTAAAAATACCAGGGTTATGGCAGCTATCTGCTGCCATAACAACGATATCTAGCGTCAAAATACCAACGTATAATGACGGCGGGTGGTCCAGGAGTGGATAATACTCTTTTGTGTTTGGGTTTAACATTGTGTTAACAGCATAGGTGTGCACAGTTTATTGCATTAGAGTGTGCACCCCAAAGCTCAAACACACGCAGTTGTTGGTGTCGATAGAGCAGTGGATGGAGTCAGTAGGGCAGTGGACTTTGCCAGTAGGGCAAAGTAGGCCAGTAGGGCAAAGGACAGTGTCAGTAGAGCAGAGATTGGTGTCAGTAGGGCAGTGGATGGTGTCAGTAGTTTATTTTTTTTATTATTTTACTTTTAGATTATATTTTACACATTTTTTAATCATTTGAAAAAAAAAAATTTATATTTTTTATATTTTTACAATTTTTTTTAAGATCACCATTGGGGGGCTTAGGTGAAATATCACAGGGATGTCTCACTTTTGAGATGACGAAAGGGACTGAGAACAAAGATTCCCCAGTCCCTTTCTCTGCAGACTCTGCTGCTCTGGACAGTGAATGAATGAAAAATGCTCTGTGCTGAGCAACTTCCTTTTCATTTACAAACTGAAGAATAGTAAACTGTGTTTACTATGTTTCAGTTATAAATGAACACAGTGAGTGATTGGTACCAAACAGAAAAGGAAGGGACCTGTATAATAAATATTTACTGGCCATTTTCCTACTCTCCACTCTGAAATATGGAGGCGGGGGGGCTCAGGCAGAAGGGGGAATCTGTGCAGAACGGGTTGATTAATGTGTGCCTAGGCACACCTTATGCCCTTGTCTATGGTTAACAGCCTTTGAATTTTGTAGCACATATTTACTATGCCATGTGAGTAGGCACTGCTGTGTCACATATTTCACAGTGCTTGTCTTCAGCACTACAGAGGTGATAAGATGGGGTATTTCAGGAGGTGGAGTCAGTACAGGAATAACTTCTTGCAGGCAGCAAAAAACCATGGGATATTTAGTCCTTAGAAATTGAAAGTAATGAGCAAAGTAGAAGCTGCAAAGTAAGCTTTGATTAGATTTCCAAAAAATAACTATTGTTTTTATTGCTATGAAAATGCAGATGTTGGAAAATGAAAGTAAAATAACAAAAACTACTGTTTGATCCCTGATTGAAATTCTATAGGCTCTGTCTGAACAGAGAAAACATGATAGGGGTTGGGAGCATGATGAGTCACTGCCCTGACTTATTTACTTGTGCGTGTAAATTTGAACTTGAGCTACTGGGTTTTGTAAACAGCCCAGTTAAAAGCGCACAGTTAAAAATGTAAGAAGTGACCTGCTGGCTATATATGAAACTACAAAATATTTATATGCAATATTGCATATGTACTAGACTATAAAAAATTATAAAATAATTTTTTTTAAACTGTATTTTTGTTTTTAACATAATAAAAAAGGAACTATATACAAAACTCTTTAGATTAACTTTACTGTTAGTAAATATGAACCAAGGATTTGTTTTATTGCACACCAAATCCTGCCATATCTCTCAAATCTGACACAATTGCTGGTGCGGTTACATTCATTAAATGAAAATGTGGCATGATGGGCAACTTAAGCTTCAAATTATTCTCAGTATTACGATATTATACTAGTTCAACCACAGATGAGGCACTCAGGAATTTGAACATCAAGTTCATGTTTTTAAATGTTTACATGAGATAGTGTATTTCCTGCCAGCTTGCGCAACAGTATCCTGAAGAGAGTTAATGAGCTTAGTTTACAGTCCAGTATCCTCTGCCTTTTTTACACAAGCATGAACTGTGCAGCCAACAAAAAAGTTGGCTTGTTGTCTCCAGGAAGGAAATGAGACTCCAAGAATGTGAGATTAGAACTCAGGCCAGCTTGTTGCAGATAATTTTTTTTTTTTTATAAAATCTAACATTTACAGTATTTCACCTGAGGACTTTGAGTCCTGATAAAGTCTGTGACTGGTATGCAGCAGAAAGAACAGGATCTGTTCATTTCTATCAGTCAACGCTCTTTTCCAGAAGATGACCTATTGAACATTTCCAGGAATAGTTTTGCCAAGTCCATCAAATGCTTTCTTGGAAATACTCTTAGAAAATGGCTGTAATCCAGAAAGGATATGCCGAAAGCCTGGTCTGGATCGGAAGTTATATTTAGCTGCTAAATACAGTGCATTCTAGATGCATTTTCAGCTGCCCTGGGTTTTTGCTTTCCAGTATAGGAATGTTCAATCAGATCTGCTAACAACACATTGTAAAATAAAGATGCAACACCATAAATAAGCGAAGAGGGAGAGATTCATGCTGTGTCCTATTTACAAAGGAAACTAGGATATTTACAGTGATTACACATTTGAGCTTTTTTTGTAAATTCTACATAACCTAATATGGAGTTGCACTAATGTTACTGAGCACACTGTAAACACTTAGATTGCTTTGTTGTGGATTGGAGAGGTACCATACATTAATGCTTTTCTTGTGTGACACATGGGGATTGATTTACTAAAACTGGAGAGTGCAAAATCTGATGCAGCTCTGCATAGAAATCATTCAGCTTCCATTTTTTTATCGTCATAGCTTAAAGCAGTAGTAAACCGTAGCTGTTTAAAAAAAAACAAAAACACCTGTACGGCAATTGCATAATGTGCTAGTATGCATCGCATACTAGCACATTATGAAATACTTACCTCGGAGCAAAGCCCTCTAGCGCTGTGCTGTCACCGTTGAGAGGGCTGACATCTTCCCCTGGTCTTTCTTTTGCGTTCGAGCACCCCGGCTGTGTGATTGACCGTAGCCACGATGACGTTCTCTTGAGTATGCACGCAGGAGGCCTCGCTTCCCCCACAAAGCTCTGAAGGTCTGGCACTGTATATCGGACCTTCAGAGTGCATGCGCCACTGACGTAACTGGCTAGATCCAGGATGAATATCTCCTAAATGGTGCACATTTAGGAGATATTTATTTTACCTACAGGTAAGCTATATTAAAGGGCTTAACTGTACGTAAAAATCACCAAGCAAGCTTTACTACAACTTTAATGCAATAAGCTGAAGTTAGAAGCCGATTGGATACCAGGCACAGCTGAACCAGATTATGCATGCTCCAGTTTTAGTAAATCTACCCCATACTTACATACTCTCAACAAGAAAAAAAAGCTCTTCACTAACCTCCGTAGATGAAGGCATTGTGTAGAAATTCATCTTCAAAGGTCACAAAATCCCAGCTCATCTCCCAGTATTTGCATTGGCAGCAGAAACTTGGCGGGCAGCCCTCTAATGTAAAAAAAATACAGTGTGCTAAAGTTTGTTAGAAAACCTGACTTTGTTGTGATGAAGAATTAAAGTGTTTGTTAACCCAAAAAAAACAAAAAACAGATCCTGTTCCCTTTAAAGCATGTTATACAGCACAGTTCTTGTGCTGTATCATTTGGCCCCCAGTATCACCTAAAAAACCTGGCTGATCCTGCCAGTTTCTACTCTCCCCTCTCTGCGCTGACTCCAATGTATCAGGGCTGGAGAGCTCTGACACTGGAGTCATCAGAACGTGCCTCCGTCATCCGCAGCCTGCTCTGTGTCTCCTGTGTGCTCTCCCCCCTTTTCTCCCTTCCTCCCCTCTCTGCCTGACAGCACCCTGATCTTCTCCTGCTCTAAAAAAATCAGTCTTTTTCATCTATAGTTGCCTCTGCGGGCAGTCAGCTGAGCGCCGAACGGCGCTCTGAAGTAAGCTATTATACAGCATATTATTATAAATGACATGCACTGGGGAGCTTACTGTTATATATCAGAGGGAACTGTAGAATATTTTTTTTTTACATTAACAAACACTTTTATTATTTCACAGCGAGGTCAGGGATGGCTTGTTTTAAAGCTGTCATACTGCTTGTTAAAAATGTGTAAATAATCCATGTCTATAATCTGGGCACACACAGGTAAACTTTACGCTCATGTTCTGTTCTCAGTAGCTATTCCTTGTTTCTGTTTTTTCTGTTGAACGTGTGCAAATAGAAAAAATAGACCGATTCTGATTCAGGGATAGGGTTCTATTTACATGTGTGAAGACACCTAGTGGAACTGTAAAGCATGCCACAGTATGGTTAAGAACTTGCTACATATTGTAATACTGGGCTGTGTTTTTTCTCTGTTTTGGGAACTGTGGGGGAAAAACTGTTAACCAGTTCTGCATATGTGTCTGAAGTGAATTATGTCACTATTTTGCCTAATCTTGAGATGTTGACAACCCTACAGACAGGGGAGGACTGGCAAATTGTGGCCCAGGGGGCAAGTACAACCTAGAGGCCCATGGTGCAGCTACTTGGCCCCACTACCGCTCTCCCTTTTTCCTGCCTCCTCCCGACCCCCACCTCCCCAGGAATTGCCTCGCGTACGCCCCACAGGCTGCACTGTGGCATGATCTGTCTGTCTGACAGATCAGTGTACCGGGCCACTGTCATTAATTGTACGCAATTAATGGCAACTATTCATGCTATTCATTGTATACTATTGTCTTGATCTCTGTGATTGGTCACAGTGATCACATGGTACAACATCCTTAAAAAAGTTTATTAAAAAGGAACACGTAAAAAATACTACTTACAAGGGTAGATGAAAATCACGCATAAATGATAGTGGTGATAGGTCAACCGATTGCAGTCTCCAGACCTTTGGACAAGACGTGCAGAGCCTAGGCTTTGAAGAAGAAGGTGCTACCTTCGAAACGCGTCAGCCAGCAGCTGTCTGCACGTCTTGTCCATAGGTCTGGAGACTGCAATCGGTGGACCTATCACCACTATCATTTATGCGAGATTTTCTTCTACCCTTGTGAGTAGTATTTTTTACGTGTTCTTTTTCAATAAACTTTTTTAAGGATAATGCACAAGGCCTGTGCGCCGTTTTTTGTCTGATTGTTAGGATATCCCTATCCTTGAGGGCAGCAAGGCTGAAAGCTACCGTCCATCTTGAACTTTGAACTGTCGGGCTTACACATTTATGCGCAAGAGTTTTTGTTTTGTTGTATCACATGGTACAAACAGGGCCAATCAAAGCTAATGACAATAGTAAATATTGAACGAAGAGATTTATATATAACATATATTTATGTATATAACAGTGAAATGTACTGGTATAACCACTTCCCGTCTGGCCGCAGCACATATGTTGCGGCAGGTCGGCTCTATTGCGCGAAACGATGTACTGTACCAGGACATCATTCCGTGCAATAGCCAGTGGGGGTGTTAATTGTTACGTGCGATAGCTCCCCAGAGAGACAAGATGGCGGTCTGCTGATGTAAACAAGGCAGATCGCTATGTTGTCAGGCATGAACAGTGAGATCTTGTGTTCCTGCAAAGCAGGAACACGGATCTCTCTGTTCAGCCAGTGAGTCCATCCCTCACACAGTAAGAAAGCACCTCCTAGAGACACACTAAACCCTTTGAGTGCCCCGGATGTTAACCCCTTCCCTGCCAGTGTCATTTATACAGTGTCAGTGTATATTTTTGGCACTGATCACTGTAATAATGTCACTGGTTACCAAAAAAGTGTCAAAAGTGTCACTTAGTGTCTGACCTGTCTGCTGCAATGTCAGTCCCACTAAAGATCACTGATTGCTGCCATTACTAGTAAAAAAATAAATAAATAAAAATGCCATAAATATATAACATAGTTTGTAGACACAATAACTTTTGTGCAAACCAATCAATATACGCTTATTGGTATTTTTTACCAAAAATATGTAGCAGAATACATATTGGCCTAAACTGATGTAGAAATTTGATGTTTTAAATTTTCTTATTGGATATATTTTATAGCAGAGAGTAAAAAATATTGTTTTTTGGTTTTTTTTAATTGTCAGTCTTTTTTTGCTTATAGTGCAAAAAATTAAAACTGGAAAGGTGATCAAATACCACCAAAAGAAAGCGCTATTTGTGGGAAAAAAAGGACATCAATTTTATTTGGGTACAGTGTCACATGACCGTGTAACTGTCAGTTAAAGTAACGCAGTGCTGTATCGCAAAAAATGGCCTGGTCATAAAGAGGGGTAAACCTTCCGGAGCTGAAGTGATTAATTTACAATGCTATTTGTAATATGCAGCATGGAGGGGGTAATGTACTGCCACTGATCACTGATACATTAGTGGCAGTGTTTATGAACCCATGTATGCTGGAGCATAAAGGGGTTAATTAACACTGATGGTGCCACTGCCACTAATGCAGCACAAAGGGGTTCCTTAATTGCCACTGTTCACTAATGCATCAGTATTCAGTGACGGTACATTAACCCATCCCATGCTGCATATTACAAATAGCATTGTAAATTAATCAAGACCCCCCCCCAAAAAAAAAAACAAAAGAAAAAAAAAAACAAAGTTAACCTTTTCAGACAGTTAAACAACAGTACCTTAGCTTATGCTATTCGCCTCTGCTCACTTACTGGTTCACTGGCTCCTCATGGGTCGCATCAGCAACAGCTGCAGCTTTCCCTTTTACCCTTTCCATCCCATCTCCCAGCCTTTGAATTACGTCATGCCAGGCCGGGACTCAGAAGCTTCTATCAGGCGGAGATAACTCCATCACTCCGCCTGACAGGGAAGTGACTGTGCTGGCCGGATGTAGGAGGCAGAGCCCACTCGGTACACTTGTACCACTCTGCAGCACCTATAGCACAGTGTAGCGGCAGCCGGTGTCTGTGTAAATGTGGCCTTTGTACACCTCCCTTTTTATGGGGCATCAGGGCAGCCCGGGGGGGAAATTGCCTGCCCGCCCCTGCCTACAGAGGTACCTGAGAGTTTACAGTTGTGGAATCCTAATTTGGCAGTTGCCTGGCAAAATATATGATGATAAATATGGTACCCTCAGAACCAGATGTTAGTCTGGTTTACCCCCATTTTGCAGTATACCATGACTTACTGTGTTATATAAAGAAGAAACGGAAGTAAGTTGCTGAACAGCTAGGTGGTGGTAACCTAGTCTCATCCTAGGATGGTCCTAGATCTGGCTCATTCACATATATTAGGTAGATATTTAGGGGTAGAAGAAACAAAACAGTAGATTGAGCAGCATTTTTCCTGACCTGTTGAACCAATATACTGTATATATCCATCTGGTGAGTCTTCATAATGGAAGGGATGATTTACACCTGATTAGGCGATTGAGAAGTAGCAGTGTGTCAACTCGCAAGCTATTGAGAATGACTTGCTAACCTACAAAGTCCATATTGCCCATTAGATTTGAACTATTGAAGCATACATTTTTTTATCTTATTGGTGACATCCGGGGACATATTCGTATTGCAGATAAAACTAGTTTGTTGATAGCTTATGGAAATAACAAAAGTCTTTGCCAATGGTCTAAAGTAATTCTACACCTGTATGAGGACCTGGAAACAGCGTTTGCCAATGCCTGAATTGCAGGCTGAGGCTGACCGTCACCCTGGTACAGAGTTAAGGCAACAGTCTGTTTTAGAAGCTACTCTACTAGTGCACAGGTATAACTAACACTTTATGATCCATGCACAGTTCAAATATTCTCTCATCTCTGGACTTTCACACTAGTTCTCTCCGCATTGATGCAGCAATTCTGAGTCGGTAACGCTGAGCTTGCACCAAACTCTACCAGCACAGATTCCAGTCATCTCACTCCCCCTGACTTTGGCCTGACACTATGCTTGGATACCAGGAAGCCATTCTTAATCTTTATTTAAGCCTCTTTTAACCCCGAGGCCTCACTCATCTCTTGTGACAATACAGGCTGGGTTCCCAGGACGCCCCATGCAGTCATTTTGTACCCAGTATGAGGGGTACTAATCTCTAGGGAAGGAGACAAGCTCACAAGCTCCTTTACTACCAGGGCACCCATCACTGTCAAGCCATGTTGCCATGCTTCCCATCTGGCTGGCTGCTTATGCACCTGACACTGATCCAGTTGTCATTAGGATAGCTTTCCAGCATCGTAGACATTGACGCAGCCTGTTCTCTAACTTTTCTTGTCCCCTTTTTCTAAGCCCTTGTTCTTAGGCCACACATGCACCCCTTTGAAAAGACTTCTGGCCAGGCAGAATAACAGGAACTTCCAAACTTTACTGGAGATTCTCTATCATCCAAGTAATCTTCCAAGTAATCTTCTAAGTGTATCAGCCAAGTAATCCTAATACATAATCTCCCTCACTTTGCCCACAGATAATCTAGCTTCAAGCTGCCCAATATCATACCTCCAGAAAGTAGCACAAAATCTATCTTATGATAGGTCCATCTTCAGTACCTCGACTGGGTACCCGTCAAAGTGGGTACTCAAAAATAACAGGAACAACTTGGATGGTACAGTAGTTCCCCAAGGCTATTTCCATCCAAGGACCCTGCAGGGTTGCCATCACTTGAATTTATAACCTACCACAAGGGGGGCAGTGTTATGAATACCCGAGAGCCAACAACATTAACCCTTACCTAACCCCCGAGCAGCCTGGGAATATAGACAATAATAAAATGAACACTATTACCATAAAGTAAATAAAACAAAATGAGGTAGATTCCTTGTAGAGCATAAAACCCAAGTAGGCACATGCATATAAGTCGATGTATTCCACATAAGCTAATATTGGATGCAGTGGCTGCTGCTTCCTTAGTAACCAATGACAGCCGGAAGCTGTCATGTTCATCCATGCCAAACACCCAAAGTGTTTGATGTTCAGAAAAACATCCAAACAACTAGCATAATGTTCGAACCATACATTAAACTTATCCTTACCCTGGAAGGTTCATGAGGCTGCTTTAGCAGAAAGGAACCCCAAAGTATCACCACTGAAAGGTTTACCTTAGAATAGGATGTCAGAGGCCCTAATATTCAGGAGGTGAACAAAATCTTACAGAAAAATTTAAAGGAGTTCTCAAAATTATCTGGCCAAACTAACGTTGTTTACAATGATGTTGGGGCTAAGCCTCAAGTCACATTAAAGTCAAAACCTTATCAGGTACCTAAAACTCAGTGAAAATCCATTTACAGAAAATGTTAGCTCTTGGGGTAATAGGGGAATCCATGGAATTGTATTCTATTCTGTTGAATATATTGAAGATGTTGGATGGTTTCTAGGGACAGATCAACAATTCACATCCCTTGGTGAAATATAAAAGAGAGAATATGAGAGAGAAAATCACTCTAAGAAGATAATGAGAATGGGATTTTAGTGAGAATGTTTAGACTGAGGCAAGCACCACCACAAATAGTATAAAAGTTTTTTAAACTTTATTGCAAACCGGTGTCGTTAAAATAACTGCTTGACCTTTTTTCTCATGGTGTCAGGAAAACTTGTCAGAAGTGACTCATACAGTTAACAAAGGAATGAGCTAGGACAGAAATTTTACTTAGTGTTCTGGATTGAGACAAGCACACACTATAGAGGGATATGCTTTGTTCATAGTTCATGTGAGAGGATAATGCTGTGTACACACGAGCGGACCTTACAGCAGACTTTGCCCTGCGGACTTTTCGACGGACTTTACGACGGACTTTCTGAATGAACAGACTTGCCTACACACAATCAACCAAAGTCCGTCGAATTCGTACGTGATGACGTACGACCGGGCTAAAATAAGGAAGTTCATAGACAGTAGCCAATAGCTGCCCTAGCGTGGCTTTTTGTCTGTCGAACTAGCATACAGACGAGCGGACTTTTAGACCAGACTCGAGTCCGTCGGATAGATTTGATAGGTTTCAAATCTAAGTTCGTCCAACTTTTGAGAAAACAAAGTCCGCTGGAGCCCACACACGATCGAATTGTCAGACGAAATCCCGTCCACCGGGCAAAGTCCGCTCGTGTCTACGCGGCATTACAACCACTTAGTTTGCCTGAAAATTTGTGTTTGATAAACGCCTGTGCAAATATCGTATGACATTAAAAAATTGCAACACCCACCATTTTATTCTCCAGGGCCTCTGATTTCAGAAAAATATAATATTTGGGGATCTAAGTAGTTTTCTAGCAAAAATTGTTAATATTTTATTTCTTATTAGTCACTTAGTTTGTAAAGTTGCACAAATATTATTATTAATATTATTCAGGATTTACTGTATATATACTACTGCACTAACAGTTTGTGCAGTAGTATAATGGGGACAGTACAGTGACAATAAAGTTCATTACTAGATGGTTAGGAGGGCCCTGCTCATAAAGGCTTACAATCTAATAGTATATTTACCAGTTACTGCTAGCAGGTGGTGCTCTAGAGTCTGCTGACTGCTAGTTTTCTGCAGTGTGTTACTTCAATAGGGTGAGCGGAGTATTGTTTCATCTCCTGCTGGATAAATCAGAGGGGGGGGAGGGATAGGGGGGCACATCTCCTTTCCTGGTTGTTTATAGTGCCCTGTATGAATTTTCTGCAAGCTGTCAAGAAGTGAGTAGCTACTTCTAGGCCTTACAACCCAGTATGCTCTACATAGAAAATACAGATTTTATACAAGCAATGTTGTAAAAGACCAGATTATAACACATATAATAAAATTTGAAACAAAATGATAGTTTCCCTTTAAGGCACTATTCTTGTAAATACCAGCACCACTCTTCATGACTGTTTATCAGACTCTCCATACTGCTCCCTTTTTCCTAGAAAGTTTAGTCAATCATTTGCTTGGGTTGTTCCATTTCACTGCTCATTATGATTATACAGGACTAAAAGATATCATACCTTATCAAGCTGTGCTATGATGACTTCACTTAAGATACTGGCTACCATTCTGCTATACAGTAAACAGCAAGTTTGTTTTTTAGTCTCACAGCATAACACTGTTTTCTCTGTCACTACAGAAAAAGATTGGTAAAAATGAGGACTATTATTAATGGAGGTGCAAAATTACCACCAAAATAGAAACACTCAGGTGTTGATTTACTAAAGGCAAATAGATTGTGCACTTTGCAAAGTGTAGTTGTACTCTGCAAGTGCAGTTGCTCCAGAGCTTAGTAAATGAGGTAAAGCTTTCTTTGGAAAGTATACCCAGTAACGTGCAAGGAAAATAAAAAGAAAAAATGCATTTTTACTTGCACATGATTGGATAATGGAAGTCAGCAGAGCCTCTGCTCATTTACTAAGCTCTGGAGGAACTGCACATGCAGAGTGCAACTGCACTTTGCAAAGAGCACTGTCTATTTGCCTTTAGTAAATCAACCCCTCAATGTCACTTACATAGTTGCTGACAGTCCCGATTTTTCCCGGGACGATCCCGATTTTGGGACCCTCGTCCCGATCGGAGACTGTCCCGATTCGGGATTTAGCCTTTTGTCCATGGAAAAACGGGAATGTTTGGCTCTGCAGCAGTTCTGGATCCTGGCTCCAACAAAATGGCCGCCAGCGCCGCCGCGAGAGCTTTCCCCTTGTGTTCAGCTACATCTTCTCTCGTTCCTCGTGTTCGGTGGAGAGGGGAGGGGCCGATCCGGGCAGCCAATGAATCGGCTTCTCTCTTCACAATTATCCAGCCGGGGTTAGCTGCATGGATCGGCCCCTCCCCTCTCCACTGAACACGAGGAACGAGAGGAGATGTAGCTGTACTGCAGCCAACACTCCGTCTGCAGCCGACACTCCGCTGGGGGCACTGCTTTAAGAGGCACTCCGCTGGGGGCACTGCTTTAAGAGGCACTCCACTGGGGGCATTGATTTAGGAGGTACTCCGCTGGAGGCGCTGATTTAAGAGGCACTCTGCTGGGGGCACTGATTTCAGAGGTACTCTGCTGGGGGCACTGATTTAAGAGGCACTCTGCTGGGGACACCTGATGTAAGAGGCACTCCGCTGGGGACACTGACCGCTAGGGACACCTGATGTAAGAGGCACTCCGCTGGGGACACCTGATGTAAGAGGTACTGTACTGGGGACACCTGATGTAAGAGGCACTCCACTGGGGATACCTGATGTAAGAGGTACTGTACTGGGGACACCTGATGTAAGGAGGCACTCCGCTGGGGACACCTGATGTAAGGAGGGACTCTGCTGGGAATGCCCGATGGAAGGAGGCACTCCGCTGGGGACACCTGATGCATACTTGCCAACAGTCCTGACAATCCCAATTAATTTCCCAGGATTTTGCCTTTGTCTCAGGAAAATCGGTAATGTTTTAGGAAAAAACGTCCGGCAGGCTACAAGAAAATGGCCGTTGCCGCCGTCACGAGGATGATTTCCCCTTGTGTTCAGTGGAGAGGGGAGGGGCAGCCAATCAGCTTCTCCCCTCTCCACTGAACACACACACACAAAAAAGTCGGGAACTTCCGGGATGGAGGGCTCAGTTGCTTGGTGACACAGACTGCTCTGTAAGGAGGGCTCCGTTGCTGCCAGCTGCTGGGGACACTGAAGTAAGGAGGGCTCTGTTGCTGGAGGACACAGATTTGTAAGGAGGGCTCCGCTGCTGGGGGACACCAGATGTAAAGGAGGGCTCCACTGCCAGGGACACCAGATGTAAAGGAGGGCTCCGCTGCTGGGGGACACCAGATGTAAAGAAAGGCTCCGCTGCTGGGGGGCACCAGATGTAAAGGAGGGCTCCGCTGCTGGGGGACACCAGATGTAAAGGAGGGCTCCGCTGCTGGGGGACACCAGATGTAAAGGAGGGCTCCGCTGCTGGGGTACACCAGATGTAAAGGAGGGCTCCGCTACTGGGGACACCAGATGTAAAGGAGGGCTCCACTGCCGAGGACACCAGATGTAAATGAGGGCTCCACTGCCGGGGACACAGATGTAAAGGAGGGCTCCGCTGCTGGGGACACCAGATGTAAAGGAGTGCTCCGCTGCTGGGGACACCAGATGTAAAGGAGGGCTCCGCTGCCGGGGACATCAGATGTAAAGGTGTGCTCCACTGCTGGGGACACCAAATTTAAAGGATGGCTCCGCTGTCAGGGACACCAGATGTAAAGGAGGGCTCCGCTGCCAGGGACACCAGATTAAAGGAGGTCTCCGCTGCTGGGGACACCAGATGTAAAGGAGGGCTCCGCTGCTGGGCACACCAGATGTAAGGAGGGGCTCCGTTGCCAGGGACACAGTTCTGTAAGGAGGGCCTCTGCTTCTGGGGGCACCTGATGTAAGGACGAACTCAGTTAGGGGCACCTGATGTAAGGACGGACTCTGCTGGGGGCACCTGATGTAAGGACGGTCTCAGCTGGGGGCACCTGATGTAAGGACAGACTCTGCTGGGGGCACCTGATGCAAGGATGGACTCTGCTGGGGGCACCTGATGGCATCTGGTGGCAGGCGATGTAGCAGGTGACACGCTCAGGGGTCCCACTGATTCTGGATTATGGTGAGTTGAATAATTTAATTCTATATTACAATGTAATAATAGTAATAATGCACTTCAATCATCCTGACACCACAACAACCATGGTGCTGGGATGATTGAAGCGCTAACACCAGGTGTTTGGAGTATCTTTAACTGCTGATTTGTTAAACTCTGGAATATACATTTCTATTGTGGTGTAGGATCTGGGCCTGCTGTCCCTCCATCCCTCTTTCCTTCCTTCTCTCTCTTTCCCTCCTTCTTTTCTTCTTTCCTTCTTTCTCTCTCCCTCCCTCCCTCTTTTCCCCTTTCTTTCTCCATCTCTCATTCATCTCAGACTCTAAACACACCCCCATTTGAACCACGCCCATATAAGCCACGCCCACTATTTCACGTAAATCACGCCCATTTTTATTTTTGCTATGCCCCACCCCCTAATTATAATAAGACTCCGCCTACAGCCAAAAAAGTGTCCCTATTCATTTTTTTACAATGTTGGCAACTATGCACTTATTGAGCTGCCTAATCTGCTATGTTTTTCTTTATTTGGATAGTGTTTTTTTTAATTTAGGGGTAGTAAATTACAATAACCCTTCCGCAATAGAAGCCAAGAGTTTGTTTACATTTTTTCACAGATTTGCATTTTTTTGTTTTTATTTGTGAAGCTGATCTACAACTTCATGTATGTAAAGGTTCAGTATCTCCCCCTTTTTTTCATATGAAGATCAAGAACAATGAATTTTAATTTGGAAGGATTATACCTGTGATAACATGCAAAGCGAGGAGCCACTGGAGACCATGGGGGGGATTTACTAAAACTGGTGCACACAGAATCTAGTGCAGCTGTGCGTAGTAACCAATCAGCTACTAACTTCAGTTTGTTCAATTAATCTTTGAGAATAAAACCTGGAAGCTGATTGTTTACTATGAATGGCTGGACCAGATTCTGTGTGCTCAAGTTTTAGTAAATCTGCCCACTTTGTGGCCCATTTAATTATGTTACTCTTTTAAATCCTTCCAGGAAGGAGGATGATTTAATTTCCTTCCTGGCAAGATCTCATATTTAAATATGGACCGCTTGATTCATATATAAATTTAGACCGCTTGTCCTAACCTTGCAAGCCTCTCAAACCTTCTGACACTCTAGGTGCAAACATATTCTAGCAATAAGAGATAACAAAGCAGAAGACACAATTCTTTAAAAACACTTCTGTATTATATGTTGGTCAACAAGTACTTTAATTAGTAGTTAGATCAGCCTTCACATTCTCATAATGAGCATAGATCAATAAACTCTAAATACAGTATCTACAATCAAATAGCAATGTTTATCAGGTTAGTGCAATTAGAAGCAACCATTCAAAAGCAACCTTGACAGAAAGGGGAAAAATGTTAATAGGTTGTCAGCTCCCTCTGGGCCACTGGTGTACTGAACTATATAGTTATCAGGGATGAGCTGAACACCCTCCTGTTTGGTTCGCAGCAGAACATGCGAACAGGCAAAAAATTTGGCAGAACGCGTGAACACCGTTAAAGTCTATGGGACACGAACATGAATAATTAAAAGTGCTAATTTTAAAGGCCTATATGCAAGGTATTGTCATAAAAAGTGTTTGGGTACCTGAGTCCTGCCCCAGGGGACATGTATCAATGCAAAAAAAAGCTTTAAAAACAGCCATGTTTTCGGGAGCAGTGATTTTTTTTAATGCTTAAAGTGAAACACTAAAAATGAATTATTCCTTTAAATATCATGCCGGGGAGTAGTCTATAGTATGCCTGTAAAGTGGTGCATTTTCCCGTGTTTAGAACAGTACCACAGCAAAATGACATTTCTAAAGAAAAAATTGTCATTTAAAACTGATCGCGGCTGTAATGATTTGTCAGGTCTCTTCAATATAGAAACAGATAATTAAAAAAAAGCGCATGGGATCCCCCCCTCCATTTGGGTCTGTTATGAATATTAAGGGGAACCCCGAATCAAAATTTTAAAAAAATAAAATCCATACCAGGCCCTCCAAAATCCATACTAGACCCTTATCCGAGCACGCAGGCCGCAGGAAAAGAGGGGGGACGAGAGAGCCCCCCCCCTCCTGAACCATACCAGGCTACATGCCTCCAACATGGGGAGGGTGCTTTGGGGGTAGTCCCCAAAGCACCTTGTCCCCATGTTGATGGGGACAAGGGCCTCATCCCCACAACCAAGGGGACCCCCAGATCCCTGCCTTCCCCCCGTGTGAAATGGAAACTGGGTGCAAATACATGGAAAAATGGGAGCAAGATATTGGTATCAGCCTAAGAGCTGAAGAATGGCACAAAATGTCTCTCCAAGCCTCCAAGTCATATATTAATACCTCTTTGATAGAGGCAAACTACAAAATTCTGGTGAGATGGTATATGGTCCCAGTGAAAGTGGCAGCTTTTGTTCCGGGTGCCTCCCCGCAGTGCTTTAGAGGATGCAACAATGAAGGCACCATGATACACACATGGTGGTCCTGCCCAAAAGTGCGTAGATTTTGGATCCGTACGTACAACTTTATATATTCATTAACCCAAGTGAACTTAATCAAGTCACCCTTGCAGGCACTGCTGGGACGCCCAGTGGACGGAGCATCGAAACATATGCGAAAACTCATAAATTTTGTATTTGTCGCAGCAAGAATAGCGATAGCTAAATCATGGAAGTCTCCAACGATCCCCTTTTATCTTATAAAATCCAAACTGTCATGGATTATGGTTAATGAACGTCTTTCTGCTATCTTAAATGACAAAATGCATATGTTTGAAAGAATATGGGACCCCTGGATAAAATATATCTCAAATACATAATGCGATGGGATACCTAGAAATCCTTCGCTTTAAGACAGGAGCGCACCTCCCCCTCCCCTTTCTCTTTCTACCCTCTAATTCTCACTTTCCTATCTTCTTCTTTTTTGTTATTTTACTAAATATAATAAGCCCCAAAGAGTATAGGGGTTGATCGAAGCCCTAGGGCTGTTATTGGAGGATTATTTACAGGTTACACTAAACTGAGGAGCCGGGGAGTGAGAATTCTCCTCCTGAGACTCCTAAGCTATGCATGAAACACAATAAGGAATTAATAACCATATGGAATTATATGTTGTGTAACCTCCCTATCTCTTTTATTTTGTTCCTTTTATTTCTTTTTTCTTTGATCATTTTGTATAAACGTCTAGTTATTGGTTTTTACATCCTAAAACAAAACATGTAAAACTGTAATTTTATATCTTTTGTAAAATCTTGAATAAAAATATTGGAAAAGAAACTGGGTGCAAATGTACCCCTACCATTTCACAAAAAAGTGTCAAAATGGTAAAAAAAGACAAGACACAGCATGGGACAAGTTCTTTATTAACCTCCCTGGCGGTATGATTATTTCGGATTTTAGGTGCTGAAAGCGGTACCATTATTTTGCATGGAAATTTGGCGTTTTATACTGTAGGTCTGTAAATCTTAACAATAACACACTTAAATCTGTC
The DNA here is from genome assembly GCA_037952925.1 of Lithobates clamitans. NCBI lineage: Eukaryota > Metazoa > Chordata > Amphibia > Anura > Ranidae > Lithobates > Lithobates clamitans. The sequence goes on from JBBGZY010000229.1 coordinate 4,179,061, forward strand.
CAACCAGAGTCTAGTAGATATCCCGGGTATGATAAAGTTTGAAACACAAAAACATAAATTATAATATAATAAATAAAAATAAATAATTAAAAAAAAAAAAAAAAATAGTAATAAAAGAAATTTCCCCACAATTCACTATCGCTCAATTCTGCAAGTGTTCTAATTTACTATCGCTGTTTTCTAGCTGGTCTAAAGCCACTTTTGATGTAAAGGGACACTTTTTGGTTGCTATGGACAATCTCCAGTTTCCAGGCAGAAAGAACAGTTTTATATATATAAAACTGCATGCAGGACACTGGGCAGACCACTAGGGACAAAGGGGATGTGTCATTATTTGATACAGTACTGTAATCTGTAAGATTACAGTATACTGTATCTGTACTGTGTGTTTCACTTTTTGAATTTGCCGCCGAACTCCGTCCCCGGGCGTCGCAACGCTCGCAGGGAACGGAGCTCGGCACTGTGAATCGAGCGAGACACAGCGGCTCGCCGATCACAGCGGGGAGACATCGCAGGATCCAGGAGATAAGGTAAGTAAACTCTTCCTGGATCCTGCAATGCAAGCCCGAGTCTGGCTCGGGGATACCGCTTTTGGTATGAAAAATCCACCCCGAGCCAGACTCGGGAATACCGCCAGGGGGGTTAAAAATAAAAAAATAAAAATGTCCCACGAAGTAAGTTCACGCCACCCAACGGACCGTAAAAAAAAAAAAAAAAAGCAGTGACCGACCCTCCTCCATGGGAGGCCCCCGCCGTCTGACGCATCTTCGCTTGTGACAGCTCTTATATTACTGAGGGCGGGGCCACCTGGTGACATAACCAGGTGACCCCGCCCCCTCTGACGCTATGGGGACTCCCCCATGGCTTCCCCATGGCATCAGAGGGGCGCGGGGTCACCCATTTATGTAACTGGGTGACCCCACCCCCCTCTGATGCCACAGGGTAGCCATGGGGAAGTCCCGGTGGCAGCAGAGTTATATAAGAGCTATCACAAGTGAAGATGCATCAGACGGCGGGAACCTCCCATAGAGGCGGGTCGGTCGCTGCTTTTTTTTTTCGGTCCGTCGGGCGGCGTGAACTTACTTCATGGGACATATTTATTTTTTAATAAAGGACTTGTCCCAAGCTGTGTCTTGTCTTTTTTACCATTCTGACACTTTTCTGTGAAATGGTAGGGGTACATTTGTACCCTGTTACCATTTCACACGGGGGGAGGCCGGCATCTGGGGGTCCCCTTCTTAAAGGGGGCTTCCAGATTCGGAAAAGTCCCCTGCCCGCAGACCCCCACAACCACTGGGCATGGGTTGTGGGGATGAGGCCTTGTCCCTGTCAAGATGGGGACAAGGTGCTTTGGGGGCTACCCTCCCCATGTTGAGCACATGTGGCCTGGTATGGTTCAGGAGGGGGAGGGCCGCTCTCTCATCCCCCCTCTTTTCCTGCGGTCTGCCAGTTTGCGTGCACGGATAAGGGTCTGGTATGGATTTTTGAGGGGACCCCTACTCCATTTTTTTTAAATTTTGGTGCAGTGTTCCCCATAAAATCCAGGTCTGGTATAGATTTTGGGGGGACCCCCACGCCATTTTTAAAAACAATTTGGCGCATGGTTTCCCTTAATTCTCATATCAGACCCGAAGGGCCTGGTATGGATTTTAGGGGGACCCCCAAGCAATTTTTTTTTAAATTTTGATTCGGGGTTCCCCTTAATATTCATTCCAGACCCAAAGGGCCTGGTAATGGAGGAGGGGGAATCCCATGCTCTTTTTTTAAATTATCTGTATCTATATTGCCGAGACCCGACAATTCATTACAGCCGCGATCAATTTTAAATGACAATTTTTCCTTTAGAAATGTCATTTTGCTGTGGTACTGTTCTAAACACGGGAAAATGTGCCACTTTACAGGCATACTATAGACACCCCCCAGGCACGATATTTAAAGGAATATTTCATTTTTATTTCACTTTAAGCATTAAAAAAATCACTGCTCACGAAAAAATGGCAGTTTTTAAAAAAATATTTTGCATTGATACATGTCCCCTGAGGCAGGACCCGGGTCCCCAAACACTTTTTATGACAATAACTTGCATATAAGCCTTTAAAATGAGCACTTTTGATTTTTCATGTTAGTGTCCCATAGACTTTAATGGTGTTCCAGCGGCTTTCCAATTTGCCCCGAACACTGCATATTGTTCAGTGTTCGCAGAACTTATGCTCGGGCCGAACCGTTCGCCCATTCCTAATAGTTATAACTGGAATACAATTATTGCTGGTTCACAGGGGTAGAGTGCTTTCTTAACTAGAGAAACTGCGTTTGAGAATCCTGGGTAATAGATAGCTTCATTATGATGGTATAAGTTGTCTTCTGCTAGCAATGGTGGGGCCCATAATAAGTGTGAATACTTGTAGGCCAATGATGTTAAACAGATAAACGATTGGATTGCTTTCTGCAAAGGTTACTTTGTGACTGAGGTGTAAATTGGTAGCCCTCACAAGCTACATATATATAGACATTTGTATATGATCAGTTGTAAGTATGTGGTCGTGAAGAACCTGAAAATGCCTGATATGATATAATTTTCTATCAATAAATTTTCACTTTTTGATGCAGCAATCCTCTTCTATTTTATATATATATATATCCAGTGTAGCCTATATCTACAGTGCATTCCTTAGTGTACTGTTTTTAATACACTCCAGGCGGTATACACAGTATCTAATACAGTGTGTACAGTGTCTACTACACTTCTGGTGGTGTACACAGTTAAAATACAGTGCTGGCGTTGTACAGTTTCTAATACAGTGCAGGCAGTGTACACAGTATGTAAAGTTTCTACTACACTTCTGGTGGTGTACACAATACAGTGCAGCCGTAGTACAGTTGCTAATACACTGCAGGTGGTGTACACAGTGTCTAATACAGCGTGTACAGTTTCTACTACACTTATGGTGGTGCACACAGTATAAAATACAGTGCAGCTGTTGTACAGTTTCTAATACAGTGCAGGCGGTGTACGCAGTATCTAATACAGTGCAGCTGTAGTAGGAAGTGGATGGAAGGCGCGTGATCAGACGCTTACATCAAGAAATGTATGGTTTATTTATGTAAAAGAATACAGACATATAGTCATATAGATATAAAATCATCTTTGTTCAATAGATAAGACCATGCTGGTCTAGTAGTAGAATATTTTGTGACCTGTTGTGTGGTAGGGTCTGCTGACCTTGGTAGTGTTCAGAGAATGAACTTAGACAAAAGGCACGTCTCACTCGAGCTGCGGGAGACCCCTGGAGGCTAATGCAAAAGTGTGAACAAGATATGGTGATAAATACTCCTGCGCTTGTGAGATCGTTTGCTGTAAAACAAAGGTAGTATTGTAGTCAGAGATAGGACTGGGGGAGATGATGGAGCGTGTCCCGCTGCCTTAGCTGACCAGGGGTGGTCTGGAAAGGACTGTTTAGTAGGAAGTGGATGGAAGGCGCATGATCAGACGCTTACATCAAGAAATGTATGGTTTATTTATGTAAAAGAATACAGACATATAGTCATATAGATATAAAATCATACAAATACTACATAATATTATAAAAAAAAGGAAAAACAGGTAACAAAATAAGTACTAGGAAGTTAAAATTGGGGTGTGCCCATATTGAGGCAGGTATTTAAGAAAGGCTGACGCGTTTAGAGGAAAACCTCTTCATCAGAGCCAGGAGAACTGGAGCACAGTCTGTATGGGCCGGTAGGCCGACATGTGTACATGGGGAGAGGTGGTGTGGCTAGTAGGAGGATGTGTCCTGTGATGGACAATTGATTATTCCAAGTTCCATACCCAGGTGTTCTAGATGGAGTATAAATAAGAACAATATATACCGTACACTACAGACTGGAGACGTAAGATAAGTTTTTACATTGAAAAATGCATTCATAAAATGATAAAAAGTATATAATATAAATATATTAGAAATAAAAATTACCATATCAGTACAAAGAATTAATGATAGGTAGTGGGATTTTGAAGCACAGAACATGAGATTGTAGTCTAAATACATACAAATGAAAAAATCTACGCATACATAAGTGTACACACACATACTCGTGTACACATACATGCATATACATACACGTGCATAATACAAACGCATGTAAATGCATTAAAAAAAAAAAAATCACAAAACCTTTCCTATCCCTAGGCAGCAAGACGCTTTCTATCCAGGCATCAGCTGCCTCAAGGACACCTCCTCCCTCCTCCCCCCCCTTCTGCTGCCAGGATCACACGGCTCTCCACTCCAAAGGATCTCTACAGTTTGCAGCTGTGTCTACACACTTCTCCTGAGACAGGTTAGCCACAATGGTCTTTGTAACTTCCTTATCCTGTTAAACCCAGCAGTGTCCATAAGAGCTTGCTTACTTTCCCTGCTCAACTTATGTTTCACTACAGGCACATCTGACAGCCTAACAGCACCGCAAAAAGAAAATACAATCTATTTACATTCTAATTTCATCCATAGGTAGGTGCGTTCTGTTATCAGCCCACCTGTCTGCCACCTCCAATATTTGGTCACCAACACTAGATTATCCCCCTAACGTATCCACTCCCACCACTCTCCGCTATTGCGTTGCACAAACTACACATTCCCACCCTACCGCCATGACACTGGTTCTACATAGGCACAATACATGCTGTGTAGGGGTGGTCTCCACATGTGTGTGTATGCATGTGGACATGTATATGTGTGCATGTATATATATATGTGTGCATATATATATATATATATATATATATATATATATATATATATGTGTACAGATTTATGTGAATATATACATATATTTATATTGTTTCTTTATCTATATATATATATATATATATATATATATATATATATATATATATATATATATGTGCATATGCGTTTTAGATTTTTATGTACATTTGATATATGCATTTTTGTATATATTTTTGTGGATTTCCATTTGAATGAACACATTTCTGTTTTTGCACAAACCACATGGCCATCTTTGTGCCCCCATTTGTGCTTTCCGTGAACAGGGGCATACCTCCACATATCTGTTCCAGCACAGCGTTTTACGTGCTGGCAGAGTTTTTACACGCATGCGCATGTCCTTTGGACAAAAGCACAACCGGTTTTACCATGCGGAGAGACAATATCTCTCAATGTGTCTCAGTGCACTTTTTACTTCATTTACCATCGCCCCCCTCCCCCCCCCCTCTCATATGCATATATGTTTTTTTTTTTTTTTTTTTAATGCATTTACATGCGTTTGTATTATGCACGTGTATGTATATGCATGTATGTGTACACGAGTATGTGTGTGTACACTTATGTATGCGTAGATTTTTTCATTTGTATGTATTTAGACTACAATCTCATGTTCTGTGCTTCAAAATCCGACTACCTATCATTAATTCTTTGTACTGATATGGTAATTTTTATTTCTAATATATTTATATTATATACTTTTTATCATTTTATGAATGCATTTTTCAATGTAAACTTATCTTACGTCTCCAGTCTGTAGTGTACGGTATATATTGTTCTTATTTATACCCCATCTAGAACACCTGGGTATGGAACTTGGAATAATCAATTGTCCATCACAGGACACATCCTCCTACTAGCCACACCACCTCTCCCCATGTACACATGTCGGCCTACCGGCCCATACAGACTGTGCTCCAGTTCTCCTGGCTCTGATGAAGAGGTATTTCTCTAAACGCGTCAGCCTTTCTTAAATACCTGCCTCAATATGGGCACACCCCAATTTTAACTTCCTAGTACTTATTTTGTTACCTGTTTTTCCTTTTTTTTATAATATTATGTAGTATTTGTATGATTTTATATCTATATGACTATATGTCTGTATTCTTTTACATAAATAAACCATACATTTCTTGATGTAAGCGTCTGATCATGCGCCTTCCATCCACTTCCTACTAAACAGTCCTTTCCAGACCACCCCTGGTCAGCTAAGGCAGCGGGACACGCTCCATCATCTCCCCCAGTCCTATCTCTGACTACAATACTACCTTTGTTTTACAGCAAACGATCTCACAAGCGCAGGAGTATTTATCACCATATCTTGTTCACACTTTTGCATTAGCCTCCAGGGGTCTCCCGCAGCTCGAGTGAGACGTGCCTTTTGTCTAAGTTCATTCTCTGAACACTACCAAGGTCAGCAGACCCTACCACACAACAGGTCACAAAATATTCTACTACTAGACCAGCATGGTCTTATCTATTGAACAAAGAGAACTGAGACGAACCTCTCTGGCAAGAGGTTTCTCCAATAGCATTGAAGCACATGAAACATGCCACAAACCAACAGAAATTTCCACTACGCCAGAAATCACTCCCACAAGGGAGGAACTCATGATAGCACTTTTTTCCAAATTGAGAAACATTCTGCAGAAAGAGATGACACAATGGTGGGACATTCTACTATTAGAAAATTATATCAAAACAAACTGTGTGCCAAGAGGCCTAAGACTAACTAAGACTTGCATATGGCTAGACGATGATCTTAAGGATGCATGGGCAATCCAAATGAGAGAACTAAATAAAAAATTACTCTTATCAATCATCACTCAAAGGGAGAGAAACCTACTTAAAATCCGCAATGACTTGAAAAATGTCCAGGATGATTTGGCCCCCTTCACTGATCTCACGTCTTTCAACGATTGGGATAAGAAGATAAATGACCACATGGTCACTTTTGAAACCAATCTCATCAGTAAGAAGTCAGGCAAATTTGAGAGGGACAGATTAGACTATCTGTATGGGCGCGAATTTGAATGGAAAAGACCAACCGATGACGCTGGCCCTCTCACAAACAAATCAAAATCACTCCCTCGTAATGACATACGCCCTATGGGCCCTCCACGCCACAAAAAACCTAACACAAATAAGGGCAACACCACAAGACAGAGATCGCACAGAAACTCCCAACCACAGAAACATCCCACCAATAATATTCAAGGGAAAAGGAAAGAGGGGCATCTTCCGACCCAGAGATCCGACCCACCAGGCGACAGCAGCCTACTATCCTTCATCCCACAACAATAAAAACAAATGGGCCAATAAACTGGAAAATGGCCGGACTCCACCATCAGGAGCCAAAGCCCAGCAAACACAAGGTCATACTAATGACTCTGTCACTACCTCAACAAAAAGCATGAACCACACTCTACTGCCAGATACCACCACAACCAACCACCACACCAGCTACCAGATGAACAATACACCCATTCAGCAAATACCGATGGAAAACACACAACCATGTATTTTTTTAGAAGAGGGAGCTGTGGGAAACTGGAACCCCACTGCACAACAACAACAAAAAACCCCTCTGGAATTCCAACAGAGGTCGGTAAGAAAAAGAGAAGATGGAGAAGAAGAGGTAGACGAGGAGGAAAGAGCACCAAAAAAAGGGAAAAGATAATTCCAACACATACTACAATTAAGATCTTCAATCTATCTAGTTCAGTCTTCGATGACACAGAACTCAACATCCTTCGCAAAGGTCTCAACTTTGCCCCAAAAAACCCTCCAAACCTTTTTGAGATCTTTTTAGACCTAAATAGGTATATAAGAAATCTCACCCTGAAAAGGTATTTTGCCCTTCGCGAATCACCCTCTGAAGCACCATCCTTATCCACAAGCCCTCCATCTGACAATATTGCACTAAATACGGACAACGCACTCGAAAACTTGGAGAGTCTTTTTCAGGAGGGAGTCTGCGAGGACTATGAAACTGAACCAGAACTCTTAGCCCTCATGGAAAAACAGATCACACACACCGACTTCAAACTCAAGTCTTCCTTCCATCCCCACTGGGCAAAAGGAAAATTCATTCCAATATTCTATGAGATAGTGCTGGACGAAATTAAAAGGATCTGTCAAAAAAATTGTCTCAGTGACAAATCCATAAACATTAAGAACAAAGATCACAAAGTCCCCAAAGAGATCCTTAAGAAATTCCAGGATAGAGAAGACATCATTATTAGGCAAGCTGATAAAGGTGGTGGTCTAGTAATTCAAAATCAAGCTGACTATCTGGCAGAGGCCCTGAGATTCCTTGGAGATACCGACACATATGAGAAACTCCCTGCTGACCCACTACCATCTTTTGCAACCTCCCTCGAAGTCCTATTAAATCAAGCTAAGGATAATGGAGTCATCACGAAAAGCGAACTCCTTTTCCTTAACAAACAGCATCCACTGACTCCCCATTTCTACCATATCCCCAAAATTCACAAGAATCAGACAAATCCACGGGCAGACCTATTATTGCTGGGATCGACAGCTTAACCAGCAATCTAGGTTGTTATATCGACCACTTCCTACAAGACTTAGTAATACAACTACCATCATACGTAAAAGATTCCGGACACATGCTCGACATCCTTTCATCATTTTCTTGGCAACCGCATTTCAAATGGCTCTCCTTTAGATGTCTCTTCTCTCTATACCTCCATCGAACACAAATATGGCATAGAAGCAGCCAAACACTTTTTCTCCAAGAGTAACATACACCCTCTACAGACCAAATTCCTCCTCGACTCCATCGAATTCTGCCTCACTCACAACTACTTCTCCTTCGTGGGCGAGTATTTTAGCCAAACCAAGGGAACTGCCATGGGAGCAAAATTTGCACCTAGCTACGCAAACCTCTTCATGGGCATGTGGGAAGATCTGTTCATCTGGGCCAACAATCCTTTTAAAGATCAGCTCGCCCTCTACACCCGATACATTGATGACATCCTGATCATTTGGAACGGATCACATATGGATCTAAACAAATTTCTGGAATACTGCAACTCCAATCCTTATGGTATCTCTTTTACCCATGTGGTCGACAACACATCACTCGTCTTTCTGGATTTAGACCTGCAAATCGAGGAAGGCAGCATTATATCCAAAACCCATTTCAAACCTAGTGCTGGAAATTCCTACCTCCACGCCAAAAGTCACCACCATCCCAAATGGATCCGTAACATACCCCACGTGCAATTCTGCAGGCTGAAGAAAACCTGCACTAAGAAAAGTGACTATGAAAAACAGAGATCCATCTTAAAAAAGAAATTTCTTGAGAAGGGTTATGAAGAATCACTCATCAAACAGGCCTTTTACAAATATTGGACCCAGTATGACGAACATCCCTCTGTCACTATGGCAATGGAGGCTAACAAAACAAGCGGCAATAAAAGGACCACCAACAGCAATATCTCCAACCCCATCAGATTCAGTACACAATATAGCACCAAAGCATTCGACATACAGAGAGCCATCAAGAAAAATTGGAACATTCTCAAGCAGGATCCCATCTTCAATCCAGTTCTACCACCCAAACCAGTAGTTGTGTTTCGAAAATCCAAAGATCTTAGAAGCCTAATAGCTCCGTGTAGAGTACGAAAACCTCAGAACCAAACCAAGACCCCCACTGGCAATTGGGCATCCATCTTCGACCAGAAAGGCAACTACAAGTGTGGAACCAAAAACTGTGGAGCCTGTGCCTTCATGGCACACCACAAAAAAGAAATCATGGGGTCCGACGGCCAGTTTCACAAAATCAAACAGTTCATCAATTGCGGTAACTCCTATGTAGTCTATGGTCTTATCTGTCCATGCGGTCTTCTGTATGTTGGGTGCACAATACGTCCACTCAGGACAAGATTTAGCGAACACAAATGCAGCATAATCAATAGTAACACGTATCATCAGAGTAAAAATAAAAAATGCCACAGCTATTCAGTACCTAGGCATTTCAGAGAATGTCATAACAGCAATCCAACAGGCATCAAAGTGTTTGGCATTGAAGCTATCAAAAAAGACTCTGACAATGGGAGGAGATTCAGAAGACTCTGTAAACAAGAATCATTCTGGATTTTCACTCTTGGGTCATTGGTTCCCAATGGAATGAATGAAGATCTAGATATCCACGGGGCTATCTAGATACAGAATATCACCATCATGCTTTGCCCCCCCCTCTATCCTAGCCATCCCCAGCCCCCCCCCCCTTATTACCTGTGATCCCCTTCATATCATCACCATCATTCCACCATACGGTAAACCCTGTATACCCTCTCCTGTCCCCGCAGTTTCATGTACACCATTTCTCCTCATATTATCCACTTCTGCTGTTATACAACCCATATAAACTTGTGTGTGTATATGTGTATGTGTATATGTATATGTGTATGTATATGTGTATGTGTGTATATATGTATATGTGTATATATGTATGTGTATATATATATATATATATATGTATGTGTGTATATATGTATATATGTATATGTATATGTTCTGCACAAAATACCTCCGGTTCACTATTCAAATCATAGTCACACTTTTCATATCACATTACTTTATATGGCTTAATTGGATTCAATAATAGCCTTTTCATTCATGCCCTCGGACCCGCCCCCCAGAGTCTTTTAAACCCCTAGCACAACCTCATCACAAAACCTTTCCTATCTCTAGGCAGCAAGACGCTTTCTATCCAGGCATCAGCTGCCTCAAGGACACCTCCTCCCTCCTCCTCCCCCCCTTCTGCTGCCAGGATCACACGGCTCTCCACTCCAAAGGATCTCTACAGTTTGCAGCTGTGTCTACACACTTCTCCTGAGACAGGTTAGCCACAATGGTCTTTGTAACTTCCTTATCCTGTTAAACCCAGCAGTGTCCATAAGAGCTTGCTTACTTTCCCTGCTCAACTTATGTTTCACTACAGGCACATCTGACAGCCTAACAGCACCGCAAAAAGAAAATACAATCTATTTACATTCTAATTTCATCCATAGGTAGGTGCGTTCTGTCATCAGCCCACCTGTCTGCCACCTCCAATATTTGGTCACCAACACTAGATTATCCCCCTAACGTATCCACTCCCGCCACTCTCCGCTATTGCGTTGCACAAACTACACATTCCCACCCTACCGCCATGACACTGGTTCTACATAGGCACAATACATGCTGTGTAGGGGTGGTCTCCACATGTGTGTGTATGCATGTGGACATGTATATGTGTGCATGTATATATATATATGTGTGCATATGTGTATGTGTGTGTATATATATATATATATATATATGTATATATATGTATATATATATATATATATATATATATATATATATATATATATATATATATATATGTGTGTATATATATATATATATATATATATATATATATATATATATATATATATATATATATATATATATGTGTGTGTGTACAGATTTATGTGAATATATACATATATTTATTTTGTGCATATTGTTTCTTTATCTATATATATATGCATATGCGTTTTAGATTTTTATGTACATTTGATATATGCATTTTTGTATATATTTTTGTGGATTTCCATTTGAATGAACACATTTCTGTTTTTGCACAAACCACATGGCCATCTTTGTGCCCCCATTTGTGCTTTCTGTGAACAGGGGCATACCTCCACATATCTGTTCCAGCACAGCGTTTTACGTGCTGGCAGAGTTTTTACACGCATGCGCATGTCCTTTGGACAAAAGCACAACCGGTTTTACCATGCGGAGAGACAATATCTCTTGATGTGTCTCAGTGCACTTTTTACTTCATTTACCATCCCCCCCCCCCCCTCATATGCATATATGTTTTTTTTTGTTTTGTTTTTTTAATGCATTTACATGCATTTGTATTATGCACGTGTATGTATATGCATGTATGTGTACACGAGTATGTGTGTGTACACTTATGTATGCGTAGATTTTTTCATTTGTATGTATTTAGACTACAATCTCATGTTCTGTGCTTCAAAATCCCACTACCTATCATTAATTCTTTGTACTGATATGGTAATTTTTATTTCTAATATATATATATATATTATATACTTTTTATCATTTTATGAATGCATTTTTCAATGTAAACTTATCTTACGTCTCCAGTCTGTAGTGTACGGTATATATTGTTCTTATTTATACCCCATCTAGAACACCTGGATATGGAACTTGGAATAATCAATTGTCCATCACAGGACACATCCTCCTACTAGCCACACCACCTCTCCCCATGTACACATGTCGGCCTACCGGCCCATACAGACTGTGCTCCAGTTCTCCTGGCTCTGATGAAGAGGTTTTCCTCTAAACGCGTCAGCCTTTCCTAAATACCTGCCTCAATATGGGCACACCCCAATTTTAACTTCCTAGTACTTATTTTGTTACCTGTTTTTCCTTTTTTTTTATAATATTATGTAGTATTTGTATGATTTTATATCTATATGACTATGTCTGTATTCTTTTACATAAATAAACCATACATTTCTTGATGTAAGTGTCTGATCACGCGCCTTCCATCCACTTCCTACTAAACAGTCCTTTCCAGACCACCCCTGGTCAGCTAAGGCAGCGGGACACGCTCCATCATCTCCCCCAGTCCTATCTCTGACTACAATACTACCTTTGTTTTACAGCAAACGATCTCACAAGCGCAGGAGTATTTTTCACCATATCTTGTTCACACTAGTGCAGCTGTAGTACAGTTGCTAACACAGTGCAGGCTGTTCACAGTATCTAATACAGTGTGTACAGTTTCTACTACACTTCTGGTGGTGTACACAGTATAAAATACAGTGCAGCCGTTGTACAGTTTCTAATACAGTGCAGGAGGTGTACACGGTATCTAATACAGTGTGTACAGTTTCTACTACACTTCTGGTGGTGTACACAATACAGTGCAGCCATAGTACAGTTTCTAATACAGTGCAGGCAGTGTACACAGCATCTAATACAGTGTGTACAGTTTATACTACACTTCTGGTGGTGTACACAGTATTTAATACAGTGTAGTGTTGCAAAACAAAATATACATCATGTCGGGAAGGCAGACGCTCACAGGCCACTAAAAGAGGACAAGCAGCCTCTGTGTCTACAGTCAACAGTGCTGGTCATGGGCATGGTGCATCCTTTGCAGGTGGCCGTGGGACACGCTTGTCATTTTTTTCTGCTACTGGCCGTGTTATTGAGCCAGTACATGCAGAAGAGTTGGTGAGGTGGATAACAAAGCCGTCCTTATCCTCCTCATCCTCTGTCACCAATAGGGATGAGCTTTATGTTCAGGTCGAACATGATTTCGATTCGAACATCGGCTGTTCGCCCATTCACCGAATAGCAAACAATTTGGGGTGTTCGCGGCAAATGCGAAAGCCGTGGAACACTCTTTAAAAGTTTATGGGAGAAATCAAAAGTGCTCATTTTAAAGGTTAATATGCAAGTTATTGTCATAAAAAGTTTTTGGGGACCCGGGTCCTGCCCCAGGGGACATGTATCAATGCAAAAAAAAGTTTTAAAAACGGCCATTTTTTTGGGAGCAGTGATTTTAATGCTTAAAGTGAAACAATATAAGTGAAATATCCCTTTAATTTTGTACCTGGGGGGTGTCTATAGTATGCCTGTAAAGTGGCGCATGTTTCCCGTGTTTAGAACAGTCCGAGAGCAAAGTGATTTTTTAAAGGAAAAAAAGTAATTGAAAAGTACTCGCGGCTATAATGAATTGTCAGGTCTCTGCAATACACATAAAAGTCATTGAAAAAAACGGCATGGGATTCCCCCACAGTCCATTACCAGGCCCTTTCGGTCTGGTATGAATATTAAGGGGAACCCCGAACCAAAGTAAAAAAAAAATGCGTGGGGGTCCCCGCAAATTCCATACCAGGCCCTTCAGGTCTGGTATGGATAATAAGGGGAACCCTGCACCAATTTGTTTTTTTTAAATGGCATAGGAGTCCCCCTCAACCAGACCGTATGGATTTTAAGGGGAAACCAAAATTTTTAAAAAAACGGCATGGGTGTTTCCCCCAAAAATCCATACCAGACCCTTATCCGAGCATGCAACCTGGCAGGCTGCAGGAAAAGAGGGGGGGGACGAGAGAGTGGCCCCCCTCCTCCTGAACTGTACCAGGCCACATGCCCTCAACATGGGGAGGATGTCCCCATGTTGATGGGGACAAGGGCCTCAACCCCACAACCCTTGCCCGGTGGATGTGGGTTATGCGGGCGGGGGGCTTATCGGAATCTAGAAGCCCCCTTTAACAAGGGGACCCCCAGATCCCACCCCCCCTGTGTGAATTGGTAATGGGGTACAAATGTACCCCTACCATTTCACAAAAAAAGTGTCAAAAATGTTAAAAAAGACAATAGCCGGTTTTTGACAATTCATTTATTAATGTCTTCTTCTTTCCCCGCTTCTTCCATCTTCTTCTGGTCTTCCTTCGGTTTTCTTCTTCTTCCATCTTGTTCTTCCCCCGCTTCTTCCACTATTTTCCTCTGCTTCTTTCTCCGGTCGTCTGCTTCTTCCTCCAGTCTTCTCCTCCGGCATCTTCCTCCGGCTTCTCCTTCCCCGCTTCGTCCGGACGATCCGCCTCAATGGGAGTCTCCCGCTGTGTAACACTTCTGTTCTTGTGACAGCTCTTATATAACTGAGGGTGGGGCCACCCGGTGACTCCACCCCCCTCTGACGCACGGGGACTTCCATAGGGAAGCCATAAGGCTTCCCCCGTGTTGTCAGAGGGGGCGGGGTCACCCTTTTATGTAAGATAGAGGAAGAAGCGGGTGAAGAAGCAGGGGAAGAACAACATGGAGGAAGAAGAAGAAAACGGAAGGAAGACCAGAAGAAGATGAAAGAAGAAGCGGGGAAAGAAGAAGACATTAATAAAGGAATTTTTTTTTTTTATTATATTTTTATTGAAACATTTTTCAAAGAAAACAGGCACATATCCAACAGCGTGAATACGCTATATCATGAAGACTGTACAAGCAGAGGTAGAAATAAGTATAAACAAAGGGATCAAAAATGATGACAAATAATAATCAAAAGAAAATCATAAAACATAAAATAAGTCAGTATCAAATAAATCATATGGGCATACAAAGCAAAAATTTATAGCAAGGACATAATGGGGTGGGAGCCAGATATCATATGAGATCAGGTCCGTATGGGGAGCTTGGAACCGCTCGACACCTGGCCCACCAGGGGCCTCAAATAACTAAAGAGGTGAGCTAAAGGATGAACTATCCCAAAGAGCCCAAATCTTGTCAAACCTATCTGTCGTGTCCTCCACCATAGCCGTCAGGTTTTCCATTTTGCGTATGTCTTTAATACCTTGCAATAGCTGTTCTTGGGTTGAGGGATGTGTGGACAACCAGCAGGCAGGTATGGCTCTTTTTGCTGCTAGCAAGATAAAAGAGGTGAGTTTGTTCGGGGCCTTCCCCGGGCCTGGGAATGGGAGGCCTAAAAGGAAGTGTACTGGGTCCATACGGAACTGTAAATCAAATATCTGCTGGAGCACTGTTAGTACCATGGACCAAAAAGGAACAATCAATTCACATTGCCAGAAGATGTGATATTGATTCCCCCTAGCTTTCCCACATCTCCAACACAGAGGAGAAAGAGAGGGATCATAACAATGTAAAACCTCCGGGGTCCTATACCAAAAATATAAGACTTTATATGCTGTCTCCTTCTGTGCCACACATCGAGATATCTTAGAGGTTGAGGACCAGATTTTAGCCCACTGTATGTCAGAAATTTGTTGTTGGGTGTGTTGCGCCCATTTGTTCATATAGGAGTGGGGGACCTTTGGGAGAGGGTCATTTTCCTGGGGAATTTGGTATATACTAGAAATGAGTTTGATATGGACCCTGAGAGCATAAAAGTTTGAAGGACGTTGGCTTGGCGAGAATGAGTGATATAGCAAACGGTTTGGGATTTGGCTATTGGATTGAAGGTCTTTGAAGGGTCGAAGTTTGCGGGTGACTGGGTTAACAAAGTGTCGGAGTTGAAACATACCTGCCCTAGACCAGGGGAACATTCGGAGATGTGAGAGGATATCAGGGATTAAGGGGTTAAAAAGTACATTGGAAAGGGGGGGGCATATGGAAGAGAGAGAGAATTTGGGGAGGCAAGACCGCCATATCTTGAGTGAGAATAGCATGGGACCTAGGCAGAGACTCTGTAGCCTGAGGTCCGAAATTAACTCAGGGGACCAGACTAGGGAGCATGGATGAGTTGGAAAAAGAGATCCCATCTCAAATCTCCGGCCATCGGCTTGGGGGTCTTAGACTGGACCAGGCCACTACTGCACGGAGGTGTGTGGCTAAGTAGTATTTATAAGTGTCCAGGGCCCACATACCTCCCTGACTTCTAGGGGAGAAGGCCACCGAGCTGGCCACTCTATGGGCTCCTCCTCTCCATATGAAGTTAAGAAACCACCTTTTAAGTATTTTTAACTGTGCCATTGGGATGTAAACCGGGAGTGTTTCGAAGAAATATAGCAATTTTGGCATAATGGACATCTTTAGCACGTTAATTCTACCTATCCAGGATATCGGGAGAAGATTGCAGCGAGTCAGCATGGCATTTATATTCCTAAACAGGGGGTGATAGTTGGTCGAATAAAGGGAGGAGTATGTAGGCGTAAGTTGAACCCCAAGATATTTGAGAGATGTTGTGCACCAATGATATGGGTATGATTTTTTAAGCATTAGGAGGTCATCAGGAGGTATGTAAAGAGGCAGGGCTTCAGTTTTTGATGTATTAACCTTGTATCAGAAAGGGAGCACATTGGGATAGTAAGACCTGGAGAGAAGGTAGGGAGATATAATGGTTAGTAAGGGTAAGGAGTACATCATCAGCAAACAGGGATGGACTGGCCATCGGGACTACCGGGAGATTCCCGATGGGCCGATGGCTCAGTCTGGGCCAGTCTCACTTTCAGCCGCATCTGCGGTGCCCGGCGATCTACCCGTCAACCGCCAATAGCTGGCGTCTGACGGGTAGATCGAGATTAGCCAGCATGCAGAGTAGCGCAGGGAGCTTCTGTAGTAATAAGTTCTCTCTCGTGTCATCACGCTGTTCCCCGGCGGCCCCGCCCCCTCCTCTCTTCTAGTCTATACTAATTGGCTTGTAGGATCATCTGGTATAGACAAGAAGAGAGGAGGGGGCGGGGCCGCCGGAGAACAGCGTGATGACACGAGAGAGAACTTATTACTACAGAAGCTCCCTGCGCTACTCTGCATGCTGGCTAGTAAGACCCCACAATGTGCCCTGATGATGTGCTATGTGCCCCATCATGTGCCCCGCTATGTGCCCCGCTATGTGCCCCATCATGTGCCCCGCTATATGCCCCGCTATGTGCCCCATCATGTGCCCCACTATGTGCCCCATCATGTGCCCCGCTATGTGCCCCATTATGTGCCCCGCTATGTGCCCCATCATGTGCCCCACTATGTGCCCCATTATGTGCCCCGCTATGTGCCCCATTATGTGCCCCGCTATGTGCCCCATCATGTGCCCCATCATGTGCCCCGCTATGTGCCCCATCATGTGCCCCGCTATGTGCCCCATCATGTGCCCCATCATGTGCCCCGATGTGCTATGTTCCCCATTATGTGCCCCGATGTGCTATGTTCCCCATTATGTGCCCCGATGTGCTATGTTCCCCATCATGTGCCCCATCATGTGCCCCATCATGTGCCCCGCTATGTGCCCCATCATGTGCCCCGATGTGCTATGTGCCCCATCATGTGCCCCATCATGTGCCCCGATGTGCTATGTTCCCCATCATGTGCCCCGATGTGCCCCATCATGTGCCCCGATGTGCTATGTTCCCCATCATGTGCCCCGATGTGCTATGTTCCCCATCATGTGCCCCGATGTGCTATGTGCCCCATCATGTGCCCAGAGCCCTGATGTGCCCCATGCCCTGATGTGCCCCGATGTGCCACGTGCCCTAATGTGCCATGTAGCCTGATGTGCCCTAATGTGCTATGTGCCCTGATGTGCCCCGTGCCCTGATGTGCCATGTGCCACGTGCCCTAATGTGCCATGTAGCCTGAGGTGCCCTAATGTGCCCCATAATGTGCCCTGATGTGCCCCATCATGTGCCCTGATGTGCCATGATGTGACCTGATGTGCCATGTGCCCCGTGCCTTAATGTGCCATGTGGCCTGATGTGCCATGTGCCCCATAATGTGCCCCATCATGTGCCCTGATGTGCCATGTGCCCCGTGCCCTGATGTGCTATGTGCCCTGATGGCCTGATGTGCCCCATGCCCTGATGTGCGATGTGCACCATAATGTGCCATGTGCCCCATCATGTGCCCTGATGTGCCATAATGTGCCCTGATGTGCCCCGTGCCCTGATGTGCCCTGTGCCCTGATGTGCCATGTGCCCCGTGCCCTGATGTGCCATGTGCCCTGATGTGCCATAATGTGCCCTGATGTGCCCCGTGCCCTGATGTGCCATGTGGCCTGATGTGCCATGTGCCCTGATGTGCCATGTGCCCTGATGTGCCCCGTGCCCTGATGTGCCCCATGCCCTGATGTGCCCCGTGCCCTAATGTGCTATGTGCCCCGATGTGCCCCGTGCCCTGATATGCTATGTGCCCTGATGCGCCCTGATGTGCTATGTGCCCGGATGTGCTGTGCCCCGATGTCCTATGCCCTGATGTGCCTTGTGCCCCCATGTGCTTTGCCCTGATGCCCTGTGCCCTGATGTCCTGTGCCCTGATGTCCTGTGCCCCGGTGTGCTGTGCCTCAATGTCGTGTGCTCTGATGTTCTGTGCCCTGATGTGCTATACCCTAATGTACTGTGCCCTGATGTGTTGTGCCCTATTAGCTGATGTGCTGGGCTCTGTACCCTGATGTGCTGTGCACTGTACCCTGATATGTTGTGCCCTGTACGCTGATGTACTGGACACTGTACCCTGATATGTTGTGCCCTGTACGCTGATGTACTGGGCACTGTACCCTGATATGTTGTGCCCTGTACGCTGATGTGCTGGGCACTGTACCCTGATATGTTGTGCCCTGTACGCTGATGTACTGGGCACTGTACCCTGATATGTTGTGCCCTGTCCGCTGATGAACTGGGCACTGTACCCTGATATGTTGTGCCCTCTACGCTGATGTACTGGGCACTGTACCCTAATATGCTGTGCCCTGTACGCTGATGTACTGGGCTCTGTACCCTGATGTGCTGTGCCCTGTACCCTGATGTGCTGTACCCTGATGTGCTGTACCCTGATGTGCTGTGCCCTGATGTGCTGTGCCCTGATGTGCCTTGTGCTCTGATGTGCTGGGCTCTGTACCCTGATGTGGCCTGATGTGCTGTGCCCTGATGTGCCTTGTGCCCTGATGTGTTGTGCCCTGATGTGCCTTGTGCCCTGATGTGGCCTGATGTACCGTGCCCTGATGTGTTGTGCCCTGGGCCGGTCTGGATGAAGTCCAGGGCCACATTTTTGTCCCAGTCCAGCCCTGTCAGTAAATAGGGATAGTTTGTACTCCCTTTGACGCATGAGAAACCCTCTTATGTCAGGATGGGATCTGATAGCCTCCGCCAAAGGCTCCAGGCATAAAATGAAGATAAGGGGGACAGCCTTGTCTAGTTACGTTGGACATGGGGAACGAACAGGAAATGAAGGAAGCCAGTTGGACCTGCGGGGTTGGAATAAAGGGATTGCAGGGCTTGAAGAAAGGGACCTTGAATGCCAAATCTAGTGAGAGTTGCAAACATATAGGGCCAACTTAATATATCAAATGCCTTTTGGGCATCAAGGCTTAATATCAGGGCGGGACGGCGGACTCTGTCTGGTGGGGACAAAACCCACTTGGTCTCTGTCGATTAGTTTCATCAAAAATTGCGAAAGGCAGTTGGCCAAAATTTTCATGAATAGCTTATAATCTGAATTCAGGAGTGCTATTGGCCTATAATTGTCCGGGAGCGCAGGGTCCTTATCAGGTTCGATATGACTGTGATATATGAGTGAAGAAATTGTTGGTGGGGAAGTTTTCCCTGAAGTAAAAAATTATATAGGGATATCAAGTGTGTTGACAGGGTAGGAAGGAAAGACTTATAGTAGGAATATGGAAGACAGTCTGGACCAGGGGCTTTATGATTCGGCAAGGACTTTGAAAGTGTCAGCCAGTTCCTCTACTATGATAGGGGCGTTTAATATTTGTACGTCTGAGTCTGTTAACTTGGGAAGTCGCATGCCGAACATAAACTCTTCAAAAGCTGACATTTCAAATGGGGGGTGGTGGTTGGGTGTGAGACAGTTATAAAGTTTGTCGTAGAATTTACCAAACACCTGAGTCATAGTCTGTGGGCAGTAAGAGGGAGTCCGGTCAGGGTGTTTGATGTGGTCTGGAAAAGGAAGAAAGGGTCTTGGGTTAAGTCTAGAAACCAACATCCTGTGTGGTTTATTTGAAAAGACATAGAACTATTGTTTAGGCCATAGGAGCGACTTGTCTACTGTTGATTTTATACGGTGGTGTAAGAAGGTTACCGCACGCAGCCGGCCCACCGTGGGAGCGCAGAGCAAAGATTTTTCAGCAGCTGAAAGTTGGGACAGCAAAGATGATTTCAAGTGGGCTTTGTCTTTCTTCCTTTGTGAGCCAACAGCAATACACTGTCCTCGGAAGAATGCCTTATGGACCTCCCAAAGGGTGGATGGGCTGGTCACGGAACCTGTGTTTAATTAAA
Source organism: Lithobates clamitans (assembly GCA_037952925.1). Taxonomy (NCBI): domain Eukaryota; kingdom Metazoa; phylum Chordata; class Amphibia; order Anura; family Ranidae; genus Lithobates; species Lithobates clamitans. The sequence goes on from JBBGZY010000229.1 coordinate 4,199,612, forward strand.
AATATTCAGTTAAAGCTTTGGAAAGTGTGTCTTTTGTTTCGGGATGTGTTAGTAGGGATTTATTGAGTCTCCAATGACATTTCCTGGTAAACGCATTGGAAAGGCTAAGATCTAGAGATAAGGGAGCGTGGTCCAACCAGGTAATGGGTTCCAATTTGGACGACACCATATGCGATAGTAGGGGGGCAGAAACCAGGAAGTAGTCTAGTCTAGAGAACATCTTATGAGGGGGGGAGTAGAACGAGTATTGTCTACCAGTGGGATGTTTGATCCGCCATGCATCAAACATGTGATGTGTTCGGATCAGTCGTCTAAAGGGGTGGCCAAGGAGTGTGTAGCGGAGGATGAGGGGGCCAGAAACAGAGATTTCCTATCTCAGGTGGGAGAGA